>JAODJU010000038.1:16492584-16509928 GCA_026776725.1 Gnathonemus echidnorhynchus | reverse complement strand
TGTTGTTCCGAACGTTTTTGAGCTTGTTCCCCCACGATGTATTTTTGCTTTACAAACGTTACAAACTGCGATCTTTGTGTCATCTCCACTCATAGAAAAGAACTTCCACACCAACGACGTTATCACCAGACTGTGAGTGTGCGCGTAGTTGTGACGTAATTGCCTGCGCTGCCACTGGCAATAAAAGGATTGGCAGACGTGAGACTGACCGGCCGGTCACCGATCTGGGCCGATCATACAAAAAATCGGCCGATTCCGATCACTAGCCGGTCAATCGGTGCATCTCTAGTGGTAATATGCAAATTGATTAAAAAGTCACCATTGTTGGGTTTTAGTTGCACATGTGACTGTGGGGTATATATGTGGGGTTTTTGCTTATAAGCAGAAAATGAAACAAACATGGAATTATAAAAAGGCTTTGTGTGCCCCCTCCGATCTGCCAGCATTTTCCTTCACCATCGACATTTCCGGGTCTACTGGAGCGAAGAAGCTATATGGTACGGACTGGGATTCCTCCAGGGTGAAGCGCTTCATCACCAGGACGGAAGGAGGAGGAAGTGAAGTTTCATGGCGGCTCTCCTGTCTGACCGGCCGTCCCGCATTAGACCTCCGTCACGGAGCGGCAGTGACCCGCACGTGTCAGCGCCCATCGGCTGGGTCACGGTGCAGGGCAGCGGCGGGGAAGATTAACGACTACACATTACACAGTGCTTAGGGACCCTGGACCGTGACTTATACAGATACACAAATTCTGTTGTATAGTGCACAATGAGAATAAAGGCATTCTATTCTATTCCATTCCATTCTATTCTATTCCATTCCATTCCATTCTACATACAACATATAGGAGCCTATAGTGTAGCTTATTTATTGAATGAACAAATGGATTGATGGATGGATTAATGAGTAGATGGATGGACAGATGGAAGAAAGTATGTTTTATTCACGTGTCTGACACATTCTACATGCAGCCCACACGGGCGTAATAACATTTCACTCACCAAGGGGTCTTTGTCCATCACAGCTTTAGAGAAACGGGGACTTTTTTGCAGCTTGAAATCTTTCTAACCTAATAACCCAAAATACAACATATGTTACACATGGCGCATACATTTGTTGTACTATATGCGTGTGCCATAGTATATATTTGAAAATGAAACAGACGTTAGACGGGGAATGATGGTTATGCTGGCGAAAACAACCCTGGCTGTGTTAGTAGGAGACAAGACAGGCCAGCAAACAGCACTGGGCTGCTAGGACTTTGAAAGCCTGGAGACTGGGTTACTGGGCTCGGAACAAAGCACACCGATTTGTATGTTTTGCTGATACAGGCGGAGCAGACCACCACAAATAATGGGGGTCACCTGACTTTCCCTCCCCCCAAGGGGTCTGTGATTTATATACAGTCACTCCTCGGACTCGAGCCCACCACATTCTGCTCCCAGGTTTCATACCTTATCACTTCCTTACAAAGCAGACAGTTTCACCCTAAGCCTATGCATACCACTGGATATTTCCTGAATAAGTACCAGATCAGGGCCTCTCGTTGGACATTTCAGCACAGCGCCACCTGCTGGGCTGGGGCAGCTGGTGTTAAGGTGTGTGGCATAAGTGGGGCCATAATTTATGCAGAAGTGCCAAACTTATCATGAACCAATGAAATGATCTGAATCAGTGAGTTATGGGGCGGGGACACGTCAGGGGCCAATCAACTTTCAGCTAAGGCCAGGGTTTCTGTAACTCCATCCCTGTATACACCCCTGGGTTATCTGCAATGAATAAATCTACATATATAGAGCAGCCCATGCCCCATGTTTTAAATATCAGGTGTTTAACTATAATGGCCACACCTGCTCAATGAACAAACCACATCAAAAGGCGATCAGGGGAAACAAGGCAGAAAGCAGAGGTTGAGCTCGAAGGAGCTGACACTGCAGAAAGACCCTTTCGCATGCAATTTAACACATTAGGCGTTAGCTGGCATATTTCAAAGTATCGCACTTATAGTAATGTCACCGCGATGAGGTACGGCGGCAACATAAAGGAAGAACGCAAACATGCAGCTGAAAATGTCACGGCGTCATCTCCGCGTCGGGGCAGCCGCAACGCACTTGTTTGCATTTACTGCTGTCTGCACGGTGAGAGGAATCAGTCTTAAAAGGGTATTGGGATGATGGTCGTTCGTGCGTCAGGATGAGCCTGAGGTATAGCCGGTGTCAGCTGGTAGGGGACAACAAAACAAAACAAACAAAAACAAAGAACCAAACAAAACAAATAACGATGCCTTATTTGTACAGGCACATCGTAATGCTCCTTTTCAAATATCCCATCTTCTCCCCTTTGGCACACACAAGCTGGGGATCGGCGCACAGGGACAGGCCATTTATCCCCCCCCCCCCCCCCCAGGAAGCATTTTGCTGAGGGAGTTAAGACCATTGCTCAAGGGCCCAACAGACATGTGACTATTCGGCTGAGGAAGGGATTTGAACCAGCGACGTTAATAAACACAGGGAGCAGCCAAAGGCACCAGCCACATGCTATATTGTGGGGAAAAAATAGCATAGCAAAAAAAAACCACCCCAGCGCTAAAGCTCTGGGCTCCATCCATCCAAAATCCGCACCTCCAGCACGACAAATGAAGACACAAAAACCACAGTGGCAGTATGGAAATTTCCCTCCCCCAAATCTACTTTCTGTGCATTACTTTTAATTCAGGTCGAGCTGTGCAGAAAGCTCACAGCAAACGCGCAAGAGCACAATGCTAGAATAAAATTTGTGTGTGTGTGTTTTTTTTCCTATGGACTGCTATTGTCTCAAGGCAGTAATCCCGTACAATCCGCTCCCCCCATGCTACCAATGTAATGCAGACCCATCTGAATGCTGCACACATTGACCGTCGATCCCCCCACAAAGGCGTGAGGACCTTAAACGTCAAGCTGTCTTCTCTGAGCCTATCACGTAATTTGGGGCCGGGCCAGAAGGGTCCCTGAACGAAATGCTGAAGACAGACGAGCAAGGAAGCCGCGACCCCCGGGCCGGGGGAAGTCGCGGGGCAGAGAGCGGGAACACGCTGTCCCCTCCCCCCCCCCCCCCCCCCCCAAAAAAGCCCGTTTGCCTCCAGGTGTGCTGTCACATCCCTGTCGAATGAGCCAGGCGATAGGTGAGACACTGTATCCTTTTCAGTCCTTCCTCACACCTCGATGAGCTGCAAAATATAGGAGAAATAGTAACTGCGGTTTGGGGAGAGTGTGGGTGGCTGAAAGAGCCACAGAATTGATACTGTCGCCCCCCCCCCAACTTGCACCCAACCCCCCCGCACCCCATCATCACCCGCACGAGACGTCAGTCGGCCTGCGGAGGCTATGAGGATCCGGCCCACAGGTACATCTTAAGCAAATGTCAGCGAGGTTACCGAGGAAAGGTCTACCATCCGCCAGGGACCCGAGTTAATGAAAAGCCGAATGCGGAATCTGTTCCCGATATTTCACAGAAATCCGGCTCACAACTGTATCAACTGACAAGAGGCGGGAAAAAAGAAATCCTCCGCTCTCCGGCGACACAGCGGAGGCCCAGACCCGCGTGCACACACCGCTACTAATGCCCCACATAATAGATTTGCCAAACCTGGTTTTTGCTTTACGTTCACATTCACACGTCATTTGACAGTAGATGCTAAGCGAAATATTGTTTCGGAGGTTTTACACATCTGAACAACAGCAGAGATGCAGAGACCTCAATCTATTCTCTCTTTGTGGCGTTAAAGAGCAGACTTATGTCAAGACTCTTTGTGTTTTTTTTTTCCGTTTTTTAACGTGTCACATTTGCACAGCGTTCGCAACAGCACGGTTTCTGAAACTTCTGCCAGCTGAACAGTTTTCTTTTCATTTTTTTTTCTGTTTTCCATGAGATTTGTGGCAAAATGTCAGGAATGATACATAAATATGTATGCAGAATCACAGAATATAAGCAAATAATACATTTGTATTTTATTGATATTGTATGGTAGCAAACGTAACATGAATTACATTCAAAATGTAAATTAAAAGCCACAAATGCCATCGAAAGACACAGTTTGACATGACACTACTGCTGTGACAGAATTTGCTAATAAAGATGATGGTGGACTTTTGTCTTTCTGTGAAAATTTTTAATCATGATATTTACAATTTATGACCTGACCACCTCTCTTACCCTTTGCATATATATAGGAAGCCATGAAAGCTGCCCAGATGCTTGAAGATTGAGGAAGATTTGACAGGTTGATGGATAATCTCTCACCAGCACACGGCTTCGCAGATCTATATATATATAGACGTGCGTGTGTCCACACCCACACAGGTTTGTAATTACAGTATATCTTTGTGGGGACTCTCCATTTATTTCTATGGGGAAAACTCTAATCCCAACATGACAACCTTAACCATAAGCAACCAAACATAATAAAAGTGATTTTGCATTTTTAATGTTTTGATTGCAGTTACGGATTTTTAGAAAATTGAGTTTTCCCTTACGGGGACCAAGAAACTGGTCCCCATAAGGTAAAAAAAAAAACGGGTATTCATCACGTTGTGGGGACATTTGGTCCCCACAAGTTAAGGTATATCTGGACCACACACACACACACACACACAGATTCATGTGCTGAAAGCAGATTTACACCCCGACTGGCCTGAGCACTGTTTAGTTATTAGCATCTGCTTTATTATTAGCATCTGCTTTATTATTAGCATCTTCATATTCAAGTTTCGAAACCATCAGTTTCTCCAGCGGTTGCTCCCTTTAGAGACCATAAGCCGCAACAACATTTTATTTCATTTGCAATGGTCATCAGTGGCGGGACCAGAAAAAATCATTAAGGGTGAAGTCACTCCACCCCCCTCCTCTGCCCACCCCCAACCCTATCATGATACCAAACAACAAAAACAAAAAAAAGGAACAAATTAATACACTGGACTCTGGCAGTTCATGTGAAATGGGGTACATTATTACCCCACGTCAACTTGAACTTGGGGGGGTACATTATTCATTTGAGGGTGCTGTGCACTCTTAGGTGACCCCAGATGCCATCGGCGAAGATGCCATCCCACACCCCAGGCGACTCGGCCCGCGCCGCAACAAGGTTAGGGGAAGGTTGGGCGCTTGCCGCGTGGTAACATCTGGATGCCTGCTAGTAGGCCTGCCGCCAGAAATGAATTTCGAGGGGCCTCCCGCAAATTTCCAGGGGGGTTCAAACTTGTTATTTTACTACCTGGCTACATGCCTGGTTGGGAGCAAACAGATTTCAGGGGGGCGGTGAAACCAGTAATTTTACTATGTGGCTATGTGCCTGCTTGCAAGTTAGAGTCAGCCGTGGCGGGACAGTGGTGGACCTGGCCGGGTGAGTTGAGGTCCTTGTGCGTGATGGAGACAGCTTCCTATAAATAATTCACCAGGACAAAAGGAAAATGGACCCTCTCCAGACTTGCTAGCCTTAACCAATGAGGCTGACATCCTCGGAATGAAAACCCGAATTCAGGTGTTAGGCTACGGTTCCGCCAAGCGATGCCTATCTGCCCATTGCATTGTGGCTTGTTTTAAAAGAGAAATTATTTTCCGCTCTCATCTAGACAGGCGTGTTTGACACTCAGGTGGTACCTTTGGTGTGTCCTATCTGCAAACATGAAAAGCAAATCAGTCGCACACCTGTCCGCCTCCCTCTTCCGCTGCTGAGACCATGTCCCTCTATCTGCTTGGAGAGTGGCTATCCATCACATTTTCTCATCCACTTCATCTTCAAAGTCCTGGCAACTTCCTGTATTTGAAACAAGGCAAACACACTCCCTTTGAAAATATCTATTGCTGTATATATATGAGCCTCCTCATCTCTAACTCACTGCCGAGTGTCAGCTCAATAAAGCAAGAATGCAGAAGAATTATATTATATTATCTCCATAAATAGGAGAGCTGATGTTCTACTTATCTTTACAACGACGTCAGACCAAAGTGTCTAAAGAACACAACACCGGTGGAAAATAAATACATAAAAAAACTGACTATTGTTGTCAATCAATGCTTCCATTTTTTTTTAACAAATGTAGCAGCCCATGAGAATGGAGATTTTTGTAGTGGAATCTACTTCCAATCCACTTACAATTCATTTTCAATCCATTTTTAAGGCCCGGATTATAGCTCATTTTATAAATCCCCCCTCCCCACATCATGCTAGTTTGAGGAAAGACACGTGCCGTCGTATGAGTACTGCATGTTCTGTTTTTGAGAGCTGAACTTCAGAAATGTCCCAAGGAATCCTCAGTGAAAAACAAAGGGTGCCGCCCAATCTGCTGAGTCGCTTTAATGAGTCGGTGGCATATAGCTTTTGATGTTAATCGCTCACGAATTCCCTCAGACGGGGCTTGCGCTTTGATGTCGGGGTTGTGGCGTCAAACTGTGTCTTTAAATGCGCACGTTAACGCTGCCTTTGTCAAGAGAATGACTTTCAAATACGGCCTTAATTGGAATTCCCCCCAGAGGTTCAGATTCTTACTGCTGCATGCTGAATTGAGGGGTAGGTGGCCTTTTACAGCATAATTCATAGCTTTAGAAACTCTAAATCCTAAGTGATAATTTTTGGTGACGTTTTTGGAAAAAAAAATGCATATATATATGGAAACGCCGGCACAGATTATTTAGATAATTAGCACCGGAACATGAAAGAATGGCTTGTGTGATATTTTCAGCCGATGCACGGAGCTGCCTGAGGCGGGTTTTTTTCCACAGTCCTCGCTGAAGCAATCACAATATGTTACTACAGCAACACAGGAGGAAGTTAAAGGATTTGCTGGTAAAACGGTCAGGCTGGCTGAATGTGGCTTTTGCTTGACTTTCAGGTCGAGACGGCAACGTTTTTGCGGGCGACAAATGAAGGGCGAGAGGACGGGCCATTCCTCGCAAAGGAATCCAGTCCATTTCAGCTGCCTCTTAGTGCTAAATGCACACCTGTGGTCTTACTTATCTGCCTTAAGACAGTGATCTGAAGACCATCTTACATGCTGTGCCACTTTGAAGTTTCATATTAATAAAATCTTAATGGTACGGTTCCATAGCAGTATCCACAAACTCATTCAAATCCTCTACCTGCAGTTCGCATATTCAGTGCCCCTAACCACTATGCCCCCTACAGGCTGTCTGTTTCAGCTCCCTCCTCATAAAGAGCACTATCTCTTTCCGGCTCTGCGTGTGCTAGCCGCGACATGAGTGAGCCCACGTGGTTGAGAGAATCGTGCGGAAAGACCGCGATTCATTCACAAAAGAAATGCATGCTTACGTTCCATCAGTGGAGTCTAATGTCATGTGACCGGAGGGACTCATATACAAAATGCTGTCGAAATTTCATTCACGAATACTGCGGTGATATAATCGCCACCCACGTGGGATGACGGTGATAAATAATTGCACATGCACAGTTGACCTGATTTAGAGAAGCTTCCCTAAACACTGTGAAAGAATTTCCGAAGACAACAGAACATAAACGTCTGCCTACTGGAAAGGGTACATAACTGGAAAGGGTACATAACTCGAAAGGGTACATAACTGGAAAGTCTTTTCTTTCGTCTCCCTTTTCTTTTGCCTCCAGTAATATCAATCAGCCATAAAGTTAGGAAACAATCATGGAGACGGTTAAACATTTCAAAGCAAAGTCCCATAACATATTGATGGGTAAGGGGTTAGTAAAAACACAGCTGAAATCAATATGCAATCAACAACATGTGTGTACAGTAATAAAGCAGCATCTGGGAGATTTGTTTTTTTTTCCAGCAAATGTTTGGAAAAATAAGCACTTATATGAACTAAAACAGAACTGCAGGGGAAAAAAAGCTAAATTAGTAAAATATAAACAGACTGACGGAGCATATATAAAAGGGAAAGCGAACGGGGAAAATACTGAAAAGAAAAAATGTAATCATAAAATTAAAGGGTTAGGATCCAAAAGTTTGGGGAAAAAGAAAAGAGTGTCGAAGGGGACACAGCGGAGTGACACAGCTGCCACCAGACGGGTCCAGCTCTGGGCGTGATATCCAGGCATGTTTTCCGTGTCACCATTTCAGCTGGTCCTGAGGCAGCCCTGGTTGGCTTTGCCAGCTCACTTTCTAATGGGGGTGGGTGGAGAGGTTTGCCTTGCAGGCATTTCAGATGGCCAACTGGCTTCCCCCGCCCTCCAATAAGCCAAAGCCAGTTCTCTGGGCTTAGACTGGTGTTCGTGGGGGGGGGGGGGGGAAGAGGGGGCACCTTGAACCCAGCCTGGCCCATGTGCTAAATGAGATCAGCCACACCATCTAATAGCCTTTCAGCGGGTGGGAGGCTGAAGCTGAGCTCACAGTCGGAAGGTCACTGGTTTAAGTCCCACTAGAGGGACTTTTCTTTGACTGAGGCACGGATCCAACATCTTATCAGCATCTGCATTTACTGGTTAAAGGATTCTGGAGATGTCACTTAAAAATGCAACGATTTGTAAAATTAATTTTAAAAAAAAGAAAGAAAATGGAGCATAACAGACTTAGGGGTTCAGACCATTCTGATGTGTCACTCAAAGGTGGTACCCACGGAGATGCAGTGAATGCTGCTTGTTTACTGGACGGTGGACATGGGCGGGCAGCAGGAATGCTGGGATACGGAGACTGCTGGCTAGTGGTCAGCGGGGAGGTCGCATTAATGCCCCACGGAACAGCCGGATTCGAGGGCCACGGGGATGGCGAAGGATAGCAACAGACCCAGACCCCAGTGGGATCACACAAAACAGGAAGCTTAAGTGAGATACAGGGAAAAGCCGCTCTCTGCCCACAGCTCCTTGAATGGCACTGTGTCCCCAAAGGGGGGCAAAAGTCACCCCGCAGAGCCTGGCCAGCAAGTCGGAGTCACCGTTTGTGTGGTGATAGAAGTCACCACTAAGCTGTGATTTTCTCTGCCAGCTTTAAACACACCAAACTGCCCCAGCAGGCTGGTATACAGGCTGGTATACACCTGCTGAGCTGTTGACAAGTGACCATGGACCTAAAATCGGGCAGCTGGCTCGCCCCTCAGTGTCATCATCATTTCCTGAACACTCTGCCACCAAAACGAAATCATGCATTTCCACTTATGCTGAAGTGCACATACACTGTTAAGACGTAAATTCCACCTGGTGGCAGGGATGTATAACTACATGATTATTCCTCTTTTTTCCTTTCCCATTCGGCGAAACAGAAATAGCAGTTGATAGTGTGATCAGCCTTCTCTTCAATGCAGAAAAACAAATCTGTTTTATCAGGGTGTTCCTAAACACTACAGACGGACACGCAAAGTAAGGACACAGCCAAAATTTGTCGAGCAACAAACTCGATGCAAAGCACATATGATCATATCATTTAAAACAAAGATCCGCGTCTCATGAAATCTGTGTGTAGGAATGTACAAATAAGCACTTTATAATGGGTGTATAATGAAACTGAATTAAACAGTAAGCATATGATGGATATATAAGATGTGGCTGTTTGTAATGTTATTTAGTTTTCCAGACCGGGGCGCCAATAAATACACGATAAGACCTCGTTTAAACTGAGTGAAAGTTTCTGATGTATGTAAACCACGTTACATGAAAGTTCTTAAAAAGAACATCTACAATATTCAAATAGAATATCAATGCAATATCATCCAGTCAAATTTTGTGGACTTCAAAATGCAACGCTTTCAATTCTGTTTCTAAGGTCCGATAATAATAATAATAATAATAATAATAATAATAATAATAATAATATACATTTTTAACGTTGACAGCGTAACTGCACTTTGAAATATATCGATATTGATACAGTTCATAACTGTACGTGCTAAATTAAAGTTGTAGTCCTATCGGCCGGTTCTCGGAACGTTTCAAGACTCCGACTGCTGTCCATTCAGTACCATTACGGTGAAACGCTGCTTCGCTCTACCCTTCGCACGGTTAACATCCCCCAGGAGCTACCAGACCACAGGAAGGCGTGAGATTTCTCCCAGGACCGGCTGCTGCAACGGGCGCTGCATTTAGCTCCGATTAGGGATCGCAGGCTGGAATTGGCCATTAGGCACGCCAGTCTGCGGCCATCTAGCCCTAAACGCCGGCGGTCCGCTGTCCGCCTTGTCCCCCTCTCGCCGGGCGGTCCCCTGCATTTGTAAGCCGCAGCTGCCTGAATATTTTGCGGACGGGCCGCTATTGGTCGAGCGCCCTCATCTGTCAGCGTGCGGGGGCGGGACTCTGCCGGCAGTCGCTCCCGAGAGGCGAGAAAAGCTAAAGCTGCACTTTTTTTTAGCGCTCTGTTGCAGAAGCGGCTTCCCGACGCTCGCAATTGGCTCGCAGCGGCAGCGGCACCTCGGAGATCGGCGGGACCCTGAACGAAGGAAGCGCAGCTCATCGCTGGAGAGGAGCCTATTGTTGATAGGGGAAGCCTCACCTGGATAGACTCGCCTGCGTACGGAGGGACGAGGCAGAAGAGGACGCGAAGCCCAGTTATCTCCGCGCGGCCGGCTGAAGGAACCGAGAAGAATATGATCCTCAAACAGCAACTGCTCTTCGCCCTCTACAGCCTCTGCGGGATCCTTCTAAAAGGTAAAGCGTGGCTTGAAACTTTGCAAGCGTCCGACCCGTAACACTTCCGTGCAAACGCAGCTTTGGAGCGTGCCGGACCGGGCAGTCGCGCGCATTCCCCGCACGTATCTGCCCGCGATGTTGCAGCCCCCCCCTCCCCCGTGTGGTACATTGTGTCAAAAGTCCGTCCTGGATCGGCTGCTGTTGCTTTTCGCACGAGTTTCGCGGCTCTTGCAGGGTTTGTTCCTGCCTGTGGCCGCCGGTAGGTCTCCGCCGCACCGTTTGGGCATCGAACGCGTCGGATGCGCAACCTAAAAAATACACGCCCTGGCAAAAGGCGGCGATTAACTTATTCTGATCGGGAACAAGTTTCGGGCTGATTCCTTATGGTTAAACAGGGGAAATACAATCTGAGACCAGTTAACACTCGTGTCCCCGTAAACAACAGCGTGGTTCAATACATTTGCAACATTTATTCATAACTTTAAACATAAGGATGGGAATACGTTGGGAATGCTAAGGATTTTTAAATCAGTATCTGTAATTGGTATTATGCATTTTATACTTAAATAATTGTCGCATTACCATGATGATCGCCAGGCTAGAGACATTATTCTGTGTGCTAAGCACCATGATATGTTCTGTATTTTGGGTTAATTTAAGGTTGCATTTGCAGTTGTGGTAAAAGGACACAGTTATAACTTTATGAAAAATTGACGTTTACGTTGTTCATGTTGATACCTGCTGGTGATGTTATATTTGAGAGGATGCAATTCGGTTGACCTATTATATGTGCATTTTATCCTTGTTGAAAAGCTTTCTTGTTCGTTTCTCAATGCTACGCCGCCACCCGGGTAAAAAAAATCACCGAATGGCCATTTTTTACGTTATAAAAACTGCTGTTTATGATATCATTTGTAGGCTCACCCGAGGTGTGATTTCCCAGATGTAGCAATTGCACTGTGCATTGCGCAGAAACACGGTATTTGCAGCTTTCGGCATCTTGGGGTCGTCGTCGTATTAGCTTTTCCGTCTGCGATGCCCTAAAATGCTCCCCTCTTTTTTTTCTTTTAAAAAAGACACCAAACTAGAAAATAGCTTTTATTTTAAGCAACAGCCTTTAATGCAGCTGTCTGTTCGTACCACGGATTAAATTAAATACAGGCGCAACCACACAGAAAACCTACTGAATCTGCAAAGGATGGAGCCCGGCTGGCCCGTTTGATCGCATTGCCGTGTCACTCCCCCCCCGACTTTGCCGACCCCCTTTTGACGGCACACACCCCCGCAGCCGGAACGGCGAGGTCGGCGTGCGACTCCCGGGTGTCGCCGGATCGCGGCCGCTCACTATGCCTCTGCGGCCCCCCCGGCGGCCCCGGGCGGGCAGAAGGACCAGCGGGTACCGGAGGGCAAGGCATCAATAACGTCGCGGTTAAACATGAAAGCGGGCACAAGACGCCGTATCCGAAGTTGGGATGCATACGTCATTAGTAATAAATGAGAAGCATTTTATATTATTATTATTATTATTATTATTATTATTATTATTATTATCATCATTAATAGAGAGGAGCGCGTTTCTTGGGGCGCTTTCGGCGAGCGCATGCTCGGATCACAGTGGTGCCCGTGCTTGTCCCGCCCGTAATGCGCCAGCGATCGCGGCGCAGATGTAAATGTTTTAAATAATTGTTATTACCCCATTTCACTACAATTTCTAGTGTAAATTTTCAGTTAATTTTACTGGAGATTCAAACAAACGCGCACCTTCGTCTTAATTGGTTAATCGGTCAATTAACTTTTATTTCGTGTAGGCGGGAATCACGTAGACGGTCGCCGTTCATTCTCACCTTGCGATCCTCGGTACAGTTAGTATAAGGGCTAAGGTTATGTATTTTTTTTATTATATATTTTCTTTTTCCAGGGAGCAGGCTAACCATTTTTACTTTGTAAAGGTCAGCTACTCCTAATCCTACCACAGGCCAGGCGAGTTACCTGAAGGAGAAGTCAAACAAGTCTGACCTTTACCTGGTCTAGTACGTCTGTAAATATGATACAATCCCAGTGGAGGTGTTTACACATCAAACATCACGTTTTCACTGACCACGTTTGCCTCCCTGAGAAATGAAAGTGTTTCTGTTTTCATTGTGCATAGTGTTGCCAAAGAAGCGAACCGTTAATAATTAGATTTAATTAACGGGCATTTTTTGAAGCCACCCTCCTAATGACTTGGCAGGGACATCAACACCGTGGTAACCTATCGAATTACTGGGGTCCTCGCGCTGTCATGCCTTCGAGGGGTCTTCGGGAGGGAAAGATTGCAAAGTCGCCCAGACTGGCACGAAACGATGGGGTCAGTTCCCATAAACCGGAAATCACGCACCGATAAGCAACATATTTGGATTGTAGGATTCTCTGCCATTGGCTGCTCCCTCCATTAGCAGCTAAGCAAATAGTCCTTTTCTCATGTTTTGTTGACTTATACATTTTGGAGAGGACAGTGCCGCTTGCGTCCCGGAGAAAAGACCTGGATTTATATGGGTATTTGGAAGCAGGCGTCGAGCGGGTATACGCAGTTACGACATTCACAGCAGCCGAGCCTGCGATCGTCACTCGGTCGGGGTCTTGTTCGAGTTTTGCTGTTCGGGATCCGGGACGTTCCGTGGGGAGGCCCCACACCCCCTCAGGGGATTATGTGTCTCTGTGAGTGCTTCCCGTGTAGCCGTACCTCCCGGAAAGGTCGTACTCTATCGATTGTGACGTGAATCGCCTTCTTCAGTGTCCGCCCTTCCGTTCCTCCAGGCCAGACCCCACACTCCGGACTTTTAATAGCCCGGGCGGATCCTGGAAGAGATCGCTGGCACAGACCCTCGGTGCCATCTGAGGATGGATGGAGCCTTGATTCTTTTATTCGTCTGGCTTGTCGGGCGGGCAGCAGATACTGGAATATTGATAGCGTGCAATAATGCTTTAAGTGATCCTGCTTCTTTATATCCTTCAAGGGATGCCGGGAGAACAGGGATTTCAGCTGCTTTCGGGGCAATTAGAGACACTTACTGACGGCTTTCTCTGCCTCTCAAAGGCCTATTTGCTATTCCCTATTCTGTCAGTCCCAAACAGGGTCCCACATGAGGGGAGGTACTTTGTGGTTTAGCGGGACACTTTTGTCTAGCGGTGGGAGTGCCTCTGTTCCGTAACCCCGGGCAACCCTTTGCTATAGTGATGTCCTCAGGAGGAGGCGATCAGAATGGATGCCGGGGCAGAAAAGGGAACGTGGTCACGATCAGGGCCGTATTTTCTTTTTTTTTTACTCAGCCCTTATGTCTCAAGAACGGTGTCCCAGCAGAGGTTGGAGCTGCATTTGATGAGTTTGAAAAAAAAAAAAACAACAGCATTTTCTTGCAAATGCTGTGCAGCTTTGGTGCCTCTGAGGGCCTCTGAATGAGCATGTGTGATGCACTCAAGCAAGTGTGACCATGTGAAATGCTACAGAGCGTCTCTGCATTAACCACAGGCTGAGGTGGGTTTCAGGAGCTCAAGCCCACTGAATGATTGGTAGCGGCACTTTGCCAATAGCATTGTTGGCTCAAGAATCTGATGTATGAATGCTATTATATTGCATATTTATTGTCACTTCTTACATTGCACAGTCTTTTGTCTTGCATGGTCTTGTTCCCTATTGCTCTGCTGTTTGCCCTATTGTCCCACCATGCACCTGTCCCCTCCCATGCAACTGCGGCACAAGAGTTTCACCGTGTTCCTTAGAACGCATGTGACAATAAAGCCTGAAACTTGACACCGCCTGGGGACCTGATGTTGTAGCCTTGAGCTGCGAGCTTGATTTCAGTAAATGTCCTGCTGCATGAAATGGACTAAAAACAGCCTTGAGGTACATCAGTAGATTTAGGTAGGAGCATCTTATAAGCTCTGAAAAATAATAATATTGTGTGGATCTTCTGACTATGGTGACGTAGAGGTGCAGAACAAACTCCTGTGGAGAATCGGCTGGCTGCTGTAAGGCAGTGCCAGGCAAGGCCAGGGTACCGCTGCTTGCCAGCCAATGCACGGGCACATGGGCACCCGCTGCTGGCGTCATCATTCCTTCCCTGCTGATGGCTCTGCGTGGGCCCAGGTAAACCAGGCAGGGGAGGGGAGCCCATGTGGATATGGGAGGAACAGAACCCCTGTTCAGCTGCCATCTTTGCTGATTGCTAGGAGGTTTGTCTGGCCCTTTGCAGTTTTGCAGTTTCTCAGCTCCTGCTCCCTGACCCTCTAGCCTCTGTCGTTTTCACATTCAGTATTTTGTTTAGTTGTTACTCTATTCCCCGGATGGGAATTACATAGAAGGTTTCAGAACCGGTCCGCCGCCTACGATACTTATCTTGTTAGCGCAATAACTCGGAAAGTATTTGACGGATCTCTTTCACTCAGACTTTGCAGACACATTGTATGTGTGAAGATTTGGAAGTGATCCCATTTTGAGACAAATCGCACCAAAGTTGAAGCAGCGCCACATGGTGGTAGCGTATGGAAGGACAGATACAGATGCACATCTGGTGAGCCCGATTGCATTGAAAGAAGTTACACAAAGAATGTAGAGGAGTGTGGGGAGGGTGACAGACCACCTGGGAAATACATTGTTCTTCCAACCGCATGTCGTTTTTTTAATGCATTGTCGCCACCCCAGTGGGGTCTGTGGTATATTACGCTGCCTTGTTTACCATCATCCCGGGAACTGGCAGGTCATTGTATTGTAGTCAACCTCCTAACCACTGCCCTCGTTCCTCCACCCTCCACTGATGGTTTGTTTCTAAAACAGCCCTCCTACCCCACCACGAGGGTCCCATATTTTGTAATAGCCCCCCCCCTCCCCCGCCCCGGTCACCCCAGTGCTCCTGCCTCCTGCCTGTGATAGGAGGGATATATATGTATATATGAAATGAAATAAAATGAAATATATGAAATGGAAACAAAGCTGCGAAAAGCTACTTTCCTCTGTCATCCACTACATATATCTATGGAATATTTTATTTATTTTCCATTTCATACCATTTCACAATTACATACATATATTAAGACAGTGAAAGTAAGAAAGTACTTACTTGGTTTCCGTACAGTATATATGTATGCATTGCGGTTATGTTTAAAGTATAATTCTGTTGCCGAAGTCCCTGAAGTAATATTTGAGTAACCACTGAAGCTGATATATACTCCATTTACTAGAGCCTACAGTGTGCCCAATCATTTCACTGGATTCGATGCAGAGGTTTTATACAGAGCCATCGGGTTGGATTTGCTCGTATCTCTGAAGATTATCGGTGATATAAGAGAGATTATCATTGCGTCCGCAGTTGTTCCTGCCTCATCTGGGACCCTGTCGCGTAGCGGCATCGCCAGAAAGGCAAGCGAGAGCGGCTTTGCTCGGCGTTCAGCTTCAGCGGCGAGTCTGCAAATATTGTTTTGGGACTCTGGCACTGGTCCACGACAGAAATGAATCCAAGCTCATCGTAGAAGCCGGGCCGAAAACAGATAAGGTTCGATCTCCCGGAGAGCATCGATTCTTTGACGGCCTGGGATGAGTTACGACTTGTTGGCGGCCTTTGCGGACCTGGGAGATTACAGTGGCCTGCTTGTCCGGGGCCGGTCCAGACAGCCTCTATTATTGTCGTGGTTTTTATTATTTTGTATTCAGGGGGGCACGTACGCTCGCAGATAAATTTCTCCCCTGGGAGGAAAGTGATCTTTCAGAGCAGCAATACCTGCTGTCAGAGGACGCGCAAAGTGTTTGGGCCATCGATCAAATGTGTCGCTGGGCACGTTCTGGCAGACGAGACGCACGCTCCTTAATTTCCGTCATACTGCTGCCAGCAGGGGGCGTGGTGGCTGAGGATCTTTTTCTGAATTGCCTTTGAGCCTCATTAACTGTTTATCCAGGAAAGGGTCAGCATGAACCTGGAACTCATCCCAGGAAGCCGGAGGACCCCAGTTGGGATGCCAGTTCTTCATGGGCCACACTTACACACAAACACAGTTAAGACACATAATATAGAGACGCATGTCATGTCGATCATCAGTATCATGGGATGGATGTCAAGTGGATGTCATAGCCCTTGGTGGGAAAGAGATTGGGATGCATTGACATCAAACTGCAATAAAATAGCTACCGCAATTTGTTTTGTTTTTTTGCTTTGTGCCTCAATGGGTTAGGACACAACCCTGCAACCTGAAGGTCGCCGGAACAAATCCCAAGGTCGACCGAGTCATTTTGCCTTTGAGTGCTTGACCCACGCCCTTAACTCCAGGGACTGGCTGATGCTTTTCTCAAAGAAATGTGCATCACGTTGGATGAAAGCATCTGCTAAGTAAGTTAAACGTAAATAAATTAAGCAATGTACCCCCCAGCAGAGATCGGCCTTTGTGAGATCTCCCGAAACCTGGGGAGCGCAGGCATGCAGGTGGCTGTAGCCAGACAGGTGGGTTCCTTGTCCTTGCTTGGAAGTGACGTCTTCTGTCGGCCCAGTGCCGGCTGGGCCCGGAGCGCCGTGGGCGGAACCGGGAGCATAGCGCTCTTGGGGGCTCTGCGTGACTCGGCGAAGCCCGGAGAGCAAAGACGAGGCGGAGGAGGAGGTGCGCGATAGTTAACACCCCTCTCGAGTCAGCATGCGCGCCGAGCGTCGAGGAGGAGACCAGCGCTGGGATTATCCGGACATTCAAGATGGATGCGAACAGGGTTGTTTTATCATCGTCGCATGACTATAGAGCGTAGCCAGC
>JAODJU010000038.1:16481818-16492519 GCA_026776725.1 Gnathonemus echidnorhynchus | reverse complement strand
TCATTAGGACAAGGTTGGTGACATCTCAAACGGAGGATTGACACTTCACTGCAGCAGCTGACAGAAAACAGTCACCATTGTCGGTGGGTGGTCGCACACATGCACATATTTGCGGACACACCCCCACACGCATAGACAGCCCCCGTTCACATGCTTTTTAAATTACAAATGGGCACCAATTATCTACTATATGCCCCAAGTACAGAATGTGGGCCGGATATGAGATTCTCCAGGGTGGCATCTTCTGATGGGGAGAACCCCTCCGTCCCACCCTCTGCTAAAGGCCGATGAAGTTTGCTGGAGGGGGGGCACTGGTGGTAAAACATGCCTAGGGCGCTACATGGGCTTCTTTGGGGGCTGAACAGAATGTAAAACTCCATAAATTGGTCTCGTGTGCTGAATTTCAAAATGCCGTGTGTCACAAAGCCCCCAGCTTCTTCGGCACTGTGCGTTTGTTTTCATTTTCTAAGAGGCACGCCGCAAATGGATGTATGAAATGCTGGCTTTCTTCACAGTACGTTTCAGGCCTAAATATTGGCCCTGAGGAGCAGATTGGTTCTTCATTTCCAACTGGTAACAGGTACCATTACACCTGTCAGACCAGACAGACGTGACTATAATCTTTTTTTAATTGAAAAAGGTTTACATAACAGACAAATTATTGTACGCGGAAGAAAATCTTTTTATTTATAAGCGGTTCTGTATATTTTTGGAAATAAAAATGCAACCAGACATGTTAAGTAAATCACATCGTGTTCACCTACCTTTGTTCATCTGGGTGCCATCCTGCGTCTGCTGTCAGCATTTCTCCGAGGTCGGGGGCTAGATTTTGACTCAACCATTCCAAAATATCTTTTTTACCCGTCTTAATACAGTAGTGAATTTGCTGTCTGCTGCCGTAACGTATTTAAACCTCAGCTCTCAGGCAGTGGGCCTGGCGTTTTTTATATGATATTACAGACGTTTTGGTGTGATGCTGAAAGTGGGTTTCTCTCGATGAGGGCGAATTATTCCGCCCCACAACTACATCACATTTCTCTTTTAGACGTTTTAAAGCAAAGCGGCATACAATTAACAAGGCAAAGTCAGACAGTCGATGAAGTTCCTGGGGCTGAATGGTCTTGCTCAGAGGCCTAATTGTGAAATCGCTCTGCTAGTCATGGGATTTGAACCAGCAACCTACTGATCACAGTCACCCACCGGCTAATCCACCCACCGGCATGACTCTAGCACTGCTCCCATGCGTCAGAGTTAGGCTTTAGTCCCATCAGTCTGGAGAACACTCTGGAAAAACTAAGGATCAGCCAAGTGGTCCTTCGCGAAGCTACGATGAGCATTAATGCCCCACTTTGAGAGTGTAGGTTATTTTCCCAGCTGTCCATCCCAAGAATGCGGGTGTTTTTTGGCTTGCGTGGTGTTCCTGACGTATGAAAATGGACATCAGTGTAGACGGAGGAAGACTGTAAACCCTCAGCTGTGATCCTGGGATCATCTGGATGTCCTCTGTTATTTTTGCCGTTGCTTCCTGGAACACTCCTGAAAGTCTCCCTGCAAACAGACTCCCCGCTGTCTTAAACAGTCTCCGGCTATTGACTGTCCGTCTTTCAGCACACCAATGAATCCCAAAATGTAGGCCTTATACCTTCCCCCAACCTGTAAGCCCCCTTTCCCTTGGCCCTCTGGGGTCTCTTTAGTGTGACACTAATCAGTTTGGGTGAGACCAAACTGAACTGATTTCTTACCTTATGAAGAAGAGCACCAGCAGAAACATTGTGCCGATGTGCCTGACTTACAGTTACGTCTTTAACTAAGCTAATGAACCTCTTTGTTCCCCCACATGAACTTATTGCGTGGTTTAATCCATTACAAGCATGGGTTCTACAAAGCTTACAGAACTAGTGGATATAAACTCCTTTAAGTAAAAATATAAAATTGTGATTTTTTTTTTTTTTACTGGCCTACATTGTGGCTTGGTTGGCATCCGTGTAGCTCTACTCGTGTGCAGTCGATATCCTGTTAGGCGCAGAATAGTCCTTAATGAAAGAAGAAGATATAACAAGCTAAACGAGAACGTAATAACAGAACAGATAAATGTCTCTGTGACATAGTCAATTAATGGGAACACCTTCCTTAGGGATAGTAGACATTAATTAGGTTTAGTATGGAGTCCAGGAAAGTCAGATAAAAAAAAATACGAGGAAAAAAAAAAAACAATAGAGATTAAAATAAGGCCGTAGTTTTCCAGGACAGGATCTGTGTGACTCTGTTCCTGGCTGGGTCGTGAGTAATGGAGAATTGGGGAATCTGTTATTCATCTTTGCCGAAAGACCCCCTTGTTTGAGCAATTCATACTGGCTCTTTACTCCACGCTGCTAATCGATGTCCTACCACGAGCACTTCTCTGCTTTTTATTTATCCGCGTACTTATATGTATATTTTTTATTGCTAGACTGGGGACATGAGAAAGCCATGTCCCCCCCCCAAGTGACGGCACGCCTTGTGGACATACACATAAATAATAGAATTAATGAATCCATTTTATCCGGAGGTCATAAAGCGTGCCATCTGGATCCCTGCTGCATTTTTCTTGGAAGTTTCTGTGTCGGAGGGAGCTACAGCGGACTGTAGCAGGTGGAGGAGGACCGTAGAGGGGTGTAGCAGACTGCAGGGATAGGTGGCAGGCTCTGGTCACTCTTAGCAGACCATAGCGAACTGTAATGGACCTAGTAGGGGGCTTTGGTATGAGGGAGGCAGGAGTGGGGTATAGCAGACCCCAGTGAGGTGTAGCAGCTGGTAGATGGCTGCGGAAACACAGGTCTGGAAAAGAGGGGTTTAAGCCTGTTTACCATTTTATCGTTTATTTGTTCCTGAGTGTCACATACGATGAAAACACTCGGAAAAGCATTCCTGGAGGCTGAGGGGACGCATGGCTTGCCTGGTTGGAATTCAGCGGAAGGGTTTTATTGTAGGAGCGTGTCATTAATAATCTAATGGGGGAAACATTCCCAGGCACCTCTGAGATCAGCTCCTGCTGTCCCCCCCGCCCCCCGTCATGGTACTGGGGGCTGTGACAGACCCGGTGCCATCATGGGAGGCAGAGGCGAGACGGGACGTCAGCTTTGCGCGACGAGACACAGACGTCGCCTTTCGGGGGCCGTGCCTCACCGAGGAGGTGAGATCGCTGTGTACAAACACCAGGTATTTCTCAAAAAAGCAGAATAAAAATGGAACGCGCCAGTGGGAAAAAAAATAGGGTTCGATTATGCAAGTCTGCCATGGTAAGTGGAGCAGTGTATTGCTGCACAACACGGGGGGGTCTTTCTCTGTCCCTACAGAGAGTTATCTTGCGGGTATTAACACGCCGCCCCCCACCCCCATGGGTTTGGCGCTGAGCAGTCCGAGATTTGTGAAGCTGTATTTATTTAATTTATTTGGCTGATGGGCTCAAGTAGAATCATCTATTCATTTATAACTGTAAAGAAGGAGATGAACTGTGACCCCCCGCCACCAGCACCACGCCAGTGTAGCGAACACATACATAATGCGTTTTCTGCCGTGTCAGAGGCAAACACCAAGTGACAGAAAAGACCCGATATCGTCTGTGCTTAGGCACAGACAAATCCATAATAAAGAATTCATGAGGGATTTACTTATTGATTGAGTGTTGAGGGATCTTAAAGTGTCTCCTTATGCAGAAGGAGAGAAGGTCCTACCTGCAGTGCATGATATCGGCCATACGTGGAATCACTTTGGCTTACTTCACCTTTCTGCTGTGTGGAAGACCTGCAGAACTCCGTCTGGAATCGGTATATTAACGTACATTTCCGGCGCTTTTCCGCTGAGCTGCGGCTTCCAGCGAAGCCGTTTTGCTTGATCCCGGTGGGAAGGCGTTCGGAAGGAGGGTGAAGCCAGAGTGTCCTGTGTCACCAGGGAGCTGCAGCTTAGCCCATCCACTTCACGCAATCTTTTTCCCAAAATGATTTGTTATTTGCTGTTTACACTAGTACCTTGGAATACTTCTTTTTGCATATCCCATCATGGCCTTTGAGAGACATACATGTACATTTGAGAGCAAATCTTTTTTTGGGGGGGCATGCGACTGTTCTGCCAAGGATGGGATTTGAACCAGC
This sequence comes from Gnathonemus echidnorhynchus, assembly GCA_026776725.1. Classification (NCBI taxonomy): domain Eukaryota; kingdom Metazoa; phylum Chordata; class Actinopteri; order Osteoglossiformes; family Mormyridae; genus Gnathonemus; species Gnathonemus echidnorhynchus. The sequence continues at coordinate 16,488,389 of JAODJU010000038.1, read as the reverse complement.
AACCTTCTGATCACAGGCACACAGGCCTAATCCACTGAGTAACACAGCATCCCTCTTCCCCCACTTTCCTTTTTGGCAGTTGCACAGCAAAAATTGATTAGGCTATAGAATAACAGAATCTCAGGACACCCCTGCCCCCCTCCCCACATGGAGCCCCTCATTATATTGCAAATCTTAACCCCATGCGTGTTCTAATTCTTTCACTCACGTTTGAGTTGCGTTGAATTAAATTAACCCCTCTCACATTTACAAGCTTTGAAACTTTCACTGAATGCTTCCCGTCTGTGTCACACACACTGAAACACACGTGTATTTTGAATAATTTGATGTAATTCATTCCCCTCCCCCATAATTGTTCGCCGCAGTTTGCAACTGTGCTAGGCTCTTAATTACTTTTCTTGCCCCCCCCCCACCCCGACTTCCTCTTAAATTTCAAACGTAGCGTCTCAGCGGATTTTAGACTCTCATTGCCCGTGGAGATCAGCAATCCCCAGACGGGCTCAAAAACATGGCTCCGTTTTTTAGTTCCCGTTGTTTTTTTATGACTCACAACCCCCACCCCACCCACCCCCATCAAGGTCAGGCAGCCTCACTGTACAGATGCCTGTTGATCCGAGTTTTGCTTTTATGTACCTCCCTGGCATGTACCACACCCATGCTCTGTAATAAAGTATTCGATTGGCCGCCTGATCGATCAATCATTTGCCCGGCTCCATTGATTCGTCGATTCCCTGAGTTTCTGGCTGTGCGGTCCAGGCCCAGTAAACAAGCAGGCCATCCTGCACACAAGGGGCCCATTGCCTTAAATGAAATGTTGATCTTGTGTCTGTGTACATGAGGGGCAATAAGGCTTGAACTGCGTACGTCGATTTCTGTGTCTACAGCGTTGAACCTCTCCCCTTGTCTGCCCCCCCCCCCAGCTGAGCAGCTCTGCCTCTCTCTTGCCCCTCGTGACATTTTGAGTCTGGCTGCATTAGCGTTAGCATCCGGAGGCGCCCGCGGCGTGCGCCCGGGAAGCCCCCCGCCCATGCCTGGAGCCGATGTCCATCTGTTGTGTGGACTGTCGGTGGGTGGGGGAGGGGGGAGAGACACGATCAGCCATCCGTGCAGCGATCCGAGCAGCGGGGGAAAGTGAAACCACAGCGGCACTTACGGCCTGTGATGCTTTTCACACGGGGATTTTTCCCTCTTTTCCGCGTTTCCCTGCTCTCCATCGAACCCGCCCGTCAAGCATTCCCGCTGCTTAATTGGCTGTTTGCGGACGACCTGCCGCTCAATCCCACACCGTTTATCATTGATTTATTCCCGATTTAGCATGATAGATAAGAAACCTGATCTCACCCTTGAGGCCTCAGGTTACGGGCTGCCTGGTTATGGTCACGTTCAGTGTCCCCCCCAGCCATCAGCCCAGTGCCCCCCAGTTTAAGTTTATCCAAAATTTTTATTTCATGTTACTGGGCAGGAGGGTGTACACTTGTTTTTTTTCAATGTATATAATAAAAAAATACAAAAAAATTGTTGATTAAAAATGAATTATAATAGATAATAAATAATGAACAGTAAATAACAAAAACAATAAATAATAAAAAAGACTATGATACAGTTTTATCGGTTTATATTATTATTTGTAGGTAATTTTTTGGGGATTGTCCATCACTCCTATCTGCATTCTGCGTTTCAGGATGAAATAATGTGAAGGTTTGGAAAAACAAACGTACAAACCAGAAGTTTCCCGTTGGCTTAGGAGTGACAGAGTAAACTAACTAGTATTGATCCTGCAGAAAAATAAAGCGAAGCGCGTGAGACCCGGTGGGAGACGCTACTCCCGGGGGTGCATGTGGCCGAACGGCAGCGGTGCCGAGCGAGCCGGGAGCCGGGAGAGGCGCCCGGGGACGGCGGAGCGGGACGGGCATCTGGCAGCACGGGACGGGCGGGATGATTACGGGGCGACAGGCGGGATGCGCAAGAAATCAGAGCAGGGAGATGAGGGCGAACCTCTCAGCACGAGAGCGTTCCGCGTTAGTGCTGATGAAAAGGCCCTGAGGGGGCGGGTGGGGGGAGGATATTAATGTTTGTTCGGGGAGCGGAGGCATTTGGCGCGCGGCTGCGGCGCCGGGGCAGCTGAGGGCACGCGGGCCGTTTCATGTGCGCGCCAAGCCGCCCGAAAGGCCAATTCCTGTGGTGCAATATGGGGCCCGGAACAGGACAGGCGACCCCCGCATGCCACTGTGACCTTTTTAGTGAGGGGGGGGGGCTTACCCTAGGCCTCAGCCCCATGGAAGGAAATTGGGGGCATCCGGACCCGGTAGTCACGGTTAGCTGGCCCCCCACTTCACATTAATTTGGTTTTGATTTTTCTTTTTTTTGGTTCGCTGTGGGAGATACACCCCCCTTCTCTCTAAATGCCCTTCATTTCAACTGGGTGGCCGTGTGGCTGAGTGGGTTAGGATGCTGTGTTTATGATCAGAATGTTGCTGGTTCTAATCCCAGGGTTGGCAGAGTAATTTCACTTTTAGGCCCTTGAGAAAGACCCTTAACCCCCAACTGCTGACCCCGTCTCTTTTGGTGGGAGCGTCTGCAAAGTAACTTGACCAATGACTGATTAGAAGAGTGATACTTTATTGATCCCCATGGGGAAACACTGACACGTATAGAGGCGAGAGCCAGCTTATGGGTAACAGTGCAGGATCAGTCAGCAGGAGGTGCCTCAGGAGCTGGGGGTCATGGGCCTCGCTCAGGAGCACAATGGCAGCATCAGTCTGCTGGGATTCAAAAAGGCAACCTTCCGATCACAGACCCAAGTCCTAACCTGCTGAACCACATAGGGCCCCACCGTAATGTGAAGCAACTGAAGCAATTCAATCCCTTAAAGGTTCTTAAAGGCAAATGCAAAGGTGACCTTTTGGTTACAAGTGCTCGACATTAAACATTATGCTGCCTGTTACCCTTTTTGCAGTTTCGACATCTCAGGATTCAATCCCAGAATCCTTTGCAGCCCTACTTTGGTTTTTCCTCTCACAACCCAATGACCAATCATGCAAACTTGCCGGAAGCGGGAGTTGTGAGCCGCCTTGCACGGAAAGCGCCGCGTCAACTGGGAACCTCGATGGCGCCGTCGGAATTTTTATTTTTTGTTCCTGCTGCAGCAACTGACACCGAACACGGAACGTGGGGAGAGCACAGTCTGCCGGAGTGAATATTCTTTCAGAAAGTTCCGGAAGAGCAGACCATTAATAACTTGTCACAACGGTTTGTTGTGTCAAAACTCAGTCACAACTTGGCCTTCAGCTAAAGCATGCCTAATTAACTAGCTAAGCACGGCAATTAGGAGTAGCAGAATGCTGCAAGACGTATGTTATCTCATCTTGATGATACTACCTTTGGCAAAGCACAAGCTGTCAGAATGATAAGAGTAAAAGTCATGTCTTTTCCCCCCTGGTGGATTCCAGAAGTTCTTGCTGTTCCTCCTGGAAAGTGTCATTTTTCGGAAGGGGTCCATATTACATTATTATTCACTTGGGCACCTAATATGTTGAACGATTTCCCTATTTTACAGTGAGACTTGCATGGGGTTGGGGGTGGCTTTACCTAATCCTTATTGATCATGGCCTTGGGCTGGGACCATGGGCTTCCCTTACTGGGAATTATGGGAATGTCATGGCTTGAGTTTAGAGTGGAGCTAAGGGTGATGGTGTAAAATCGCCGAAACTTCACGGTTTAAAAAAAAAAAAAAATTGAAAAAAGAAAAAAGGACATTGACTGCATACAAATGTGAGGGGCTGGAGGATTCTGGGAGAGAGAAGGAGCGAGAAAGCGGAGGAGAGAAGAAGAAATAAAGAGGGAGAGAGGGGGAGATGTGGGGAGCGAGAGAGGGAGGGAGAGGAGTGAAGAGAATGGGTGAGAGAGAGAGAGGATAAGAGTGAGAGAGCAGAGGAGAGAGAAAAACTGAGAGAATGGGGGAGGGAGAGAGAGAGTGAGACGGAAAGAGATGTAGCTCCAGTCACAATAAAACGAAAAAAAAAGAAGATGCGTGACTTCAGCAGGAAGCGTAATGGAGATGAATAAACAGATATATAAATAAAATAAAAACGCTGTTAGTCACAGGCCAGTGCTATCGCTCGGCGGGTGGAAGTGGATGAAAAATATCCATCTCTCAGTAATAAACATGCATTCTCATCCATTTGGGCTGGCGGTTGGGGTCGTCGTTTTGAGCACTGTGAGCGGGGGCCAGCCCGCCTTCCTTTAGGGCTGGTGGCATGGAGATTCAGGCTTGGGGTGGTGGGGGGGGGGTCGCAGCACATCAGTCATGCCTAGACGATTTGCTCCAGCGTGAAGAGCCAAAAAAAACAGTTGTGGCATTCCTTGGCGGCCAGGTCCTGAACAAACCTTCATGGTCAGTTTGAGATTTTGTGTGTGTGTGTGTGAGTGTTGGGGGGGGGGGTGTGTAGGGCTACTGACTCACTCTTAATCTACTCTTCCTGGCCATTGCTTTTCTCTCATGGAGCCAGGGTAACTGTGTACTCCCGCAAGTGTCTTCGATCTTCCCACCTCCCTGGTAATCACTCCTGGTGCTGACATCACAGCCACCATCCTATATGTCCCATGTTAAAAAAAAAAAGAAGAGACCATCACTATTTCAGAGGGGGGCCGTTACATAAGCACGCAGACGGTGCGAGGCGTCAGAGCAGGAACGTTCCCGAATCGCTGTTATACAGCTAACTGATCAGTCACTCGTCCCCCTGATTGCTGCAGCCGGTTTGGTTACTCTCCCCCCGAATGGGTCACCCTGTTCCCCCTTGCGGGCTCATGTTAGCTGCCGCCGTGGCTGGCATCCAGCCTGTGACGCGAGAGCCAGGTCGCCCCGTGCCAAGTTCTCGGTGCTGCCCACCTCCCAGCCTTGGCTTGCGCTGTGCTGCCTTCCTGCAGCATTCCGGGTCCATTCAAGCCCCTGTACTCCGATCTGATATGCGTCCGCGGTGCCGCTCGGAGGAGAGAGGAGGCAGCTTGCCCTGCTAGGCCGCCGAACGGGTCGTCTCATCAACTGTTTATCTCCAGCGGATCCCTCCTGTGTGCCAGAGCCAATCCGATTCGGGAGTTCCGACATATGCAAATCGGCCGAGGCTGGCTCCCACCAATCAGAGTCTGAGGAGTTTCAGACCTGTTAAACAGTTACGCGCCATTTCATCGAGCAGTATTGTGGAGTAAAACCATTAAAGGCGATGATCAGAATTTTACATTCCGGGGCTAAAACTCTTAACAAAGGATTAACACGAGCTTATGACGTAGCTGTCCTGATAGTTACACGGGGAGTGACTGAGTCTGCATCGATTTGGGTGAAGAAAAACTGGCACACGTTCATTGTTCCTTTTGGCCTGGTTTCTACCATACCTAGGGTGACCGGTACAAAATTAAAAAGCTATTTTGTTAGATACCATGAAAAACATCTTTGCCGATTACAGTGGTAGAACAAAATCTCAGCAACTATTTCTATAAATCATGACGTGTCTTAAATGTTTCATAGCTTCTCATTATGCTAAATGTCTCATTGACCTCTGCAATCAATTTTGGAATAAATGTCCAATCTATTTGGAGGTTTAAATTGCTCTTCTGTTGAACTAATAGCATTTCTTTGTCCTTAAATAATTGAAAATGTGAAGGGAGTTCAATAGACCAGAATAGTATGCGTGAGACTGCGTATATTTCAAACACTGGATATCCAATTATTTTTCTCTCTGTTCTCTTTTTTTCGTATTAACCATGCAACCTATTAATTCCCTTTGACACTTCAATCTGGGATTTTTTTCTGTACAGCAGTAAAAAATAGTTGACCTTAGCCCACCAATGTTAGCGTAGCATGACTACGTTTAAATATTTATTCCCAATACAAAGTATGTATTTTACACTCTGCGTGGATCCACCTTAGCCACTCAAGGCTAAAGACGACTTCAGGCTGGCCTGTTTTTGCTTCTCTGGTGACACCGGAACGGTTGTGTACATCGGTACCAGTCAAAATGCATCTCACTGGAAGGAGATTCAATGGAATCAAAAGGCCTTATTTCAATGCTTGATGAGGGAAAAGCAATCGTGTTAAGTGGAGCTCATTTTGGTTATAATGGTTAGATCATTCCACTGAAATTGGCTATCGACGTTAACAGTGGCGAACGTATGTGTATCACCCACGCAACAAGTTTGTGTTTTTCAGAGGTATACATATAAGTAATGGAAATTCCAGAAGCTGATTATTTACCGCACCTTGCAATAACTGTAATTCTGATACAGGGCGAGACCTGCTCTTTGAAAAAAGACTCCGTTTAGTCTCCATTCCTCTCACAATCCTCACACGAGGTTCCGTCCCAGGCCCAGCGTGCCAGTTGCCAGGCCCACGGAGCCCACACGGACCCGACTGCATTGAGGTGTCTCCATGCGTGTGTAAACGGGGGGCCCCGCTCTGTCCGCATTGTGGATATCTCCCCCCACCCCCACCCGCATCCCTTTTGCGAGTTACACATTGTGCCAGTCATTCTTTGGGTACGTTCCCGATTTCGAGAGCCCAGTGACATCCCTGGAAGAA
>JAODJU010000038.1:16469165-16480644 GCA_026776725.1 Gnathonemus echidnorhynchus | reverse complement strand
CCCCCCCCCCCCCGGCACAGAGGTTTGGGGTCAACTAGTGCTAAGTGGCCTTTGTTAAGGTGACGTCCAAGTTGCTTCAGAGAGGTGTTATTAAGCTCTGGCGTTTAAGTGCCAGCCTATTCTTTAATTATCGTGCCTTCTGTTTGTAATGTGCTTATCAAACCGAGTTTGTCAAGCAAAATAATTATGCGGCAGTAACTGTGCTCTGGCTGAGAGTGCGATTAGCACATTTCTCTAGATTTTCCATAACCTTAAAATGCCGTACTTACCCTCTAAATTCTACTGTCGCTTCTGATTCTGTGCTCACGCTGACCAATGAAAAACGAAAAATCTGTCAGCTGCATTGGGTAAATAAATGCTAATGTCGGGAAGTGTGTGTGTGTGTGTCTGTGCACTCATGGATTCAGTGCCCAAATGTTAGCTCATGCTATTTAGTTAAGAGGTCATATAAAAAATAAATAAATAGCACAATAAAAAAGCACATTCGGAAGGTGTACAATTTCCTTGTAGGGTTGGCAAGTGTGAGATGGTTTTTTTTTATCCTTTCTTCATCCCGAACCTTTTTAATGAACAAACGAAATCCCGTTCGAGCAGCTCATCAGCTCTCCCTATGCATACAGATTAACATTCTGTCTCCCTCTCCAGGAGTCAAAGGAGCAATGAGGCAAGCGAAGGTCATTATGAGATAGCGAGAGTGCCGTCCTGTCAATCATCTGAAGTCCCACTCCCCGTTTTCCCTGTGGTGTGCTGGGTTAAGGAATCGGAAATGTAAGGAAATGTAGGAAATGTAGACACGGGAATGGAGGGCGATTCCCCCCCCCCCCGCAAACCTCATGCCCCCCATAACCTCTGTGAAGGAGATTAACCATTAACTGTTGGAACGCTGAACCTTTGGTGCAACACCTCAAGATGTTTTCGAGACCTCTGCTTTGTTCCGTTAGAGGTTTTCGTGAATCGTTAACTTGAGATCGTGGGGAACTTGAAGGCCTCTGGCCGAAAATGGAGCTCACCTGTCAACCGGTAAACCGACTTGTAGCCGCTTGAGGTTTCTGCTACGTTCCCATGTCGACACTTATCGTAGCGCCACCTGCTGGTTAGGTGGCTCCCTGATATAACCTTAACTGTCTAAGCAGGTGAGTCTTTGCAGTTCTAAAGCCCAAGTCGTTTAACAGCAGCCTTGTCTGAGTCAAGACGTCACAGGCTGGGGGGGGGCGGGCGGTAGGTGATTGGATCTAACCTGGTGACGTTTCCTCTGCCGCCTTTAACGACGGTGCCTTCGCAGGTCGGCAGGAACACGCAGCGGGTGCCTCTGAACCTCGTTCGCGGACTGAATGTGCGTCAGCACACTCCGGCAGAGCTCCCCCGTGACTGCGATTGACAGCTACATGCCTTGTTGCCTCGAAAAAAATCGAATCGCTCTCCGATATCCTGTGTTTATTAACACCGCAGATTATTGGTGCTTTATATTGAGTCACTGAAAATGCATGTTCCCTAATAAGTATCACGCCAGTTGGAAGGGGTTACTGTCCTCCCCGTAGAACCATCAGCTTAATAAATCGGGGGTGTGCAGTGTCTGGTTTATATATGTCACCAGCCCCCCTGCCCAGGCAGGTTAGTGCTAATCTGGCCCAATTGAATCCCAGCCCTCTGGGTGATCTTTATTACTGTCTCTTTGGTGGCAGCACGCATCCGCTCAGACGGAATCGTCCGGGGGTGGCGACTCGCCGTCATGTGATCGCCGGCTTGCCGTTCGGGAAGGGGGGCGCGCGGTCAGGTGAACCGTCGGGGTCGTTCGCCTCGCACGCTAGTGGGTGGGTCTATTTCAGCGTAGCTCAAACCCCAAATTACAGTTCAAATTATATTCCCAGCAGTCACTGGGGACTGCCGACTGTATAATCACTGTACATTTGTGTTACATTACTAGTGCGAATTATGGCATTTTCCATTGATAAAAGCTCTTTTCAGTCACGTCGGGGCGTTTTTGTAAGCTTTCACACACACTTTGACTTTTACCGGAAACTCCCTTTTAATCAGGCTGTTAAATTGAGGGTTTAGATGTGCGTACACATACATACCCACTGATAGGGCTAAATGGGGCTCAAACTGTTACACGGTTGGGCAGACATTACTAGGCAGGCCTCGCATCATTGCACCTATTGTACACCCACCACGATTTGCCGGAAGCTGAACGCTGGTCTTCTGCGTGAGGGAAACAACAAAGCACTCCGCCGGCCAATCGGATCCACTGCGCAACCCTCGGCCAGCCAATCACATCTCCGGCACGTCCCTCCATCGGCCAATCAGATACCTCGGCATGTTTTCTGTAAATACCACCACCCTGATTTAAAAAGAAAAAAAAAACACTTTGCGACAGTTATTCAAAGTGGTACGCTTCCTTTGTGACCATCAAAAGCACTTAATTCCAGCTTTGAAATGTAAATTTATGAATTATCAACAACAATAGAATCCTCCTTGCTTAATTGCACAACAAAACGTCAGCGGAGAGAAATGAACCCTCCCTGTTTTTAATGAAGACACAATCCTGCTAACCCCCCCCACCCCCCTGGTTTGCCCTTTGAACATGGCCCCGGTGGGGGTATTAGGGTATAAACTGTACATAGCTCCCTGGGTTCCGTCAGGGTGGGAGGGGCCTTGTATAATGCATATAGAGCCATCTATTCCTGCTGTAAATGTGTCGCCCCGCCAGACCACGTCGCACGCTACTGCCCACTTGGTGCTCGTCAAAGCTGATAACTGATAAAGTTCAATTAATTAACTATAGTTCACTATCCGAAAGTCACTATGCTGTATGAAATTTTAATTTTAAAACATATATTGTTATGGATATATATTCAGAGGGGGAGTTTTCAGGTCCAGAGAGTACAAATCCAGACCAAGATTTTGTTTCAACCAACCAGTTGACTATTCTGTGACTGTCACTCTTTATACTCAACTGGTTGGTTGAAACAAAATCTTGGCCTGGATTTGTACTCTCTGGACCTGAAATCTCCACCTCGGTATATATTTATATGTAATGTGCTGTTTATGTATAATATTTACAGTTTATTTAGCAGACATTTTTATCCTAAGTGATGTACAGTTGGGAATGTGGGGTCAGCCGGTCCCCGGAGCGGTGGGGGGGTTAAGGGCCTCATTCAGGGGCCCAACGGCAAAATCACTCTGCAGACCCTCGGGATTTGAAGCAGTATCCTTACCCTCTGAGCCACACACTGCCCCTGTTTACTGCACATTTGTTTGCATACTTAGGTATTCATATATGTACATACAAAATGCTTCCATCCATCCGTGTTTCATCACATCTTCAGTCCCGGGTGACGGTGATCCTGGAGTTTCTCCCGGGACCCTTGGCCTCCTGGTGTCTGGGCTTTTCATAGCACACAATGGGTAGCTAACAAACCAGAAGCGGCTACCCGCTAACAGCTAACTGCTGTTCAGGGCTTAGAGGGCTTCAGCATGCTTGTCTTAGGCCGGACGTCCGCTCGTGGCTGTCTCCTCAGTGATGTCGTTCATCTACATTCATGGCTGTTCTCTCTGTGGCACCCGGCAGCTATGACGGACCCCCCCGCCGGGGATGTCTGAGCCTGGAAGTTACAGGTGTCTGGCCAGACAGCACCCCCGTCGGCTGTCAGGTGAACGACGGAACATTCCGCTAGAGCGGGGTGCCTTTGTGACTCACGAGTACCTCTGACATGGTGTTCTCCCACACGCCTTAAATTAAGTGTCAGAGTGTCGCTCTTTCTCTCTTAAGCGAAGCTAAGCCGCCACCAGATTGTTGGGGTGATTAAAATCTGAATGCAGGAAGGAAGCTGTCGACCAAACAAATGACCGTTTGGCCGTAGAGCGTAGAGTCAGTTTTCATTCCGAAATCCGTGACAGGCCTGCATCCAGGTTTTTTGTTTCATTTTTTCCTTCTGCTGGCTCTCCAAGGAGCAGGTGGCAGCTTGCGCTCGTATCCGAAATACGTTTTTCTCGTTTTAATTTTCGTTAAGAGCTGAATATTTCGTTAAACCCTAAGAGGCGTCCACCTCGCACCCTGTATGGTGTCAACCGACAGCGATCTCACGGGAGGCGGAAATCGATTGGCTTGGCGATTGAACCTGTTGACGTTCCAGTGCCTTTAATTGGAGGCTCTATTTATGGGTCTCTGAGGCACCCTGAGGTTGGCGGCGACCTGCACTGCCTGTCCTGCCTGCGAGTGGACCTGCATTTTCAGTTCATTTGTCTCTTTTTTTTTTCCACATCCATTCACACCTATGGAGGAACGGAAGCTGTGTCTGCATCTTTCTCTTATGTCGAGGAAATGAAACACGTTGGTTTTGCCATTTGGCCGCGGCGAGGCTCACCTCTGTGCCGGCGGGCGGTGTTCAGCCGGCCCGGAGACGCGTGAGCCCCATGCTCACAGCTGGCACTCGGTGGGCTTGGACTCGTTCCACGTCCGGTTACCTGTGACAGGCCACGCCGGCGACAACGGAAGACGCCGGAAAAAAAAACAGGGACAAAGACGGCCCCCTCCGAATGGGTCTGCAACCTACCACTTTCTGGGTTTTCTCAGCATCATATTTCTCAACAAATAACCCCTCCCTCCTGATAGGTGCTTTCAGGAGACCCGTCTCAGACTGTCCTTACTTATTTTTCAAGCAGTCACTAATATCCTAAGCAAGATACTAGCAGCTTCAGACAATCCTTGGAACGACTGGGAATTAAGGGGCTTGTTCAGGGGAACAATGGTGACATCACCATGCTGGCCCTGGGATTTGAACTGGTGACCTTCAAGCATCCCACTGAGTCACACAGTGCCTCTGAGGCACCACTAGAGATTTTAGGCCCCATGAAAGCATATCATGGACCCCCAACCCTGACCAATCAATTATCTGCCAAAGTTTTTAGGGCCCCCGTTAATCAGGGGCCCTTGGAATGGTTCTAAACCCGCCCCCTTACAGGGTCTCAGCACTGCCCCCTAGTTGTGGTGTTGCAGCATAGCCAGAGAGTGAGGCAGATATGGTGTCATCATGCAGATGTCTCTATATCTGACCTGCTGCAGAATGATGTCTTTGCACGAATCACATCTCTGGGGACTGCAGACGGGACCCGATCGATATCGGGGGGGAGAGGGGGGTAAGTCGCGTATTGCGCTCACGTCTGTTCGCTTCGGCCGGTCATGTGATCAGCCTGAGAGCGCCCTTGGCATACTGTGGATAAGCCCCAAGGCCTGGCCCAGGGTGACCTGTGGGCATGCCAGGGAGTTTGGTGTCTAAGAGTTTCAGTTCTGAGTCATCGGGTCAGTCATAGAATACAATAAGGCAGCGGGATGTATAAAAATATAAAAGAAAAAAAAAATGTAATTTAATAACACTCTCCTTCCCACCATGTTGATTTGTGCAAGATATTACTACAGCTCTCTTGATTTTTTTTTTTTTTTTTGGGAGGGGGGGCATGTGGTGGGGATGCGGGCATTGGCCACAGCTGAAAGCTGGTTGGTCCCAAGAATGCCCCCTCCCCTGTCACTCACAGATTCAAAAATGACATTGGCTAACAATGAGGTTTGCCCTTCTTATGTCTCCTGTCTTGATAATAAACAAACATATATACCCTTGAATCGCCTCTGACCTCCGTGTGCGTGCGCGTTGGGGGGGGGGTCCTGATCAGTTAATGTTAAATATCCTGTCAGAGTCTCTCCACTGCTCAGCTAGTCATTTTATCAGGTAATTTCACATTAATTAATTTATTTTATGTTTTATTAATTCAGCTGTCCCTTATGCCCCAAAAGCATATAGGCTATCTCTATATATATAAATATAATATATAGCAAGAGCAGACAGTGGGAGAAGGATATCAACTGTATGTACATTAGTCTTACGGTGTTTTAATTAGTTCATTAGTGCAAGCATCAGCAGTCGGGCTGACGGTGTGTTCGGTGCTGGAATTGCTAAGGAGACCCAGGGTAACCAGCACTAGCTTAGCTGTCTGAGTCCGAAGTTTGTTTGTACACCAAGTCACGGTTAGTGGGGACGTAGTAAACTGCATACAGTGGTGCGATGACACTCCCCTGGACCATAGACATAAAGTGCAGAGACCAACAGCAAAAAAAAATCGAGGAACGGCAACATTAGCACCCAATGTGAAGGTAAATAGGGTTACAGGGTTTAGAATTCAGCTAACGACGTATGAAATAGTATGAATGAGCGAATGATCGACACCAGAGCAGTAAATAAAGACAAATTGATAGAAAGGGACGGAAAGCAGGAGATGGGGGAGTCTGAGTGCTCGCCGTACATCCGCCTTGTGGCTGGCTGGATTTTCAGTATTTTTTTGGCACCTTAGACATGTGACTGGGGTACATCTCTCGCCTTCAGCGGTCGCTCAGCTGACCGAAGTCACCTGCCTGTCTGCTCTCCTCAGCTTTATGTCATCCTCGCGGGCCTTGAGGGGACGCTTATATTTGTGGGGGCGGGATGGAACAAACAGGAAAAGATCCACCGGCGTGTTCGATAAGCTTGTAAAAGCGGTGCCTGCAAGACAAGTGCAGCACGTAATCTTGGAAATAAATGCTGAAGTTTAGCCCGAGAGCACCGCACTGCATCTGTTCCGTAGTGCTGCTTAGAAAATAATCCATATCTCGTTTTTATTGTTTTGATGCGGGGTGGGAGAGGGACTGGCCACGCCCCCTAGAGCCGCCCCTTAACCAATGGGTGTCTAGCTGTATTTCTTCTGCTCCTCATTGGTCACTTGGCTAATAAAAAGTGGCTGTTTTCCTTATAGCCGCTTTCTAATTATTCCTTGACACAGTTTTATTGCCTTGTTTTTTGCCATTTGCCTGTTTTTTTGGTCACAGCGGCCCTCGCTTTTGATGGCCGTATAAATTGCTTGGGTTATTGCAGTGTCTGGTAAGCAAATTAATGAAAATAATGGCACAGAAAGGCGCGTGATATATCCTTAACACAGCGCATTTCACGTGATTGACGGTTCCCATGACAGCGGGGGGTGGGGGGGGGGCGACGACTTTCAGCACTGGTGTTACTCATAAGGCTGGCTGCCTTATTTAGTGACATTCTGCATTGACGACTCACCGCCAAACCAGCAATGCCATTTGTGCAGTCTTTTCCAAACCATTTTCTTCCCCAGGAAGGAACAGAGAGCCATGGTGCAGCGGGATTTAGTAGGTGGGATTCGAAGAGGTTTATCTTTATTTTTTTCCCTCCCAGGATTAGCCTCTCCTCAGCTAGAAACCACGCCAGATCTACTAACGAAAGGCAAGAGACCAGAATGGGCAGAGATTATGTAAAAATGCACACACTCTCCCATTTACCACACTCCGTCTTTGTAAGTTACCCCCTGCCTCAGCCGACAAGAATTTTTTTTCCCTAGAAAATATTTCTACATTGCGGCTCTTATTATAAGAAATTGTTTGGGAATCTCCAGAGCAGGGGTCTCTAACCTCATTTACAACGAGAGCTACTTCTACGAAGAAAATAATCTGGGTAGCTATGTTTGATACAATGGTAAATTTATTGACCGGGCAGGGGGTGGTGGTGACGATGGAACTTGCTGAGCAGATTAATTTTCCTGTCACGTCCACTGTGCAGCGCGGCGTGACAGTGCAGAGCATGCATCACCCGAGTCCGAGTGAAATCCCGAAGTATGCTTGTATGAGCAAAAAGGAGAAAAAAATGAACATAATTGATAGTATTTCTAAGAAGTTCTACGCGAGCTACTCATTGGCTCCTTGCCAGCTACTAGTAGGTTGTGAGTGAAATGCTACTCCAGAGTAACACGGCAAGGGAGATGAGCTGTGGATCTTGGGGTCGTCTTGACCTTTCCGATGAAATTTGACCCCTGGTAAGAAACCTGGACCCTGCCAGTATTTTGGAGCACATTTTGGTCGTTTTGCACGTAACATGCTACCTAAAATTTGCACTAATGTGGACATGGTGTCATGTGGCTAAAGTCTGTTCTTTCTGGCTCTTTTTGTCCCGACCTTTGGTGATATGAAGCAGGAACTCCATGTTCTGTTATAACTGCGTGGCGACGTACACGTTTACATGCGTGTTCTTAGGTGTTTATGAAGTGTTCATTAAGGTAACGGTCGAACACGTCAGGTAAACACCAAACCGATCTTGAAGAGTCTCTGAGTTCTGCTTCTTGTTTCAGTTTGCAGGCATTTGTCTTGTTGTTGATTTTTAAAGATGGTGGGATGGAGGCGGGGGGGGGTTGTCTTGTTTTTTGTGCTCCAGTTGTTTATCGCTGATCTGGAGTAGAGCACAGCCCAGTGGGACAAACACCCACACTGCCGTTCCAGGGCAGCTTATCTCCGGAACGACATTTTCCGCCTCGCCAGGGACGGGATAACGATGCAGTCCGGTTAGCATAAGCATTCGGCCGCTCGCTCTGGCTTGTACTGTCACATTCCGCTCCTTCTGCCAAACGTTTTGCAAAACTTGATTTAAACCAACTGAATATGAATCAAGTTACAGCACCTATGCATCCTGGAAGTTGCTGCTTTAAACACACTTCAGGGTATGAACTTAATTTCTTCGTTCCACTGGCAGCTAAAAGCCCAATGATGGCGAATTACTTTGGTTCGGATTTTATTTTTTAAATCGGTCTGCGGCCTGGCTGAGGCTCATCAAACGTGTGTCTCTAAGCTCCGCTCTCGACATACTGTATCCATCGTAAGAAATGCATCCTTGTCTTTGTGAGTTGATTTTGTAATTTCATGTCTGTGGTGGGGGTTTGCGGTTTAAATGTTACAGACAGTCACCAAAATTACGTGCTCTAGCCTCTAGTTCTCGGATATTATATTTGTCCTGGCAGATATTCGTGTTCCCTGTTCTCCCCTCTGATCGCTGAAGCCAGTCCCCCCCCTCCATCCTTATTAAACAAAGCTGTATTTTTAAAGTTTCAGACATAATGGTTATGTTTTCAAGTTCAAACAAAGGCATTTCTGGTCACATCTAATAAAAGTCATGGTCACAATCATGGTAACAAATGGGGTAAAAACTTTCTAATCCAACTGATGACCTGTGACATCATACATCAGGAACTTTCTAAGCAGGGTGTCAAAGTAAGTCTATACATATCAATACTATTGTCATTATATTCACAGAGTCATTACTGTCTGTCTGTCTGTCTGTCTGTCTAGAGAAAGCAGGGAGAGACAGTCCCTGAAGCGATTGGGGGTTAGGAGCCTTACTCAAGCGTGATTTCACTCTGCCAGTTCAGTGATTCCAGCTAACGGCCTTTCGATGACAAGCCCAGAATCCTGACCTACGCACCACCCCTCACGAATCATGAATCATGACTCCTGCAATATGTATTTAAAAACCTTCATATATATTGGAGGTCATTAGGTGCCTTAAATGGAAACAGCTCATTTTATATTACGCCCAAACTTTGCTTATACCAGTACTGCACTTAATATTTTAGTGTCCGTGTGAGCTGGGCCTGTTAAAAGCTTCTGGCTGACTGACCGAAACTACGGGGCCAAGCCTGCTTGATGAATAAGTTAAGAACACAGAAAGGTGTCATGTGGGTAGTTTTGAAATCAGGTGATTTGACTTCTTGAATGTGTCTTCGCGCACGCAGTAGCGCCCACCCCCCCCGCGCCAGTCCAGCGGTGTTTTAATGTCACTGCGAGAGAAGACCAGATGGCCGAGAGCTGCGACCGAGAAAGAGCCCCTTCGCAGAGCATCTGTGTGCTGCCTTTGTACACACACACAATGGCGGCCAAGGGAGAGCCATTATTGTTCAATCTCCCGCCTTACCTTTTGTTTGCTTCATTTTGGGGTGCGTAGGTACCCGAATAAAAGGTCATGTGTCGCACCTCCCTCCCCCACACGGCCGCATTTTATCCTGGGACATTTAGGGGCAAGGGCAGAGAGGTAGCCAGCTGTTCTTTGAAGGAATGTCTGTCCTATTGCTTCCACCCTGTCTTAAAGGAGGAAGATGGCTTAGGTACACCAGGGAGAGGCTGGAGAGACACAGTCTGCTAGCTAAGCGCATCCTCTCGTCTGCCACCTCCTGCCTCGCTCGACATTTTCACGCCGATTCCCCTTTTAAGCGGCTGCAGCAGGTACAGAGTCATTTTTAGATGGAAGATCTCGCTCAGAGGTACAAATTACGGGCGCCCCTCTGTCTTTGAACGTAACGCTTGTTGTTAACGAGATCCGTTCCTTAACCGCTAGGCTTTCCGTGCCCCAGATAACCAGATAAACCGTGGCTGTACGGATCATCTCGTTCACCGTAGTTGGAGGTAACCAGACGGTGCCTTAGTCCAGAGAATTCACTAGAAACCGGGAGGTACGATGAGGTCTGTCAGAAGGATGGGTCACCATGGATTGCTGCCCTTCCTGACGGGTGATCTATAATATAATATAATATAATATATCATATAATACCTCTCATATCATCTTCTCTCCTAAGTGGATCACCCCACTCTCATGTTCCTGATGCAGTGTGAGTTGTCAGCACCTTGAGGTCAGAAGTACAGATAAAGGCTTAAAGCATCATGGTTTCCTGACTGGGGGTGCTGGGCTCACGCAATCAGTCAAGTAGGAGACAGTCCAGGCACAACGGCATGGCAAAGTAGATGGGATACTGGTTTGGCTGTCATTACTTAAGCCCCTTCAACACGTTCATCGCATCCATCTCCGTCTGTGAGGGGGGGGGGTGTGGACTTGCGGAGGCACGAATCTGACTTTTCCAGAAGCATCCAGACTCATGTTCATGGTCGATTGCATTGCCCAACGTCTATGGTTGTCAGTTTGGCTGTTAAAAGTAGGCAGAAGTATGAGGAAGCCCTATAAATTCTTTTTTTGAACATAGCTTAGCCCTAGGGGGTGAGTTAGGCAGGGATATATGAGTAATCACTGGCCTGTAGCACCCTTGGAGCAACCCTGCCCCCTCCTCCCCACTCTGGTCAGCTGACCCAGCCCCCAGTAGCTGTCTCGCTGGCTGCAGCCCTGTGGACGTCAGCAGGAACTGTGGAGCTTGAGGCATCTCTTCCCGCTGCCCCCACACCAGCCCATCCTCTGTACTGCAAACAGACACCAATTATCGGCCAACATGCAGGCCTATCTGGGGTGAGAAGGGAGGGAGAGGCGTTGAGCCGCCCCACGTACCACGGATCTCAGAGGGTTCAGCTGTGGGGGTCAGCTGGACCCCGACCCCTCTACTTTATACTTACACACACAACCACAGGTTTGTAATTATGTCTTTGTGGGGACGCTTCATTCATTTCTATCCCAACATGACGACCTTAACCCCTACCCAGCCCTAACCTTAACCATAAGTAACCAAACAAAATATTTTTTTAGTTTTTTGATTGCATTCTCAGATCTTTGTGGGGACCTGAAAAATGGTAAAAATGAAAAACGACATTTATTACAAATGAGCCGAGTCCAGCCACCTTAAACGTCACGGGCCCTGTTATGCAGGAAGAGGAGTCCCTCAGCGCCCCCCC
>JAODJU010000038.1:16440375-16460066 GCA_026776725.1 Gnathonemus echidnorhynchus | reverse complement strand
CCGCCCCCCCCCCCCCCCCCCCCCCCAGGCTCTGCAATCACTCCCCCAGATCTGGGTCATCCTTGTTTCCTCCAGTCAGAACACGGACACGTTGAGTTACAAAGCAAAAGGCCCCCAAAAAAATATAAGAACCAAAGTGACTGATTTTCTGTTTTAGACAGACCAAAGTTTTGACTTCAAACTTATTATAGTGCAAGGTGTCGTCTTGGTCAAACAGGAAATGTGATCTGAAATAGTTTGCGAAATTGTCTTTTTTTTAGCCCAGTCTTTAGTTTTGACTAAGCCGTCTTCTGACAGCGTGTCGGGAACGGACAAAAATAAGGAACGTCTCTTTCTGGCACAAAGCCAGGTACGCAAATGCACAGCGTGTGTCAGGGCTGACGATGAGGAGAGCTGATTCCAACGGCCTCAGCTTCAAATTAGCAACGGGAGACTAGTGACAGTTTTATCCCCCTCGCACTGCCCCTGCCCCTGCCCCCCGCCCCCAGAGGGGAAGCTGGGGTGATTCAGGGTCTGCTCTGTGTGTTGCTCTTCCTCTGTTTTACTCCACTTTCTGTCAGCTGAGGCATTTTTAAATGCCACTGAGGAGTAAACACAGATCACAGCCTGCATTCCCTGCACAAGCACGAGTATTGCAAACACGGGTGTTGTTTTTTTAAAAAAATACTATTTTGTAATGTTTGCCTGGGATGTCGATTCAGGTCGGGTGCATTTTCTGATGGTTTGTCGGATTAACTGAGGACACTGCACACGTGAACATCTGACACATTTTTTTTCCCCCCAGATAGCAGCAGGTCGACCTGAGGTCAATCGCGCATGCTGCATTCGCAACGGCGGCCTGCTCTCCCTGCACGTGTGTCCGCTTGGCCGCTCTCACCATCTGTCAGCCTCCTTGCCCGACGGGAGTCTGAAGCGAGGCAGTGGCGTCTGCTGTGACGTCACTGGGCTCGCACATCTGACTTGGGGGGGGGGGGGGGGGGGCAGCAGGGGGGTGCCTCTCTCTGCAGAGCGATTCACTCCATGCGGCAGTCGCACGTCTGATGGCCTCGCCTTGGCATGCCCATAAGCGTATCTGGCCATTTTTCAGGAGGACGCAGATCAAAAGGCCTGCGTACCCTCAGTAGTCCGGAAATCCGTGGAACCACAAACAGGTTGACTACAATCTGCGTGCATTTCATGTGGAGACACTGTTGGGGGTGGTAGGGGGACAGGGTTTGGTCAGAGCTGTGGCAGATATAAACAAGTGTGCCCCCTATTGACAAGCTTGTGGTACTACAACTCAAAGTGAGGTATTTAGTTCAAAGGACACAATAATCTCAGAGGCAGGCCTTGTTTTGGTAGTGGGTGGGGCTAGCTCTGGAAGTGAAAGGCATTCATGTTAGTCTTGTGCTGGGCTGCTGATTTCCAGCGTCGTTCGGGCTCTCAGTCTGGGCGAAGTGTGGTAATACTCTTTTCACGTATGGGGTTCAGTGATACCTTAAGACCCAGCTCTGTGGAAAGCTTCCACACCCATCCTTCTGAAGAATTAGATGAAGAACCATGAAAAACCATGTTTTCTGCTTCCTGGGTTTCCTGCTCCCCCACCTCAGCCACAACACACGTCCATATATACAGAACACAGACAGACAGCTAATTTGGTTCGTGACTCAGTATCTTTCTTGATGATGGAATATAAATAGGTCTTGGTTGGGGCCTGTTTCTGACCTTCTAGATGTCCACCTGTCCTGGAAGAGCTATCCACAGAAGCTTCCTCCCCAGGGTCCGCCTCCCCCTCCCTGACTCCCATCCAGACCGGATCACCTGATCTTATGGAGATCTGGCAGAGGTGCATTCTGATGTCTGACGGTGATGTGGAGCTTGGAGGTTAACACCTGAATGTGGTTTAAAAGCACAAACATTCAGAAGTCTTTCAGAAACCGGGGTGACATCGACACTTATGGAGTATTCCATTTTATTTTTATCTGGAATTATGTGAGGGATAGACAGACTCCTTCAGGTGGTGAGGACTTTCAAACCCCAGTCTTTCGGGGCCAGGAGGTATGTGTGTGTGTATCAGGAGAACTTGACACTTATTGTGTGTTTGGTTGAGTCGTTTTTTTGGACAAATCACATTAAACCAACGACACCAGTTGAGGAAATGCTACACATTAAACCAAATGTGTTCTTAGAAAATTGATACAGATTTAGTCATCTTGGTAACATTCCCTCTGCTTCTGATCCTTCATGAAAACAGAGTAAATGAGTCAGAAACAATTTAGATAATTGTAAAAAAGACAGAGGGGTACCTCAGTGACTCTAGGAATGAGGGTGCGAGTCCCAATGCTAGCTGAGTGTGTATGGAGATGTGGATGTGTGTGTTCTCCATGCAAATAGGGGAACTACACACTGTGTGTGAATATGTGCTCTGTGATCTGCTCCAGGTTCACCGTGCCTTTGTAGTGGATAAGCAGATTTTTGAAGATCAATTTGCAAAAACAGTGCAGACTGCTGCCGCGCCTAGAAGCTCCGCCCTTCCTTATCATTTGCATCATTCAGCTCCAGCCTTGTGAGAAGACAGATAATAAACATGCAACCACGACAGCGGTGCAGTCAAACAGGAAGTCGTGCCAAGCAGCTAGTCCGTCTGTGTCAGCTGCCTCTGCTTAAGCAGACTGAGCCCGTGACAGCAAGCTGGCATTTTCTTTCCGGTATATTCCGACGTTCCTTTTTTTTCCCACCTGCACCGACTTCGGTGCCCTCCACTAATCTGCGTTCCCTCTCGCTTTGTTTATTTATTCCGCCCTCAGCGTTAAGTCGGCACAACAGGCGAGGTGTATTGACTCACACCCAGGACAGCTGTCAGAAGCACTTCCCACACAGGGGCTTCCTACAGCCAGCCGGCATGGTGTCAGCAAGGCGGCTGGGGTCCTCGCCGCTTTGTGCTGGGGAGAGGGTCCGACGGCAAGTCCATGCCAGAGCAGCCTGCGAAGGCAGGCTACAAGCACTCTGCATGCTTCTTTACTAGAACTATAGTTTGAATGGAGCAGTATTGTATGAACGGAGCAGTATAGTTTGAATGGAGCAGTATAGTTCAAATGTAGCAGTATTGTATGAACATAGCAGTATAGTTTGAACGTAGCAGTATAGTTTGATCGTAGCAGTATAGTTTGAATGGAGCAGTATAGTTTGAACGTAGCAGTATAGTTTGAATGGAGCAGTATAGTTCGAATGTAGCAGTATTGTATGAACATAGCAGTATAGTTTGAACGTAGCAGTATAGTTTGAATGGAGCAGTATAGTTTGAATGGAGCAGTATAGTTTGAATGGAACAGCATAGTTTGAATGGAACAGTATAGTTCGAATGTAGCAGTATAGTTTGAACGTAGCAGTATAGTTTGAATGGAGCAGTATAGTTTGAACGTAGCAGTATAGTTTGAATGGAGCAGTATTGTATGAACGCAGCAGTATAGTTTGAATGCAGCAGTATGGTTCGAATGTAGCAGTATAGTTTGAATGGAGCAGTATAGTTTGAATGTAGCAATATGGTTTGAACGTAGCAGTATAGTTTGGCCCAGTCAGTGCCATACTAAATTGATTTCCAGCTTGTATCTGGCAGTACATACAGCACAAGTGATGGCAACCGATGTGGCTTTAAGCTTTTATGCCCCAAGCCCCGAGTACCGGGAACAGCACCATATCACTGGATTTGACTTGCAAATTACCGTAATCATACGGCGCAAGGACACCAGAAATTTGTGCCTCTTGACTCTCCAGCAGAGGCTGTAGATGCCAGGAGGGGGTGACCCCCTCTGACGCTTAGAGCCTGTCGATCTTACTCGAAACCCTCAGCCATGACAGACTCAGCGACCGTTCGCAGTCGGTGTGTCAGCCTCAGTGAACAATGACCATTGAGCAGCTGCATCTCTGTTTAATGGGGGTTCTCCAGAAATATTCGCTTTAAGCACCTCATCCAAATCTGAAAGGCAAATGTAGAGCAATTAGGCTTTGTTGTCCATCCATCCATCCTACTTCAGCACCTAATTAGGGTGTCGACGATATCAGGCCAATCTCCCCCTAGCATCAGCTGTAAGGTGAGCTGCATCCTGTAAGGCACACAGACATTCCCGCAGTAGTAAGGGGAGGTTTAGCCTGACCTTTTTCTGCTTTAACCACATGTCTTTGGGTTGCGGGAGGAAAATAGAGTACCCTTGGGAACCACATGAGTATAGTCTGGGGAAACCCAGACTCTGTAAAGCATTCCAGAGCTAGAATTGAATTCTGTGCTGATTGTCGATAGGGAAAAAAACCTAGTGGATATGATGATTTATTTAACAGTTGCACAAGTACATTGTAATGCTTCTTTGCGCATATGTCATCTTCCTCTCCTTTGGGAGCAAAGTTTGGGGTCTGAGCACAATGTCAGGCCATTTATTTGTATTAAAACCCTTGCATAAGGACAAACAGACTTACGACTATCCTGTTGAGGATGGGATCCAAACTGGCACCTTTCTGACCACAGGTTCAGAGCTCTAACTTGCTGACCACACACACAGTTGTGAGGCTAATACCGTTGCCCAGTCAGAACAGCTTTGCCCATTTCTTGAGCTTGATGTTGAAATGGTTTTGATTGACGTATCCATGCACGACTCAGGTACATCAGCAGGGCATTTTTTCGCAAAGCAGATAAGACCCATCTGAGTTGAAGCTCTTCAGTGTCTTTGCAAAAGCAGCATCTGGACCCTTGTCAAACGGACGAGTGTCAGAACGAATCGAGCCCCGAGCGAAAAGAAGCGACGCTACTTATGCAGAAATTAAGGACGAACGTGACCATAAATCATAATTTGTCAGGCATGATCCTTCGCTAAATGCCGCTTGTTGACACAGCGATAACGACGCACATTTCTCCGGCGGTCGAGAAGCATTTGTCTCGGTCGATATCTTCAAAGGACGCTTTCAGTACGATCGCTCCGTTCTTGGGGAATTGCATGGCAGATGCTCCATTCTCCTTCACCTTTAGCGCGTGACGGACACAGGTGACCGAAACAGAAGGCAGAGTGAGAGACTGGGGTGAGAGGTACACTGACAGACAAACCTTGGGGGGGGGGTGACCTCACGTTTGTACTTGCATTTCTCCATTTGGAGCAGAAGGTGGCCTTATGTAAGTTCTCAGCGGTGGGAGTTCCAGAACGACATTTGGGTCCAGTTCCACTCCCAGTTTCCATCAAACTGTCTTAGCATTACCAAATAGCATTATCATTCTACATAGTCATTGACATTCATGAGTGCAAATCGCCCCAGAACAGAAGAGATCAAGACCTATTTAGCAAAGGACAGTGAGGAGAGACTCTGCTTTCTCAGTAATCAATACTAATCTCTGACATGGCCTTCTCAAGACCCCTTCATGCGTTGGCTGGCTCAAAGAACGGGTGCTCTGCTATAGTACCTCATGCTCAATGCTTGTGGAAGCTCTCTGACCACGACAGCAAAGGCTTTCAGTTGCTGCGATGGCTTTTCAGGCCACCCTTCTCTTCTGTGCCGATACGATGAACTTTCATGTCATTCTTCATTTCATGGTAATGGTAGGTTTTATTTGTGACACTGCTCTCAAACTGGCATAACACTACACATTAAGATAAAAAGTATATTTTGCATCGCATACTGACA
Source organism: Gnathonemus echidnorhynchus (assembly GCA_026776725.1). Classification (NCBI taxonomy): domain Eukaryota; kingdom Metazoa; phylum Chordata; class Actinopteri; order Osteoglossiformes; family Mormyridae; genus Gnathonemus; species Gnathonemus echidnorhynchus. The sequence goes on along the minus strand of JAODJU010000038.1, from coordinate 16,454,423 downwards.
GCCTTGAAGATCTCTTTTGATGTCCCTGAACTGAAGATATGTCTCTTTCAAGTTTTATTATGTCAATGAAGACTGTCCCACATTATGCACCTAAAGACAGATTATAACCATATCTATTATACATATCCATCTTGTAATTATTATTTTTACTGGAACCATCAGAAGTAACACTGATTTTAAAGCATGCCAGAGTGTTTTGATTAGAAAAAAAGATCTTGCTATACGTGGATCTCAGAGGCTAGTCGAAGCCTGAGTCTAAACAGTCCTCGATGACTCCAGACCCATCTGCCATGGAGGAGGAACCCCTGACAACATTGTTAGGCAAAGGGGGCACCGTCTGCCCTAAAACCCACAAACACAACAGCTCATGTGTCGCTTGGAAGTCTGACCTTTGCTTCAAGTTGTCTTTTATCAGTTCAAGGGTTTTCAGTTAAATACATTGAAAAATATCTGGAGGACTTCACACATAATACTCTCACACATAGTACTCTCACACATAGTACTCTCACACATAGTACTCTCACACATAGTACTCTCACATATGGGGTGCAAATGCAGTTAGTCAATTTGAATCATGGCAAAGCTGCACAAGATGGAACCAGTTTCACTCCTACTGAGGACGAAAGTGGTTAGAACACAGACTGACTATGTCCAACTATATAGTATCCATGGACACAGAAAAATTCCAACCCAGAGCCCCCTTGGACTGTTGCACTACAAACCCCTAGACTCATTAGGCTAGTCTGCGATACAGAAACCTCTTTCCACACTTCACATCAACTGCACACCTAATAAGAGAGGCACCAAGCATGGACTTTTTCCATCCCCAACTCCCACTCCCAAAATAAAGAAATTGGTCTCTGGCAGGGGCATATACAGGGGTGGGGCCACAGCGACACTGGAACCAAGATGAAAGCTGATTGGCCCTGGAGTGCGCCCACCTCTATCGTTCACTGATTCAAAACATATTATTGGCTAATGATGAGGTTGGCCCCTCAGTATGAATTATGCCCTCCCCCCACCATCTTAAAAAATTGCAGAATTGCTTCCAAATGTAAAGAATGCAAAAGCAGAATAATACCTGCAACACACACTATAAATTAATGGAAGAAAATAAATAAATTACTCGACACATTACAGATCAAAGGGGGGGAAAAAATTGTGCTTGATTCTCTTAATCCCTATCCCTGCGAAATACAAATGCCGTTACAATAATACACATGCCAAACATGATCCCGTTTGGCATCCACAAGCCTTAGGCTTAAACACCTGAACAGGAAGGACGCCAGTCCTGCTCCACAGGCCATGAAAGTCCCATGATGCACCTCTGCAGCCTCTGCCACCACGCTCACCTAATAAAACCTAATAACTTAAGAATCGGTACAAAGTGGAGTTCCCACCCGTAATGACCAGGGTCCCATTCCTGAGCAGAATGTAAACTTTAGCTGATAAGAAAGCAAGCGTTTCTCTGTTTGGTGCAAATTCACGTAAAACTTCACGTGCACAGCGCAGTATCCTCAGGGCTCCTTAAACACTTCAAGCTGCAGCGTTTCACTGGACCAACACCAGTGTCTCCTCAGAATGTATGCAGTGTGCCAACATTACCTGCCCGGCACCTTTATACCATTATCCATGATCATTTATCTAGTACTTAATGCCACTTCCTAATAAGGGCGGGCTCCGGGGTACTGATGTCATACCTGTTTCATCTACATGTGATGCGCAAGTTTGTTTTTCCAGTCCTATTAGCTATGGTCCAGGGTAAAAAAAAAAGAAAGAAAAATACAACATTATTTTGCAGTTAACCCATAAATTTTCTAGCTGTTTTTACGTTATGAAAGAGATTTATCATATTTCAGTAAGCCTTAAATGTTAACATTGCTTGTCATTGTGCTACACAGCGGAATAATCTGTTCACATTAAATGCAATTAGGGTGCCCTCTGTGGAGGCCGCTGCTCGGAAAGTGCCCTCCCTTCGGATTCTCTGTACAAGTGTTTACTTATCAGCGGTGAGAGAATAATCAAGGCCACTGAACAAAGGGCTGGTCATTGCGTATGAGTAATAAAATAAGAATTTGCCTCACGTGGGTATAGTTGTTCTGCGGTTTTTGGTGTTGGGCCCCCGCCAATTTGGAATGTACTGTATCAGAAGACTACTCTAATACATTTATTTATGTGGTTATATGTTTTCAGTAATTCAGTTTCAGATTTTTACAGTCTGTTGAAATCCTCTGAAGCATGAATATGAAACATGGTCATCGTTCAAGATGAGACTAAGTGGCATCTTCATGTACGTGCTGCACGTAACCTTTAAGCATGTATATGCATACATGTCTGCAGGCATGATCCTATTATCATGCTGAGCGTGTCCTCTGACCTCCTCAAGTTTGAGCAAAGTATTTGTTACAAAAACCCCAGCTGACATGATTGCCCCCCCTAGCAGAGGTGGAAAGTTCAGGTCCAGAAAGTACAAATCCAGACCAAGGTTTTGTTTTGTTTCAACCAACCAATTTAGTTTAAAGAGTCACATTCACAGAGAACTGAACTGGTTGGTTGAAACAAAATCTTGGTCTGGATTTGTACTTTCTGGACCTGAACTTTCCAACTCTGCCCCCTGGTTTTTTCTTCTAGTTCAGCATTTCTCGATCCGGTCCTCAGGGATTCCCAAACAGTCCACAGTTTTGCTCCCTCCCAGCTCCCAGCGCACCTCTACCAGTTATTCGGTGTTCTTGATCGCTTGATTCTTTGGTTCAAGTTTACCGGGAGCTGGGGGAGATCAACAATGTTCTAATATGTCCCCTAATTAGACCTACTCCCTTATATGTGGCTCACTATGTACTCGATATGGCTTTATGGTGCTGTGATAGATAGTTGAGAATTTCAGTAACCCCTAAATTTATTGCCCACTTGTCGAATTCCAGTCAGACACCGAACTCCAAGCAGGGGATCTAGGACACCACACCAATGTGTTTACTTTGGACCTGATTAGACGGCCTTCATGTTTTCAGTGGTTTAATGTCCTTGGCTCTCCTGGGTCACAAACTCTGCAAACCGTCAGCCTCCAGGGGTGACCAGACGCCGAACCCTTAGCGTAATCGGAAAGCGTTGCCTTTCAGAGCGCAGAAACCAATTTGACAGGCTGAAAATCGTTGAATTCTGATGAGCAACCTGGGCTTGCCGACTTGCCTCTTCCTGGGAAAACTTCTCACAAAGGTCAGGACCCTCAAACGGCAGCCGAAAAGGTTGTTGCCCTTTAATTAAGACAGCGCAAAATATTTGTCCAAAGCGTTCCGGGCAAGTCAGACCAGTGACCACGGCATTTACTCTGAAGCACAGACATTTTCTCATTATGTTCTTCCCAACCATTTTTATTAGTTTTCCACAGGATCCCAAAGCAAATATGCCCTACAGAATATATTCCCATCCATAGATATTGTGGAAAAAAACGATAGTGGTACAAAAGAGGAGTTTGGTAATGGTGACTAGCTATTTCGACCTCCATCTTGAATCACTAGCGCCGACAGGGCATCCACCACTTGAAGAGTAGCTTTAACATGGCAGTTCAAAGTCCTGCTTAGATCTCTTCATCCTCGATGCATCTCAGAGCATTCCAGGTGACCTGCTTCACCACGTAGAGAAGGACAGCGAGAGTCCATAAGGCCTGGCTCCCCCAGCTGCCTCTTCCCCTTGAAGAACCTCCCTATTATCTCCTTCATTACTATGTGGGATCATGACAAGCTCTTAAACATAGTTCGGCCTTTGTGGAATAATAAAAGGATTGCCTTCGCCTGTACCAGCCTCGACGGTAACGGAGGCAGCGGATTCTAATGCGCGCTGAAAAGCCTTCCTCTCCGATGAAACGCATAATCGCCTAATGTGGTCCCGCATTCTTTGTGTTTCAATTTGACCTTGTTAAGAAATTGTCTTTGATGTGTTCATTTTCCTCCCAATCGCGCCCTCCCCCCCCACCACAACCCCCGCTGGTAGGTCTCCCCTGGGATGTCGGAGAACGAGGCTTTGGATCCAGAGAAACTGCAGTTAGGCCTCTGTGACCAAACCGTGCAAACATTGAAAGAAGCAAAAAGTGTGATGGTCTGTGTGTCTGTGTGTGTGTGTGTGTGTGTCAGAGGGAGTCTAAATATAAAGCAGTCCCTTGCTACACCAGCTGAATTTGTCCCACAGAAAATGCTTGCGTGGCACAAACTTTTGCGACCAAAAAGGAGCGGCTTATCACAGAAAACCTCGAAAACACGTTTAGGGGACGCGGAGCGTGAAACTGTCACAGGGCGGCCGCCGGACACGTCGGAGACGCTGACGTGTGCCGAGAAAAACCGGTGATGTGCCAGAAGGGCAATGTTTGGGAGAACGAGGAGAAAGAATGAGAGCAGAGAGAGAAAACGCTGCAGCTCATGTTAACAAAGACTCCTAAAATGAGTGATTTTTTAATGAGGGGTAACTACAGTCAACATGAGAATTTTTGGCACAAAAAATTAGCAAAAATTACTGCATAAAATAACAATACTTATAACAATTCAGATGTTCTGCTTATGCGTTTAGGCAAGTTATTTTCCTTTATTTTAACATTATAATTCTTCAGACATAAAACATTGGCACCCCTAGATAATATCTAAAATGAATCCAAATCTATTCTTCCAAGTTGGTCTCAGGCTTCCGGAACCACACGCCTGCCTTTCTCCAGTTCCGATGTCCCTGGGGTATAAATATGAGGTGGCATGCATTTAAAATCCCTTTTTCATCCTCCACCATCGGGAAGACCAGAGAGCTCTCAACTGAAAAGATCCAGATAGTTGTTGGTCTACACAGATCAGGCAACGGATATAAAATAGTTGGAAATACCACTAAGTACCATCAGGGCAATAATCAAAAAAGTTTCAGACATCTGAGATTAGTCTGAAACTTGCTAAGGAGCGAATGCATGTCCATATTGCCCCCATGTACTTTTGGAGCTTTTCCACTGCCACCAAGAACTGAGCCGTTTCTGTGCCTTACCCGGGCCGTACCCGCGTAGTACCCGCGCCATACCTGCACCAACCATGTGTGTGGATTGTCCAAAGGAAGAAAGATATATTCGAATTATTATGCATATTGTTTATTTTATATAGTCATATTTAGTCATTCCCTATATGGAGGCTGATGATTTTAAAACTGACAATGTTTTTACGTCATTTACATTTTTATACGTATAGCATTGTTTTTATTCTTTTTGTGTATGTATATATTTAATATGTGCTCTGCAAACAGAAAATCAGTTTTTGGATAATTGCTGTGTAATTGTGTATAAATAGATATATATCTGTGTATATACGCATATGGTGTTTACTTGGATGTGCAGTTCGTATGAGAATTAGTTGCGCCAATCTTCCTGGGGTGAAAGGTGTAACCTTGAAATCTGTAGACGGGGCCCATGCACTCTCCAGTCAGATTTAGGGAGCAAGCAGATTGCCTGAATATGGATGTGGCATAAGGGCAATCTCTGTATCCAGAACTAAAGCCCAGCACTGCAGAGCCTGCGAGAGCCACCGGGCTAAATCTATGTCTGTTACAGGAGCCCCTTTCTGAAATATCGCTTTAGTAAAGGCCAGGTTTGAAAGTTTGAGTTGACGATAATGGTAAACAAAGCAGCAAAGCAGGCGTTGCGTTCATGTGGAAAACTTGTAATGAGTATTGTCAGTTTCCCTAATGAAGTAAAATAAACAAGAAAGCATAACTAGTCCTACAGTCAACACTGTCGCCCATTAATGTTGCCGGAATTCTGGGGATAAGCAGCAGAATATCGAACGGAAAGCTGAAGCGAGGTCTGGCTGGGCACGCTCAGCAAACAGCCGGCGTCTCAAGACGGATCGACGTGTTTAACCAAATGCTTCGCCTGGAGAAAATCCTTCAAAAAGTGACCCCCGGTGCTGTTTAAACTGACATACAGTATCGCGGGGTGAAAATGACGGCGGGATAAGTGGCTCGTAACTGCCCCGTAATCGATAGGCTCCGGCTTGCTGGCTTACCGCGCTGAAGGCCCGGACCGACGCAGGGTCACAGGCCGATAAGGGAAACCTCAGCAGCACGTAACTCTATTGTTTCCCGCCGCGGGTGCATGTTCCGCTCGTGGCAGCCGAGCGACGTCCGACTCCACAAAGCTTCCTGATAAGTTTAGAAGCAGGCCGTGTCCCTGCCCGGGGGCGTAGTGACATCTGGGTCCCGGCTGAAATATCAGCCGGTCTTACTGCTTCTTGTTGACGTCGTTGCCTCCTGTCTACTGCATGTGGCATCCAGGCTGCTTCTGCTTTGCAGTTTGTCATCTGTCTATTTTTAATATTCTGTGTGAAATATACCTCACTGCTGATGATTGTTGTAGACATAAGTATTTAACAATATTTGTGTAAGCTTTTCCGATAACTACTAATATGAAATGTCGCTTTGAGTAAAAGCATCTGCTAAATAAATACAATATAAATGTAAATGCTAATAGTAGAATAAATAGAATTTCCCAATAATAGTATTATTGCTATAGTCATGTGTAGCTATTATAATTGCAAAGAGGATAATAATTTCACCACAGTAATATCATTGTTAGAGACAATATATATATTGTTAGAGACATATTTTAAGTGGCAGTCATAGTACTAACGTTTGCAGTAGTGTTTTTAATGGTAACTTTATTGCGTGTCTTTCTGTCACTATGGTAACACTCGTGTATAAACAGTTTTCAGATTTTAATGTTAAGAGACTTTTGTTTCGCGCTGATGGGTCGCAGATGTGACGCATCTGTCAGCCGACCCACTTTGTTCTGATTATGAATTAAAATTGTATGACCGGGCCTGAAATTGGCGATGAATGATTCATGGGCCGGTCAGGCCGGACGCAAGACCCGACCGCGGTTTCTGCCAGCCAGCATTAATGCATTAATGGCGTGCCTAATTGAACCTGCCTGGCTTTTCACGAAGACCTTTCATTTCCTACCTGTTCTCCTTACTCCAGCCTCGGCCACACGGATCACTCGCACTTTAGACGGGGGTGGACATTAAAATCGAATGGACAGGATGCTGATTACGCTCATCTCGTTCCCCCCAAACAAAGATGCCCTTCTCTCTGCACGGTGGTGGCTACAGATAACGTCAAAGGTTGTTCCCGTGTGGATCTGGATTTTAAGGGCTTCACTTCTCACAGCGGATAAAGTTTTGTGTCCAGCTGAAGGTACCGTTATCATTAACAATAATGCACTCATTACGGTAATACCAGCGCAGGCAGATAATTGAACTGCATTGTGCATTGATGAGGATTACGGGGCACTTCGCTGAGCTGGCATTTATAGATTTTGTTGGATGGATAAATGTAAAGAAAAGCATCCTGGAAGTGCGACCTGATGTCTTTTTTTCATGCCTATCCATCAAGGAGGGTCATGGAGAAGCAAGGTCAAATGTTTGCTGTCAGCAAGCGGCATGATTCAGCAAATTAGTCACAAGTAAAGTGAAATCCCACAGTACTGTGCCTGCTGAACTTCCCCCTTTATTGGATCTCGCTCTTTGCTTGGGCAAAGTACACCATCCTTCTGCGGAGGTAGGAGGGCTGTGCTCTACACATCTCTACACATCTGAAGATCGCTTTCATGGCCCAAAGTGGATGTGGCACCCTGACACCACACCTCCCCAATTCATTACTGCTTCAAATGCCTCAGAGTGCTGTAATTATCACTATTGTAACTCGGACAAATACAGAGAAATCACCCCCTTTTGCACTGTAATTACTTAATTTCCCCGTATGTGTCATATGCCGCAGCTAAAATGATAATTCCACGCTCCAGTAACCGTCCCCACACCCTCTCTGACCTGTGGGGACACTGATCTTTCTGTTCCATGAGTTAAGCAAGGACGGTCGTGTCGGCCGGTCCCTGCTCACAAGCCGTCCGTGTGCCGGTCAGCGCGCCCCTTATCCAGAGGCCCTGGGATGAAAGCAATGCTATTGTTTACATTTGTCACTGCCAACAATAGCACACAAGTATGTCTTGCCCTCAGGTGTTCCACCGAATGTGTGACAACAATCATTCTTCCGTGTCCCTGATCATCTTCTCCGTAAAGGTTCTCCCGCAATCGTTGCTCCTTGTACTGTCTGAAATATGACACTGTAAATAAGTGAACGTACCTGAATCGCGGTGTTCCAGCCAAACCGACAGCCTGCCCTCGAAAACAAACCCTCCCCGTCTGTTCCCAGCCATTTCCGGCTCCGGCGCCACACAACCAAACACCGTCTCACAGATGGCCTCTTGGGGGGGCCCTCCGGTGCGTTTCTCTGCCTCCCGTTACCTGTAATCTGTCCGGTGTGAAATTAGCCGCCGTACCAAATGCCATCCATTCACAATCCCCGGATCCCTCGTGGTATGAATGAAGAATAAATTTCCCCGGAAGGTTCTCCATCTGCCCCCGCGCCCGAGCTCATCTGCTGCCACATCCCATTAACCTTTTCGCAATGTTTTGATTTTAATTTTTTTTTAATCCCTTTTCTTCTTTGAATTCCCAGTGTCAGCTTCAATCTCGCATGCTGTCTTAAAATCCTGCCCCCCGAATATTACCATGTACCTCTATTACAAGCCACTATTTGTGTAAATAAGTATTATTATATATAATACTTATATAAATCGAAGCTTAATTTAGCTGCTGAGACAAATTTGAAATATAGAATATATCTATATGTGTCTGTGTGTGTGGATTTAGCATCTTCTGCGATTGCTGTGTGGATTATCTCTGGGTACTCCTGCAGACCAAATACACGTGTTTATGCAAACCTATGTCATTAAATTGCGTTATTTGTTTGCCTGGCTATGGACTAACATTCATCCATAGTGTCCCCTGCCCAGTCTGTCACTGTGATAGATTCTAGGCTACCTGTGACCCTGCACTGGATGAACTGTTGCAAGATGGATGGATGGATGGATGGATGAAGCTCTTGGGAGTTTTACTTACACAACAATGTTCTGAGGGCAGAAGAAACAATGATTGGTTCAGAGAGATAACCAATCAGATTGTAGGGGAGGTGGGCCCAAGCAACTAGAAGAATCAGAACATCTGATTGGATAGTCCCACCTCTATTTGCTTGGACCCACCTCCTCTACAGTCTGATTGGTTATCTCCCTTTTCCCTCAGAACACTTGTAAAACTATGCATGGATGGATGGATGGATGTTATTTCATATATGTGTGTGTGTTTATATGGCCCTCACTTGGATCAGTGGAATAAAAATGGATAGATGGATCTTTGTTTGTCTATGCATTTACAATTTATTATAAATCTTTAATATTTGGGAAACTCAAGTGCTGAGTTAATCTCATTGGTCAGGTGCACCTTTGGCAAACTCTCCATTGAAGATTATCTGATGTAAGTGAATGGAGTCTTTCGACCAGCAGGAGTCGCCCTTGTGCTCAGAACATCTCAGGTCTAATGAAATGTCTCCCACAGGGTTCTTCATTTAGTTAGAATTCACTCTTGTCAAGACATGCTTTTGGCTTTCTTTCTGATGGCTGCTTGTTTCTGGAAGACCCATCCTTTCGGGGGTCTCTGCCGACAGGACAGCGTCAGCGCCCCCACCCCAACCGAACTACAGGGGAAGCCGTGTCTCAATGTGAATCGTTTGATGGCATCACTTCTGGTTCCATATGTGGCACCCTGGGGGCTGGGTGTGCTGACCTGAGGCCTGCCTCCGAGACCTGTGCTGGCCTGGGGGACAGAATCAGTTGTATTATTTTAGTATCTTTTATGTAAAGCGTCTTGTCACAGCTTGTAGTTTTCTTTATTAGAATATCGGGTAGCACTTCACTTGAGGGGACACAAATAATGTAGTAGTACACTCTTACTTAATGTATTAATTAACCAGAAACTAAGTGTTAGTTATGTACTGATTTCATGTTTGTTCATAATTAATCGCAACAGCTCATATATTTCATGCAGTTACTCTATTTGTTTATACTTGTGCCCCCTCAAGTAAAGTTTTACTGAATATCGGGATTTTTTACAGGAGTAATCATGGTGTGCTGATCAACCGAAGGGCCTGTCTGGGAGCTGATCCAACAGCCTTCTGGTTCTTCATCCAGGCCTCTAACTATGTGACTCTCTGCTGTCCATAATAGGCTCCTCACAGGCGTGTCTTTGTTAGTGCTCTGAGGGTGGTCCTAAGCCCCGAGGGCGAACGCGATCACCGGCATGCTGTGAGGGTGGTCCTAAGCCCCGAGGGCGAACGCGGTCGCCGGGATGCTGTGAGGGTGGTGCTAAGCCCCGAGGGCGAACGCGGTCGCCGGGATGCTGTGACGGGTCGCACAGCAGGGAGGCAGCAGCCTCGCTTGAGCGCCTTTTGATTGCGCTCTCCTGAAGGCAGAAGGCCGAGGCCCACTCGCCAGGAAGGAGTTTCTCGGGGACGGCTGGACGGGTCGAGACCGGGAGAAGAAAAGCACAGACAGGCTGGGTGGCACGCTTGGACCCGCAGGTCGAGAGTGCAGGTGCCTTGACCACGGTGGTTTTTTTTCCCCATAATTACAGGGCGACCCAACGGACATAAGAACATGCTCCTCACCTTTGTACACAACCTGTTGCTGAAGTAATTAGCTGAGGAAACCGAACACTTGTGTATGATAATGAGGGTTCGGTAGATAAATGTTGAACACGTGTACCGTGGTCTAGTCTCGTGTGAAACAGCAATGCGGACATCAGCGGCGTCATGATTCCCAGATGCGGCCTTTTTGCTTAGTAGGCGTGTGAGCGGTTCCCGTTACCATGGCGTCCTCAGAATGTCCTGCAAAGTTCCATCATGGATTGCGTTAAAACTTCAGCATTACACAGCATGCCATCCTTCTAACTTGTGACCCCAATCTCCCACCGTCCTTAGTCTACTGCTAGAGTTCAGGAAGACGGACCTGATTGGCTGGGTTTCTGTGGAACGCTACCTCACCTTAGCAGTAAATCACCCCCACCACTATCCCCCGCCATCATACCTTCTGGCTTTACTTAAAGAGAATATCAGGCAGATTCTCCGGCAGCTGAAAAAGCGGGATTCAGGCGACAAGGGATCACATCCTGTTGACCTTGCTGGAGGAGTTTGATTTATTTCATCTTTCATTGATTTTTTTTCCCCTCCCTCCCTCAGAAATGATTTTCAGCTTGGCTCCACCAAACATACAGAATGTCTATTAATCTTAACCTCAGTCCCCCAGAAAAATAAATAAATAATGAGGTAAAAAGGGGGAGACTGATAGGCAGATAGATAGACAGATAGATAATTAATTAAAATGGACTGTAGTGGGATTGTTTTTCCCTGAACTAACTTATCCATTCTACACCAGGAATTGAAGAAGGGAGGATGAATTGAAAATACAAAAAAGTGAAGAGGAAACAGTGGTTTGTATATTAAACCATAAACTGTACTGTCCCTTTACTATCTACTGGTATATCAAGGTTGCCAGTGGCAGGGATGATATTGGTCTGAAATACGCTCTGCTTCACACATTGTGCCCAGACTTAATCACAGTGACTGGTAACCTGAGTGTGACCATTAGCATGGGTACTGCTTTAAAAGTAACGGCGGGCTGGTAATCGGATTTGTTTCGGCGAGTTAGTTACCGCTTGTGTTGCCCTAATTAATGGAGGCCACGATTGATTCTGCGGTTCGTAATCCTTTTTTAGGGCAGTGAATTCAGAGGTATGAAATTCCTGTGCAGATGGACATGTATACCCTGTGCAGATGGACATGTATACCCTGTGTAGATGGACATGTATACCCGGTGTAGATGGACATGTATACCCTGTGTAGATGGACATGTATACCCTGTGCAGATGGCCATGTATACCCTGTGTAGATGGACATGTATACCCTGTGTAGATGGACATGTATACCCTGTGTAGATGGACATGTATACCCTGTGTAGATGGACATGTATACCCTGTGCAGATGGACATGTATACCCTGTGTGTTTAATGCTATTAAATTATGCTATTTCCTGATGATTGTTTACGCCTGTGCCTTGTCACCTGATTGGATATTTTGACATCCGTGTAGTTAGCATCGTTGCAGGGTCCTGTCGCTTCTTCCTAAGCTGCAATCCAGGCATTAGTTCCGGTTGATGGGTTTGTGTGCGACTTGTGACTTTCCTTGTATGTATTCTAGCCATGATTGTGGAGGGGGATTGTGGGCGATGGCTGTGGGCGAGACCAAAGTCTGCGAGGTCGTGGTAGCATGAGCGCATATATGGGGATTCTTCTTTGGAAGGTTTCTCCTGGGGTCTGCCTGAAGCACATTCGTTCTGCTGTCTCCTCCATCTGAAAGGTTTATTTAAAATAAAGCCTTGATGGATGGAAGCTCTGATTCAGATGCTGTTCTGGAATGGAGGGAGTTGTCGCCTGTGACTGACAGCTGGGACATGGGGGGGGGGGGCATTTAACCCCTTTGACGTAAGAAGTAGGTGCTGACGTCGTTGCTTCTGGCTAGTAAAATTACAGCTGGTTAAAAAAAAAAAACACAGACAAATCCTGTCCAGTGAAGACATGCAGATGCAGGGGAGGGGGGAGTCATCACGTTGAATAAATCTTAAATATATTGAAAAGGAAAAAAAAGGAATTTCTTGCATAAAGTATCGAAGAATGTCACAGTAGTTAGACCTTTTGTACAAAATAATTATGCAACATTTTTTTCTGTGCTGTTTGACACTCTGCTGTTACGTAATTGTGTGGCTTGATTAATGGACTAATTACAATCTCGTTGTGAATTTGATGCTTCTTTGTATATGTGTATATATATATATATATATATATTTGTGCAGGCTTCCTGCCTCTTCTTGATGTCACAGACTCCCCCTGGGTGCCCTGTGCAGCATCCTGTCCTGCTGAGCATATCTGGAAATTTGGGGAGTTGCCACTGGAATATGCAGCGTCTCTGTGAATGGAATAAATCTCATCGCCAAGCTGTTTTATTTTTTATTTATTTTTTTTTATTCTGTCACGGGGCGGCTGTGACATCACCGCATGGGTACGTGGCGCTGTGGCGTTTTGAATGGGCGAGGTGATGCTGCAATGTCATTGGCTGGAGTGAAGGGCAGAGTCTGCAGCAAAAATCCCAAATTTAATTATCGCGATTATCACATGCCTTGTTTATTGTTTTAATGAAAAGGTTAGTCATGTTCAATCAATTTTTAGTGCAGCGGCTCAGTTGTTTGCAATATCACCTCCCATCTCCAGGGTATTGGGTTCAATTTACACTCCTTTGTGTGCATCTGTGTGTGTGCGTGTGTGTGCCTGTGTGTGTGTGTCTGCGTGCGTTAGCATCTTTTCACTCTGTGTCATAAATTAGTGTCTCTTAACTTGCGTTTCACGTCGGGGAATTTAAACCTGTGATGTGAGAGCACGTCACACACATGCAGACACACGTAGGAAAAAAAAACTGCTTACGATCTTAAAATGCTTGCTTGAAATTCAGCGCGATTCGCATTTTGAATTAATGCATTTAAATGCCACTATTTTCCCGGTTCCCGGCGAGAACACTTCTCAATATTTTATGCAAATAAGCAAATTAGCGTCGCTGCAACTCGCAGCCGAGCAGAAAGTGGCCCAGTTCTTACAATTAAGCGTGTCTTTCGAAAACATGAAGACAGATATAAAAAAAAAAAAAAAACAGAAACCATAAAAGAAGTGCAGAAGTCCTGCCCCCCCCGCACCCCACACACAGCTGTTTCGGTTGGTGAGCATTGGCGTGACAGATCCAGCATCCTTGACGGGTAAGCCCTGCCAGCACACCCCCGTCCGGCTCTCGACACCGGTGTTGTGATTGGCAGTTGCCATAAGGAGTGGGTAGCAGAGGACGGAACCATTACACCACGTGGGGGGAAGCCGCCCATTGTGAAGTGACCGGACCGCTAGGCCTCTTTATCAGCAGTGAAACTTGGATGCCCTCCTCGTTCCCACAACACTATGGAAATTCCTCTACATCAGTTTTTAATTAATGAGCAAACCTGTCAATCGGGCCTTTTGGGGGCAAACGGGATTAGTGTAATCGGCTATGCC
>JAODJU010000038.1:16409552-16430837 GCA_026776725.1 Gnathonemus echidnorhynchus | reverse complement strand
ATATATTTTACCCTAACATGGAGTGGTGCATTCTGGGTATTTGAGGGTCACAGGTGGCCCCGGGGTAAGGTTGCACTCTCAGGTTCAGCAGTTGCCTGACAACGACTCTCTGCGCTGCTGTCACAGGTGATCTGGCCATAATTACTAGGTGCTGTTGTAATACTATTGGAGCCAGGGGCCAGAAGAAAGTAGAAATTTATTTTTTTCCCTATAGGGCAAAAAGAGCTCCTGTTAGTTCTAGTCCTCTGACCTTGAGGCACCTTGCAGATAATCACTGCCAACGCAAGGCACAGAAGTAGGCTTAATGCATCTGAGGTGCACAGTGTTTGATGTGGAGAGAGACAGATGACCTTATAATGCACTGCTCTGCCTCATACACACTATAGCTCATGCGTCACTATATCCTCATCCCATCCTGAGCAATTAAAGCGAGCACTGCTTCACTAACCGGAATGCCTCTTTGGGCTATTTGCTAAGCTCTTGTTCATTTCCAGCAGGCCTATGGATAAGTTTAGGTTTTGCCCCCGCGAATTCCCTTCTGCCACGTCCACTACCATCCTGGGAGAGGAGTCAAAAGGAGAAGTCGCTGAGCTGTAGAGCTCAGAATCATCGGAATCCCCAAAGTTGGGCGAGGCAGGAGAAATACCTACCCAGTCCACCGATCTTTGCCTGAGATGGAAATGGTCGGGGGGTGGCGGCGGGGGGGGGTCGTTGAGAAGTTATTGAGAAAATGTGGCAGGTATGGCATGCTTACCTAGGATCATCTGCTTCTAGCCACCTACAGGTGGCATGCAGACGTGCACGCGGTTGGTGCCCATTTGGCCAGGCCAGTCACCATATTGAGCACACCATATTGCAATAATGGGAGGTTCAGACACCAACTGACTGTTTATTGTTGATTAATGTAAACACAGAAGTAAGGTACGGTGCCAAACATTAAGCCCATTATTTAATTACCGCCTGTGTACACATTGCGGGCAAAGTCTGGAGAATGGTCCTGAGAGCTGAAAGTAGTTCTTTTTTTTTTTTTTCTTTTGCACGATGCCTTTATCCGGGATGAATCAAATTGTTTAGCGTTCCCCTGTTTGTTCTGTTTGATGTTTAATAAAGCAATTGAGGTTAACAACTACATTCCGCTTCAGTAATGAAACAAAAGATGTTGAATCAGTAGGAATGGGACCTCCTTCGCTGGGATGATAATAACCTTTGCAGACCTACGCACCCGTAGATGGAGCATAGGTAGGGTTGTAGAGTTGGGTGCAAGTCGTGCGTCTAGTTATCCCTGTAATGGTAAAGTGACTCCTTGGATTTGGAGAAACCATCCGTCTTGCTTATTCTGTGGTCAAATTGGTGACACATGAGGAGAATTTTTTGCTTTGACCGTAAGCAAAGACGGAGGTCATTTCCGACGAGGAGGAGACAGCGAGGGTTAGGGACTTGGACTGAGGGCTGAGGACCTGCAGATACTCATGCTAAGATTAACCCATCGTGTTTCCATGCGTTTTACGTACAAATCCCACTTTCCACGTGACTGAGCATGCAAATCTTTGGCAGCTCCACGCCAATTTAATTTAACTGTGGTGACCTTGGTAAGACGAAAGTGGCAGGCATTTAACGCGATTCCCTCCTTACGCACCAGCTGGCCTGGCAAGCTGTGTCCATGAGGTCCCCCTTATATTATTTTTTTCATATCAAGGCCACATTGAGCTGCGTGTTCCCAGAACACCCTGGGAAATTAATGTATACTTTCAGGCTGTGCTTTTTCTGACAATCAGCTCGATAGGGTATGAACATGAAAGGCGTTCGTGAGCAGTGGTAAGCCGCACACACAGCTACACACACACACACACACACACACACACACACAGGTTTGTAATTATATTTTTGTGGTGAATCTCCATTCATTTTATGGGAAAAACTCTAATCCCAACATTAGACGAATTTAACCCCTACCCAGCCCTAACCTTAACCATAAGTAACCAAACTAAATACAAGACTGTTGGCATTTTTAGTTTTTTGATTGCATCCACAGATCTTTGTGGTGACTTGAAAAATGGTCCCCACAATGTAATAAAAAACTAATCCACCCCCCCCCCCCCACACACACACACACACACATACAAATGCACACACAAGCAAAACAAATGTATGATCTGTCAAGCGGGTGTAGATCCATGTTTTGGGCTGAATGAGACCGACTGCCCCCCCCCAACCACAACCCTCTTGAAGGAAAACTTCTCAACACAAGTTACATTTTTCTGCCAACACTGGCCTGTTTAGAAGATTGAGGGGCATGTAATCGCCAAGGTTCAGAAAGCCTCAGAAGGGCAAACAGTGTCGTTGGGAGGGGATCTCCTAGGAGATGAAGGCTTCAGATGTCATTTCTCTACCTTGCTATCTTCTACCTTGTTCTCCTAGTAACATCTTCTGCATAGCCATCCTAGTCATCCTCCTTCTAGATACTCTCTGCAGCAACTGGCATGCTACTCATCCGTCGGCACTCGTTACTCATTGGGCGTTTGTAATTACAATTATTTCATGTTGCATTTTGTGCAATTATATGCTGCGTAACAAACAGTTGTTCAGCTTTATATCGGAGACCTTGCGCACCCTCAGAGCTGTGTCTGTTAATTAATAAAAAGTAACGGAATTAACAGTGGGCCTCAACAATCCATTACGTGGCGACAGCCCTCGAACACAGCGCTTGGAAGACTCCTCACCCCAAGCTTTTACAGGGAGCGTCTGGCGCTTTTTAAAAACTGCTGTCTTGTGTTTGTCTCACTCCCCGCTGTCAGATCCTATCTGGCCCGCCGACCGGAAGGAGGAGGTAATTGCTTCTGAGGTTCATGTTTAAACATGTGACGGACGCCTAGTCTTCAACTGTGATTTATGCTACGGCTAATTCCTGCCCGCTCTTCCGTTTATGGCTGAAGGTATTATGTGTGGGGAGGCGGTGGGGGTTGCAGTGATGGTGCGTGGCTAACAAACACTCACTTACACAGCCTGCTGGAGAGCACAGGACCCAAGAGTCAGGGATGCTCTAAACTAGAGAAACATAGCGTGTCTGCGGAGAGAGGTTTCTCAGATGATGATATTAAGATTAGAGCGGGTTGTGTTGGCGAAGGCTAATACCTCTTTAACCTTCCAGGCATCTCTCACTGGCTACAGAAATGAAGTTAACTACACCCTCTGACAAAGCTCTCACACGTTTTTTTTTTAGGGTTTTTTTTTCTTTTCTGCACAGTAGTTAGCCCTTGTTAGCTTCATTAGCGCTCATTAGCCTCAGCAAATCTGACACAGAGCCTGCCTTTCCAGTTGTTTGGTTCTGGATTGAGAATCAAGGATCTTATAGCCACTGTGCAAGTGTGGTTACACGAGTATGACGGAATCGAGTAGCAGCTTCCATCGGACATACAAATTGAGTAAGGAAATGTAAATAAGTACTGATAGAATATTTATGCATTCAGGATTTATGGAGTGTTGCATTTGGATATGTGATGTAGTAGGATTTTTACTGAGCATGAGTATTGCTTATTAAGATGAGTATTGCTTATTAAGATATTATTAAGATAGGGAATATATTTGGGTGGGGCCACATGGGCACTGAGAGCTAATTGGTCTCCTGAGGGCCCCTCCCCTTTCACTCATTGGTTCAAAACACATCATTTGTTGGTGCCTTTTTTATGAATTATTGCCCTCACTTATGCAACCCACCTTTAAATCCTATGAAATTCTCAAATCACCCTTGGATTAAGATAATACAAAGTCCATAAATATAAACAAATGGACCAAACAAGTGGTACAAAGTACAGACTGACATGACACACCACACATTGGTGAACCGAGTGAAGTGTAGGACACAACAAGTGGCTGGACAAGACAAAGTTAGTTATTTCCGTGTGGCGCTAAGCGGGCGTAGCTGCGTGGTACGAACAGAGCGGATTGCGACACGGCTCAGTGCGATGCCTGGCGTCCCTCCACGCTGAGCTGCACGCACCCACCCGTCTCTGAGGCTCCCGGGAGACTCGCTCCGTGTGTCTGCACCCTGCTGCCGTCGCGCGTCGCCGGTTTCACACATGGCGGAATACGATTTATCCTTAATCTGGATTAATCACGCACATAGCCACAAGCTGCACAAGCTCGAAATAAAGCCTTACATTATCCCCGTACCGACCGTGGCTCCACAGCGAATGCTGCTTAGAGTGCACCGTTCTCAGGGGCCAGAATGATTATTTATTTATTTATTTATAACTGGGTATTGCATTTTTAATTGGGTGTTGCAGGTTTTAATTAGACCGACTTCAGCGCAAATTGCAAGGCACAGCCGCCGGTAACAGAACCGCGCCGATCGGGGTTAACGAGGCTCGCGCGCGAACTTGTTCGTCCTTGGAAGTAGCCGCGTGAAGCGGAGGGAAGGCGTCTGTTTGCGCGCGCTGCGCTAAGCTGTCATCCCGCCGCTAATTAAATTTGCGCCTTTATGTGATCCCAGCCAGAGGGCTTCGCCGATTTTGCAGCTATTTTTCCAGAACTTTAAATTAAATTCAGGCTCTGTTTTGACAGATCAACGCTAAGATGCATTCCTACCTGGTGTCAAGGATAATGGATTTGAAGGCGCTACCTGAACAAAGAAATAGTGAGAAATCTGGTTCCTCATTCATATGGACTATCTGGCTTGCCTTTAACTCTGTTCTTTATCTTCACGCTGGATTTTAAGTAGCAGATTTGCTTCTTTTAATGGTCCCCAGTGGGGAAGTTTCCACAGCCCAGTTAATTTCTTCCACTGACTTTTTTATTTTGTTTTATAATGAATGGAATTGGAGATTAGGCTTGAAGACAGACGAACAGAAAACTTTACTGCAAAAGTCCAAACCAAGCAAAGAGAAAAGGTGAGGTTTTAAATATGAATTTCATGGTACACTATTCTAGTTTTTTTTTAATAAGCATAAAACTACCCTAATGTTTTAAAGGATTTATTTCACACACTGGGTATACTACCATATTATCTACCTAAGGTTGTTAATACCCTTGTAGTTAATTCTGTAATTGGCTGTGGGTGACATTTTGTCGTGTATGTGCAAAATCGTCTAGGAGTTATGTTAGTTATAATGGAAGGCGTTGACTAATATGTCAGGGGCTGGAAACTAAGAACATTCTTCAGCTCCTCTGCAGTCGTTTTCCGGTTATTGGACTGTAAGGTCATGTTTTGTTGCCTCTTTTATTTTACGGGACCGTTCATCTCTACCTCCGGACGTTCGGCAAGGGGGATACCTTGCTCCAGATTTCGCTATTATGTCAGACCGTCCAACTGGTTTTATAGACGGCTTTCCATTTTGAGAAGCGAGAGACTCTTGCCGAGAGGAAGTCCAAGATAATGGGAACTTCTCTGGGTATTAAGGAGGAAACTGGATGCCGTCTTGGATTTGATTATTTGATTATTGACTGTGCGACTTCAATGCATTGCTTGTTCCTTTTTCCAGTGCCTTTTATTTCACATGGCACAGAAAACTATATTCCATCCAAAGACAGAGGAGATGTGTGTGTAGGTAGGTGCAAGGCAGTCTGGGTAATTTAGCCATGGCTCATCAAATTTGGTATCTTACTAGCATTAGGGTTTCATAGAGGAGATCAAGACACTGCCTTAGGTTACCTTGTTTCTAAGCAAGCAAACAGTTTTTAATTGTGTACCTACCACGGTATACAGGTGTTTCTGTTTTGGAGTGGTGCAATTTTGAAAGTGTATGGTCACTGTTGACATCTTTGTGGTATTAATAGTTAGGTTTTCACATTGTCTTGTTATACCAGATTTGATCAGCATTTCTTGTAATTACTTGTAAGCAGAAGTTGTAGGAAAGTTAGTAGGAAAATAGTGTAAATAGTATGAAAATGTCAAATCTGTTTTGGTCTGACTAGAATGGTTACTGTAGGCCTGTGTGTCATGCTAGTGCTGCCAACCACTTAAGGGATATGTCAAAGGTTTTTTTTAAAAAAAATGAGAACAACAGAAGATGGTGAATCAGAAGATAAGCAGTTCATCAGATCAAGGTTTTATAAGTTGATTTCCAAGACTAATCTGGTTTTCTGTAAAACTTCAATCCTGCCCCGTTCATCCGTATCAAATTCTGACATTTGTATTGGTTTGTCTGTGGCAAAATCTGAGACTCACCATATTTGTTAATAAGATTTGTTTCATTTGTCGATGTTGAATTCCTAGACTCAGCTGGCTTGTCTGTCTCTAAACCGGAGTCTGTCTCTGGTTAATGAATGCCAGTGCTCTCCATGTAGTCTGGAACCTTCCATTGGCCATTCTCTTCACAGTACTTTCCATCACAGTGCTGCCCTTTAGCTTTGACCTTCAACAGCACTTTTTCTGAAAATAAAAGCATGTTCTAAAAGCCAGCAGATTCAAACTGAACATTTCTGTTAGTGGTACTTTCTTCCTTCCCATCTGCTGTGTAACTCACCCCGTGTTTGCATTGTCTCTGGATACTGAGCAGTCAGATCTAAACCACCGTACTTGTTCTGAACTATGGTAACATGTAGGCAAGTTAATGAGGTTTCCAAAAACTGCAGATTTAGAAGTAGAAGCAAGTCCTTTCTCAGGCTAGCTACCACTGTCTGACTCCAAGGTCAGCCAGGGGTCGAACCATTTAAAGTTCTTTTTGTAACTGTTAGAACAGTAGTGGGTTTTTTACACCCAATGTAAAAGTCATTACAAAGCTTCAAAGCTCAGGGCTTTTCAAAATTCAAAACTTCACACCCACTTAATTCCTTTTTGTTAGATGTTTTGATAAATCCATCCAGGTATTTTGAGAGACATTAACTATAGCTATGCTAGGGTTTTTCTGTTCCTGGCAAGGCATTTTTTTATTTCCCGTAGTTTCTGCCACCCTGTTATTATAATGGCTTGGAGGTGGGGTAGACATGTCCATTGTTCATTGCTGAAATGTTTACTGCTGTCTCTAGCAAGGGCCCTGGTGGGAGAGGCACCCAGGGAGCCTCTGCTGGCTCTCCCTGGGATCTGATTAGATTAATTAAAGGAAGTCTTCATGATGGAGGGTCATTATGGTGTAGATCTGTCATAAGTGGGGGGGAAAAAAAACTTTTTTTTTGTTGCTTTTTTAATTTAGTCATTTATTTTCCAACTTAACAAGCTGTAGTTCATTCCCTCACATCCCCCAAAGCAAATCTAATGGTAACTCTTCATTTTTTTTTTCTCCTCCAGGTAATTCTTCATGTGAAGGTGATTTAATACAGCCTTCCGTAGGCGGCACGCATACCTAAACCACAGACTATTTCCCCTGGCCAGCTTATCGTTACCGTACAGCCCATAATGTATGGCAGGGGCCTCCAATTATTTTTCCTCATGGGCCAAGTTCCATCAGTGACTGCAAACCCAAGAGCCACTGCTCCTGAAATCTGTCGCATCGGTATACAAATTTTCAGAGGGGCTGTTGCCTTTGATAAAATTCACTGAGGGAGGTCGTGGATTGATCGCACAGGCCAAACATTTGGGCTGGATTTGGCCCATAGGCCGCCTGTTAGAGATGCCTGATGTATGGTGTCATAGGGTGTTTGCTGTTAGTCAAGGTCGGTTTTGAAAGAATAAACTTTCCATTCAGCGCTTCCCCTTTTTTATCTCCTGGGGAGTATTCCGATACATTATTCAATAAAGGAGATTGAATGGTGCTACGAAATGTCTGGAAGCATGAAGGAGATGGAGAGCTGAGGAACCCTCTACACAGAAGGTGTGAGGAATGGACTGGGGAAAGGCCAAGAGCAACCTTGATGGAAGCAGATGCAGCGAGGGGTCTTGGATTGTTCTCTCTCCCCCCCCCCCGCCCCCCCCATCTGCTTCCATAGCACATCATTGCACCTGGAGATCTGCAGGGTAGTGCCCTTGCTCATCTGGCAATCAGCCCCCCAGGTGAGCAAGGGCAGATTGATGGGGAGGGTGCCGCGGATTAGCACAGGGCCGTGGAAACCCCATCACCGTCGCTACATGGAATAGGCAGCCAGGTCGTCCCCCACTGACTTGAACATGGGGGATATTTCCCATCAGGCACTTAGAAGGGCAGCCATGTCAGTTCACTTTCAGGGCTTAGAATGATGATGGGCAGCAGGGGGCCTGGACCTTGGTCAGAAAAGGAGTAGGACCTGCTGTTGTAAGTTTGAGCTCAGAACTTAGATGTTAGGTCTTCATCTGAGTGGCCTTATTCCTAAGGTATGGGGAGGGGTCTTCTGGAAGCAGATCCAGATGGTGAAACTTTGTAGTAAACTGGACAATGGTACCAATGGCATGAGATGAAAAGCAAGGTCATAGAAATAATGGTTGGCAGAGGTAACTGAGATAGAAAAAAAAAAATCAAAGAGAAAGACAACAAATAAGCAATCTGTACAATCGGTAGGCTGGGATTTGACAACACTGGGCAGCTATCCCAGTTAAAACCTTATATACCACCCAGGAGGCCACGGCAGCTGTCCAAGTGCTCGACCTTGTGGGTTCGTGACAAAGTCACGGGCGGACAACCTCACCTTCTGCTTGGCAGGGTGCATGACAGTGGGTTCATTCTGTTGTTCCTGTATAAGACATGACCAGAGAATATAAATGTAACACGGGGAATCTGTTCCGTGGATTAAAGATCGCCGCTCCCTTGCTCCGGATTTGTACATCACCCGACCATCCATATGTTGTTGCCTTGGGACAGAACTGGTATATTGTTTCATGATATTTCATACTGACTCAAGAATGAAAGGGAAGAGTGAGATATGGATTGGTGGGCTTGAGACTGAGTTTTGGGGTTGGTACTGGGCGGAGTTGTCCCAGGAGGTTTGCAGATGCCTCACGTGATGTTCCCCCACCTGCTCCTGGTCTTCCCTGTTTATATATGAAAATGTTTTTTTTGTGTCTAGTAAGCACTGGACCCGGGGGGGTCGCTTCCGATTATCCGTTGCAGCCAACGGCTTGGTCTGTTTTCCTATCCTGCCAGGACAGCGTGTTGTGGGTGTGTTTCAGGATTGTTTTGTTAGAATAGGTTGGTGCCCCATCCTGAGTTGTTCCCTACCTTGTGCTCGGAGCTTCCGGGATAGGCTCCGGACCATGCTGCCCTGAATGGGAAAAACAGGTACGGAAAATGCATGGATGGATTGACGGATGGGTTGGTGCGCAGCTCAAAGTGGTTTACGAGATTACAAATAAGCAATAAAGATGGAGCAGCTGTACACAATATGCGACTAAGGTATAGGTCAAAAAATGTGCGGCAAGAAGGAATGAGAATCTAAAAATAAATTAGCGAAAAAATTTAGCAAAATGTCAATAAAATGAAATCTACTTAAATAGGAATACAATACACAAAATAAAATAGAGTAAAAAGGCTAACAGGTAAAATTATAAGCTAATAAAACCTGGAGATAATTAGTACAGTTTAATATGGCTTGTAAAATATTACAGTATATTTGTCATGTGGTTCCACCCTTGAATTCAACCGGATGCCTCGTAGAGCTCGTTAAGAAGCACACAGGCTTGTGTCCATCCAGCTTTTGCTGACAAAGCAAGAAAAATCATAGCTGACAGAAAATGACACTGGCCCTCTGATTTGCATCATTTATCGGCTGCCTGTAGGTCGCGTGGAACAAGTTACCCCCCCATGTTTTTTTTGAATACATAGGGAGTTTGGGGGAGGCGCAGATGGCCAGTGACACAAAGGAATTGCACTTTGTAATCTCCCTGTAGCTGGATCCTGACCAAGGTCGTTCCCCGTGTGAGTATATGCATCTACTGCAAGTCACATCTACACAGGACCTCTTCAGCGCCCTCTGGGATGGAAAATAATTACAGACGTGAAGAACAGTATCACGCCAGGTATAGATAGGATGGCTGCAAAATTAATTTAAAAAATGGTGGACTGATAACAAAAATAATTACTGGCTATCCGTTTACAGGCACGAGCTATTCCCACAGGCCTGTGCAACCTTACTTACCACGTTACCGCAGAGACTTCTCAGCGATTACTGCCAAAGCCGCCTGGCCTCCTTCTCTGTATCAAATGCATCATCTGTGTATTTAATACTTCAGCCAATCCTCAGGGGGCAGTGCGTCAGCGGATTAGACTGCTGTGACTGTGATCGGGAGGTTGCCGGTTTGAATCCCATCCTTGGCAGAATAGCTGCAAGTCCTTTGGGCCCTTAAGCAAGACCCTTAACCCCCTGAAATGCTCCAGGGACATTGGATTAATGGTTGACCCTGTGCTTAGATTCCAAGCTTCACTCTCAGATATGTATATATACAGTGGTACCTCAGTTCTCGAACTCATTAGAACTCGAATTTCTTAAAAGTCAAACCAACCAGTTTGAAGAAAAATTACCTAGTTTGTTTAAATAAATGACATAAATGATCTAATAGTACACATAAGTTAGTGGTTTATTTATTGTTAGTTACTGTAATGTTGCGCTGCTTTATTTGGTTAATCGTCCAGTCTGTCAATGGGAGGGGACTCACTTTCATAAACATCTCAGTTTCCAAGATGTGTGCCCCACCATTGACATCCATAGTCTGACTCGCTGTTCCTCCTCAAATGAGGACCACTCTGTGATGGTGGCCTCTTCTTCAGGCTGAAGCTTTCGGGTTTCTCTTTCTTTAGAGAGTAGAGCCGTGCTGTTTGTTATGCACAAGCCCGGCCCAACCCTTTTCGAGGCCCTAAGCACAATTTGATTAACCTAGTTGTCATTTGTCATCTTCCTTCCCATTCTGACACGCTGATCAGATGAGGGGGGCCCCCTGGTGGCCGCTGGGCCCTATGCAGCCGCTTAGTTCACTTGCGCCTTGGGCTGGCCTCGGATATGAATTTATTACAAAGCCCCTGTTCTGTCTTGTCTTGTCTTTTTTCTGACAGGATGACACCGTCACAATAATCCCATCCCTAACACCAACATGATGAGTCAATGGCAGCAGGTCACATGGTTGTGCGTGGGTAAGCTGCCTCAGATTCACCTCTACGCAACGACACAAAGCAGTCAGTCATACTCTCGAGAGTCCACTGTCGACAGAGTCTTCTGTAAACATATTCCTGTCCCTCCTTTTGCGATGGGCAGCAGGTCTGCTTTGTGATTCGGATTCAACGTGTAGCTCCTGTCTCTGGCAAACACGGACGGGCCGGGAGTGGAGCTCTCCCACAAAGGCTCCCGGCCGAATCACAGGCGAAGGTGAGGCTCACAGTCCAGGCCTTCCCCCCACCTTCAAAGGCAAGCCCTTCGTAGCTTAACGTTTGAAGCTCAGAGGAGGTCCCAGGGTCCCGACAGGGAATGAAAATAACTTCAAAAATTGAGAAGCACAAATAGTTTATTTTGTTTCTTTAGAGAGCATCAAAAAATTGGTTTCTGGGATGCAATTATTTTACTTTCCTTACGGGGGATTACTTGCTACTCAAGATTGACATCAAAAAGTCAGCAGGATTCACTGAGGAGATGGCATTTGATGTGGGGCTTTCGAGGCTTAGTTCCCGCTAGGGAGTGTTTTATGCAGCGTTCGAGATACTGTCTTCTCTCGCGGCTACGAAGGCGGTATCTGAGTCTCGCTGCTCTCCTTTAAAAACTGATATCGAAGAAAAGAAAGCCTTCCTTCACCTTACAGGACGTGTCCCTGCACACAGCATTAATGTCTACAGCTTCTTGTTGGAGGTTAAATGATACAGCAGGCCAGTGTTGCTTACATATATCCTCTTCCTGGCCTTAAAAATGCAAAATCAAGCTTCTCTTTTGATGAATGGACAGGTGTAGTTTTCTTTGCACTTTGTCTTCATAGACTAAGCGGAGAGGTACAGCAGCTTCAGGACAAAGAAGCTTCTTTTCCCCCTGGTACTGCCGAGTGATATATATCTGTAAGGGGAAAAAGGCAAAAATGGCATTTCATGACTTTGAGTGTCAGTCTCTTTGGGCAGCGCCAACCTGCCAGACTGCCTGGGTTTTGTTTTGAGGAGCCAATTACAGGGGATAAAATAGGCAGTGCCTGTCCTAGCCGTGTTTACCCCAACTGGATGAGAGGCCACCCTAGGCGAGGGAAGTCCCTGATTGGCTGTCCGCGTCCCCTTCGGGTTTCTCCCCGTCAGAAGTGGCGGTTGCCTCCTTGACCGGAGGGATGGCGGCAGGGAGGGTCATGGCGTCCCGGTGCGGTGCGGTGCGGTGGGGGGGTCATTGTTAAGGTGTACAAGGGGAAGGCATGTGGCGACAGACCGGTGACACGGATTGCTACTTATTTACTCCGTGGAGGATTCTGTTCAGAGCCATTTGCACACATAAGATTCAGCCATGATAGGGTTCAGATTAAGAGCCTCATTTGATGGTACAACAGCAGCTCCCGCCTGGGACTCGAACTGGTGACCTTCCAGTTACTTGTGCTGTGTAGCTTAGCCTCCATGCAGTAAGCCCCCCCCCAACCCTAAAAAGAAGGGCATCTCTTTGCTCCTGCTTCCCTGGAGAGGTCTGTGGTCGCTAACCGTGTAAACACTCTGTTCATCCCAGGTCCATTTCGCAACCACATGTTTGGTCACAGCGAACGATGCATCGTCAGTGACCCATAAATACATATAAAATAACAATTCATGGTTCCCAGGTGGGCCCAGCTCACCGATGTCTGTCCAGATCTTCAGTTTTTATTTGTGCATGTGGAGTTGAGAAAGGTCACCACACTTAACAGAGGGTGGCACCATCAGCTAACTGGGTCACGGTTGATGAGCTCCTTCGGATCACGGAGATTGTCAAGTGGGAGACGTTTCAGACAGGATCCAGAGCCCCAGTCTGCTCGGAATCTTGGAGCTCGGTGGCCAGCTCATGAATTTTCATTGGCTCACATTCCTGTTCGATTGCCCATCACCTGGTCTAAAAGAGCATCACAGACCCCTGGAATGACACATCTCCCTCTCTCTTGGGTCCTTTCTCTGACTCCGCCTCCAGACGACGTGGCTTCTTGCCGGAGAAGGAAAAAAAAGGTATCCGACCTTCTACAAATTTCATCAGACCGAAAAATTCATTTATGCGAATTTATGAATCGTACTCAATTCCCAGGAGTGCACGGCTGTTGTCCCTTAGAGCGAAGGTGTTTAACCTGAATTGCTCTGGTGAAATATCCCGCTGTATAAATGGGAAAGAATTGTAAATTTGGGATAAAAGCATAAGCTGAGTGACTAAATGTAAGACGCGCAGATGGTTAGAGTTAAGCCACAAATATGTTCCCTACTCTGTCCTCTCAACGACTTTTACTTGCGTATATTTTTTCCGGAATCCACCCTGCATCTGAAAATAGGAGCAGAAGTGCCGTTTTGCTTTTGGTGTTTATCCTCAAATTCTTTGATATCAACGATCACCTAGCGTCCATTATGGCGGCCATCATTATGCATCGTCATGTTTACCACAGAGGTGACGATCTTGAATGGCTGGTCATTTCTTTTCCGGTCAAGCTTGCATTGCGGGTACCTCCCAGTGGTTAATTTGACTTTATGTATCTCCCCAATAAATAGACCTTTGTATTTAAATGATTAAGTTGTGTCCCTCCCAATATCAAACTCTCTCCTACACGATTGGGTGGAATCTTTGCCTTGCAAAACATAGATCAGGAGTGCTTATACAGAGTTAAATGCTAGTGTTAAAAACAATGATTTTTTTTTTCCCATTGTCACATTTCCATATGGAATATTAATGTGTCTTTATTGGGTTCTGGGCCTGTCATGTTTCACTGAATGGCTCGGAGCCAGTTTCTTGCTTACATTAGACTTTTGGCATTGCCCAAAGCATGACAGAAGAAATCAAATCCCATTACTGCGGCAGTGACAGGAAGGGGAGGGGGGGTGGCGAGGTTTGGGCCTCCCCTGCCTGATGTACACATGCAAAGGCACGTAGACTTCATACACAGCCATGTCTGAGCTCCATCCATCCATCCATCCATCCATCCATCCATTTTACAACTGCCTATCAGGATTTCAGGGGACATTAATGACTACATTCCACAAAACATCCATGCAGAGGCCTAAACAGGCAACCATGTACACATGCTGTATACAGGTACACAGATGCACACATGATGCATGCACTCGGTAACTCGCACACGCTAGCAGATCATCAGCTGTTGGCCCACATTCGTTATCTCACAGCTGTGTGTGTCCCCTGTAAGGCACTGGGGATGAGGGTCAAACGGGGAAATAACCAACCTTGAGCAAGAGTTAAAACAGAAGGAATATTTGGAGCGTTTGTTTTTTTGATCAGTTTGGGGCGGTGGCTTGCATGGTGAGATCCCAGGCCGCTGGAAGAGACAACAGGGTTATAGGTGATCGGTATGCAGACGTTCATATTCATTAATTTAGCCCAGGCCCCTGCTCAAAATGCCTGGCTGAGTGATAAGCCCACAACAGGTATATAGGGGTAGTAGGGGCCATAATTCATATATTGTTAACCAGTGATGTGTTTGGAATTGGTGAGTGACAGGGGATTGGGCACTCTGGGGCCAATCAGCTTTCAGCTGGTGCCAGTGCTACTGTGGCCCCGCCCCTGTGCACTCCCCTGCAGCGATGACAAACACCATTGTAGTCGTAGGACAATCAATGTGTAGGCTTCAGCTGCATACCGATTTTTATGAGCTAACGGCTAAAAATAGGAAACGACTTGCTAACATGCTAATGCAAAAGTAATAGATGAAATGATCAGCTGTGACAAATGCTGCAAGCTGATATGTAAGACTTAAGAATGGAGGACTAATCAGTTACTAATCTGCTAGAAACACTGCCAAGGAGCTAAATAGTGGACATGTGGACTCTGCTCGGTTTAATGTTGTGTCTATTGTCTCAACGTGTTTAGTGGGATGTGTGTGTTGTCTGTTTTTATTGGTAGATTAAACATCAAATACTGACAGGTTGAGTGGGTGTGTCACATGACGGAGAATGTTGGTGTATCAGAATGAATGGTCTGCTAACTGCTAACAGGCTAATGCTAACATTTGTCAGTGGTGTGACATGTTGGTGGATGGCATTGTCGATGCTTAAGCACACTGTAGGCTGGATTCTTTTCCTGCTTTCTGCAGTGCAGGTGGGAAAGAAATGTTGCCGGCGATTCCTGGATGCTGGTAATGACTGGATTCTTTGTGTCAGTATTATGGTCTAGCCCGTCCCTTGAGTCTAGTGTAAAAAAAAAAAAAACTCCCAGTGGACAACAGCAGAAAAAAATATCTGTCACTGCTCTTCAGCATCATCCAGGATCCCAGGAGTTCCTGCCAGATCTGTGGGGCAGGGGTGGTGGGTGGGCCAGGAAACTTCTGATGTTTTTTTTTTGCTATCGATGTCTTTGGGGGAGGTGGTGTGTGGCAGTCAGGCGAAGCTGTTAAGTTTACCCATCAGGTCTCACAGGGGGCGCCATGGCACCCGATCATGTGATTTTGTCCTTGGAACGTCCTACCTGTCATGAGTGTCCGGGAGCATACGGCCCCATTCCCACCGTGACGGACCCCCCCAAAGCCCCCGCCTGCCTGTCCCTCGCCTCGTATTTGGCTCTCCCGAGAACGCGTCTGTTTTTTCAGACGTGTCCCATCATAGCACCACCGCCTGCACCTGGTCGATGCTGGGATAAGCAGAGCCTGTCAGCGTGGTAAACCTTTCAGATTTTATACCAGTGGGGGCGGTAATCATCGGCGGGCCGTCAAACAGCGTCTCGCTTTCCCGTCTCCTGTACCAAAGATCAGCAGAGTGATTACCTTGAGCTAGGCCCTTGCCCCCAATTCCCTCTGACCCTGCTCTCCTCAATTGCACGTCGCTTTGGATAAAAGCATCAGTTGAATGGAGGAACCGCAACCTGAATCAAATACTAATGACACGTAATTGTAAACCTCAAGACTTGAAATGTGGTTTTGCAGAGATAGGAGTTGCTGGTAAATTTTAAGGGACTGTTTCACCAGGGGTCAAGTTGTTCCGCGGTAACAAAGTAAATATGGAAAAGAGTTTGCAGACAAAGAAGTTTCCCTTAAAATGTGCTGATGCAATGTACCATGAATCGCGTACGTTCCACTAAATGTCAGCGGGAAGCGTGCGCCCACTCTACTGTCAGGCGTGTTTCTCCAAGGCCTTTGTGCAAATGAAGTCACTACAAAAACATGGCGAGCTATGAAACGGGCCTGCCGTTAAGCTGGAGGATGTCCTTTTTCAGTCGGCTTTTTTTCCCCCCACACGCCAGCATGTTAACGGCGAGTTGATGAGGTCTTTGCTCTGTCAGCATAGTTTTTTTTATAGAGAAAAGATAGCTTTCCTGATCGTGGGGGAGGATTGATCAGAATTTTCCGGAAAACCTGCCGAGGTCGTATTTCCCGACGTTCCGGTAATCGCAAACTCGGAGAACGTCCCACAAGAAAAGCCCTTCGTCAGGTCATTTCAGCCGAAATTCCTCCGACTCTGAGATTTGCTTTCTTTATTTTTCATCCAAAAATCAACCTTGGATACTGACCGGCCCAGCTGTGTGTGCAGTCTGTGAAGTTCACAGCATCTAACCCTTTCTCTCCCTCTCTTTCTTCTCCCCCAGGTGAGTGTCAGAATGGTGACGAGAGAGGTCAATAATTCCTTCTGCAGTTTCTGTGAGTATAGCTGTGCACCATCAAGAGCGGCACGGCACTGTAAAGCCGAATCCTGAGCGATGAGCGATTACCTCCTGTATCTTATTTGCTGTTTATATTTATATATAGCCATAACATTAAAACCACTGATGTCGGAAGTGAATAAAATGATCTTGTTACAATGGCATCTGTCAAGGGTGCTATTATATATTAGGCAAGCAGAGAAATGGGCAAGCGTAAGGATCTGAGCAACTTCAGCAAGGGCTAAATTGTGAGGGCTAGACAAATGGGTCAGAGTATCTCCAGAAAGAGCAGGTCTTGTGGGGTGTTCCCAGTATGCAATGGTCAGTACCCAAAGTGGTCCAACCGGTGCTAGCATTGGGGTCATGGACGCCCAAGGCTGACTGAGCGAAGGCTAGTCCGTCTGATCCAATCCCACAAGAGAGCTACTGTAACACAAATTGCTGAAAAAGTTAATACTTGCTGTGATGGAAAGGTGTCCCAACACACCGTACATGGGGGCCTGCTGTGTATGGGGGCGCGTAGCTGCAGAGCGGTCGGAGTGCCCGTGCTGACCCCTGTCCACCACCGAAAGCAACACAACAGGCATATCGGTGTCTGAGCTATATATCTGTGGTTAATCTCAGATTTGTAGGTATATCCCTTTGATCTTGGGATTTGTTTGAGTTTTACATGGCGTTCAGCCGCATTACTGACTGTGGTACGGTATGAATGCCAGGGATAGGACTGGCTGTCCTTTTACGGTACTTTCTGATGGCCGCAATCAGACGGAAGGAGCTTGGTACAGACGATCGTTTGAGTATATCTGAGCGGATCGATCAGGTGGCCTGTTTACCGGGAAACGGAAGCGGGAGTGCCCTGTGAGGCCACGCGGCTCAGGGGAGCGGAGCTGTCGTCCTCGAGAGCGAGTATGAGAGCAGGAGCTGGTCCAAGCTGAGTGTCACCGTGTCACCGTAGGAATGACAAAAATACCGGCCGCTGCAAGTGATGGCAACAGCAGATGAGTGTGTGGTGTGTGTTTCTTACACCCCCACCTTGTTCTGTCGATGGTTACAAACAACTGCAATCGGATAAAACTTCGTTAATAAAAGCCTGAATTACATCTGTCTTTGTACAAAAAGTCATATCTCAAACTGCCTCCCCCCCCATTCAGATGCATCCGATCGTTTACACCGTTTCCCAACCCAGTCTGCGGGGACCCACAGGAGGTCATGGTTTTGCTCCCTACGGAGCTGGGAGGGAGCAAAAACGAGGACTGTCTGTGAGTCCCCGGGGACCAGATTGTGAAGCATTGGTTTACGCTAATTAAGCAGAATGTTATCTGACCAACCAATACAGATGGGCCAAGCAGCTGGCATGTGAACAAATTATAAATAACATTACTAAACAAATAACTAAGGAAAGGTAGAGGAATAAGGTGGTGTTAATGGTGAGCTCCGGGGCGGCGGGCGATTCAGCAGGCAGGTTACCGTGCGGGTTGTTGAAATGTCCCCCCTCTCCGAAGCTCTCCCGGCCATGAAGGAACGCGTGGCTGCCAAGCCAAGGCAGCGGACTGTGACAACCCCCACGCTCCCACACCCCTCATCACTTTGATGGAGCGAATATGTTGAGGAAGATAATGGGTACTCTCTTTTCAACGAGGAGCCTGGGAGTAGCAGGCTGCCCCCCGCTCGCTCGTCTGCATGGGTCGCCACGGCAGGCCCGGTGCGGCAGGGGAGGAGAGCCACGGGCCTGACCGGAGGGTGCTTCTGGGAAGGCGGCCAGAAACACACCAGGCCTCCAAATGAAGGAGCGCCGGCTGACAGAAGCCGTTTTGAGGTGCCGGGATCCCAGCTCTTCGCTGGGCGTGAGGCTGAAAAAATTCTCAGCTTTTACATGTTGTTGTTTTTTTTTTTTTTTTTTATCTGTTTGTTTTATTGAAATGGGAGATGGAGGGGAAAACACAGCTTTTTATACAGCAGTAATAACTGCCAGGTAGAGCCTTGTTTTTCCTTTCCAAGGTCGTAAACAAGGACGACCACGAGGGATATTACACGAGCCCTAACAGTTAAATCATAGATGAAGTTCTTTTTGGCCGCGGGTCGAGACACCATTCGGTAAACCTGATTGGGCATCATGACCGTAACCTTGACCTCAGGCCGTGGTCTCCGGCCTCTCTTCCCCGTAACCACGGTGAAATTCCAGTAAACGGCCAGCGGGGATGATTATGGAAGGCCGGTGATGGACCTCGTCACTGCACTTCGCTCACGGCTGCGAGGTGAGCAATTATCCTGCTCGTTGTCCACACTGGCTCTCGGTATTTACGACACGTAGGGACGTAAAAGCTGCCTCTGCCGCCTTAACGGCAGTAGCTAGCTAGCTGTAATTCACCTTTACGCCATCTCCATAACAACCGGGCCATTTCCACGGGCTGCGCGCTCTGTCCTAAAACCTGGACTGCTTTGCCACACATCGATACCACTGTCGTGCCTGTGAATCTACGGCATAGCCTAATGAAGGCGCAGGCTTGCGGCCTCACAGCACTGACCCGACACGCTTGCCCCTGCCTGTCAGGAGGGACCATCTGGCTGGCGGCGTCCGCTGGAAAAAAAGCGAGGGTGACTTTCGGTGTTTGCTCTGGCCCGTAGCGAGGGCTGCCTTCCAATATGCTGTTTGTTGCATGTGTGCATCCGGCCCCTCATGCGGCTCTGCTCGGGTTAGTCGGCCTGTGATAGTCGAACGTCAGTTCGGTGAACAGAACCAGCTTTACATCAGATGGCTGAGCAATACATTAAACCGTCACTCCTGTGCAACTTCTGGTCGCAGTTATTTAGTGAACGGGCATCTAGCAGAGGGAGTCAGTGCTGGGGCGTTGCCCAGAGGCCTGATCTGTCTGAGGGTCGTTATATTGAGTTTTCTTTCTGTAGAGTTCTGATGATTATAGCAATAGGAAGGTTTTGAGAAACAGCCCCAGACAAAGACTGTCATGCTCTATGGTTGTTAAACAAATAATTTGGGGCTCATTCGGAATCATGCCCCAGGCTCGTGAGGCACCTTAGTCAATGACAGGTAACTTTCAAGAGGCGGAAGAGTCACAGCAAGGCCTCCCCCTTAATTTCTTCTGTAATGGTACAGTCCCAATTTTGAGACTTTTTAGGGATGGCTGGGACACAGAAGTCTTCCTCAACCCGGGGGGATGTGAGAGTGAAAGTGAGTCCATGTCCAGAGGCAGCTGTCCCTTTATATCCCTGGGCTGCCATGCCGGTGGGAATTATGGGGGCACAGGGAGGGGGTGGGGGGGTCAACTCGCTTGGCCATAGAGAAGATGAAAGCGCTTGCCCTTGTGGCTTCATTAGGTGGTGGCCGGTGTGTGTGTCCTGGGGGGTGGATGTGAGGAGTGATGGATGAGAGGACAGAGGGGGCAACCAGACAGACCATTCTCTGCTGGCCTGTTCCCCGCTCCCCCCCCCCACCCCAAAGGGGAGGGGGCTGTAACAGCGGACTTTACAGTGTGAGTGCCGCGAGAGGGGATCGCATTCGTATGCTGAGCCTTCGTTTGCGCGGGGATACTGAGAGACTGGGTATTTTACCCAGACACCCAGGGGACCCTCTGCAGTCTCATCTCTATTTCTTTCTTTAAAATGGTAGCTGATAAGTACAGCCGTTTTCACGGAGCTGCTTATTGGTCGAGGTCTGTGTTTCCGCCCAGTTTTGTAGCACGGGTGGCTTCAATGCGCCCGTGGTCTGTCCTACATTAAGTCGGGAATTGGGAGACTCTTTCAGCATCTGCCGCTGGCTTTAAAGTGTGTGCGTGCCGGTTTTATTATTACTGGAGTTAATGGGGTCTACTGGTCTGGACAAATTCCCAGTTTCTCCCCGCCCATCCTGAGTCCTCCACCGCCTGCCTCATAAAGGAGGCGTTGTCTGTTGCCGGCGGTGTCGTTTCGGTTGGAGCTCGACGCTATTGTGTGCTGTGACATTACGTGATGTTTTTCCTTTTCATTCTGTTGTGAATCAAGGCAGCCACTTTATTTGTTTAGCAGATCCTTTTAGCTAAAGGGACAGTTAAGAGTGCCGCTAAAGATTCTGGGACCCAGGGGCCTTTGGAACTGTCTTGGCTTCCCTCCATTTACAGAGCCCTGGCAGAGAGTCCCTAGGGAAATTGGGGGGGTTAAGCACCTCACCCAAGGGCCCGATGGTGAAACCTCTCCACTGACCCTTAGATTTTAATCGGCGACTTACTGATCACGGGTGCAGGCCCTTAAACCACTGAGCCGCAAGCTGTCTGACTCGCGTGTTTTCGAATTCTCGCGTTCTCTACTGATTTATCGCAGAGCCCGGCGTTCTAATCAGCAGCAGGTTGGCCAGTCGACACTCGCCCCCAGGTTTGGGGTGGGTTGTTAATCAGCATTAAGAGGGAGATCGATGCAAGGAGGGCCTTTCGTTGTCGCGCCTTTCCAAACCTGGCCGACTGTTGTTGTGAATTATGATTTTAATTTTAATTTGCCGCAGCGTTCTCGCTCTCACCTTCCCACTCCGGCTTCCCGTGCTCGTCTGCTCGTGGCAGTGGTGTTCCGTGGCGCATTTCAGAGCATCGCGGGGGCGATGAAAGGTAAACAGCTGCTCGGCGATTTCACCCCAGAAATGGCCACTATTTTTACGGTCACTCGCTTTTTCCCATATGGCGGGGGGGGGGGGGGGGGGGGGGG
>JAODJU010000038.1:16370789-16384110 GCA_026776725.1 Gnathonemus echidnorhynchus | reverse complement strand
GAGAGAAGGAGGAGAGCCGAGAGGAGCGGAGAGGGGGGTCCGTGCCTCTCGCCTCGGCGTGCGGCGCTCCTGCCTGTGTGACCGTGCCTGCTGCGGACGCGAGTGCGTGACTGTGAGACACACACAAGGAGCGAGAGAGAGAGGGAGGAAGGGAGAGAGGGAGGGAGGGAGCGAGAGAGGGAGCGAGCACTTGAGTGTACGTATGCTGAAGGAGGGAGAGTGGAGAGAGTGACTGGGAGTTATCTAGCACTGCAGACGTATAATGCACGCAGCCTCCCTGAGCATGCGGCTGCACAGACAGACAGACACACACACACACTCACCTGTGCGCTGTCAGGGCTGAGGTAAGCACTCAGTAACATTTATTCATATACAAATCAAATTAAAATAAAAGAGAAATCAAGGCTGGCCGATAGATTTCAGGCTCCTCCAGCGCGAATACATGTGGGAGGATTTTTCTCTAAAACGAGAAGGAGGTCAGACTATTTCTAGAAGCTCCACCGAATACCAGTCCGACTCACAGCCTGGCAAAACACGTCTGTTTCCTAAGAGCAACACCATACGAGACGAACGGCAGCTGCCAGCCGCACTTTGCCGTGTGTGAGCAATGTGTGCTAAAGCCTAATCAAGAAAAAAAAAAAACAGATTATAGCAACAACAAGCTACCAGCAGAGTGTTAGGGAGCGCCGTGACGGGGGTGGGGGGGTTGCTATCTGGCTTTAAAGGTCTGCAGTGCAAACTGAGCACCCCCTCTATAACTGTCCACATGGCCGGCATGGAAAACTCGGAAGAACTTGGCATTCCTCATAAACTTTAAATCACAGCAAACTGTCAACATGTCAACCTCACTGGCTCTGTGAGACATGCCATATAAATAAAAGCATCATCACTGCTGTCAAATGAAAATGACAAGCGCGCCGGGTCCACAAGGGGACGGCCGGCCAGACGGGGAGGCGAGAAAATAAATTATAAAAAAGCCAGGGCCACGATATTAAAGAGGTGGGATCAGGTGTCTGTGTGGGCGGTGGAGCATGTCACGGCGATGGGGCATCACTGACCCCGATGGGACAGGAGAGTGAGAGTGCTTCATGGTGCACCTTGGCCAGGAGCTCATTTTAATAACTCATGCTGTCGGGTTACACGATTTCTACAAGAAAATAGCCCTACATTGTATATGTACATGTCCATAGCAGTTTATATGTCAGAAATTCAAAAAAATCATTCAGCTTT
Organism: Gnathonemus echidnorhynchus; assembly: GCA_026776725.1. NCBI lineage: Eukaryota > Metazoa > Chordata > Actinopteri > Osteoglossiformes > Mormyridae > Gnathonemus > Gnathonemus echidnorhynchus. The sequence goes on along the minus strand of JAODJU010000038.1, from coordinate 16,382,880 downwards.
ATTTTCCATTTAACAGAGATAGAAAGTTCTGGGTTAGAAAGTACAAATCCAGGCCAGGATTTTGTTTCAACCAACCAGTTGCGTATAAAGAGTCACATTCACACAGTATTCAACATACTCAACTGGTTGGTTTAAACTAAATCTTGGTCTGGGTTTGTACTCCTCAACCTGAACTATCCACCTCTGGCACTGCATAATCCATTCATCCACTCTTATTCTAATACACCTTTACTGCAAATACATTTGCGCTACCAAACTTCGATTAGTCATTTCTTTTGAAATTATATTACCTCTGTTAATATAACTGAAAGAACATTCATTTTAAACATAATTAATATAAACAGTCTAAAAGCCAATTACGATTACTTGTAATAAAGGAACGTTAATTAACAATGAATGATAAAAGAAAGCTAATTAACAATCAATGGTAATGTGCTAATCAACGAATGGCAGGGTTGACAAGAGAAATTGCTCCACCGACGCCGGTAATAAACACTAATAACACCGGGGCTCCGTAACAACTAAAACAGCGGTTAATGCATTAATCCTCTGACTGAAGTATTGCCAGGTCAAGTCACATCAGTAACCCTCGCTGGTCTTGTACTGTAATGTTTTTTCTATTATATTATATGTATAAATATGTAATGCGGCGCACTACGTAAGCTGCGTCAGTTCAATTAAGCTGAGGGGTGCCTACGTAACGTAATGCCATTTAGAATACCACGTCGTACGTTAGAAGAGGAAAGAAAGCAACCACGTGACCGATCAGACCGCAGCAGAGGCCGGAATGGCCGGACTGTCGTAGTGTTCGCGTTTCTAAATAATAATACAAGAAATGAAAAATGAAAGCGATGACAAAGCAGTTGGACGATCTTACGGGATGTCACGCGCCAAAAATCAGATAAAATGACAACGTGGAAGAAGAATCACTCCGTCGCCCATCCACCCCGGCTGGCAAGTTTTCACCAAGTTTTAATGACCCATCTCACCGTTTTCACTTTAGCTATGTTGACATGTATGCATGCTTACACTTTTGAAGTACATGTCAGGTGAGTTTGAGTATTTCTGCGACTGTTATAAAGTTACGCTAACTGTGTTTAATGCAGACGTGAAATTAAAAAAAAAAAAAAAAAAAACATTAAACAGCAATGTCGACGTACAATCCATAATAATTAACTGCACAAAGCAGCCAGTTACTCCCGAGGGACATTTTGATACGCTGCCTTTTATATTTACACTATATAGTTTATGACTATAAACTAATATGAAATCTTTCTAAGTATATACAGTACGAAAAATGCATCTGTGGCTATTGGAAGAGAAGTATTTTCCTGAATGATAAAGATACGTTTAACATGCGGCTTCATGATTGCTCAGGGAGTAGCAGAGTTGGGGTTATGGTTATGGAGATTCTGCCCATAATGAGGGGTGCCCGGCGCAATCCAAAGACATGCGGTAAAGGCTGCAGAACAGCAGCTAGAAATTGCAGCTAGAAAGCGCATATGATGGAGCGGCATCCCATCGAGGGCGTACCTTAGCCTTGTGTCTTGTGCTGCATGGTACAGGACCTTATAGACCCGACCCCCCCACAGGGTGATAGATTTAACTTGCGGTAAATATTGAATAAGAACAGCAAAGCGTTATTCGCAACATTTGTGCTTCATAAAGGGTTCTGCACTTTAAGAAGGGGTCAGGCAAATGTTCCGACTCTCATGCTGCGGGAAAGATCCGGTTTTTATTTCCCAATAATATGCATATTCGATTTCCACACAGTCTGCAGTCGACATGCACGTTCGTGTTCCATCAGCAAGCAGGACACAACCTGAGCACCTACATTAAGAAACGCCGCAGTACTGATGAAACAAACGGAGCTCTATTAATAACCATATACTGAGTTTTTTTGGAATTGCAATTAGTTCTTCAGGTCGAGGGACGCGAGATCAAAAAACGTATCATCCAACATTTTCTCAAGAACCCAGGCCATGTGCTTCTAGTTACAGTATTATAGTTTACATTACATATCTATTATATCTAACATATATGTATATATATATTCAGGGAAATCTTTGGCAGACACATTTGGGTCTTCTGAACCTTTTGGTTATGCTTTCTTCTTCCTGCTGAGGTAGAAATTGTGAACTGATGCACTGTGACAGTCTCTGCTCTTGCACCAAATTTGTTCCTGCGTGATACCAGCTGAATTGACTGAATCACTTCTATCCAACCATCTGTGTTAACTGTACATGCAGTGAAGAATGTTATGTTCTAGGAAGACAAACACCCAGGGGCAGAGAGTAAAGAACAATGATATAGCGAAGGAGGGAGCGGCCTGCTTCATCATACATCGAGCCCAGACTGGGACAATGCAATGACACAATACACAGTAGACCTCAGTGTTTGGAATTACGTTTCGTAAACAAACTTCCAGAGTCCTCCCCAAACAAAATAAACCATGACCAGCCCAAGCACTTATAAGATGGATTGAGGGATTCAGTGTCACATGCTGCAAGGTGTATTTTTGAGAATTAAGACTATCTGTACTATGAGCTGGGAGCCCAAAATGAAACTGTATTGCTTCACAAAGACTACATGTCATTGATCCCCATCAAAGCTTATACTGATATTCCCAGTGATCTCAGCAAGAGAAATCCCTCCAGTTTCTACGTAGTTTATGCAACACAGGGTCAGAGTCAACAGAAATAACAGATCTCATATAATCATGTCTGACTCCTGGTCCTCCAGAATGACGAGCTTGAAATATTTATTTTTTTAAGTTTTTTAAGGTGGATTGAGCTAAACGTAAAATCCCTATTATTATTACATTGAAATATGCTGGTATCACTAGGTTGTAAAAATTCTTTTATTCAATAGTGTAATTATTCCTAGTGTATGTTAAAATGCTTTGACAGACCGGAAAGTTCCCTGCCGTGTGCATTCTCAATGCAAGGTCATACAGGCAGAAATATTCAACAAAATGTTGGGCTTAACATATACCTCAGCTACCGGTCTGTTCTTTGGGAAAATCATCACCCCAGATTATGTCCATATGGGTCAAAAAGGAAATGAGAGGTGTGTCTTCAAAAAGCATTCTGACTCGTTCTGCGAGAAACACGTAAAACACGGACTTCGGGAAACTCTAGTCTCTCGCGCTGGGCCGGGCTGAGAAGATACCCAAGTATGGAAACGAATGCCCCGTGACCAGGTGATTGTCTGGTTCACTGCAACGCAAGGGTGTAGAGTATCTGTTGACTCATTAAATAAATAGTGCTAATATACTTGTGCGGAGACTTGGGCTTAAGTACAAATTAACGTGCTTTTAAGTATAACTGGTTTTGAATGTATCAGGTTGGACAGATGCACTGAAATCGTATCGTCTTTGTATTTGATATTTCCATGTTCAGGGAACCCAAGCAAGCTGAACTGCAATTCAGTGAAACTGATACTGGCAAAGCCTCATACAGATGTACTGCATATATCAAGATTTATTTGCCTGCACCTCCACTTGCAATACAGTGAGGTTTTTTTTATGGAAACGGGTAACAGCTGTATTGATCACCAGATAAACATTAGTGTTTCTTTTTGCATTTCAGCAAGAATGACAGCTGTTACCTGCCAGCCAGTAACATTTTGTCAGATTCCCTTGAACCTTGAAGCTGGAAAATCGATAAATAAGATGCTTTTTTCATGGGGTGATGTATAAACATTGCAGGAAAACAAATGATGTTGCTGTTATAATTTATCATTCTAGCTGAAGGTTTATGGCTTTGAAGAAATTAGGTCCACCATGCAGGCAAAATTCCCACTGGCAGGATGAGAAAATATATTTACTATCATTATTATTAGTAGTATTATTATGAGTGTATTTTCAATCAGGTGCCTGCGTGGACTTCTCTGATTTGAGAAAATGTAGCCGGATTTTGTAACAGGATTTTATCTGAGGCAACAAGCAGCCCAACAAACGTCTTTGGTCGAGTTTCTGGTTGAGATGAAACGGTGTCAAAATTTAGTATCACGATTATAGTGGCCAAAATTATTACAGTTATCAGTATTATCACAGTATTGTTAAAATGTGCTGAAAATACTGATTTAAATATTGATAAACTGAAATCATTTCACCAAGCTTTATATTGAAAACCACAAATAAAATTAGCAGCGCTGTGCACTTTTTGTTTGCATAAACTTTAATATAATAAATTGACTAATACGATTTGTAAACATACGAAAACCATATCAAATGTGCATAAACATTAAAAATCTCCGGGGTGCCACATCTTCACTGAGACTAACCCATGCTGCCTGCTGTTGCTGCGTACCTGCGTCCAGGAGTCTCTAACTTTGGTTGATGCTGGACAGTATTTAACAAGAGTTTTCAAAGCACGGTAATCAACCACAGTTTTAATTCTAATTAAAATTTGATACCGTAGTACTGAGTGTTGGGAATTTTTCTGCGGTTAACCGGGAAACTGGTAACCATTTCATCCCTAATCACCAGCTGATGTGATGCCACCTCCATCTGATCTCCACCTGTTTCCTAGTCTACTGGGGACCAGTAACCTCACCCGGACATCCACACGTAATTCACCTCGCATCAACAGTTGCAACAGAATCTTCTAATTTGTTTGTTGTCGCATTTTATTATTATCTATAATAATAAAACAAAATAAATCCAGTTCTCCATTCTACAGATACATATATTTGCTGGAATATTCCATGACACATATTTTTGGCCGTCGGGAAGCCGTATGATGAAATGTCCATTCTTTAAGTGACTCAGCACTCTGTGGCCTCGAGGGATGTGCAGTGTTCGGACGGTCTCTGGCTTTTTGTCCACGGTCAACCCCCCCCCCCCACCCCACCCCACCCCACCCCATCCCCGAGTTGGCTGGAGCTGTTGTTTCTCAACACATTGAATGCAGTTGAGCATCGTGATTTTAGTGCGGAATGAGGGATATAAATTAAAAAATAAATAAATAATGGATGATCTTCAAGCAGTAGTCAGTGCTACGCTGCCTGATACTCTCCCTGACTCAATCCTTTGTGCAGTGGGTGAACAATTAGAGAAAACCGCAAAGTCTTTGGGGAACAACGGTGGGTATCAGTGCATGCAGTTTTTTTTTTTGAGTGTTGCCCTCCCTAGCAGGTGAACTGCAGTTCGAACATTGGTTAGAACAGGCCAGGGTTATGGTGGACTGATACTCCTGCAGAAGAGGAGGGGTGCAGGATCAGAACCTGCATTAGAATTCGTGAAGGCCGTACCTCCAGATGTAAGCCCCCAGAGGTGCTTTTGAGATTCTTGACAGTGACTTGGGAACAACATGCACTGGGGATGACTTTCACTTTTCTTTCTCCTTATGCAACAGCAGCCAGGCAAGAAGCTGTCTGACTTCCTCAGGAGACCGATGCAGGCATTGGCAAAACTAGACAGATGAGGTGGCATCTTGGCAACTGAAGGGAATTGAGTTTGAGGAGAACAGCTAATTAGCGGAGCTGTGGTTGATGCGGCTCAGGTTGAGAGGATAGGCAAGCAAGCTCAATAACTTTTTATTATAAGTTCACAGTCAGGAAGAATATGAGGCTTACAGTACCAAACTGAATTTGTAACATCCAGTCTAACCACGAAGTTCACAGGATGGTGACAGACATTCAGAACCTAAAGGTGGAGCTCAAGGAACTGAAGTCTGTGGTTGCTACAATGACAGCAGAATTGCCTGAGGCTACAATAGAGACTACAGGATCTGAGAGCAGGGCACTGACACCTGAGCGTGTTAGTGGTGTAGCCTCACTGAAGAAGCAATTGAAGAAACCTAAGTACAAATTAGCCATGAGAGAGAACAATAGATCAGAGACTCCTGTTGCTGCTCTAGCAGTGGAAACTCCCTGTAGTACTTCAACCGCGTCAAGGAGGGTTACTGACAACAAAGAAATCAACCTTTTTACTGGTCTACATAAGATAGTGCCATTTTGTCACATGCAAGCACCTTGAAAACTAAACAAGAAAATTGATACCAACTGTGAAACTAGATAGTGACTAAGTAGCAGTGCTATCTGCTCTGTGAAGAGTTTGGATTGATCGCCCCCTCATCCATTATTTGCTGGACAATCCCCAACCATACACCACCCCACATAATAACCAAGTGGTTAGCTGTCTTTCATGAAGCAAGTGGTTCTTAGTTCTTGACTTGATAAGTAACTTCTATCAAATAGCTATACCGGAAAAAGATAAACACTTTATCCGGCTGTTTCGGTTTTATCACTTTGAATAGATGTTACATGTGCTCTAGCGACATATTATGTCGGCTTCAAGTCCTTGTTGACCTAGACTATTTGACTAATCGTCTTTGGAAAGATTCTGGAGGAATTCAGTAAATGGCTCTGGATTCCTCAAATTTCATTGGGCAAAGCTGACTATAGGATATACAGGCACTCGTAAGTCTGAAAAGGTGAAATCAAAGCAGTACTTCGGGGTGTCTGATACTTTTGGAGAGTGAGGAGACCTATAGGGGGATACTACTCAAGGGACATTACTCAAGATCATTAACTACCTCACAAATGGTCCTCTCTTCGGCTTTTCTGAAAAGAATAAGTCTTGCACTCTACATGTGCATACTAGCAACAAAGCATTAGGTACTGTCCTTTATTGAAAGGTTCCCTGGCTTTTACTAGCAGAAAACTGAGCACTTATGAACAAAGCTATTGAAATCACCAGCTAGAGTTTTTAAAGTTCACCATCAGTACAGTCAAGAATCCAGTAATGTATGTTTCAACATGAACAATGCTGAATGCCACAGATGGGTTTGCATCATTAGCCACTTATGATCTCAGCATCCTGCACCGTTCATCCAGAATAACATAGATGCTGATGTGCGATCCAGGAACCTGCCTGTAGTAGAAAAGGCAAGAAAATGGGAAGCTATTCCACCCCCTACAGTGAAGGCAGTCTGTCAACGAGTCGAACTAATTGGATCAGCTAATAAGTCGCCAAGATATGTTGAGCAACAGGAAGCATCTCCTCTGTAAATGTCTTCCTGATGCCTGTGCCTTTCCCATGAATTTGCATGCTGGATATGAGTCCAACTGGTAAAAACAGGAAGACCCCTGCATAAGACCTGGTACAAAAGTCCTGAAACTGGGAAATTGGCCAAAGGAGAACCACTTGTCCCATAAATGGAGTTAGTGAGATCATGATGATAAGGGGTACATAGATTCTACTAGTCTAAGACGTATAGTGATCAGTACATCATGATCAGTGGAGAATGACTAATTCACAAGAGATCTTTTCAGAGAGCTCCCTTGCACCAGATTGTGATCAACTACAAATGAATCTTGCTTGCATTGATTGCCAGACTCAAAGTAATATACAATAGTGGTAGTCATTGATCAACTTGCTTGTTATATTCAGGCTTTCCTATCTATGAATTAGAAGGCCCTCGTTGTGGCAATGACCTTAGCAGACTAGTACTTCGCACAATGAATTTCCACCAAGGATCTGCTCCTTGTGACTTTTCATTTGTAAATACTGGCCATACAGAATTATAGAATGATGTCTCATCACCCGCAAAGTGACATGCAATCACAACAACTAAATAAAATGCTCCTGTTGGCGCTGAGTACATAGAAAGATCTACCAAGAGAATAAGTCGTACGGCATGAGAATACAGTAGGTTTCCTTAGAATAGGTACTGGCAATAGTGTTCTTGAGGAACTTAAAGATGAAGGGAAATTAGATTTATGAAGTACAGTACCCTATGTTGTAGTAGCAGTATATTTATAAAGTACAGTACCCTATGTTGTAGTAACAGAAATGCCAAATTTGCCAGTATATTTTGGGATGCCTGAAGGGATAAGCTGGTGTCTTAAAACTATGAATCCAAATCTTCTCCTACCAGCAATCTGTGAGGCTGCTTAAACTGCTGGCAGATGAGTCTCATCAGAAGGAAAGGGCACTTAAGACCAAGCAACAATGACAGGAACCAGTAACTCTAGAAACATTTGACAAGAGTGAGCCTAGAGGTGATTCATCATGTAGAGAAGAACGTGTACATTTTACACATGATTTTTGAAGAAATACCTTTACAATAAGACTAACAGTAAGTGTACTGTCTGAACGTCGGTGAATAATGAGTCTATAATGAAGGGAATAACTAAGCTGAAGAAGGGAATGCAGATCATGTATGTACCTATGAGAAGGTCCAATCTTTCAGATTCATAATTAGAGGATCCACCCATTAGTAACTCAGAAGAAAATGGATTGCCAACTAGGTTGAAGGTGTTTTCCAATAGATGAATAAAATCGGTTAATTTAACTAGACTTTTGACAGCTTAGGGAGGGCTAGAAATCAGTAATTGACTATACTATGCCAGCAAGATATGAAAAAGTTAAGAGTGGGTGGTTACCTAGAGTTCTAACAGTTTAATACACGTGTATTTGGAAAATATTAAGGATGGTTGAATAATTAGTTAGACTTGCCTGTTGCAAGAGTGCACTGTGTAAATTGCCCTTAGATACACTGAGAGAGATTCAGTGCTTCCCAGTATCTGGGTATTTGTAGTTCATTTTACTTTGCTTACATTTATAAATATTGTATTCAGCAACGCGCATGTTTGGATAGTAACATAATCGATGGAATAGTTTCTGTTGTATTAGTATGTCCATTATTTGTGGGTTTCTGCGGTAATATCGACCAATCAAAGCAGGTGTGAGGGGAGCCTTGAGGGGAGGAGTATGAAAAAAGGCAGAGAAAAAAAGCAGAAGTTATTCGTCTAGTAAATTCCAAATTAGTATTTGATGTGATGCCCTGTCAATTCAATAAGGGCATTAAATTTGGAAAACTTGGAATTGCATGTGGTGGGAGGAATGACTATATTGAAATTTGAAGATGAAGTTTTAATTGTAGCATGCTCCAACAGCACTGTTGTGGCTGCCCAGCTCAGCTAGCCCTTAGTATGCCGTTTGCGCTTGCTAGGTTGTACCAGAGAGTGGCAGTTAGCCAGTAATGTTTACTGTTAGACACATGGAGAAACCCAATAGCACATTGCGGTACTGGAAATGCCCAAAGTCTTTTGTACGGGGTGATTATCAACGTATGTTGATTCTTAGCGCTCCTGCATATCCATGACCGAAGACCACCTGGAACTTTCAGTACTTATTGGTTCTGAGGACTTCGTTTCACATTCCTCGTGGTTGAAGAAGCTATTGTATTTTCATGACAAAATGTACATAAGCAACAATTAGACGTGCAAATAGTAATTGACTTACTCCCAAATAAGGTTTTCTAGTTAATGTTTATTATTTATTATTGTTAATTTATTATTATTATTCATAGCTAAGACTTACCTGTGTATATGTCTGTTGGATGCTAAGATTTTTTTTATGACTGGGAAAACATACCTGGGAAATATTTTGATGGTATTTTTAAAAGCAACGCTATTCCAGTATTATGAAATCTTGGCCATAAAATTTAACGGGGCATGATAAATTTTGCCATGCAGTATACTCAAAATACCACAGCGCAGCAGAAGTACCATTCACTTCAAAGTGGAACTGAACCCAGAGCAGTGTTCTTAGGAATAGATACAGGAGGTTAACAAGTGCCAAAAGAAAAGAATATTTGGTGTGCGTGACTATTGCTGGGCCTGGTATCAGGATGCTTTTGGAAGGTAGCTCCGTTCTCTCGCACTGTGATTGATTGCAAATCGCATTAGGGTTAAGAAGTCATGAAATGAAGTGTCTGCGAAGACTAATGGAAAAGCAATCTTACTCACCTAAAGTAGGAGTCATTCTGTTTGGGACCTGCACTTAGGACTCTGCTGATATGCGGGGTGGCTTGGGAGGGTCGATTCCATTAAGCATTTACACTAAACTGCCTTATGTCTGAAGAGGTCGAGGGTGGAGGGCTGGGTTAGTGTGAGGGAAGCAGATGGTTGAGATGTCCTACCGATGATGAGGAAGTGACAGCTGGAATTCAGGGTTCTGGCGGAACTCGGATCACTGTGTGGGCTCTGTATCAGACCGGTGTTTTGACACTTGACCTGAGGGAAAAGATTAGATCCAGAGGAGCACCTAATTTATATTTCACACCTGCACTGAAGAAGAATCCTAAATAATTTTTAATATCTCATCTGCCACCTGCTGTCTGCTGCTTTTCGCTCATAAACTGTCTTATGAAATGTCACAGAACACTTGTAGTTATGACTTGAAATGAATATCAATTTAGCCGTCCTTTGACTGTCATGAACATGTCAGGACCTTGTGGATGAATACCTGCTCATTTCTGCTATATATCTGCCTGTGGCATCACACTCCACTGCTTCTCAAAACCATTATTAAGGTCTGCTTCTGACTAAGACCTTGCACCTTTTTTTCCCCCACCTTTCTGCAGCTCAGTCGATCCCAAAGTAGAGGTTTAAACTCCCTGCTGGCTGCTGTGACGTTTTCCAAAAATATTCACCGCGCACTGAAATATTTGCACATTTTCGTAGCCGCACCCATTTTTCTGCAGTCAGCCGTGAACTTAAGTGTGCAGTAGAGGATGATTCCGTTTTAGAAACTGAAGCATTCCGATTTGCTTAGTTTGAGGTAAACATTTTAGCTCGGCACCCTGTACTCATCATTCGTGCGCCTAATTTCGAGGATTTATTTAGAATTTAGTTTTACTTCTGAAGTCGCTCCCCCAGGGAGCTACTTCCAGCAATCAAATATTCACCTCGGGTGCCTTGCAGGGGACTAATGGTATTCCCGATGCATCATCCCTGTGCTCCAAGCTGATTGGTGGAGCTCGTGGCTGAGCACAAATATCGGTCTTAATCAGTAAACAGCTGCGTTAAGTCCTCAAAGCTCACTGCACCCTGGTTTGGCGCTCAGGCATAAAAAATGACTGTGAAATTTAAATGTGACCTTTACTCCTTGAAAGCGACATGGAGCTGGCTGTTGAGAAGCATTCTCTTTTTAATAGACTCTTATTCCTTGAGCTTGGGAAAAAAAGATTATTAAAATTAATTTCCTTTTAATTTATTATTTAATGTGGCCTCTTGCTTTGAATTAAAGGGGTAAGGGAAGGGGTGATGAGCTTTTAATTGGACGTGGGGGGCTTGGTGGGTGGGTCATACAATCATGCCAGGATATGTCAATTAAATAACCATTGTAAGTCAGTGTTAATTGATTCACCGATGGTTACTTTCTACTGTCAATCTAATTAATGTCGGTGCTTTGATCATATGTTGACACATGCACATGTTGGGCTTATACAGATGGTGACCCTTTTATTGTGTTTGTGCTTCCAGGTAAGGCCACCCGGCTCTCCCACCTCAAGCAGCAATGGTGTCCCCCGTGATCCCTTGAGCTGCACGTCACCTCTGCGGTTACCCGTCTCATTTGTCCTGCTCCCGATACTTGACTCCGTAGGTAAATCCCATAATCCTCGCTGGGATGGTCGGTCACATTTTCAGGTCTCAGGCTGCCCTCAGGTTGCTGAAAGCGTCGCTCTGTGGAGTCCAGGCCCCAGAGTGGAGATGATCGATGCTCTCCTAATACTTTTTTACTGATGCTCAGCACAGAGTGCTAACACTTGATTAGGTTAAATGAGATGTATGAAAATGGAGCCTGAGTATTGTCACAGCATCCGTACAAATGGACAGATGATTTAGCCATACAAGTTGCTGAAACTGAGTTTCAGCTCCACTGAAACTGAGGGTGATTTTTAATCAATAAACCCACTATAGTGGGACTTTATAGGATTTCCATCTTGACATTTTAGGTATGAAATTATACTGCTCCGGTGCAGACTGTGGAGGAAACTGAGGTTTCTTTTCGGCATATATGTCAAGGCACCTTCTGGAAATTAGTTTTCCCATATCCATGAAAAGACTACTAACCACATAAGTGAAAATGGCATGTTTTGTGGACATTGCAGAAGTTAAAAATAAGCCTAGTCCTCTTTATATTAGCTGTGAGAGGCTTTTACAACAGTTGTGTCTTCACATCAAAGGTGAGAGTTCCTTTCCATGTGTAGAATAGGGCTATTGTTTGCATAAATGAATACTGTCCCTCCCCATAATCTACCTTTTGTCATAACCCCCCCCCCCCCCCGCGCGA
>JAODJU010000038.1:16338179-16360467 GCA_026776725.1 Gnathonemus echidnorhynchus | reverse complement strand
ATTGTCCCTTGAAAAGATATAATAAAATATTTACAAAAATGTGAGGGGTGTACTCACTTTTGTGAGATACTGTATATGCACATCATATTGTCATTCTCTATACATTAGGGTCCAAGCGGAGAGTGAATTTTCTTCCCATGTGCCCGTACTGGCTTGTATGGTACAACCCTTAATACATGACATCATGCAGGACCACATGCAGAAGTCATGCAGACTGTGTACTCTGTGACTATAACTGTTTATACTCAGCTGGTTGGTGGAAACAAAATCTTGGCCTGGATTTGTAGCTTCTGGACCTGAAATGCCAAACACGCTTGTGTGAGTCCTTTTAGTTATATATGAAACTTGGTAGATTGTGTGGTGACTGTCACCTGCAAAAGCATCACGCCATAGTCATTCCTAATTACAGATCATGCAACAGCATGTTTATAACGAGCCTTTAATTATTGTCACCAATGTGGTAGGTGGTAACCTTTTAATTGCTGTTCTTCCTTTTCCTCATTTACTCTCATAGAAGAGATGTCTGTTCATTTCTGAATTACAGCAGCAATGCTGGATATTAATTCAGTTTTGGATTAAATGTCACAAGGTTTATCCAGAGTTAAAGAATGCTTTTAGGGTAAAGAAATGAAACGAGGATCACAGGTTCTGAGGGAGAAATTTTATTAAACTAAGGTGGAATTTTACATTCTTCGCAGAGAGCGAACTGGATAGGTTTACTTAACATCGAGTCTTTTATACTTTGGCTCGTTTATTCTGTCTGGTGGATGATCGATTTATTCAACGTTAATCGCCAGCGTCTCATTCACACCGCGCACGAGACCCAGCACGTTCTGGCAGAGCCCTTTAAAATCAGAAAATGGCATTGCGAATTAAGGAGCGAAACGTTAAATTGCGACAAATGTGAGTCAGCCAGGATGACATCGCCTGCCAAGATTGCGTAGGCTGTTCTGCCAGGGAGGAGGGACACTACAGAGTCTGGGATGTTCCTCACACCCCCCCCCCCCCACCACCTCACTGGGGGTCTTGTTTTCCCAGGGTTCCCATACAGTTGTACCATAGGTACCTCTTCAGCCTGCCCAGGAAGCTGTTACTTCGATCTGATTGAGCTCAAATCTCATCCATTATATTGCTCATGAGTGACAGGCTGTATTATAGCTTAATGAGGACTTTCAGTTACCAGCTGACTAAATTTGTCTGCCGCACTCAGGAAGGATCCTTATAGGGTCTGCCTGATGTCAGGAATGCAGCAGTGATAGACATGTCCAATCCAGTCAGTTAGCCTCAGTTTTTATTAAAGAAAAATAATATAAAAATGTTTTGGAAGTGGACATCATTCAGAAAACTAATGCTGGTTTAATGTGATCTGACATATTTCTATCTCAGAAAATACCACCGTTTCTTCTGTGTAGAAAATGAGCCGCTAACATTAAATGTTTCTGGGGTCGTCGCTATCAGCCATGGGTGGGTGGGTGTTATTCTGATTGACAGGAGTTCTGCCACACAGATATCGCAGCTGTGTTTGCGTTCCTATTCTGACAATGCAGCCTATGCATTGGTCAATGTCCACTCCATGCAAACCAGTCTAATAAGCTCCTCCCTTCTCTCTCAACTCATATCTTGTATGTATTATCCTCAGATTACTGAGGTCATCTCTAGGAGCAGGGGCCACAGGGCCACTGGCCCCAGCTGAAAGCCGATTCACCCCCCCAGAGTCCTTCCTCCCCGTCAATCACTGACTAAAAATATATCATTGGCTAACGATAAGATTGGCTCCTTTGTATGAATTATGGCCCCTGTCGTGCCTTCCCACCTTAAAAAAAATCCTAGAGTCTCCTCTGATCATCTCACTGCATACATTTGCACAGATAAATGGATAGAGATGTCCAACAGGATCCCAGTTCTGCCTCCAGGGTTTTTTCCCCCCCAGGACTGAATCCCAGCACCCCCTCATTCCTCAGTGTTTCTCAGTTCCTCAGCCCGTCCTTCCTCTGTTTGCTTTAAGTCTGCCTTAATTCCTTGCACACACCATAATTTCCCTCCCCATAGGGAATCCATCACATTGCATAATTGTTCTATACCTCTTGTGCCAGCTTTGTGCAAGAAGATGAAGTACCTTCTACAGATTTGAGAGCGAGTCCATTACTTCCCCCCTCCTTTCCCCTCACGCCGAACCCCTATTTTTCCACATGGCCGCATTTGTGTTGAACAAGATTTTTTATTTTTTGCTCAGAGACATCAGATCTGATGTGTGACTCAAAGAAAGGGCGTAGTCTTTTCCCGAATCAGGCTCCACTGGATGGCCATGAATGGAGCGTCTCAAACCTTAGAACTATACAAGTGCTCGACTCTGCGAGCTTTTCACTGACCTTTCTGAAATGTGGCTGTATGTGAGGATACAGACGTAACAACTAGACCGCAGAAATTCACGGGCGTCCTGAGATGTGGATGTAGAAATGTACCTGAAAAGTTTGGCGGTCCCATCCGTCACTTCATACAGAATTTCGTTGGCTGTCAACATTTAGCAGAAGTCCAAAGTGATGAGGCTCTCGATGGCTGCCATTGCTGTGACCTCACGCAGCCCTGGGGCCAAAACGGATTTGGTTACTTCAGCGAGTTTAAGCCCTCTGCCCTGTAACCAGACGCTCTTCATCCCAGTCATAGCCGTAAGGTGCCCTCAGGTTATTTTGAAGGTAACGGTCACTTCCCAGTTCCCTTCATCAACTCAGGTTGGGTGTTTTGATGGAACCTTCTTACTAACACTGCATACTGCCTATGATGGTGACCCATCATGCACCTTGTCTTTTTTTTTTTTTGGGGGGGGGGCAACATTTAGTTTTACAGTGAGAAAAAAGTTGCAACCCTAGCATACGCAAACTGGTGTTGCACAGAATTTATCTAAATACCGTCAATAGAACAAAAGAGCGGCACAGCACCCCCACCATGGCTATACGTGTGCACCGGATGCGTGTTCTTCATGTGTCGTCGTGTGGCCTCCTCAGGGTTCTCCAGTTCCCCCCAGTGTAGGTATAGATGTTGCGTGTGAATGCCATGTGTGTAAATGGTACCCTGTCTTGTGCCCAAAGGCTCTCTACCAATGTAAGTATCAAGTTTTTTTATTATTATTCTAATACTGTACCATTGTGGATCTGGAAAAGGAAAGAATGAATGAAATACAGAAAAGCATTAATTGTTCGCAATGATAAGCAGATGCAACGTGCTTCACTGTATACTAGGCTTCAAAAATAGGATTTAAAAAATCTGACAAACTCATGTAGTGCCTGTTTCCCCAATTTCTATGGCCGCGGCGCCTCTTCCCACCCTACTGTTACCTACAGGGAGTGTCTCACATCAGACGGACCGTCGCTATGCAAATTGCGATGGGACACCATTTACAGCTGGGTGTTCAGCCCCCCCTTCCCCCCCCTCTGAGTTCCGCAGACGCCGGCGTTAATTTTTGGCTCCGTTCCCAATACTCCCGGTGAGCAGATAATTACTTCCTAACAATCAGGCGATGTCCCCTGATCGATGGCGCTGATGTCGCGAGCAGACCGTCGCCTGGGCCGCTTAGCGCCCACGAGTTCCATTTTTATACGATTTAGCCCCAAACACAGTTAACCACCGCCATCCATCATGGCCGAATCGGAGGCGGCCTTTGTGCACGCCGTGCTGAGTGAACGTCGCCCCCGATCGCTCAGGATTTTGGCGCCCGCTGCAAATTTTAAACGGTGACACCTTCAGCGGCCCGACGCATTATCGGAGGGGGACGACTCATTGGTGAAGAGGAAGGGCGAAGCAGCTCATTTCGGTGAGCGCCGACACATCTCAAGTCATCAGAGCATAAAAGGTGGGAATTATTTTCTCTTTCCGCTCCATTTTACAAGCACAAAGAGGTCCGGGGGATGTATCGATAACGCTATTACTCCCCGCCATCTTTGCTGGCGCATGGACGCCACAAGGACAGCGATATGAATGAAGACTTTTTTTTTTTTTCTCCTCCCTCTCGCTCTGTAATAGTCCTCGAAGAATATTCCGGCACATTCCCAGCAGCGAGCGCTCGGGAGATTCTAATTATAGAGTGAGGTCTCGACGTGCGAGGAAAAGGAACGTTCAAGAGGCCTCGTCTGATTAGGGACTCTTGCAGAGCCGTAAAATGTGCCGTTGATCCAATCGGATGGATCAGTATTCGTGCTGGACCCTGAGATGGCAGGTTAGGGAGAGGTCTAGCTTCACCCTGCCTGGGTGGCCATGTCCATCACTGGTCCATTTTTGAGAGGGGGCAGGGAGCCCATGGACCATCCATTTACTCACAACACTGGGGGGGCGGGGGACCCATGAGGAGCTTAGCCTGTTCCATTTCAACCACACAGTAGGCAGGGTGAAGGTGGGGCAGCTTCTCTCACTTCCACTCCTGGACCAACACTGTGGTTCAAGTCTCCCCACGACTAGTCCATACATGTCAGCTTAACCACTGTGAATGCATTGACATGGGTGTTAAAATGTAAAATTTGGTGTAAACAAGTGAAAAGAAAAAATATGGCGTTTCCTTAAACTTTCCGGGGGTGGACGTGATAAAAGTCGACGGGGGGATGGTGCAGGTCCGAGAACTACCATGCCTCTATGGGCAGGCCTACGTTAGATCTATGGGAAGGCCTACTTTAGATCGTTACTTCCCAAACGTTTAATTGTCCTTGGCGGTGCAGGTCCGAGAGCTACCATGCCTCTATGGGCAGACCTACGTTAGACCTATGGGAAGGCCTACTTTAGATCGTTACTTCCCAAACGTTTAATTGTCCTTGGCGGTACAGGTCCGAGAGCTACCATGCCTCTATGGGCCGGCCTACGTTAGACCTATGGGAAGGCCTACTTTAGATCATTACTTCCCAAACCTTTAATTGTCCTTAGCGGTGCAGGTCCGAGAGCTACTATGCCTCAATGGGCGGGTCAGGCAGCAGCAGCTGATCAGCTGAGTTTTCCAGCACATTCAGGCATAAGGAGGCTAGTGGGTGAATCCCCGCGTATACCACCAGCACGACGCAGTCTCAGATTTAATGCTTTATTATTGTGTGTTTGCGTGCGCACACGCGTGAGAGACAGGTCATATTTTACAATCTTCCTGCCGTCGTCCTCGACCTTTCGGTGACGTGCCCGGCGTTAATTCATGGCCGGGATCAGAAACTGGTGAGAAATGGGAATCCATCAAGACGATAATTGAAACTGTTCGGCGTGATTGATGTGGCGGAGCCGTGGAGACGGACTGCTTGCTGGTTACAGTAAAAGTACTTTATTTCCCAAATGACATTGTCTGACCTCCTTGTATTTCCTCCCATTAAAAATTAACGATCCGCGGCTAATTGGACGAGCCATGTTGCTAATCACGTTATGTTTATATGTCGCTGCCACTGTGACTCCAGACTCCAGTGGTCTGCTGTGTAAAGGTCAGTAAACAGATGTGTCCCTCGCACACAAGTTAAATGATTTATTTTGCCCTGAGGATGGTGTGCAGCCCAGGATACAGCGCTAATCCGTGTCTGAAACACACACGTGAAGCTGGTGCCTTTTTTAGTTCAAATAATCCGACTGGCAGGGCGAGCATTGCTCTTAGAGTAGCCTGACAGCTTTGAAAGTCGATATGACGGTCCAGTCCTAAGAGTCGGCTCATTCTTAGCTACAGTGTCTGGAGGATTTACTTACGGCCGTGGCACCGAGGGCATCTTTTGCTCAGCTGTCACTTAACGAGGTCCCCCCTCCCCCGTCACCACTCACGCAGTGTATCTGCCTCGCCGGGAAGCCACCCACTTCACGTGGCAGATGGGAAGCTCACCCCCGAGGGCTGATTTATCGCCCTCTGCTGGAGGCTGGGAGGTCACCACAGAGTCGACGTGGGGGGCGGGGGTAAGATATCAGTACAGTGTGCGTTGTCGCTAGCTAGCTATGTGGCCTAAGACTGGGACCCAGCGAGGTTCCTCATCCTAATTTTCAGAATTTGGGTGGCATCTTCTCCCCTGGTTGAGGCAGCCTGCCTGGAAGCAGCTACAGATGATAGACCAGCAGCTTCGTGCCACTATCAAGCTGGCGATGCATTGAGATGTGAGGGACAGGGTATGTGTCCGCCATGTTGCCAGCCTCCTAGAGGGTGGCAGTGTGTGGCTCTCTGGGTTAGGCCTCTCTTCCCATCCTTGGCAGAATAGCCACATGTCCATTGGCTCTTTGATCAAGGCCCTTACGCCCCCCTGACCCCAAGCTCTACTCTCAGCTGTGTATTTGTATGTGTATGTATGTTTGTCTGTATGTGTGTGTGTGTGTGTCAGTCAAAAGAGCATGATGGGATATGCAGCGGACACTTTCTAATGTACTTGTGCAGATGACAAACAAAGTGTTATTTTATTGAAACCTCCCCATCTTCAGTTTGGCTTTATTGCCATCGCCTGGATCTAGATGCCGCTCCACCCTCTGCACTGCTGTCCGCAAACCGTCGGCCCTCCCCTCTTGCTTTCAGTAACCGAAGGGTGTGTGAAACGGACACTGCTCTGTAATCCAATACTCGAGGGGGGTGAGACTTTGGCGCCATCGATCGGGGGACATCGCTGGGTGCTCGCCGAAACGCTCTAAGTCAATAAAGAGATTTTCCGACATGCCAAAAATAAAAGCAAAAAGCACAGTTCTGTCCCTGCCGCTGCAGATGCGGCACCTGAGCTCGCAGGTCTGCTTCAGAGCAGACGCAGTGTCTCCGCTGCACTGTTCAGTACAGTTTCCCCAGCCCCTCCCTGCCTGTTTAGCTGTTACTCACCCCTCCACATCAAGTAGAGTGTGACTGCTGGCTTAACTCTGGACAAGGCGACTGATGCTAGCACATTTCCGGCTTTTATTCTTTTTGTGGGACGGGTGCAATATGGGTCATTTTACACCACCTTACCCATAGCCTTCGCCTGCCAAGTCTAACCAGGAAGTACATTTTAAAAAAAGCCAATAAAATACATTTGCCAGAAGGTCTTCCTTTTCAAGATGTACAACAAAAAGGAGTCTTTTGTGTTACTCTTTGCCAGCAACTACTGACAGAATATATTATCTGCTGTACTTTTTAAAAAAGTCCAGAAAAAATCTTTAAACACCGCATTCTAAATTTTCATATGATTAATACCGTCAAGTACAATCAAACAAAAAAATAACAAAATCCAGGGCTTACGTTCTTATTATAATGAAACCGGCACATCTGTAATAAAAAGAATGTAAGTAATTTTTTATTATTATTCTAATACTGTACGTTTACAAATTGTGACATTTTGTGCCATGCTGTCAAGGTTTGGGTAGCGCGTTGGAAACTTCTCCCCACTTCTAACACTTCTGAAGGCAAGATGGATGTTTGTGATGGAGATGGCGAGCCCACAGACTCACCAAGAAAACCATGCTGGCATTGAGCTCCGAGATTGCATAAAGACATGCCAGTGATCTGAAGCAGCCTGAGATGAAGAATGCTGTGCCCTGACCCAAGGCGGCCATAGTAGCACAGTCGGAGGTTGTGTCTGATCATCTGTCACCTCAGGTTTAATTAGAATAGGTGTGATAAACGGTGGAAGACTAGAAGTGAAACTGGCGACTATTGTAGCGTAGTTGTCTCCAACCTTCTGTATAGCCTGAGCTACTTTGATGGCTCGACGGTCCTTCTGGCTTACGGAGCAATTTCTCAGTGGGCTGATGTGCATGTGGACCAGCAAAATTAAATTAGTGGTACCCCCCCCCCCCCCAGTCAGACAAATATTTCCCATACAGAGTATTCTGTCAATTGCAGACCCCAAAGTCCAGGGCCGAAATTTAACCCCAGTCCAGCCTTAGCTACTTTTACAAAAAATATAATCTGGGGAGATAGTTGCAACAGTATATTTTGCCATCCGGGGGGGTGGCCCTCGCTATATTTTGCCAACCGAGAGGAGTCATCCTTGGTAGATTTTACCCAGGAGGAGGGGATATTACGATTGACCGGTGGCAACCACTGTTTCAGAGTAAGGGGTATGATGAGAGTGATGTATTTTCTGGTTGTGTAACAATGACACACAGGCCAGGACCAAACCCACAGCCCCACAGGCCTTTGATTGCTGCTACCCACCGATCCACCAGGCCACCCTCTTCAGACTCGTTAGCTTAATTTCTTATATAATTAACTGGAGTCACCACTTAGCTCAAGGAGAGAGAATTTTATCAACTGCTGTTTAGTGGTTAGAAATTAAAACGTTGTTGCATTTGGCCATTGATCAGTTGTTCTTTTGGGATTGGGAATTAATAGCACTCTCCGTTTTTGCTTTCTCTGACATTTCCAGAAATAAAACCTCTTTCAGTTATTCCTGACAGTTTCGTTTGCTGTCTTTTTGAAAGAAGTGCCATTCTATCACAGGGTACGGATGCTCACATACTGTGGGGAATTTATAGATCTGAATGCAGCTAAACTGTGTGTTTTTGTCTTGTGATGGAAAACCCACACAGAAACTCCACCCCCAATAAAGGGTGTTTGAGGAAACTGCATCAACCACTGTTACCATCCTGCTGAGCAAGCTGCTCCAATTTCATATGTACAACCTTTGGATTGAGATCCTTGACATGTGCAGATTAAACATGAGTGTCACGGAAGAGCCGGTCTGTCTAGTCTCTGCATTTTAAAAAAAAAAAAAAAAACAGCAAGGTTACTGCACGGAGGAGTCGGGGGTTGGATGAGGGGGTGTGGCACAAATGCCACAGCCCCACCCCCCCCCCCCCCGTGCAGTCGCGCTTCCGAGGCACGCAAGCGTCACCTTCCTGAATCGGCAGCAAGCAGCCGGGCCATCTGCACGGCCCGAACACGCGTGTCGTGCACATCCGGCGACGAGATAAAATTCAGCTGAGAGTAAACGAGCCTCTCACTTGTCACACTCTGCCAGAAATTTATTATTCAGTCCGTGCCTGGATAATATTCGATAACGATTCGCATGTGGTCGAAACTTTTCCCGGACATATGGTCGGCATAAATTATTTTCAGCAGCGCGACAGCGGCAGTGCGGATCTCGCCACGCCGTGATGTTACGTACACCCCCCATACTCGCGCGCTCCTCTAACAGAGCGGTGTGAGACCTCACAGAGGCTCTGAGCGGCTCCCGCTGCCCCTCCCAGCCCACGCACTCTCCCCACCAGGGCCGGTTCTAGGTGTAGGCCGAATAGGCAGTTTCTTAGGACCTCTGAGTCACCTGCGTTGCAGGGAAGTGACATGATTATTATTTGGGGCCTCCCAAGTAAATCTTTGCATAGGGTCCCTGGAAAGGTATACCTGGCTGTGCGCCCCCCACCCCCCCGGCTGCTGGAACAGAAAGGATTAGAGCAGAACATTGTTATGCTGGGCCGAGCTGTCAGCCTCTTACTTCTTCATGAATTAAGCGAATGAAAAGAGAGAGCCTGACTGCCACATTTCATTTGCGATCATCTCTCTGACGCTGGCGTGCTAATCAGATTTGGTTGTTGTGTTTGCGGCACCATGTATGGAAGCCGCTTGGAGTCCCCCCCCCCCCCCATCTGTTTACTGGAAATTGATGGCGAAAGTGAGAGACACGGCCTCCTCCCCCAGTGCAACTTGTAGCCCCTGCCTGCATTCTGTTGTCGACTTGTACGAGGAGATAACGTCATCAGTTCCAAAAGGATCAGCATGATTGCAGCCCATGTGGCGTCCCCCCCAGAAGGTGGCGCTGTTGTCGGCCGCCTGTATCGCCTAATGGGTTGAGCAGCACCAAGGATTTGAAGTATGTTTTTCTGTAAAATTATGGTTTAAATATGAGAGCTCTACCCAGTGTCAGGGCCTCAGGGAGGCCCAGCCCCCTCAAACATAATCACTCAGAACTTTTACCATCGCAACCCCCGCGTGGAGAATCTTGGGCCTGCCGGTTAAATTTGTTCTGATGCCAACACTGGTTCTACCAATTCCTGTCCATCCAGATATTCAAATTTGTGAAGTCTGGTTTAGTGCTGCTGAGCATTTGAAATCTGCCTGATCGATGGCAGCGGGAGACTTTTTCCAGTTCATTCCCCCCCACCCAGTTCCATTTTTTTTTATTATTCCAGATTTGATGTGGCTGGTTCTGGGTGAAAGCTGGCCCTTTAAGAGGAATGAATATCCTATAATTAGTTGTCTGTATTATTATGTTATATCATCAGTGTCTTTGAAGAAGCGTGGATCGATGACACCATTGCACAGATTCTCTTTCAGCATATGTCACCCTTCATTGGTCACCGCTATATGGAAAGTCTCTACCTAATGATTACATTGTATAATGTAGAATGCTCCCGTTATGAAAAGCTCCTGGGTCATCAAGTGCCTAATTGGCTTTGTATGGCCGATAATCTGAGTCAGGGTGAAGTGCTGTGACTCTGTGGCATTTGCGTTTGGTGCTATGGCTCTTCATTCTAAGTCAGTGCTGAGTACTGTGATTCTACATTCCGAGTCAGTACTAAGTGCTGTGACCCTGCATTCCGAGTCAGTGCTAAGTGCTGTGACCCTGCATTGGGAGTCAGTGCTAAGTGCTGTGACCCTGCATTCCGAGTCAGTGCTAAGTGCTGTGACCCTGCATTCCGAGTCAGTGCTAAGTGCTGTGGCTCTGCATTCCGAGTCGTGCTAAGTGCTGTGGCCCTGCATTCCGAGTCGTGCTGCGTGCTGTGACTCTACATTCCGAGTCAGTGCTAAATGCTGTGGCTCTGCATTTCGAGTCACTGCAAAGTGATGTAGCTCATTACTATAAACAAAGGCTGCGCTTGTGAAGGTGCTCCCTTTTCTCAGCAGATGGCAATGATCTGAAATGATCTATCCAGAAGGGCAGAAGAGTTTAGAACAGGAGGGTGTGTACTACAGCAGAAACATCGATAAGTAGAGTTTCGTCCTCTGTTAATGGCACCCGTTCCCTTGGTAGATCATCAGCGCAATGGGGCTCGTAAACACACTCCCACGAGGCTTCCAGATAAATCCCTCTGCTTGTACATAGAGGGGTAGAATTCAGAATTGGCAGCAGGACAGTTTTATCGGACCTTCTCTGGATTTCTGTGAAACACTAAAGTGGACCTAGACGGGATAAGCTGAAAATGTGGAGACCACAATTCGTTGAATAGTCAGTTTGATTGCCAGCTTGGTTCATTCCTCAGGCAGCTGTGCCCTCATTCGCAGTAATGGTGGCTCACTGCACTTTTTCCCACTATGTTTCTGTTACCCTCCAAAACCAGAACTAGTTTAAGAAGCTAAGCAGGAGGGCGTGCCTCCTATTTAAATTATCAGCTAGCTAAAACTGCATGCAGAAGGAGCCTCGTTTCCTATTGGCTAAGGGCTTTTTGATTGCTGATCACTAGGCTCCAATTGACAGGGAGGTCTCAGTCCTGGGGCCAGGGGCGGGCAATGCTGTCAGGCAATGCTGTTGAGTTTAATCCACACCGAGCTTCCCAATGAGCAGCAACGTGCTAAAACGTGGCCCTAGAGGAGCTATCTGAGGTATAATTAGAAAAGAAAGTGACCTTGATTAACCTTTAACCCTGTGCAATTGGGGTCATTTGCTGTAAGCAGTATTTAAGGGATTGAGGGAGTAAAGCCTTTGAACATGCACTCCTCTTGGGAAACACCAGGTTTCCATTTAGCAACTTGAGCTTATTTTATAACTCAAATATTCCAACGGGCCAGAAAGTTGAAGCTCTTCCGGAACTTTGCCTTCGCTGATATTTTCTTTAATTTCCTTTTTATGTCCACAAATTATTATCAAAGGTCCTGTCATTCTGAAAAGTGTATTTGAGTTCTGATCACTCGACAAGATAGGGGATCCGCGTCGACTTTGAGAACACGAGTTTGTCATGGGGATAGCCTGTTACAGACGGGAAGCTTTACGTGGGCAGCAGAGCAGCAGGGCAGCACACAAGGAGATGGATTCTGTTCTTTTGATGCGTTTTTGTGTTTGTGCCTCATTAACACAAACTCAAAAAACTGAAGTGTCAAGCTTTGTGTTTCTGAAAGAGCACTTGGGAAATGAATTAAACTACTCAGTATGCAAATGCTGTAATTTCCTAGACTTGGTGTAAAAGTTATTCGAGGTGCATGTGGGCAGAAAATGTGTTAAAAAATAAAAAAAAAAAGTTAGACAACAATATTTAGCTGCCAGAATCCCTGGAGAAAGGAGCTGGAGCTTAGAGTGCCTGACTGGGTTTTTCAGCTCCACGTGTGTGGAGGTGTCTTCAGATCAAAGCATTTTCCTGCAAAATTGAATAATGAAAGTAATTTGTGTGTTCACACTGCAGAACCACGAGGGCTCAGATTTTTGACTTCTCCATTGTCCATCGCAAGGTGCGACGAGCTTTGTTTTAATCCCTTCCTCGGCCTGTTTGCAAACACGTGCTTTGACAAGGGGGACTGAAGGTCAACCATCTGTCTAGACTCCCCCCCAACCCCCCCGACTCGCTTTCTCAGTGTTCTGTTCGTTTTTTCAATATGCAGGGAAAGTTATTTCATTCGGTACATCGTTGGCCCTGGCAACGACACACCGCCGGTAATAAATCACACGGCAGACATGCAGCATGTTATTTGCATTCAGGGTCTGTCAGCTTTTGAAGTCAGAGATGTAGAATTGAATTTTTTTTTCTCTCGTCCTCTTCCTTCCTTTGAAATGCCCAGGTAATGATCTCGGAGTTCAATGAGGTGTATGTCTTGTTTTCTTTTTAGGACCTGATGATGCAGCCGGATGATTTTACACCTTCAGCCCGATGGCCTTAAAAAAAGAAACAGGGATGAAGCAGCATATAGTCCTGCAGGGTAGCTGAAGCAGATAAAAGCTACAGATTCTCCACACAATTAACTTTTTTCCACACAACTTGTTACAAAAACAGCTAGGTAATAATGTGAGGCAATCAGAAAATAAGCATTTTGCTTTGGCAATGGTCTGTGTTACTAAGAGGCATAATCTGGAAATCTGGGTGAAATCTGGCATTATTTATGCCATGATGTTGACTTGTGCACAGTCTAGGTAACCTTACAAGGTAGTTGTTGCCACCATCCCACCTCCGTCAGAGAGTGCTTGTGCTGTTTTTGAAGTGGATTTCGGAGGTTGCAAATGAACACTTTTTGTACAGTGTGTGGAAGTAGGTTATAGATATAAGTGTAGGTATTGTGACTAGTGCTCCCCTGAAGTTTTCTAATAGAGGCAGTTTGTGGAGGTACAGAGACTTGTGCTGCCCTGTAGTTTCGTAACAGAGGCAGCTTGTGGAGGAACAGAGACTTGTGCTGCCCTGTAGTTTTGTAACAGAGGCAGCTTGTGGAGGTACAGAGACTTGTGCTACTCTGTAGTTTTCCTGTGGAGGCAGCTTGTAGAGGTATAGAGACTTGTGCTGCCCTGTTGTTTTCTAATAGAGGCAGTTTGTGGAAATACAAAGACTTTGCTTACCTGCAGTTTTCCTGTGGAGGCAGCTTGTGGAGGTATAGAGACTTGTGCTGCTCTGTAGTTTTGTAACAGAGGCAACTTGTGGAGGTACAGAGACTTGTGCCCCCCTGTAATTTTCTTGCTGAGGAGGTTTGTGGAGCTTCTGCCCGCCTTGGCCTCTGAACAGCACTCTGGAGCAGTGCCTGTGTACACTGGCAGCCAGACAGTGCTGAACAGGGACTCATCAGTCTCCGTCAAAGTCATTGCTTCCGACGGCTATTTGAGGAAGCGTGTCCATGCGGGCAAGGGCATAGGCACACACAGAGGCACACACAGACACCCATCCACACACACACGCTCATTCCCATCACACCAACCGCCGCTTCTGTACCAAATGTGCAGAGGATAAGTTCTCCTTTTCAGCTCGCTCCGCCATCTTTCAGAGAAAGGCTTTCAGTGAAACAGTAATGGATGATGGCTATGTTCAAAAAAACTCTGCTTTTACTGGTTGTTTGTGCTTTGAAGCAGAGAAGGTGGTTCTGAAACAAATACAAATCCCAAGCAGGTTCTGTTAACGCAGGAAGATAAATGTCACATACCACAAAGGCCTGCAGTGGGCAGTAGTGAGTGGGTGACCTAAGCAGATTGGCCAGCACTGTTACTGCCTGGTAGGCTGACGCAGTACCAAATCATTATAGCATAATTTGGACTAAAGGACTGATGATGTTCTTATTTGTCTGCATCTTGCCAGTGGACGGCGCCCGAGCCTGTACCTGTTAGACGGGACAAGAGCTTGATATCTTAGTGGCAGTTGTGACAGGAGTTGTTATTCTCCAGCAGAAGCGCATGGAGATGGAAGTTGCCTGCGAGAAACCTGGGCAAACTGCCCACATAGTGGGGGTGGGGGGTGGTTGTACTGGCACAACACAGAGATGAGGTTGTGGCCAGCAGAGTTCCAACAAGGCATAGACAGGGGCTGATGGGAAGTGTGGATGTGGGTGAATTCATCTTGAGGGCCTCCTTCTTACCAGCCGTGCCACGTTAGCTTGGCATATCCCGCCTTTTTACGAGCCTCGACCCCCCAAGGCGTGGCTCAGCTGTCATGTCCCTAAGCTAGGGGCCGAACCACCCGGCAAATATTATGACACGTAAGTGGCTTAGCGGCCGTGAACTGTGTTAATTGCCCAGTAGGAAAATTAATAATGTGTCGTTACGGTAGCAGTACACTTGAGGTAATAAGTGGTTTCATTTTGGCCTCCCACACCAGTAGCCGCAGCGTACACGAGAGGCTGCCAGAGTACTAGGGCAGGTGATCGTGTCCTTGCAATGGTCACGTGACCGACAGTGTCTGCGCTGCCAAGTGAAGGGGTGGCTCGACAGAAGAAGGACTATCAGTGACCGACGTGCAGGGTGGCTGACAGCACCAGGCCTGTCCTACCCATATAACGATACCCCCAAATCATGCATCGAGCTTCATGAAAGCCCACGCAGTTTTCTTTGCCTCTCAAAGGCCGGCGCTTAAGGGTCCGAAGCTTACCGCCGATTGGGGCAAATCACGGGCCTGCCCAGGGCACAAGAGGGTTTCGATTACAGTCATTTGGCCAAACAAATGCAGGGTTGTGCCTCCACGCTGCACAGTGGAAGTTTGTTACCGGCGACCGTGTGTGATAATGATGGGTTGCTTTTTCAGATAGACTCTTTACCGGCCTGGTTCACGGCATGAGATGGGGGTGTGGGGGTGTGTATCCGTGACAGCAAACAGCCATGCCTGCTATTGACATGTAAATGGTACCCGGGGTGCACTCATTCGCCATGGGCAGGTCACTCAGCACTCAGCTTTTCACCAAGTCAGCGTCTCCCCCGGCAACGGCGGCGGTCGCGACGCGACGCCACAGAATGCGGATACGTCTCGCTGAAAGAGCCTGTCAGCGTCTGTGGAAAGCCGGCTGACGGTGGCGGGGGGGGGTGTGAAAAAACACCCCAGGGTTTATAAAGCACTATACATGACCTTAACTGAGAGGAAAACTGATTTTAGTCTGTGTGTCTCTCGGTTGATTCTGTTTTATTTTCCCCACACAGCCAGCAGGGGGCCCCGGATGTTTTAAATGAGCCGTTTGATTCGATGCTTTGATAAAATCCTACTCTCATTACGCATATAGTTATGATGTGTCACACGTTAGGCCACGTCTTGCCGCAGGGCAGACCGGGCCGGAACATCTGGATACTCTGGACGTTCTCCATCACAGTCAGTGCCCCTGGGGTTATGGTGGTGAGGGGGAATCAGACCCTGTCAGTCCTGCAGGATGTCTGCCTGGTCAGGGCTTGAACTTCCTAAAGCTTGCCAGTGCCACGCCTTGCACTTTCATTGCCCAGCATGACTTTTGTTTAGACGTGAGGCTTTGTTTAGACACAAGGTTTCGTTCAGATGCAGGATTTCGTTTAGACGCATGGTTTTGTTCAGAAGTGGGGTTTTGTTCAGACACGGGGTTTTATTTGAGAGGGGCTTTGTTTAGACACAGTTTTGATGTGGGGTTTTGTTCAGACATGGGGTTTTGTTTAGATGCAGGGTTTTGTTTAGATGCATGGTTTCATTTAGAGGTGGGGCTTTGTATATACATGTGGTTTCATTTAGATGCAAGGTTTCATTTAGACGCTGCACAGTGGGAGTGGTTGGGATCCTCTGAGATGTCTATGCTTGTCTCTGAGCCCATCATGAGTCATCTAGCCCTCGTCAGTCCCCATAGTCTCGTCCCACGTTCCCATGATGCCCCTATTCAACATGGTCACCATGGTCATTTAGAGGCACAGCGAGGGTCGGTAGTTGCCAGAGTGGGAAACAGGGCAGTGGGAGGAGGGGGGGGCAAATATCCAGGGCAAATATCTGTTTGTCTATATTTGTGTGTGTCGGGGGGGGGTGTTAGTGTGGACTTTTTTTTGTTACCTGGACTGTAGCCCAGACCAGTGTTTTCCAACCCAGTCTTCGGGAAACCCAAGACAGTCCAAGTTTTTGCTTCCTCTCAGCTCCCAGACCACCTGTACCAGGTATTCGGTGTTCCTGATTGGCTGGGAGCTGGGAGGGGGTTCCCCTGAGGACTGGGTTGGGAAACACTGGCCCAGACAACTGGAGAGCTGTTTATTCTGCCAGTGTCAGTCCTCGTTCCCCGGCCACGGGATGTGCAGATGACTGCTCTGCGTGCGAGCATGCGTCTGCATGTGCGTGCACGTCTGCCTTCGCCATCCAGGGTTTGGATTTTAATTTGCTTTAATTCCTTTCGCAGGCACATTCAGTTGGGTATTCCCGGCCTGCTTTTGTCTGCGATCTCGCCACCTCTGCCATGTTCCATGCAGTCGTTTACGACATTGTTTTCCCTCTTCTGATTTTTTTTTCTCCTGCAAGAGCTAATGAGGTGACACAGACACTCAATGGGTATTTTTAAGGCAGACTTTGTGAGTTGTCACCGTGTTCCAACCGGATCAAAAAGCTTTGGCCACGGAGGGGAGGGGGGGGCGGGGGGAGCATAGAATAGTTTTTTCCAGCTCTCTAGGAGCAGCGTCTGCAGCTCCCCTCAGTTACTCTCCAGGTTACGAATTAGGCCCCTCTCAGCACTGTCTCGTTTATGGGAGATGGGGGACAATTATTGAATCAAATCTAGCATCTGTTTACTGATTGATTTGTCTACTTTTAGTATGACATGTTTCATAAGCATCAGATTTGTTGCTATCAGCCTTACGCTAGCAGAAGTAGAGGAACGTATTGCCGGGGGTTAGTTGGTAAAGTGTGTTAAAAGTCCGTTCCACGATGTCCCCAGTCTCCCCTGTCACTTTAAGAGAGGGCAGGGACAGTGTAACAGGGCCATGATAGCATAGTGAAGCTCCTTGTCATGCCCTCGGGGGCCCTCTGGCCACGGACACACGCCGGGCCCATCACGACACCGGCCGTCGGCACGGTGCCAGAACTTGTTATGGCTCAATTGTGCCAGATGTCACCGATGACCCAGTGACCCTGTTACAATATTAAACAGAAAGGAAAAAAAAACATAAAAAACAAAGGCAAACAGATGGAAAACTTTGTGACCGGAACTTTGTGCCGTGCAAGGTCGGGGCAGGCACTGAGAAGGGTACCTAAAAGCTGAAAGGACTCCCCAACAGATGAGCTGCTGATTACCGAAACTAAAGAGGTTAAAGTCCGTAGAGAAGCGCTTCTGTCCAGTTCTCCCATGAGGCCACACGGTTTTCAGGTTAGCTGTGTAGAGGAAGTTACTCACAAAAGTAATCTGTTACAGGCAGAGCTGGGAAGTTCAGGTCCATAAAGGACAAATCCAGCCCAAGGTTTTGCTTCAACCAACCAGTTGAGTACTCTGTGACTATAACTCTTCACACTCAACTGGTTGGTTGAAACAAAACCATGGTCTGGATTTGTACTTTATGGACCTGAACTTCCCAGCTCTGTTTGTAATGGATTACGTTTGTGAGTAACACTGCAGGTTAGGAATGTCGTGTTGTTTTACTGGTTGAATATGTTAGGTTTAAGTCATTCTGAAGAAGGGCATTTATTACCATATAATTATTTTATTGTATTTCATTTGCCACTTACCCAGTATAAGATCAGAGTGCGCCTGCAGCATATCCCAGAATGCTCTGGGCACAAGGGAGGTAACACTGGCCGAGACAGCAGTGCATTGCGGAGGATTTGTTATCCCTGTGTTTTAGAATATTATTATGTCTGTGTATATGTATTTTACATATTTATCAGATGTTTGAGGAAGCAGGGTCATTCAGTCCCTGGAGCCGTTGGGTGTTAAGGGCTCAGGGGCCCAATGGCGACATCACTATGATGACCCTGGGATTTGAACCAGCAACCATCAGATCACAGTCTCTTAACCCACACTGCCCCCCCTATATATAAATTGCCACACAGCACTAATACAAAGGCATATAGAATGATTGTAATTTATTGGTCTTACCCCATCTTTCTCTCCATAATGCACAAACACATATGCGGGGGAGGGCAAGCTTGGCAGTGAGGGGCAGCCCCCTGCAGCCATACCCATGGAGCTGGGGGTTAAGGGCCTTTCCCTTAGGCTGGGCATGAACCGGCAACCTTCTGATCACAGATACAGAGGCTTAGTCCACTGAGCCACATGCTGTCCCTTATTTCATAAAGTTGCGACAGGGTACAAGAATGACACTGATTTTCCTTTTGCCTGTCCTACTTCCGCACCGTCTGTCCTGTAACCTGTCCTTAATCCGCAGTGGGTCACTCATGTTTTTACATAAGTATGGCCATCGATGTCAAAGCCCAGCCCCAGGGCCACTGTTTAGAGGTAAAAGTCCTGGGTAAAGTGTCAGGACAAGGTGCCGCCCAAAATAAGGGGTGTCTGCTCTGGTTTACCCCCCCAGACCTGGGCATGCCACAGCAAGACTGCAACACCCGCCAAGATGTTGCAGCGAGATGCGAAAAATGTCCCCAGGACCTCTTTCACAGATGGCCCTTCGTTTTATTTATTTATTTTTTAATTATTCTTCTTAAGTGGCATTCTGGCCACGGTGTAGCCCGGCCTCCTGCTCCATGCTGCTTGGGAAATGCTCCAGGAGGCCCTGCGACCCCAAGCTGGATAAATGGTTATAAGATGGATGGATTATCCTTTTTTCGGTGTACCTCCATCTTTTGGGGACATTCGTTTTGGTGTCTCCACCTAGTAGATAGGTCTGGTAGATGGGTGTTTGTTTTCTCTGAGGGGCTGTCAGGACCTAAACCATCCGCAGGAGATGACAGGCCATACATGGGTTTTGTCAGAGGATGCTGCAGAGAAGTGGGGGGCAGCTCCTCCACAGGGAGGAGGCTAGAGAGCGGGCATTTTGAGGGGTGTGTACAGGCCCGCTGGACAGTGCCAGGCTCGGACACTGAGGGACCTGCTTCAAGGGGTGTGAACAGGCCTCCTGGACAGTGCCGGGTTTGGACGCTGTGCGACCTGCTTTGAGGGGTGCGTACGGGCCCGCTGGACGGTGCCTGGCTTAGAGACAAGGACCTGTGTGAGAGAATGGCGTGAAGAACAGATTCCCAGACGCAGTGAAATGGAGGACAGAAGGGGGAGAGGATGGGAGAATAAGAGAGCAGAAGGCAACGAAAGAGGAGGAAAAACAAGGGGGAATTTCGTTGGAATTTTACCATGATTTTCCGTATTTATGTTTGCAGCAAATGCCACAGTTTGCTATCCTTTATGTAACGTGTATTTATCCAAGATGGGTGATTCAAGGTTTTTTGTTACAATGAGGGACAAGAGGAACCGTAATTCTTACAGAAGGGCCAAGCATATCGTTAGCTAACGGTATGTTTTGAATCAGTGATTGACAGGGGATGGTGCACTCCGGGTGCCAGACATCTTTCACCAGGGGCCAGTGCACCTGTATGCACCCTTAGTCGGAGAAGAGTGTGACGTGAGAGAAGAGTGACGCCGTCGCCTGTCGCTTCCCATTGTCTACCAGGCTAAATGTCATGCCAGAACTCCCTGCTGGCTAACAGCATGTGTCACAGGGCCACCAAATCACACAGCGGAGTCAGAGTGGGGACTCGGGGGCGGGGCTAACCTTCATAAGGCCATCTGGGCAGGCGACACCCCGGCGGAGAAAAAAGGCCTGGCCTTTTAGTTACTTGAGCGATGTTGAGGAGGAGGCAGGGCGGCGTCCAAAGCTCGTTTGAAAAGGCCACAGCAGGCTTTAGTTAAACATGAAACTCTGCTGTGTCGCTGTCTCTGCGGGTGGCGAGGGGCCGGGGGCCGGGGGGCGCCTGCCAACTGATCGCTTAATTACCGTGTCACTGGCGTCCGTCGTCCAAAACGTCCCGCTAACCTGTCAGGAACATCCGAGGGAGCTTCTGAGTGGCCCGGGATGACAGGGACACTCTAATGCCCCATAAAATCCCCAACCTATTATTTTTTTTTTAGTTTAATTATAAAGTTTGTGTTTCTTGTGCGATATAGAAATACGTCTATTCCAAAACGGAATTTTGATCGCGATTCAGTTCTGTCTCATCAGTGCGCATTTTCAATAGAAGTTCAGCATCAGGGGCTCAAATGAATGTAAGCGGGGGTAGATGTAGCGTGGGTGCAACTGCATCAGTGTCAGCATAGATGGCTGAGCCCAAGAATTTATTTGGGGGGGGGGGGTTGGTGACCGTCCATGTTGTCCACTGGGGGCCTACCCCCCACCAATCCACATGCAGCACCTCATTGAGCAGAGGTAGCCGTGCTGAAACACCAATCACATTGACCTTCTGCTCACCAGGGGAAGGCGACCGAGACTGAACTCTCATTATATATTTGCAGATTAACCTCACGGTTATTTAGAAGTTGCTTTTATCCAAAGCATCATTCTTCTTCTCGAGAAATCAGGGTCACCCAGTCCTCAGAGCAGCTGGGGATTAAGGACTTTCCTTGCTCAAGGACCCAACGGCAAAATCACTCTGCTGAGTCACGGATTTGAACCGACAACCTTCCCATCCCTGGCACCCAGGCCTCACCCACTGATCCGCCGACTAATATTCAGCTGCTCGGCTTCTAAAAGCAAGTAGCAGCTCATGTTCTAATGCGGTTGTTTGCTTCTGAATGATTCATCCCGTCACGCTGGGCCGCTGACTATGGGTTCGCAGCTCCCCGTGTTTCTCGCCGCCGTCTCCCCACTGTTTTCCAGGCTTGGCTCTTCAAAGCACCCCCTGCTTCATTAAACTTTCCGCGGTTAGGACTTAACAGCCGCCAGCTGTGCTAACACTCATAGCCCGGCCCGGTCAGCCCGGCCTGTCGGTGCGGCTCGCCCACGGTGACGCAATGTTATACAAATAAGCTCTTTTGTGGTTTTGGGTTTGTTAATGCCTGTAGGATCTCGTCGGGAGTCTCTCATATGCTGCTGTAGGAGCGACTCTGCCTGTATGTTTTGTTTTTTATGTCAGTATGTTGGTTTCTTTTTTTATTTTTTGGTGCTTGGCTAACACCTCTGTCCAACACTGGCATCGTTAATCTCACAGCTAGTATAAAATGCATTATATGCCACACATAGTATATCAGTAGGTGTGTGTGTGTGTATGTGTGTATATATATATATATATATATATATATATACATATATATATACACAACATCCATACTCTATATCTGTGTTTGTGTGTATGTGTATGATAATAATTTCTATATGCATCAGATATATATATATATATATACATATATATATATATATAATCATATAATAAAAATTCAATTTTCTATCAGTCCATCATATCTTCCAACTATGACAGCGACAGCTCATCTCAATACCCATCATTTTACCCGAGACACTACCATGTTGATTTTACCCCAGGCTGCCGTCCGACGACCGTGAAACGTTCATGTCGGGGGCTGACCTGCGCCCAAAGCCAAGAAAGAAATTTACTGCAGTGATAGCAGGATTAATCCGGTCGGCAAGCTGGAGCGTGGATGGAAACCCCCACCCCTGGCACAATGTGTCCGTTATCAGTATCGGTCAAAATTTCCACATGCATGCACCCCTGTGTGTAAGGACACCCCACCTGCTTTTAGGGTGACCATCTAATCCATGCAGGGGGGGACAGGGACACTACATCAGATTTTACAGACTACTTTAAAACTGAAAGGCTCCTGTGTTTGGATAATTAGTTCAATTCTTCTTGTGCTTTTACTGGTTTGTTTCCTCAAACCATCCAGCTAATCAACCAATAACATTAATGGCGCATGCATGATTATAGAAGACTGACCAATCAGTGCACAGAAAGAACTCAGTGCTTAAGGGTCTTTTTTTGTATTGAAATGGTCAAGGGCGTAACTTTGGCTGGAACATTGGGGGGGTTGAGGTCTCCACCCATTACGGGGGAAACATGATTATTG
>JAODJU010000038.1:16300639-16319893 GCA_026776725.1 Gnathonemus echidnorhynchus | reverse complement strand
AGCTGAAGTGCCCCCACTGTTATCAGGGCCGACGGGGCTCCGGAGCATAAGTTTCGAGAGATGGAGAAAGGCTGCATCTCCACTTATCATTCAGCGGTTTATCTCTAGTGGGGAGGCGTTATGTCACACGCGCAAACATGCACATGGGGGAGGAAAAAAAAAGATCTGCAAAACAAAGGGGGCATAAAAAATAGGCGTAGAGTTTGTGCAGCGCGTGGCGTCAGATGTTGGAGGGGGAAGGGCTGTCTGCACTGTTTGTCTGTCACGCGCATCCAGATGGGAGCGCATACGCACAAACAAGCATGCTAGATTGCAAGAATTCATTAAACGATCTGTTAAACGGCAATCGATCATACTCAGCCCAGTGAAATATTATCCACGCACACGGCACAGATTTATTGGCCTGATACGCTTGTTATGTTTCCCATGCTTTTCTTGACCCAATTTATCCGTCATAGACATATTTTAATATTTTTAAATTAGTGTGTGTTAGGATGCATTATTTTATTAAAGGCCGTGTTTACACGCCATTATCTGTAACATTACGATGAGCGTGATGTCTCTGTGGAAATTTAACCCTAAGCACCAGTGTCTGCTCATTGTGGGAAAGCGTGTCTGCTTCTCGTACTCGGGACAGGATGGACACTGTGCAGGGTGATTCCAGAAAGGACTGTTTTTTTTTTTCCAGAAGTAGTTGTCGATTGGCGTCCAATTTCAGGGATCGAAGACATGGATTGCTCTTGTCACGTATTCATTATCGTGACCCATGCAGGGTCCACATCCGACCAGAAAGTGGGAAACTGTAAGAGAGGTTACCGGTCAATTCTGAGGGTGATGATACACAGCTTTTTGAGCAATGTTTCCGGGCAGTGTTGCTGACCAGTGCTGCTCTGGCACTTTCCCATTGATATTGGGCAACAAATTTCTATTTGAAAAACTTCGATTGCCAGTGGGCAACATTTTGCAATCATCCAGATCCAGATAAGTAGCCCTTTGTCTCACCTGATTGGCGGTTGCCTGGCAATACTGCACAAAATGTTGCCCTGTGTATCATCACCTTGAGATGCGTTATATTGCTCTAATTAACACACTTAAGTGCCATTCTGTGTCGTTCCATTGTATAAAGTGACTCATTATTGATTTTATCAACAAGTGGCAAATCCCACTTTAGTGTGTGGAAAAGGAGAGCATGCAACCAAACACTTGGTCCCCTGTAGAAACCCCACTAATCCATCCCGCAGCAGGCTGCCACTGTCACTGTTAGCACAATTGGCTCTGGGGATGGATTAGGGGCAGCGTGTGGCTCACTGTGTTAGGATCCTGACCCTGTAATCGGAAGGTTTCTGGTTTGAGTCCTGGGCCTCAGAGCAAAGCTGTTAAGTCCCCCCCCTCCACTTTCCAGTTATTCCAGGGTTGCTGCAGGCTGGCTGACTGTGCACTGTACCGCCCCCCCCCCCCCCCCCCCAAAAAAAAACGCCTGTTCACACCTGTCTGTCATATGGAGAACAAGATTACACTAAAAGAGAAGTGGCCTCAGATGACATCCATGAACCTGTATCATCAAAGTATCCATGTCGTTTGTGGCTTTTTACAGGGGACTGTCCCTTTGCCCTCAGTGCGGGAATTAACAGGGGTGTTTGTAGTACCTGCCTGCAATGTCCTAGTTAATGTGTCTGTCCTGCTTTCCAGTGTAATAATAACAGCCTTCGCATGTCGTGACAAGCAGGTGTTTTGGTGACAGCTGGACAGAGCAAGAAAAATTACCTGAACGTATGTTATCCGTAAAACATACGTAGATTACACAAAGTGAAAAGCTGACTCTTACATGCTGCGGCTTATTGGTACATACTGTGTGCAATGAGGTCGCCAAATACTTTGCCCTTTCAAACATAAAAGATCAAAACATCATATATCACGGACCGTCTCTCAGGCTCGCTTTGAATCAGCGGTCACATCTGGCTTTATCAAGCACCTAAAACTTCAGAAACACCCGTTTCCCCCCCCCCCCCCCTTGTGAAGGTGCAGACAGAGAAGGGAAACAGGAGATAGAGGGAGAGAGAGAGAGATCAATTTGTCATGGATTGATTTATGAAGCTGGTTTCCTAGGGATGTTTACTCTGTCAAGACTAATGCATAATTCGCAGCTCTACCCACACATTCATTATTGTGGAGCCAAGAGCGTGCACACTGAACCAAAGGAAGGGGAAGGCCGGTCAGGGCGTAGAGGTCACTCCCAAGACACACGGGGCCAAACTAATTAGCGGCTGCTCTGAATGCCACCGGAGACCTAAATCATTATTCTCCCACTTCATCAGCGTGTGCTTGAGCAATTATGTGGTTATTTACCATATATTAAGGCTCCAAACATATTTGATTAATGCCTGATGGACGTTTCATTATGACTTAATGCACCATGCATAAGCGATCAGAAATTTCCAAAATTAATCATGAATAATGACACCGTTGTGCTCCCAATCGTTGGCGAGGACGATGACTCTGTTGTCATGGAGTCACACGCAGGTAGCTTTTCTGGAGGTGCCAAATGGTAGGTGTGCGTGGGGCAGTCCTGGTATTCTGAGTATCGTCTCTCGGTTCATTCTCTCTGTCAGTGTCGGGGCAAGAAGCCAGAGATGAAGACACAGCCATTTTGTCGTAGCACGCTCTCCCGGAAAAGGCAATGGCGTCTCGGGAATGTGCCGTGTTGTTAACTACGGCATAATGAGTCCCGTGGAGACCGGGCGGCCGCCAAAAAGCGCATATTTCAGTGACTTCGGAGACAACCTGCGGGGGGGGGAGGGGGTTGTCTCAAATGTGGTGGCGCCATGGCTGTCGCTCTCATTCAGTCCACGGATGACTGTGCTCTGCCTCTATCCCATCCCTACATATGGCGGAAGGTGCACGAAGTGATAAGGTCAGCCATGTAAAAGCTGCTAACTACATGTGGTACATGCGGCGAATCAGAAGAACCCCGAGAAACTCTCCTTCCACCAGGGACGATCCTAGCATATTTTACGGTGCAGGCAGAGTTCAACGCCATGGCAAATTCTGATGGATATTTTGATCAAAATGCAGTTTTTCCCAGGGACATGGTGACTTACGTAATTTTTACCATGGACACGTTTGTCCTTGTATGAACAAGTTAAAAATCCATGGGTGGGTGGCATTAGAAGCATTATTTCACAAATTGGAGCCACCCCTATCTTTGACCAATGATATGTTTTGAATCGGTGATTGACAGGGGCAGGGGCACTCTGGGAGCCATTCAGCTTGCAGCTGGAGCCAGACCCTCTGTGGCCCCGCCCCCTGCATACACCCTTGCCCCAAACGCACACAGTCCAGGCCTTTTCACTTACTGAATGAACAAGCTCAAAGTTGAATTAAGTGGGTCTCCTTCATCAGTTTAAAGTCCTTTAAAGCCCTTGGATTATAGAGTTTTCTATCATCCCACTCCGATCGCTTTACAGAAGGTCCCCCTGGGCACTGGGCCCTAGCTGTTCCCAGCACAGTAGTTCAGCTTTATGTCGGGGGGGGTTTCAATGTGTTTCCCAGCACAAAGATACAAGATATATTAAGGCATTGTGCACAGGAACCCCAAGGTTATTGTGAGCGTGATTTCGCTGTGTGGTTTTACCCACAGAATGTTTATAAGCCTCATCTGCACCCTCAGTGTCCCGCTTGAACGTGAACCTTGATAGAGGCAAAAAATAAGAAGGGTTCGGGCTGGGGCTTCCAGCAAGAAAGAAAGAAAGACAGACAGACAGACAGACAGACAGATAGACAGATAGATAGATAGATAGATAGATAGATAGATAGATAGAAACACCTCTCATTTGATCATTTCTTCTGAATTTAAGGAGATAAATTAGAATAAAGTTTTATTTTCTGTGCAACCCATTAATTAAGCATGTAGAAATGCTTTAGTGCCCAAAATAGATTATGGCAAAGTAATGTTATACCCCAGGCTTGCTTTAACCCCATGGGGAAAGAATCAGAATGCTTTTCCATTCATACTGAATGTTTCTGAGTAATAATCATTCCAAGCACGATGACTCTAAGTCCCTTTACATATACAGTCCATTCCTGTTCTCGTAGAACTTGGAATTGAGAACCTTGCCTTCACGGAACATTGCTGCCATATATTTCACATTATTCTCATCCAACCCCAGCAAATTAACGTAATTAAATAATTTAATTCCGGGTTTGTTTTATCTGACAACCCCACACACACACCCCGACACACAATTACATCTTCGAGTGGCCCTGATGACAGTCACAGGCTAATTAGCATTTGTCTTCCCACCACAAGATTGTTAAATTACAGACCGACAGGCTGAGCAGCAGCTGTGGGTATCCAGTTGAGTCGTCATCCTTTTTTCTTAGTGCTTCCTGCCAGGGTCACCTGTCATAGACCATGTGATGTCATCTTGCTTGGTAAAGGGGTAGTGGGTTTTCCGCCAGAGCACGACCAATCTAGGTATCTTGCTATGAAACTCCTTACTATGCAACACCAACCACAGGTCCAGCCTGTAGGTTCTCAGCGGAGGAGCAGGAATCTCAAGTCCTCTGGTCATTCAAGGACATCCCCTAAAGTCTTGGCTTGTTGATTAATTTAAACCATGTGGTCGCATCAGTTCTGGAATGGAGGTCCCCATTACCCGCTCCACTTCCCCAGCAAAGCAGTCCCAACAGGTAAAGAACAGGCCAATTTTTTCCCGTGCCAAATTGCTCTAGTGGTTGGTGTGTATGTCCGAGGGTTTGAGCGCTGTGGCTGCATCTGACATGCTGTGGGTATGAATCCCATAACTAACAGAGGAATTATATCACGGTTGGACCCCTGAGCGAGACCTTTAACTCCAGCTGATACTGTGCCATGGCCCCAGAACTCGCTTTCATCTCTACATGTATATCTGAGTGTCTCTCTTGGAGTGCAAGGATAAGTGAAAACAACCCAGTTTCCTGAGAGGGTAGAATGAAATGCTGCTGTTTCTTTATGCTGTTGCCGTTATTCTTCACCCAGAGATTTGCAAATCCACTGTACAGCCTGGGCTCTCTGTCTTGTTTGCATTCAAACACCAGGTAATGGTGACCCTGTTTCAGTGAGCCACATACTGGCCAATGCCTTGACATCAGAATATGTGGTTAATTCATTTACCACTCCTAGAGTGTGTCCAAAGTGCACGTACTATCCAAAAAAGACAACGCGGTCATTTTAGGCAAACCTATGCTTATTCCTGAGTCAGCTCATGGGAGTTTTACTTACAAAAAAATATCCTGAGGGCAGAATGAAAAATGATTGGTTCAGAGAGATTGCCAATCAGATTGTAGAAAAAAAAATCAGATGTCTTGGTCCCGCCTCCTCGAGTTGCTTGGACCCACTACATCTACATGCTGATTGGTTATCTCTCTGAACCAATTATTTTTCATTTTGCCCTCAGAACATTTTTGTGTAAACACAACTCCCCCAAGCGCTCCATCATTGCCCCCAACTCCCTTAAAGAAATTTTATTTTGTCAGTGCAAGGTAATACGATTTCACCATCACCCTAATGGCAATAATAAGTTACACCTAAAGTGACAAGAGGTTCACAAAGAAAAACTATGAGTAAAACAAACAAAAGGATAAAGGGCAACAGGCAGGAAAGGGAAATAACACAGAGGTTACGTAAGCAAACCACGCGAAATTAGCGTACAAATAACGTGACTCGTAAGGATACCGAGGATATTTCAGGCCACTTTTGAAAGCATAAAATATGTATTTCTGTAGGATTATAAGGATTATAAACATATAGCTTAATGGCTAAACATTATTTTAATGTGTCTAAGTAAATCTATAAATTCTAAGGAGATTTGGTGATTTACCTGACAAACATATTTTGCTGCTTAAGAAAGCCTGTGCCTTGGGGTGTAATGAGACCTACAAGGAGTTTGTCTCCAAGTAAACAGACAAGATCAGGGTGAAATGCCGAAAACGTACAATGTATCAAGCAGGCTTTCTCCTCTGAAATGCAGCAAGACAACACTGACCGCTGAGAAAGGCAAGTTGTTTTAATGGAGATTCTTCTGCTTTAGAAGATATAAAAGAAACAGACATAAATGGGAGAGGATTGCTGTGTTTTTAATCAGAGAACTGTATGGACTCTAA
Organism: Gnathonemus echidnorhynchus; assembly: GCA_026776725.1. NCBI lineage: Eukaryota > Metazoa > Chordata > Actinopteri > Osteoglossiformes > Mormyridae > Gnathonemus > Gnathonemus echidnorhynchus. The sequence continues at coordinate 16,313,752 of JAODJU010000038.1, read as the reverse complement.
AAATCTTAACCTACGAGGCTGCCTCAGTGATTATGAAAGTACTGAGTGCTCGTAGTTCAAAGTCCGAAATGTGATCCGAAATGCAGTTCAAATCCCGGCAAGGGTACAGGGCCACTGTTAGCGTAGCATCTGTGATGCGCAGAACTGAAGTCAATTGAATGGAGGCTCCTAAGGACCACCCCATTGTAATGCAAACGAACTGTTTGCCTTGTGCCAAATTATTCTCCATGTAACGTAATTACAGCTCCAGCACATGGTCGTCTTTGTGACTCGCTTCACTAGGGGGGGAGCGGAGCCGGCTATAAATTTAATTAAAAAGGGGGGGGGAGTCAGATCTGGGCTGCCGTTAGAGGGTCTAGTTATCGTTCGGCAATAACGCCTTTTTAATCCCACCTCTTCGAAGAGGGCCGGGTTGGGATCGTTTTCTCGGGTCGGCTCGTTTGAACGTCGACAGGGCGCCACGATGGAGGCTTAAGTGACAGCGTTGATGAAAGCCAAGCTACCGCTCAAAGCAGCTCTTGCATTAGGCGGGAGCGAATCAGGCGCCAGCGAAATCCGTGAAAGAACAATCAGGAGAGCTGACGGGGACGTCAGCCTCGCAGTCACTCCTTCTGCAGAACAGGGGACAGAGTGAGTTGTTGGCACATGGCTGGGTGGGAACTATTAATGATGTAATGATGTAATGATGGATTGTCACACACCCTTGGCTAGCACTTTGGGGAGACTCTTGCTTCATAAAAATAAATTGAATTGAACAGGTCTGTGTGCAAGCGAGCTTGCCTGCTCATCACTGGGAATACTGTCAGATTGCTTATGTCAGACATATACGTGGTTTTGCTTATTTTGCCCCCAACATGCGCAATCCAGGCCTTTTTCACTGAATGAACTAGCTCAGAGTTGAAATAAATAGTGTGCATAAATGGTTTTTATCACAGTCTGAGCCTAAAACAAACAAAAAGATCACTGTATGGAATTTATCCCCATCTGCATTTTCCATCCCTTTTCTGCTCATATGTATTTATGTAGTAATAATAAGTATTATTGATGCCCATGGGGCAATTCTCTTTACACCTCCGCCGACTTGGTCTCCGTAAGTGAGAGCCAGCTGGCCGTGAAGGGCAGCCACCTGTTGCAGCACCCGGGGAGCTGGGGGTCAGGGTCCTTGCTCAAGGGCCCGCAGATGAACAAGTGACCTTCTGGTAACAGCCACAGAGGCCTACCCCCTTTAAGCCACACGCTGCCCCTAAGTAGTTCTTGTATTTGTTTAATATGAATTTGTTTTAAAACTTATTTTTAAACTATTCTTGCTTTTACAAATTTTTCTTTTTTTTTCAATTTTCTGCGGTATGTGCACTATGTAGCGAGACACAAAGTGCAGCAGTGACAACACCTAACTAAAATTGTGCGTCAATCAAAGACCTACAAAACTGGAGTCTCCACAATAATTTCAGAGTCATTGTGATTTTTATTAAGCATATCTCGATACATAAAACCAATCGCATTAAAATATATGTGCAATTAAACGTGAGGGAATGGAAATATGAAAATTGGGCATTACGGGGGATGAAGGAAAGAAAAAATAGCAGGATCAACAGGGTGAAAAAAAGTTAATGAACAAAACTATGAGAGTGAAGAAATGGATTATGTTATAAGCAATATGTACAGCCGTATGCCCAGGCAGTTAAATTAAGTGCGAGATGAATCCATAGATAGAACAACAATAGAAGATGTTTGCACAAATTAAATGGAATTTAGTGGTAAGTTGGTGGAATGATAGAACTGGTCTGTGGAGCAAGTAAAAGCGGATGAGAATGATGCCTGTCAGATACCTGTGAGGGGAGATGGGTCACTGATGCTGGCCGGCTGATGGCTCCGTCTCTGGATGAACGTGTAAAGTGCCGGAGCTGGAAGTTTGGCCAGAAAAGTCCCGGGGGATGTTCCGCTGCATAACTATCAAGCTCGTCACCGAATTCACTGTCGTGCTCTTGCGCAAGTTTACTTCAATCCTCAGTTATATAACTATGTTTTTGTTTGTGGCTATATAAAGTAAAACAAGCAGAGAGCCTTGCAGTCATATCAGCCGTTTAAACATTTAGCGAGCAGCCTTACGGAGAGGGATGCACAGGGCTTACATAACAGATTGCAGATCTACTGAGTCCTCTGTGAGCCACGGAGGCCTGGGTTCAAAGCTGTCTGTCTATTAATAGACAAAGAGAGCAGGCTGTCAACGCACTGGTAAAGAGGGTGGAGTGAGACCCCAATCTGTTTATAATGTGATTAAAGCACTTTATTGGTTTTTGGGGGAGCCATTTCAAAATCCTAGCAGTAGGGGGATTCAAACCCACATCAGAACGGGAACCATAAGCCAGCACCTTAGACCACACCACATGTAGGATCTATGGCCTATACACACTTAGCTACATGGGAAGTACGTATGTGGATTTGCTCAATGCAAAGGGGAAAGGGTGTTTATTTATCTGTTCGTATGTTTATATGTTGATTTATTTATCTATTTATTTATTCATTCAGTCTTTCATTCAATTAACTGCCTTAAATGAAGGTGTGCTGCTCAGGAAAAGCCACATTGATGCGTGGACAAAGGGGAAAGGGTGTTCATTCATTCATTCATTCATTCGTTCAATCATTCATTCATTTTCCTCTCACAGAGGCAAAAGGTTATGTTTCATCTTTAAGGTCAAAGCAGCGGAAAATGCATATAGCTACATTGTATAGGTGCAGTATATGTTTGTGTACGTGACACATAAAACCTGAAACTTGATTGGAAAGTGCAGATTTCTTTTTTGTTTGCTATACTGATCCACCTATTTGGCTGTGCGCGAGCCTGCCTGTTTCCCCAGCAATTGCCCCCGACCCCCTCCTCAGCACTCCATCTGTTCCCCCTGGCTTTTCCCATGAGTCTCTGTGTGCGACCACAGGCAGCCAAAGTGGTCAACATGCCTACCTGACCACAGGCCACACAGCAAACACGAGCCTGGGAGCGGGCGGGAGTTCTGGCTGGTGAACCTGAACCAGAACCAAAACGCATCGTCATAATGGATGGCCAAACTTAGCTGGAAAGGCCTCAGGATTATTGCTCGTGTCTGGCACTCACGTCTATCGTGGAATTTTACAATGCATTAAGCTCTTGTTCTTTAATGACGGGCAATTAAATGAGCATTGAGCATCGCCCCGGTGTGTCCCATACAAACTAAACGTCTGATCCATGAGTCTTTATTTTGAGATTGAAATATAAACACATACTGTATCCTGAGAAAGACTTGGTATTGCGGACCTTAGCCAGTTCTACGCAAGCTATGTTTTTCATATCCAGTCTCACTTATTTATATATATAAAGTCCCGCCTCCCCTGCCTACACGACCACTGCCTATTGGGCAATGACTAGTGTGCTAAAACAGCTCCTGGTGTGCCTGTGTTGGAGTAACACCACCAGTAAACACAGAGAAACCATTCCGGTAGATGTCTGTGCAATGGTGGAGTCCTTCCAAGGTTAATTGTTATTTGAATGACTGTGGTACACAATACCTATTCAATTAGGTTTTCATAATGAGAGGCTAAGTTCCTCCCTCACTCATTGGCTGGGCATGAAAGAGCCGTACATGGTAAATGGCATCTCTTTGTCCTGCCCCCATTCCATTCTCACATTAACCTCCTTCACTGTCAAGCAGACGTGCGTTCTTCCGGAAAAGAAAGGACCCAACTCTTCGATTGCAAGGCGGTACAGTAGGTCACAATTAAAGTATGACGAGGGGACATTGCTACCTTCCTGTCTATTTCACTGTCCCTTTTGTAGGAGTGATTAAGGCTCCGCTATGAAACACAATGGAACTTAAATGTTAATTAGATGCTGGCCTGGATGAATGGTTTGGAAATTCAATCTAAAAAAATGCATTAATTATAATCTGTTTCGAGTACAATTATGGATTAAGAACCACCACAAAAGCCCCCCTTTGTACGTTACGCGGGATCTCTCCTCTCATACTCCCCAGAAGACCTTAGAGGCTTCTGGCTCCACAGCCAAAACTATTTGTCCGGGGGATGCTCAGGATGGGGCTGTAATGAGGCATCCATAGTAGTCACAGAGTAGCCATCGCAAGAACTTAAAATGGAAAGCTTAAAGCAAACTTAGACAGAAGTAGATAGCGCTTGGTCCGTAAAACACATTCATGCCCATTCTTGATAATACAAGTCATCGTCGACTTATGATCACGATCAGTTCCGACTGACCAGTTGTCAGTCGATTTGGTTTTTAGTCAGGCCCTTTATTTTAAATGCAAAAAATTGTCATATATACAGTATATTGTATAAAAGAATTATATTATGTTTAAGTCATATTGTTTGGTGTTTTTTAACCTTTAATGACCATTTTCTTAGTTCATAGCTGCTAGCAGTCATACACTGTCGATGGGCAACACTCACACTGCCAGACACAACGTAGTCAAGGCCACATATTTGCCGTCGCAAAGTCAATCAGTCGTAAGTCACATAGGTCGTAATTCGACGACAACCTGTATTAACATTTCTCTGTGTTGTCTGGAGGATGGATTGTGGACTTTTGATGATCTTGAGGAGTCTGGACTCCTAGACATCAAACAAGTTACAAAAGTGACATGCAAAAGGGCAAAAAAAAGCTTTTTTTTATCATTTTATTTTGTTTGAAAATGGTATGTGGCTCAGGCAGTTAGGATGCTGTACCTAATATCAGAAGGTTACTGGCTAAAATCCTGCTGCTGCTATCCATCCATTTTCTGTAACCGCTTGTCCTCTTCAGGGTCATGGGGGGTCCAGAGCTTGTGTATCTGCTAAAGAAATGTAAATATTTGTCGAAAGTGAGCCTAGAGCTTATTCCAGGCAGCCCTGAAGTACACCGTGGACAGGCTGCCAAACCATCACAGGCCACATGCTCACATAGTCCTATCCATGCACACCAAGTAGTCTACCTGCGTATCTTTGGGCTGCAACAGGATACTGGGGAACTCAGCTCAGAAGAGACCCTGCATGACTCTGGGGGAACATGCAAATGTATATATAGTACGGAATAAGGTGTATATTTAAACAGAAAAAAACAGACTTGTGTACTGTATATGCAAGGGTATAACTTTGGGTTGAGTATTGGAGGGTTGTGATGACCACTCATTTAAGGGGGTTCAGTGGGTTGTATTTGCTGGTTTTGAGTATTGGGGGGGTGGGTTACAATCCCCCCATCCCCCCATAATTTACGCCCATGTGTGTATCACAACTGATGGATTTGAAGTATAGGGCGCCTCCATTATAACATACAAATAGCAGTGATAAAATAGCATTGTGTTTATTAAGTGCTTGGCAACATGGCTGATTGGCAATGAGGGGAGATGCACACATCTGTAAGGACGCCATAGCGATGAGCCGTTTGGTTTGTGGGAGGGGGGGGACTCATGCACTCACCTTCCACTGTTTGCGTGGGGTGGTCGCGCCGTCCTCTTCATACTTGCCTAATTTCCCCCTAATTCTTTCCGGCAGTGGCAGGAGCCGGATTTTGTCGCCGTTAATATGCCACGTCTTGGGCGACGTGTCGCTCGCAGTGTGATTCTCTCCGTCCCAAATTCCGGCAACTGCGTGTAAATACAAAGGGAAGATTAACGGGCTATAATAGAGAAGTAGCCTTTTAGTCAATATAATTAAAACGAACGTGTTTGATCACGTAGAACCCACTTCGCCATGGGCTATTAGGGCTGCCGAAATCAAAATATGCTTATATTTAACGTTGTTTAGATATAGGAAAGTCATCATAAATCTCGCCTTGGTTTTGATTCACTTACTTTAATCTTTTAATTAGGGCTGGGTTCTTTCACCCCTCTGTACTGCTGGCATTTACTCTCTGCTTGTTTATTGTTCTGTGTCTCGGTTTAAATTTGTCCCGTTTGCATACAAAATTCACAAGTTATCGTCGCAGATAAATTAACACATCCTCCTAGGAACCTATTACAGAACTTTTTTTTTGGATATGATAATTATCCACGTCAGTTTTTTTTTTTTTTTTTTTTTTTAAAAAAAAGCACTATAGTGGGCCTTGTAATGTGTTTACGGGAACTTTTAGTGAAACGTCTAATGAAGACATTTCAAAAGTAAGTTGAAATTAGTAGTTCCAGAAGCATTTAAATGGCTCTCTTTTCAAAGGGATACGTGTTTTAAACAAGCTGAGTACTCTCATCAAAAGCGGTTATATAATGCTGACTATTCCGTTTATCCGTTCTTTGAATTTACCGCTAGTCATGAGAAGAAAGGCATCTTTAATGGCGTTTTAGTGCAAACCACTTTTAGCACAAAACAACACAAAGCTGCCTTCTCCTCTGCAACAATGAATGTAGAAATTCACACAGTAAACGCGAAATAGTTGCTAAATTAATATAAAGGAGACGCGGTCCATGACTCCACCAGACAATTTGGGATATTGTACTTCAAGTTTATTGCGTTACGAACCAAAAAAAATGAGCTCATGTTTGGTAATTAATTATATTAGGATTTTTATGATGTGTTCTCTGGTCTGTGGGCAGTTTCCTTTTGAGTATTTCACCAGTACATAGACCAGTCCTCTTTCTAACAGCTAGGATAAAGTGGGGGATTTACAAAGAGAGCAGAATCAAGCTGATCTTGTAATGGAAATACAGCACATGGGAGAGTCGGGTTTAAAAGATGGAAGCGATGACTGTTGAGAGACGGGAATGCATGTGTTTGGTGGCGTTATGGAGATGAGAAAAATTCACCTCTGGTGGTTTTCAAGAGGAGTCATATAAACCTTTCTCCGGGTGACATCAAAGGGTGACACTTTTGTAGAATTAAGCTGTGTATGTCACTTCCTGTGTATGTCACTTCCTGTGCATGTCCTGCTAGTTCCTCTGGACATTTGGAGTGAATCTCAATATGCGTGCTTGACCATTCTTGTGTTCTTGTGTCCCTGTTTACATCATCTTCCATTGCCAAAGACCACTTCCAATGGTATGAACACAAGTAGGACAATAAAAATCCCCAGATGTTGAGGTGAATCTCAATACCAAGAACATGAAGTCCATACTTGTGATCTTGGTAAGACCGGTCTTGCTAACTTGCCTCAGTTGCCTCCTCACCGAACGACACCAATCCCATGATTCATTGTGCCCTGAGTTCTTGGAAGGCAAGTTAACAAGACCAGTCTTGCCAAGACCACAAGTACGGTCTTCATGTTCTTGGTATTGAGATCCCCCCATAGGATCTCTCTCCTGATTAGCTTCCACATTTAGGGTAGACTGCCCCTTTAAAAAAACAAGTAAAACCTTCAGCCTGAGTTGCAGGTAAAGTATTCATTTAAGGAGTTAAAACATGAGCTTTTCCATTAGTGCAGTGCATTTCCATAGAAAAATGTGATTGTTAATAGCTACATTAACTGGACTGGCAAGAAAACCAGTGCCAAAGGGGCATAGAGTCACTGTCTTACATCACACTGCCCATTGGTAAAGTTGGTGAATATGTAGATTACAGTGAAGGAACTTGGTAAAGCAGCAGGGTATGACTCATATTGTATCATCCTGCTATAATTTTTTTCTTAGACCACCTCATCTTATTTTCATGACATTATACAGTATATGGTATTAGTGGTATGGAGAGTTGTGCCTGTAGCGCCCCACAGTGGATACAGTGCTGCACAAACTGTGTCAATCACTAGTGCAGAGGACCTTTTGTCAATTTTTTTCACAGCATCTTGATTAACTATATATGAACTTAACTAACTGTAATCAAATTCTTGATATCAATAAACACCACCAGCTAAAATGCCCCCCACCCCATCCAGGTTTGGTTGGCTGCTATCAGTTAACGGTTAACCCAAGGTGTGATACCTCGCCTTTCATCGAAAATGTGCAAGTATATCTTTGTCGGTGTGTGTGGGCATGTATGAATGTATAGAATTTCCATACTTTTTTCCAGACATAAAGCTATATCAGTACCATAGCTAATTTACACATTACACATATCCTATATTTTCACACTGTATGCAACAATATCAGAAATGAACAACATGACTTTTAGTTCAGCAATAATTAAACACGGTCATTTGAAATACTCCAGTAATTAAATCTTTAGAAATTACTCATTTGGAATATATTCAGTTGCCCAAAGGCCCCAGACTTGACTGTTTTAATTTATTTTAATTTATAAAGCTGTCATTTTTCTACTGCAGATAACAATACTTTAATGTGTGTGTGTATCTATATATATATATATATATTTTTTTTTAAATGAAGGTTGGGTGCATGAAGCTGTCTTAAAATTATCGTTCCATTACAAAAGTATTAGTTCTCTGTTGAATTGTGTTGAAATAACTGATGCTGGGATTTCAGATGTGTCTGGGATGAGCTTCCTCTTTAAAATGCAAAGCTGACGAAACACTGTGTGATTTTAAAGTCACTCGCTTTAATTGCATTTAATGGGAAGAGAGGGAAAGGATGCAGCTATTGATGTGGGCAGCTGCATATTTTACTTTTAATGGAGGGTGCATCTGATGTCTTGACCACGAAGGCACAGCGTGTGAAGTGCCAGGAATTTGTATATTAGCGCGCGCGTGTGTGTGTGTGTGTGTGTGTTGGGGGGGAGGCGTATACACAAATCGTCACGGTCCGATGAAAACCGCTTATTTGTTTTCATGATGGTTTTTTTGTATGGATTATTTCATATCGCCAATGCTAGTTAACTAGTATTTCTGTTTGTGCTACATACTGTTTGTATTCATGGTCATTCGTATGGATTAATTTATATATAAATGAATATATTAAATGGCTGACTCTGGGGTTAGGCATAAAAGAGAGCATGGTGGGATATGTGAAAAGAATCATTCCAGTGTACTTGTGCAAATGGCAAATAAAACATGATTTTGTGGTCTTCCTTTTTGCAGTACAGCTGTCCCTCGCTCATAATCTGTAGTCTGAGCAAGCATGACGGACAGAAGCAAATGCTTATAATTAAATTAATATCCCCGACAACAAGTATAAACAGTAGTAATATAAAGACGGAATCCCCCGGACGCGTCCCCGTGCCTGCCAGCAGTCTGTATCTCTCTGTCACTCATTCGCAATATCATTTTATCTCAATTCCCTCTCCCGACCTTCCTTGGCGGGACTGATGTTATTCGCTCTTGAAATTGCTGGGGCTTTTTTCCCGGTGGACGCGGTCTGTTTTGAGGCAGTTCAGGCCGGACTGACTGGAGTCTCCCCACTGTCATTGCTGCCGCCTTTCTCTTTACACATTCCAGAGCGGCAAGCTAAGCTAAGGCAAGCTAATAAATCGCTGTCGTGGAAGTCATGGCAGCTATGTTAATGGCTCTGATCTGGTTTCTGTTCCATTCATCTCTCTTCTGATTATCCTGGTCTTGGAGCAAGTGTGACATGCACAAAGTGTCCTTACATTTGTGTTTAATTAATTAAATACTAAAATTGTTTCTTGCGACTTCTGATCTGCTGACGGATTCGTTTTTCGGTAACACTTTTTAGATACCTTTATAACTATTTACAAAAAAAGGCATAACACATTATAGCCGTGTTTATTACGCATCATGAATGCTCTATGAAACTTTCATCTATAATGCACTACCGATACCTTCATAATGCATTATGCAATATATTATTCAGTATAAGCTATCATAAGGCATTGTGAAGGCATTTATGTTATGCCTTTTTATAAATATTTATAGCTATGTTTATAATACTTTATGAATGCATTATAATGCATTATGAAGGTATCGATAATGCATTATGATGACTTCCTTAATTGTTACCCATTTTTCCTTTTTAATCCTTTAGTATACCATTGAAACTTTGTAAACTGATTTGCAAAAGGAGGCAGCATAATTGCTCACTACAAGGCAGGGGTCCGGCTTTGATGGGAATCAGTCCATTTCAGGGCACATACATACCCTCAAAAACACACTATAATACTACATGGACAATTTAGAGACACTAGTTAGCCTGACTGCATGTCTTTGGACAGCAGAAGGAAAAATGTTCTACACAGGGAGAGATTCTGTAAACTCCCCAGCCCCTGGAGGTGCGAGGAAGCAGTGTTGTCCAACCACCACCCCTGCAGGTGTGAGCCACCATGCCCCCCGCAGGCAGCTTTTGGAACTGCTAGTTCATAGCTACTAACCACGACAGCAAGAGAGGGAGCTTGATTCCTGTCTCCTCAAGTGCAGCTGTTAACACACATTTATCGATAGCTGGTAGAGAATACATTTTACTTTTTACTTTAGACCACATTTTAATGATTTTTGTCATGCACAGAGGGCGGACTGGTTCATGTCCACTCCCGTGAAACGTGAATAAATCGCATATTAACGCGCTTGTCACCGAGCAGAATTTAATATTTTAAAAGTGTGCAATGCACTGTGACAGCAGCGAAGCCGCCTTCGCAGGTTCAGCACTTTACTTTCCCTGAGCGTTTGAGTGATTTATTTTAACCATAAATTACAAGGAAAAAGGGGGTTTTAGTGGTGGGGGGCACCAGAGAGAACTGATGGTCATTAAACACAGAGTTCAAAGCCACTGAACCTTGCTAAGTACTTACGGATGTGTTTTAAGCATTAAATTCACAGAAGTTGGATTTTATAATGAGGACGTTGTTGTCAGTGGGCTCCTCGCTACGGCGACCGCGGCCCGGTGTCGCGAATCAACTGACTGGAGCGAAACTCGGGACAACATCGGTCCCATTTTGCCAGGGAAGCAGGTGGTCTTTGGGTTAGGGAGCTGGCCCAGAACAAGGAAATATTGGCCGGTTCTAGTCCCAGGAGCAGAATCACTGTGTCTTCCCTTGGAATTTTTTCAACCATGAGAACACTTGCTCCAATGTGACATGTACATGGACAACTCATAATGATACGCCTATGCATGTTCTTTTGTTTTTTTTTCCCCATCATAGCATTTTGATAAACAGCAGTGAAGAACGAGGCTTTACATCAGGGAGGCTGTTCTCGTCTGTGGGCTTCGCAGCCTGCGTGCTGTGCCGCAGCTTGGCCGGACATCACGTCCAGCTAATTATATTTTCGTGGCAGAAGCAGCTGCGATCATGACAGGCCTGTCTCCTCTCAGCACCCGCGTTCCTCCCAAACACGGCAAAGCGTAATTGAGTCCGGGGAGCCAGACTTCACAGCCCTGGCACCAGGTACTGCTGAGGAAGAAGCGATGCCGCCCCCCGGCCCGGGTGGTACTTGGATGTGGTGTCCAGCTCCAGCTCGTGGGAGTTTTACATACACAAAAATGTTCTGTGGGTAGAACAAAAATGATTGGTTCTGAGAGATAACCAATCAGATTGTAGAGGAGGAGGGTCCAAGCAACTATAGGAGGTGGCACCAACCAATCAGATGTCTTGGTCACAAAGGGCATAACCTACTGGTCAGACTCTCCCGACCAGGGTCTCTCTTCCTTACCGGCAAGGCCTGTTTCGAAGGCACAGGGCAGATTTAGCTTGGAGGCTCTGGGCCCGACCCATCCAATTGGTATCCCGTCGGCGCAAGGTCTCTTCTTCGGCTCTGTTGACACTTTTCAAATACGGCTCCACAGGTGTCCCGCTGCGAGCGGAGCTAAGACACGGGCGCAAATCCGCTAAATATGCCGCCGTACCGGTGCAGATCTGAGAGGGAGTGTGAGCAAACGCTCTCAGTAAGATTAAGACGCACAGGCGATAGTGACAGATTGGAGAAGCTTATGCATATTGCTGGTTAAACATGGGGGTCGGAGTCAAAATCCACCGTAGGCCCATAGGAATCTCAAGCATGTCGTGCTCTGACTCGAGTAGTGAGGCCTGATGTGAGGGGGGGGGGGGATGAAAGAGTAATTAAGGAAATCTGATGGTAACTGAGTCTCTACGATGTGTCACAATGGGGGAAGGAATAGATAACAGATAGCTGGGTGTTAAAGTTTATCTGTGTCTTTGTGTTTATTTTAGTTTCCTTTCACAGCATTAGAAGCAGGTTTAAACTGAACCTCAGAATTTCCCCTGAAAAGGACATTCTGACTGTGATTGATTATATTTTCTGACTTCTGAAAGTTTTCCCTTCTTGGATCCCATATATTCTCTGTAGAAATGGTGCCTACTATTCTTTTCTGAACTAAAAAGAAAACCTTGGAATGAAAGGAGGCACTATGAGAAAAACTGCACATCATTGTGTTACCTTGTACGCAGCTTCCTAGCTGGAATTGTAATCGAAAACAGATTGACTCAAGCGTCTGACTGCAGCTAAGCGTTCCATTCCTGATTCACTGATTTTTGTAATGGGGATAGTGTGTGACTCAGCAGGTTAGGGCGTCATGCCTGTGCGCAGAAGGTCGGCGGTTCAAATCCCAAACTCAGCACAATGATTTCACTCCTGGGCCCTTGAGCAAGGCCCTTAACCCTACAATTGCTCCAGAGATTGGCTGCCCCTGTTTTCACAAAAACAAAATGCTCGTCATTTGGATAAAAGTTCCTGCAGCTCAGCAAACAGACGGTTATACTAAAGATGTAAAGATTGTGGGTTTGAGTCCCAAAGAACATCTATAATGAATTGTAACCTTTTCTCTACTGTAAGTTGCTTGGCATAAAAGCATCGGATTGATGAATACATGTAATATAAATGGCTGCTTGGCTCTTTTTTTGCCTTTGTTATATATTTATACCCGAAATTTATTATTTGAATAGCTGTAGCAGGCCTTGGACCGGCACCCTGTCGGCAGCTTCTCAGAGAAGAATGGCCTGTCTCCACTTTGAAGAGAGGGGGTTTTTGTAACTTACTGTAAGCTGTCTATTTTTCACAATACCAGTTTAGGGGGTGGGAAGACAATCACTGGACCCCCATGAAAGGAAGCAGGGGACTGCCACTGTGATCTTGTTAGGCTGGAGATAAAGGCAGGACTGACCCTGTGATCTCGGCAGGTTATTCGGCGGGTCGAGGATAGGTAGTGGACACCCCCCCCCCCACACACACACACACAACTGGGAGAAATGGGAACCTGCTTTTACCGTTTAAGTCATCCTCAGTCTTCAGTGGGGCATAATTGTGACTGTGCCAGATTCTCAGGCTCTGAGGGTCGGGGGGGGGGGGGGGTGGGGGGGAGGTGG
>JAODJU010000038.1:16264175-16292636 GCA_026776725.1 Gnathonemus echidnorhynchus | reverse complement strand
CTAGTTCTGCTCAGTCTCAGGGTTCACTCGAGGTGAACTGGAAAGCTCATGGAAGGATCAGCATCACCGGACCGGAAAGAAATGGACACGGACCAGTTGGTGTGAAGAGCATTTGTGCTGGGTAAAAAAACAAAAAAAGAGAGACCACGGTGGTCTGAGGGGTGGTCTCTCTCAATCGCAGGCAGTGAAATCATGAATGAGAATCGTAGGCTTTAGCATAAAGAGGGATGCTTTTTGTGTAAAGAAAAGTACTCAATTCATTCAGCAAGCAGGAAAATTAAATATGACTCAACTAGGTTGCTTCTATGTCTGTTGTAAAGGACATTATGGGTCTTGATTTCCACTTATAAGTCAGCATTAGCATATGTTAGCGCTTGATTAGCACTGTTAGAAACAATAATATTTAGAAGACAAAACTAGCCACACGCAGGGGTGCTTCTGAGGGCATTTACTAGGTTATGCCTCGCCCTGAGTGTTTCTAGAGGTTTCCGCAGGCTGTACATACAGCCTTGCTATTAGACCGGGCCATTCACCTGACAAGAAGCCTGCTGCTAAATGATAGCATGTCAGATGCTAAAATGGTCAGCGGTCAGTAATGAGGGGGTTGCTGTCCAGCTAGTAGTTTTTTTGTCGGTAATATGTATCGGTGGAAGGTGGGGACAAGGGGGGCTTAGGGCTTACTGGGGCATTTCAGTGTTTTAAAGTTCGGCACATTTTAGCACTAACAGTGGCTGTCTTCGCATTCAGTGGGGTGCTGGTTTGCTGTCTGGAAGGAGCTCAGTGCAATTATGAGCGAGTTTTTATTTTCAATTGCAATTAGTTAATTTAGAAGATGCTTCTATCCAGCTGTGCCAGCCAGTCCCTGGAGCAGGTAGGGGATTACAGGCCTTGCTCAAGGGCCCAACAGTTAAATCACTCTGCCGACTCTGGGATTTGAACTGCCGATATTCCCATCACAGGTACAGGAATCATCATCCATTCTAATTACTGCTCAGTTTTTGGTTGTCCCCATATTAGTTATAATTTGAATGATTTTTAAAAGTTGTTTTAATGACCTGCCCCATTGACGAACTATCCTCCAAGTAGGATAATGGTTCACACTTCAGCATATCAAGTCAGATTAATTTAACAGTCTGCCAATGGCAAGCCAGTCCGGTTAGAGGGATCTGTCACAAACCGCAGCAGCCTGGATAAATGCGAATAAATAGCAGGTCACGGTGAATCCCGCAGAAATGGACATGCGGCGATTTAAGAGGATCGTGTCCGGTTAGCGATATTACAGCACAACACGGTATTTGACGCAGCAGACACAGAAATTATCCCCGCTCATTTTTAGAATTGGGTACCAGTTCCATAGCGCGGTGAAAGTGGGCAGACGGAGAACTCGGTGCCAAAATCGCTCCGAGCTCGACAAATGCGTAGATTTATATTCCAAACCAAAAAACCAAAACAAATAAATAAGTGGGAGATCGCAGTGGACTGGACTACAGCTGTAAGCACCTTCCTCAGGAATCGAGTGGAACTAATTGCCTCGGGCCGAACCGTTTCCCCGGGAGACTGCAGACGGGAAAAGCCAGGAGCGTTCCAGCACTGCGGCCGAGCGTAGCGATCCGAGGAAGGTCGCGCCGCTCACCGGCTTATGGGCTGAAGCGATTCGGTATGTGACAGCGAATAAAGATAAACTGAGATTCCCGGAAGAGCTCGGGCGCCACACTGAGATCTCCTGGAGGAGCGACCCGCCGCTCCCCCAGAAACGGATGGCCGTCGTTAGGCGGCCGGAGACCTCTTTCCATTACTCAAGCGTCCGGCGGGGGGGCGGGAGATTGGGGAGTGAGGGGCATCGGGAGCCGGTTGGGTTGATGGAGAGTCTCGTCAGAGATCAGAACAAAAACCCAGGAATAGAAGTGCTCACATTCGCGGGCAGCCTTCCTTGACCCATGTGGGACCTTCTGGGTAAATAACGCTCAGCGGTACACAGCTTAAGAAGCATCCCTCACATACGCTGTGCTGAATCCAGCGTCGGCCTGTCTTCAAAGCCTCGGTCTGATGAGCTGAGCTTCTGCAGAGCGGCATCTGCATATCTGTATCTGCCAGCCTGCTCACCTACGGACAATGCCCCCTCCTCCATAGCGGAAGGAACAGCTATATATGTCCCGTTTTGGGATTCCCACTCGAGCGTTCCATTTATCGAAAGCAGTAGGCATGAGGTTTTAAATGTATTTCGGATATTTTCATCCATCGATCATCCATCCAGTCCTGGGTTAGTGTGGGCGTGGTACATCCTGGATATAAAACCAGCCAATCGCAGAGCAAATACTCACGCATGCAATCGCACACTAAGGAAAATGTAGAGACACCAAGCTACTTGACATTTTGTAAACTATGGGAGGAAACTGATAATGACATGGAATATGTAAAATTCACAAACGCAGAACCAAAGACAGCATTGAAACCCATAACCGTTGATGGGAAACCTGAAATGTTTAATTTCCACAATATCTCACAAGTTTAGGTAGGCAGTGTTGAGAAACATCCATAATAATTCATAGGTAATCTACTTTTGGCCC
Source organism: Gnathonemus echidnorhynchus (assembly GCA_026776725.1). NCBI lineage: Eukaryota > Metazoa > Chordata > Actinopteri > Osteoglossiformes > Mormyridae > Gnathonemus > Gnathonemus echidnorhynchus. Next base: position 16,290,069 of record JAODJU010000038.1, on the reverse strand, counting down.
TTAGCCAGGAATAAATGTCAGGGATGGTACAGTTAACCCTCCTTGGTGGGGTTTGTCAGCTGGGGGGGGGTAGATTTTGCTGACTAGGGAGGTGGGAGCAAATTTGGTGTGGGATTCAAACCCGTCACTTCATCAACACAACAGTAGAGATCCCAGTTGATGTCCGTGGTAAATTTGAAACAAGAAAGGGACCGTTCAGTATTGGGGGAGCATGGGCAGTCGTGCATTTTGCAGAGCGCAGTGTCAATACGAGTCAAAATCTGTGCTGCCACATTATAACCCGGGGGCGGCTCTGCATGTGAAAAACAGGCCCTTTGCGGTGATTTGTTTTCCTCGGCCGGCTGGCCCCCCGCACCACGCCCCCAGGTGCCTGCTCAGCCTTCAGCTACCTCTTAACAAAACCCATGATGTCAAACACTGTTTTTTCCCACCTTCCTCTGAAATGGCAGCCCTGTCCCCAGAGCGTTCTGGCCTGATTTCCGATAATTGTAGCAAAGTGAAAAATCGATGGAGGTTCGGAGGCCTCCGAAACAGCGGTGAATCGATGGAGCCACCCCCCCATTCCGCCCACTCGCCTCCGTCTCTGGGGGGGGGGGGGGCCCCCGATGTGTTTAAATCGCTGGCTGTGCGCAACACGTACCTGTTTGGTCTTTCCCGCTCAGTGGTTAATGTGGTAATGTGGCCACTCCCCCCATCGCAACCTATTGTAAATGGGTCAGAGTCACATGGTCATCAGGGTATGTGCACGCTTGAAGTTCATTGGTTGCCAGGCAGGACAGCTGTGACCTGATTGGTTAAGGAACCAGACACATGACCAACATGTTTCATTTTTGAGTCCCAGAAAGGTTCTCTTGTTTTACTCTTTGGAAGGATTGAAAAGGTTGTTGCTTTTATACTGTTGATTATGTTAAGAATTTTTCCTTTAGTTAACCACTGGAGTACATTTTAGGTTTAAGTGCTAGCTCTTGAATTGCTGGTTGTGATGGAGTAAAACGGCTCTTGATTTAGTCAAGATTTATTAAAATTCAGTAACCAGTAACAGTCCAACACTGCGATGATAATCTCTTCAATAATCCTGCACTGTTATTTGAGAACAGGCTCCTGCCAGGGACTAATCTTTCTGCAAGGTTTACTATACTAACACTAAATATAAGCAAAAACAAGGCATGCCTGTGCTTTCTCCTCCCTAATCTGTAATATCTTAGAACCTTATCATTTTTGCAGAATCGATGCTCATCCAGTGGAGGGTAGATACGTGCTGTAGGCAACATAAAGGGGCAGCTATTATTTTAACTTAATCAATTTGGTAGAGAATAGTGACCTGGAAAGCGGGTATCCATGGCAACGCAGTCAGGCCAGTGCGTGTGGGTCAGGTCCTTACACCATGAAGCCCATGTGGTGCCCACTACCATCTCACCACCGCTCCCCCCCAAACACTCACACGCCCTCCAATAGGCACCTTCGGAAAATCACCTAGCTGGGCGTCTGTCACGGGATCTTGACCACAAGGTCTGTGATTCATTCACAGCAGAACTCACCATTGCTTAGAAGTGCTAATTGACACAAGTCTGGCAGCACAGCCCCATGCAGCCGTCACCTACTTCCATCCTGGCAACGGATCTGTCTTTTAAGAAACGGGACTTGTGTGTCAGGTTGGTGACGGAACACCGCCTGAGACGAGGGTAACCTTTGGGAGTTCCGGGAAGCTGAATTTAGATGGTAATTGGGGTCAGAGGAAAGCTGAGGTAACAACATAATGAGATTCTTCGTCCTGTACTCCATGTCATGTTGCTACATTTTCCCTGTATGGAGAGCTTGACATTTCTAAAGGACTTTGGAGAAACAAATTTTGATACAAAGTTGAAAGTACATTCAATATTTCCTGAGATTAAAAGATTCATTTAATGCATGATAACAGTTGGAAATGAATGAATGTTTAGAGTTTTCCTTTGAGCAGCTGAGGAACGCAGTGTAATATATAACCATTTTTCTGTAAAAATGAAATATAGGCACTTCTGATTATGGGGTGCTGGTGTCCAGCAGGTTTTCCATCCTACCTGGTCTCTGATGAACCACAGGCAGATAGTAATTCATCAGGTAGGATGGAGAACCTGCTGGATATCGGCTCTCCAGGATCAGGATGCCTGACCCTGCATTTTAAGAGTAATACTGTGGGGAACAAAACAGAACGTAATCCCACAAACTTGCTGTAGAGGGAACAGAAGACTCTGGGGCCAGTGTGCGGCTCAGCATTTTCGGATGCTGTGCTTGACTGGAGGTTGTAGGTTCCAATCGCTTGTTCGGCTGAGTGATTTACTGTTGGGCCTTTGAGCCAGACAGCTGCCAATTGCTCCAGTGACCCCTCCCATACTGCTTTCTCATAAATATCTACGTCACCTTAGATAAAAGAGTACACTGTAATAAATAAAATGTAGATTAGTTATTCTATCAAGACTGGTATCTCGTTAGTAGGGAGCGTCTTGGCCCCCTTTGAGGGAGATCAATGTCTGCAGTAGGCAGTGTGATCGGTAATGAGTTTGTGCGAGTTCTGAGGTGCTTTTAGCATCCAGTGAAGTGGAAGGCCAGCCATGTCGGTCTCTCAGTCTCGCTGTGGGTGGGGCTTAGGGTGGGACTGATGTTTGGCCCCCTTGCTCGCTCCAAACACAGGTTGTGGACGAAGTTCAGTCACAGCTACGTTTGCACTGATGGACGTGTCATGTGATGCACGGTGTAACCCCACTGGCAGTAAACACTTTCTGTCTTTTTTTGGCTTGTAGTGTAATTTTATTTGGTTGGCTCAGTGGGTTGTGGCTTCGAATCCCACCTCCACTCTGAGTGTGCCTGACCCTCCCCGTGTTTCCTCCGACATTCCAGAAACATGTAGTTAGGCTGAATGCCCATAGCGTGTGTGTGTGTGTGTGTGTGTGTGTGTGTGTGGATGGATGTGGGTGTTGTACATATTATGTTGTGGGGACCAAATAAAAGCCTGTTATTTTGACATTGTGAAGACCGTCTTTTTGGTCTCCGCAAGGGAAAACATAATTTTATAAAAATCTGTGACTGTAATCAGAAAAACTAAAAATTGTGCCCACAAATATATGGATAAAGAAAATCAGAAAAATTAATAAGAGTTTGTATTTGGCAAGGATCACGACACATATTGGGCGACATGAAATTAATTTTTATGCTGACTGGATCTTCATGGTTTATTAATTTGTCTCAAATTCAGGTGACATTTGAGGAGGGAGCGATTAGAAGAATTAGGAGCTGCATGTCTCAAAATGCATGCTGTTTCCTACATGTTTTGGGGGGGGGGGCAGTTGATCAGCTGAATAACTTTGCAGTGGTACGAAAACAAATATAATAATCATCTAGCTACAGTTTTCAATTTCAGCCTAATGCATAAAGCGACATGAAAGACAATATTGCTGGCCTGTGATCAACTTATTCATGAAGTAACTTCTCCAGACATGATGTAAAAAAGCTCTGTATTCCTCCTGGTGTTTCTGTCTGTGTGGTTCTATGGTTCTGTGTGTGTGGTTCTGTGTTTCTGTGTGTGTGGTTCTGTGTTTCTGTATGTGTGCTGAGCTCGTGGTGCCCACCTCTCCCAGGGCTGAGATGGAGCTTCCCTTCCATCCTCCTAACATTAGCTACCTTTAACCATCCAGCCTGACTGTTGCAGCTTAAGCCGCATTATAGGAGGAGAACCAGAGTGTGTGTGTGTGTGTGGGGGGGGGGGCACATTAGTCTTATTTTTTACACAGAAAATGTGTGGTGACCAAAATAATGAGCTGGGATATGTCAGGAGCCAGTGTGCTAGGGGGCAGGTGCATTATGGGAGTGAAAAACTTACAAACAGAAAGCGTTGCAATAAAAGAATGAGTGGGGGGAAGGGGGGTCATCCTCAGTTCTTCTTTCTCTTATTGCCTGCTATTAAATCCCCGAACTGAAAGACCAGATTCTGTGTTTTCAGAGTGATATTAACCACAGTTGCCATGGAAGACCAGTAAGCAGCATGTTAGCGAAAGGGCAAGTCACACATAAAGCGCTCCATTGCCTTTTCCTCTTCCTAATGACCTTCAAAATGTCAATTAGAATGTTGCAACTGCCCCCCCCCACCCCCTTAATGGCACTTCACAAGACAACAGGCAAGTGGCCGCATGGCACCAAAGGTGTGTGGCCAATTAGAGCGAAGGTGTCCGACTCCTTGACCTATCAAATTGTGCTTTGAACTGCATGTCAGCTCCAGACCACTAAAGCTCATTCCTTACATTTATGACTGATGCAAGGGGCGGCATCGTATGACAAGAAGTGCTGTGAGGATTCAGAGAGAAGTCTCTCTGCCGAGAATCGTTTGGCATGCAAAAAGGCATCCGGAAGGTGAAAGGGACACACTTTTTGTCTGCGTATATGACTCATGGGGCATAGGGACAGAGGCAGCAAGGGAAAAGCCAGCAGAAGATTCACCATGCGTGGTAAAGCCACAGCTGTGAACACGTTCAAAGAGGCTTCTTTCCGGTAACCAGTGGAACAAGGCATCGTGAGTGTTTACACGAAACCCGTGGAGCTTAACAAAGACTCCGATTAATACTAATCATGTGTTACATCTAAACAACCAATCATGCATAATATCCAATCAACCAATTACTCGTCATATCCAATTAACCAATCATGTGTAATATCCAATTAACACCTTGCTTGTAATCTCCCCAGATGCTGTGCTTTGACGTCAGGTACCAAAAACACAAACATTTTGTTCTGCTGTCAGGAGCGGGAGATCTGTGTGTGTGTGTGTGTGTGTGTGTGTGTGTGTGTGTGTGGAGGGGTATTTTTCCAGCTATTTGCCTTTTCCTTGTATTGTTTCACGCCCGGGTGCTGGTGTCTTGCATAAGAAGAAGCAAGTGAATGAGGAGGATGTCATCATGCTTTGTCTGTGTGTGTGTGCGTGTGTGTCTGTGTGCGTGTGTGTGTGTGTGTGCGCACACTTACGTATGACCCTAAGGCTGAATTCTACTGACTCAGCAATTTCTGAGTTAATTTCTCCCCTAACTATTAGCTGGAAACTTCAAATAGCTGATGAAAAAAATTTTTGTACTTACAAATTACAGTGCAGCAAGCACTCGAGAACTTATGGTTTATTCCCATAAGTGTATTATTTTGGATTTTGGGAAAATGCGTCTCTTTTTTGCTAGTGAATAATTTCATTATGTTTTTATGTGGGATATTTCTATTATTCCCTCCGGTCCTTGGCTCGTGTTTTATTTAAATTCTGTTCTCATTTGCCCTGCTCCAGCACAAAGCAGCCCTTACACATGCAAGCAGATTTACTATTACAAGCCTTATGAGTTATCCCCTCATCATCATACGTCCAGGACCTCTGACCCCTGACCCTTAACCCGAAGCAGAGGACACATGTTGGCGCCTCAAGGCCGAATATGGAGCCATGGCTGGGATAATTAATACAGACGTTGGTGATTTGGAGTCTTAATTATAATTTTCTTTTCCCTCGCTCGTGGTTGCGTTGTGTTTCACGAGGCGTCATACCCCTCATTAGCCATCTAATCCCTGTCTCTGCAGAATGGATTCATCAGATTTGACAGCGTAGTTAGCAAGCGTATTCAATCGGGCGACCGGGAGCAAGGTTTTCCGAGCGTGCCTCTGAATCTATTTGTTTTTCCATGAGGATAAAAGGAGAAACGGCAGCACGTTGGGATTGTAGTCCTTGCTTGGCGCGCATACGTTTTTATTGCGAAGTGCTCCACGCTGCCCCTGTTGGTGAGGTGCGATAGTGCGTGTAGTGTAAAATGCTCTGAGTTCTTAAAAGCAAAATCAAAAGAAGCGGGTCAGGTTCAAGAAACGTCGAATGGCTGTTTCTCTGTGCCTCCTGCTACTCCAGTAAACAAAGCAATTTTTTTCCCCTTAATGTTAATTTACGTACGGCCCTGTGGTCGGTTGAAAATTGGAGGTTACAGAGATCGAGACTTTTTTGGGGACTCCCAGAGGACGTAATCTGATGGAAGTCAACAGAGGAGAGAACAGGCAAAGGAGTGCAAAAAAGCTGGAGGTGTGAAATGCTTATAAAAGCAAGGAGCCTAACGGGGAGGGGGGGATTACACCGTTCCCCCACCTTCAAGTTTTAAGTCCTGCGATCCCCTGGGCTATTCCGGGTTGATCCAATCCTTTTCATGGCTCACGGAAGCAATTATAAGTGTCAGTGGCCTGCCGTGGATGGCCGCTACCTACTCACCGTCCCACGCAGGATACCCATTAGATTCCCAGTCAGAGCCGATCTGGACTGCATCAGATCCTGTGCGACTCCACCAAGTACAAGTCTGGTCTGATCATCCTCCTCTGTCTCTTTCTCTCTCCTTCCTCTCCATCGCCGAGGCAACACATGCACTTGTACCGTTTCATGTGACATCCCCACGGCACTTGCTGAGTTTGTCTTTATGCCAAATACTGCAAAATAGTCATGTTACTGCTGAAGTAGTCCACTTGACACGAATACGCGGCGGTTCATAAACTCTGCGCCCCGACCAAGACACTTTCACTGATGGACTATCTTGAAAATAAAGGAAAAAGTACATCCTGCAGTGCATCGGCATTCCCAGGATGCCATACTGCAGTGCATCGGCATTCCCAGGAATTCCAGAGAATTTGGGCATGTTGGGCAGGTACCAGCATTAGACTTGTGTCAATGGTCTTGGAGGGTCCCGTGGGGGGTGGTGACGATAAAAGAGTAGGGGTGGCAGTGGATCATATTTTCTTTCTTATGAGGGGGTCCAGGAACTGTTTTGGGGGCGGGTCCCAGGATAATTGTAAATCACTAATTATTGGTTAAAGTTGGTCTGTTTTTCTTTGGTGGGCAGATAGACATATGATTTGTTGAGACTGGCATATGATTAGTTTGGGCGGGCACAGACCACTCCCTGCCCAACCGTGGCTGTGCCCCTGACTCCCCCCCATCTCACTGAGCCGCCCCCCTCCCTCTGGTCCCCATTCAGATGTGCAGATTTGCACTGGCTTCTTTAGTCAATTAGCTTCACTTTCACCTCAGTTTAAGTAAGACGTCGCTTGGAGACGGTGAAAGACGGTGCCCTCCGACCTTAATTCCCTGTGACAACATGTTGGAGGACAAAACAAGTGGTAATTTTTTCCCGCTTCTCCAAGTTTCAGCGGACTAGGTTGACATACGCTTCACAGCACGAGTTTGCCCTTTGGAAAACTGGGGAAGAGATCATGAGGGCACTAATGAATGAAGGATGATTAGATAGCATCTCCTGGGCCTCCCTATGGGGTGGGAAGGAAATGGATGCTGTGCTTCCTTCTGGCGCATCCTCGTCTCCGCCGCTAGCCGCCTCTGCGTGCGATCGGGCATGTGCACACCCCCGCGCTGGCGTGCGAGACAGCTGACCTCGCACACATTCCGTCCGCGTCCAGACATCAATGGGTCTTCAGTGAAATGAAATTATTATATATATGTGTGTGTGTATATTTTTTTTTTTTCTTGCCTTCGCATGTCTTCTGCAGCTTTTGCAAGCAAAAAAAAAAATCCCCATATAATTTCTTATGTTGACCTCACAATATCAAAAGTACGATGGGGAAAGTCGCTCTGTTGCATGTTGCTGTGCAGCTTCAGTCCTGCTTACACTCGTATATCCTCCTGAGACCCCACCCATTCCTTTATGTCCATTGTAGTGGACATTGTGTTTTTTCACTGATGTAAGGAAAGATATTTATTCCTGTTGTACACTAAAGAGAACATGCTCTGAAATTAGAAATAAAAATAAATTTTAAGTTGTAAGATAAATTGTAAGATATCTTATTTACTCCAAAGACAAAAAACCTAAAATCGAAGGACACTTTTTCCCTTGGGTCTCAGGAGAATATGGGCATTCATTGGAAGCTTGTTCTATAGGTCCTGATGCCTCTTTGACGGCTCGTATGTTTACGATGTTTTCCTCACTCGCATATCGTTTTGGACAAAAGCTTCTGCTAAATGGAAGTGTATGTGAATGTAGGTAGATGATAGATAGACGGAGATACTGCATTAATCCCAAAGGAAATTGCATGTGTTGAAATGCCTGTGTGGGTCACCTGTATAATGCATCCAAAGAGTAGGACTGGGCTGCATTTCCTGCATTCCTGTGCTAATACCACAGTGACAGCCAGAAGCGCTGGAACCTGTCAGCAAGGGCGATTTTCTGCAGAAATTCCTACCACCCACACTACAGCAGGCTGCCGATGGGAACGCTGCGTACGTCTGTGCTGGTTCAGGGGTGATTCCCATCTGATTCTGGGATTCCATATCGGACCTGACAGTTTACAGCGCCTCTCGCCTGTGAAAGCCCACTAGGCAGGCTTCTGCGGAGATGCCCACTAGGCCTTATCACGTTCACCGACACTCGTGTCACTCCTGTCCATCAGCCTGTACCGCTGCAGCACTCCAGTGGATTCTGAGCACCCCCGCACCTCTTAGCTCGTTCCTGCACCGTCGGCTGACTGACACCAAACATATCGACTGATCGGGCTTCCTGTTAATTCCCTGCCTCAGCACTATTCACCATGTTCATAATCAGCAGCGATTCGAGGATTTTCTAAATTGGGGGCAGAAGAGGGACCACAATTAATATAGAGGAGCTGACCTAATCATTGACCAATGATATGTTTTGGATCACTGAGTGACAGTGGAGGGGCACTCCAAGGACCAATCAGCTTTCCCCTGTGGCCCCGCCCCCTAAGTACTCCCCTTCTCATAATATCAGAAATACAGCAATTCCAATTTCACATTTACTCTTACCAGTATCACTCAAGTAATGCACTGCACTGTAATGTCAAAACCTTAAAATGCACTGCCATGCATCTTCTTCTATGGTTTGGATTTAATTGGATTCATTTTTTACCCAGTTAATGGGGACATTGTTGTCTCATTTTTCCTCCATGTTGTTTTAAGCATTCGGCCAACTGCTGTGACAGGTGGCCGCAAAAGCATTAGGGCCAAAAGTTTATGCATGCAGGCGAAGAAAAGACACGATCTGGCATTTTAAGCAGTATACAGGTATCAAAACCCTAACTTCATCAAAACAGGCTTTGCAAGTCAGGTATTTTCTTTGTGTGCCCAGCTGTCGTCCTCTATGTCAGTTAGATCTAGCTGAGCTTCATCTCATGTAATTTCTATGGGGGTGACCAGCACTATGGCACAGTCTCTTCTGTTGGCCCACACACATTAACTCTGAAATATTTCAGTCATTAATATTCTCCATGCGTACGCCTGTGTGTGCTCGCGGTTACGACGCTCTCCTAATTGCTTGAGTGTTTTTTCTTCAGTGCCGCGGTTGTCTCCGCCAATCATGGGCCTTTGCGCCTCTGCCGTTAACCGCCTGCTTCTTCACCTGAGCCCCCCCCCCGATTAACCGGGCCGAGCCAATCACCTCACAAAAGCCGTTCGGCGGCTCATTGTGTTCACGTCGTGAAGCCGTGTCCGACAATTAGCGCCGCGATCCGCGAAGAGATGCCCCAGACCTCGGTACTTAGGGGGTAATCTCTCGAAAAAATGCCTCCTAGTCGTTTCCCTCTCAAAATACCCTGCGGCTCAGTGACCGCTATCTGCAGAAAAGCAACAGATTACTTTTCGGTGGATGGCGGCACGACGTCACATCAGCGGTCCCTGTGTATCTGTCCCATTTATTGTCTCTTCAGCCACAATATGTTCATGGGAGGTGTTCCTGGGCCATTTTTCCAAGTCGTAATATTAATGGAGACGTCGTAACTGAGTGCCTATATAGCAATTAAATATTCAGTGCCCTTTAATTTGCGTACGTCACATCATTGTGCCACCCATACTGCATTTGAAGGTCTGTCCACCCCCCTCGCTTCTTACGATTTATTACTCTCCACCCCCCCACTTTGATAATGAGAGCGTTCTGTGGGAGTGTCAGGTCATTGTGCGGTGTGACAGGAAGCCGGCCCTGAGAGATGCGATATCGCCACGGCGGAGTCCGTCCTCATCACCATGCGGCCCCCCGGCCCTCCTGGGTTCTGGTCGGAGCGGCTCAGACCCGTCACCAGCTCTGTCTCTGCAGCCTTTTTCATGCAAATGTGGCATGTTTTCTAAAAGTGGGAATATGGCTACCCATTTTGTGATGAGAGCGCACGATTAGCTCTCACTGGTAAATGATATATTCTGAAGGATGAGTCTGTTGACAGTGTCAACCTGCCGGGCACCAAGTAATTAATACTGACTCAAGTATTTAATACTGACTCAAGTAATTAATGCTGACTAATTTATGAGGTAGGCTAGACTAGGCTATCGGGATTGTTAGGTTGGGTGTACTGTATTAAAATGCATTTTCGCCTTACGATAATTTCGCCTTACGATAGGTTTATTGGACTGGAGCCCCATCATTACCCGGGGATTGGCTGTATATCACTGATGTATGACTACAGGCTTTTATTAATAAAGTTTTACCAGTATGTAATGCAATATATCGTTTGCATTAAATCATTTGTATGTAATTATTTAATCACTGAATTCTTAATGATGCACCAAAAGCGGCCCCTGCCCCAGTTCTGTGGGGGCGGGCCTTCTGGCCGTCAGAGAGTTTCTGAAGCGGGCCACACTTGGCAAATATACGCTGGAGATGGGTGGGCGCCGGGTCGCACCCCAGGGACGGACAGAGGTGCTCCCGCCCCCGCAGGATGCGATCCCTCACCCCGCTGTCCGTGTTCGTTTCACACCTCTGAACTCTGGAAATGAAAGGTGCTGAGACTGGGGGTCGCACGACATCCAGGTGGGGGGAGGAGGATTGAAACATCAGCGGAGCCAGAGCACGGGGGTGTGTGGGGGGGGGGTCACGTCAACGTGGCTTCCCACAGCCTACGCGAGCCCCCCTGCCAGCAAGCCTGTGATTGAACACAGGCAGGGCAAACCTAATCTAATAAACAGCAGGCAATAAAACTGTTACCACCCTTCTCTCGGCAACAAGCCTTTGGGTCTCTGTCGCTTACTAAAATAACATGTCTACCAGCAAACGCTCGCATTAACCCCTTCACCACGTCGGAGAAACAGATGACAGGAGAGCAGAGGCCACATGAAGTGAACTTTTAGCCAATTAAAACATAGGAACCAGTTTTACTCCTAATTGTTTGTGTTCGGATTGGCCAGTACAGCTTATCTGTTGTGTGGTTTTAAAGGTCTAATCATTTGAACATTAGGACTGGGGCCAGCTGCCCCGTGGGACAGATTGTGTGTGTCATCGCTAATTCTTCGGCTGTTTCAGCAGCGAGGGGAGATTCTGTGTCAAGGAGACCAGATCCTCCATAAGCGTCTCTTGAAACCAGACGAAAAAACGACTTTTGCTTTTACTGTACCTTTAACAAACAAAAGCTCTTTGGTTGCCCCTTTTCCTTTACTTCTGTCCGTCTCAGTTATTATTAAGTATTAAAGGACATTTAAAGAGCTGGCAGTATTTTCTCAGAGTTCATCTTGCCGGCCTGTGTTTAAACCACTTTCTCAAAGTGACCACAGAAAGAAAACTCCTCAAACCAGCAACATACACGTTATAAGCTCATAGCCTTAATACTACAATCACAGGCTCCCCTACACAGCCATAGTCCTTATTATGTCCATCTGTCCATCCATACATCCATCTATCCACCCATCCTTCCATCCATAACTGAAATAGGGTCCAACATTCTGGTCGTCTAACAGTGGCAATCAGGTGTCTGTCCAAAATTTGTTCCTAAGGAAATTAATCTAATCTCATCTCATCCTACCGGTACACATGTCCACCAGCCAACGTTGGAAGACTTTCTGAGAACTAACATTTACATATACTTAGCAAACAATGTACTCAAAGGAACATACAAGTCGAGTCAGCCGGTTTCCCAGGTGTAGCTGAGGTTAAGAGCCTTGCTTGAGGGCATAGTATGACACAGCTATTCTTCTGGCCACAGGACCTGAACCCACGACCTCTCGGTCATTAGAACCTATCCATGACCCACTGAGCTGCACACCGCTCCTGACAGACAAAAGCAATGGATCACATTAATCATTGTTCAGTGTCATCCACACCGTTGTAGACTGTTTTAGCAGAGAATTATGATCTGTCATTTATGTCAGTGTATTTCTAAATATGAGACACCTTTCATTGAGCTTACTTAGCTACTTACATTAAGCTCCTGTTACAATCACAATTTACTGTGACATTCATCATGAATCAGGATAGCTGATTATTAGCTAGTTATTCACAGACACAGATTATCCTGGATTGCCTGAACATACAAGGTTAACGGTCAACTAAGTCGCATTGCTTTGGTGAACATTTGCAGCTGGTTAGAAAATCCATCTGTCCTCTTCTGACCACAAATCTAGGGCAGAGTGAGGGGGACGGGTGACAAATGCCTGAACAAAATCATCAGCCAATTAATGAGTATATTTAAAACACTCCAGCAGTGTAATGTACTCAAGTTTGTATTAAGTGATGTGTTTCATATACAGGCATGATGTGAGGTATTTATTTTGTCATCCAAGTAGTGTTTAACCGGCCGGCCGTATTTCCCCGCCCCTCCCGTTTCATCCGCAGTCTGTGTGGGAGGGTGGGTCACAGATTCCCGTGGGGGGTGCCCTTTCCGATGCCCCCAAGCTAGGAAATTCATCTGGGCCCACACCGGACTGCAGAAATGGCTGCGGCAATGCCATTAAAAAAAGGGCACGATTCATATCACCCTGGATAAATGCTGCTGCTCGGACAGATAAATGATGTAGGCCGGCAGAGCGGAATATATCCCATCAGGCTCGGGGGGTCGGGGCTTCTCTTGCCCCCCGCTGCCACCCAGGGGATCGGCACTGAGCGTGGCGGCCTGCTTGTCAGGCTGAAATCCTCATTATAAAGAAAAAGGAAAGAGGACAGCAGGAGGAGGAAGAGCGAGAGAGAGGCGAAGGGAGGGAGCCGGCACTACCTGTATTGCCCTGCCCGTGACCCCCCACCCCTCACAAACATGCCCTCAGCGGTGGGCCCCGTCTCTCAAGATTGTCCACCATCCTCATTAGAAGAATGGGTCAAGGGAAGGTCTGTCTTTTTTATGTTTGAAGTAACGAGGGGGAAAAAAATTGTGCATCGGTATCGATTTCGGCTATCGAGAAGCACACCGTCTCAAGAGCTCCCGGCCCATTGGCCAAAACTTTCCGAACATCCACCACACAAAATATCAAGGCCCGGAGGGGTTTAGGGGGGGACGTAATGTTCTGTATCCACTTTGGGCAGAACGGTAACATCACTCCCAATTCGGCAGTGTTTGGTGTTTCATCGGCTCCCTTCAGTTGGCTCCCCGACGGATTTAACTTGAACTTTTGTTGTACCAAAGAACTTCCTGGTCCGATCCGATCCATCGGGCCGAAGCTGATTAAGCATCAGTGCCACTGCAGTGACATTTGAAAGCCCCAGATGTTCGGAGATGTTTGCTAAGGGAGCTTGGGATATTTCAACAAAAATACGCCACTTCAATACGGTACATTTTTGGTTAACACTCCAGTCAATGAAACGTACTGGAATGCCATTTCACAAAATATGTGTTACAAAATTTTCAGACACATCCTGTTTCCCTCCTCATGTCCTGTGCTTGCTGGGAAAGACTCCAAGCTAACCCCAACCCTGTACTGGATAAGCATTTATGGAAGACGGATGGATGTTTCCAAACAACAATTACCATTATGTACAATTTATTATTGGCTGCCAGTGGCCCCCGGCTGTCACCACCAGTGTTGTCTGGGAATGCAGGAAGCCGGGGCTTTTTAACACGTTCTCTGTGTACTTTGTCTTTTCCCTCCATGCACGGCCATTGGGACATTTATCAGGGAGTGCAAATAGTCACAATGTAACAAGCCTGGCAGGACATATCATTTTTGGATTCCTGATTCCTCGTCGTATCCCTGTGCAAATATCCAACAGGAGTGGCTTGTTTGCCATAGGATTCGCTACAAAACTGGTCGAACCCAGGACTAAATCAGCCTGTCCCTCTGGGCATGTTTTTAAGCTGGATGCTGTGTTGGATCAGAACGCAAGCTTATGACGATGCCACTTGTGTCTGAAACAATGTCTCGTGCAGGAACTTGAGTAGATGGGGGGGGGGGGTTACTGTTGGACTCCCAGAAAATGCAGGGGGTGGAATTTAATGGGTGGATGGAAAGCATTGGATTTGGCAGGAGATGATCTCTGCAGACACTAGCCGAAGCTAGCTTTTGGCTCCAAATACCAGTTTCACAACTTCTAGTCCTGCTTATGCAGTGGCATGTTTTTTGAGGGCCGTAAATTATAGGCCTTAGATTAGCGCTGCCTACAGTTACTGTATTCAGTGTGGGTCCTTGGGTCCTTATGGTATCAACACAGGTGGCCACTTGAATTGCCTGATCAAAAAAGCGGTGGTGCCTTTTATAAACCCATACAGGCAAACAGTAGACCTTAACTCACTATTACATCTTTATCAGTGTATTCATTATTCTTGAGATCCAGCCAGGGGGACATTTAGACGTTAAGTATCACATTGACTGCTAATACGGGAAGGCTGAGAACATGGACAAATCGCTTACTGCTAAAACACAAACACACCATGCGCCTTGCAAATTCTGCCCATCTTAGATTCGTCATCTGATCATCTTCATCCACCTGGGTTGTGCTCCAACAGCTTGACATTTCTTTATCTGAGGGGATACTTTAAGGATTATGGTTCAAAATAAATTACTAATATTAATATGAAATACAAACCTTGAAGTGACAGATAAAAGTCGCGAAGCCAAAAAAAAAAAAAGAAAACACGCTAATCTGAGAGCATGTGTGCCTGCCAGAGACAGACGACTTCATCTTATTTCCTTCCTTCCTTTGTCTTTAAGACTCTCCTCACCATCTAACATTCTGAAACTTAGACGGTTTGTCAAGATTCAAAAAGGTTAACTCGAACAAGCAAATTACTAAGGAAAAACAAGCAGTGAACAGCAACATTTTAACAGCCTCTGCAATTTTTGCCGCTGGAAACAGAACTGGAAAGATAAATCGAAGCTCTTGTTTTTTTCTTTATTTTATGTTTTTTTTTATTTTATTTATTTAGAGGGGGCCAAAGTGGGAGAGGTTGTGTGGCAAGTTCCTCTATCTCCTCCTTGGTCGTTTCTTTCTTGACAATAATACACCAGGTATCACGCAAAGGGGGGGGGGGCAGCTTCGAGTTAGTGTTGTAGGACATCAGCATTCTCTGTGAGCCCCGAATCCCTCACATGATGGACATGTGGGTGGAAACATGGCCTCTGTAGTTGATGGACCACAGTGCCACCCACCCCGAATCTGCCTGGTCGTCATCTATCCCTTTCATTAAATGGACTGGCCAGTTGCTGGGAGCCCATTAAGTGCAGTGCATTTTTACCCGGGTGGTGTGTGGCTCCATGGTTTAGGGCCCCCTGTGCCTCTGATTGGAAGGTCTCTGGTTCAAATCCCAGGGTTGGCAAAGTAATTTCACCGTCGGGCCATTGAGCGAGACCCTTAACCTTTAATTTCCCCAGGGACCTCCTGACCCCACTTTTTCAAATGTATGTCCCTTTAGATAAAAGTGTCTGTTAAATATGCGTAAATGTGGTGCAGCCTTTATGTGGCAGTATGTGGCAGCAGGTCACGTGGGTGGAGCCTAGCAGTGACAGCTAAATCACATGACACAGGGCCATCCATAATCGACGTTTTCAGGTTTTTTGGCATTCTGTACGTAGCGCATAAATCATGCTCAGAGTGCCCCACAAAACGTAGCAGTCCTCTTCATCACATTGGCACAGAAGGCTGTATATATTTCCACAGGCTGTATTTTGACAACCCTTGAATAAATTATCTAAGGGTTTTTTTTTTTTTCTTAGGAGTGCACACACTCTGGCAAGCAGCCTGGGGAGTTCAAAACAGATACCATCTCAAAGTAAGCGTGCGAAAGACGGTTAGCGGTGGGTGGCACGTCATACAAATTCAGACTGTGGCAGGATGAACTGAGCTGCATGGAGAATCAGGCAGCTTAGCGCCCAAGAACCTGACCTTTGACCCTGACGAGTCTCTGTCCTCTTATCTTGATTATGCAAAAAAAAAAACTAGATCAGGCTTCCCTTTGAAAAAAAACAAAGCTCATTTATGTAACCACAAAGACATTTTTTCACACCCACTTTTACTTCTATTTGCAGCCGAGAGTATCAGGAGGTATGCATTAAATTAAAAACACGGAAACGAAGTTGCTTCAACGTTATTAATATGCGTAAGAGCTATGAATGGTATAAAGTCCAACGTGGTATTCATTTTAGTAACTTGCAGATTCGCATTCGCACCGCCGGATCGTTCCATTCCGGAGGAGTAGGGGAGGCTTGTTGCTGTTTGAAAATCTGCTGCTGATTGTTTTCTGGGCCTCCCATGTATCAAGAGTGGCAACACAGATGTCACATTCGAATAGCTAGACTTTCAGGGTCAACGCGGTTCAGAGTTGCTATTCTCTGCAGCATCCAGTTCACTCACAGCACACTAATCATGCTGGCTGCAGGGTCGAGAATGGTTGTCTGAATGGTGCTCTTCTGAGTTTAAGCTGTGTTCTGTTTCAAGCACCAGGTTTAAGTAATTAACTTCCCCTTTAAGTGATTACATCCACAACAAACCTCCCCTTTAATGCCCTCACTCATATGGGCATGTAAGGGTTTGATTCAGGGTAAGTGTCTTGCTCTCCAGATAGAGAAGCCTTTCCTCAGATTAAGTTCCCATTATGACAATATTCTTGTTGTATCCACGACTTCATCCTACACAGGACCCTGGTTATTTTGTGATTAACCACTTCATAACCTGTATGAAGGTAAAGTAGAAACATTGCCTGTGGTAGCAGCTTTTCAAAGTTTTTTAAGATGAGGAGGCTTAAGAGGGGCCATATTTCACACATATTTCACTTACACAAAAATGTTATGAGGGCAGAAGGAAAAATGATTGGTTCTGAGAGAGATTGTAGAGGAGGTTGGTCCAAGCAACTAGAGGAAGCGGGACCAACCAATTATGTCAAGGTCCCATCTCCTCTAGTTGCTTGGACCCACCCCCTCTACAATCTGATTGGTTA
Source organism: Gnathonemus echidnorhynchus (assembly GCA_026776725.1). Classification (NCBI taxonomy): domain Eukaryota; kingdom Metazoa; phylum Chordata; class Actinopteri; order Osteoglossiformes; family Mormyridae; genus Gnathonemus; species Gnathonemus echidnorhynchus. The sequence goes on along the minus strand of JAODJU010000038.1, from coordinate 16,272,960 downwards.
TCTCTCTGAACTAATCATTTTTCCTTCTGGCCTCAGAACATTTTCATGTAAGTAAAACTCCCATGAGGCCATATTTCATACAGAGGAGCCAACCTGATCATTAGCCAATGATTTGTTTTGAATCGGTGAGAGACAGGGGAGGGGACACAACAAAGGCCAGTTCAGCTTTATTTAGCTTCATCCTCATACCTAGTGGACTCCCTGGCAACAGTGCTGAAGAAGGTGCTGGCAGGTGAGGTACGGCAGTGTTTCACAATTTCGGGACGTGGCAGAGCCGTTACGAGCGATGGGAGACGTGTGAGCCTCACATTCACTCTCTCGTCGTCTGCTTTATCTTTTTCAAGTGCTGTTTCTATCGGGGCGTCCTGTCGCGCTTTATGGACCTGCCAGGTTGGGGAAATTGAAGGACAGACAATTAGCCCATTCCAGTCCCTCCCGTACCGGAGATTGTCCGTAATGACAGCTTTGATTGGCTCAAGGCCACCGGCACTATCAAAGGCAGTCCCGGCAGAGTATGAATCGATAGAACTTCATCTGGACTAGTAGAGGGTAGGGGGTGGAGGGTTCTGAACAGTGGGAGATGCTGGCAGGTGATTCGAGGACATCTGTCTGTGGCCACAAAACCAGAGCAGCCCATTCGCCAGAGGATCAACCAACGCTGTCACAGAGTTTACAGATTACACGGTTAAAAGGAGGGATTAACCGGGGGTTACATTTCAGAAGGTCACAAAGTCGCTGCAGTTCCACATAGTGACAGCAGGGGGGGGGGAGAGAGTAATGAAGGGAAGTAGCTATCTCCAGCCTCCTTCCCTCCATCCTCATGCAGGGAGGCGAGGTGACATTGGCCTCCCTCCTGGCCAATGTCATCCGACCCCTGGTCCCCCATAGCGGCACACATGCCGGCGTTTACAAGCCCCCTTTCCATTGTCCCTTTTTACGGACAGTGTGATGGCGGTGTCACAGTCAATGGGGCTGAGAGGTCACGGCGGTTCAGTGCTGCCTCCCAATAAATAAATTGACCCGTGTCAGTAAATAGGCACTTATATAAATAGGTACACATGTACAGCGCTTAGGCGAAGGACTAACAGATAATCGTGCGTAACGGCTGCGTGACCCTCTACTAGCAGCTATGACACTTTGTACATTAAATTCTCATTCTTAGCACTCCACACGGCACCACATGACACATGTCAGCTAACTATGAGTCCTAGCCATTGGTTCGCCGTGTATTGTCTACTGAGGCTATCCACCAATCACAGCCGATTAGCATCCCCACCAATTTCAGTCATTTAGCATCTCCAGCAATTCCAGTTTCCACCAATCAAAGCTGTCCTTGCTTCGAGGGCAAACTCAGGACTAGTGGATCTTAAAATGCCGTGGAGATGCTTTAGTTTGTGATTTTGTTCATTACGAAAGATTTCCTATCGGGGAAGCTGACACGAATTGTCCTCTCCTTCGGTCAAAAGGTCTCTTTGTTGCAACATGTCAAGGCTTATTTTATGTTGCTACGGCGCCCGCAGACATGATGCGTTTACCCCTTCACTGCTTCCTGGGGCATAATAATATTAAAGACCCCTGAGAAGAGAGCAATCAATGGAAACAACATACAGTCCGTTCTGGCTGTGTGGATATCATAACCACGTACCTGGTGGGTAAGCTGATGCTCTATTCTTAGGCACGGGAAGTCAGCCAATTCTTTGTTATTCTACCCATTTAGCGCATGGGGGTGAAAATATCTAATTTGTCTCTGTTTACCGCCTGTAGAAGTTGTTTTTCTTCTTGGTGAGTCAGATGAATGAGATGGGCAGACATGGATCTTGATGCTTACTAGATGGATTAGTGGTCCGTAGATTTGAAAAGGATGGCCCAGAGAATTGGGTGGTGGGGGGGGGATGTAGAATAGCTGAGGAAGGTCTACAAAAAGGTTTCATTTCACAGAGATACACGTCAGCACGTTTCATGATGTTGTGATGATATTGCAATCCCAGCTTGCGTTGCAATATCTAAGTCTCAGTTTTATTGGGATGGTGCTCGATATCAAACCTGCAAAAAACAAGGGGGGGTGGAGATCAAGACCCAAGAAGGTTGACTACTAATCCATCAATCTCCTTGAGGAGCACCCCCTTGATCTGCCACTGTCACCTGGTCATGCAGCGATATCACCTGCAGGTACTGGAGCTGGACGTGTGGCCTGCCGTCGGCACAGGTTCACCATGGCCAGTCAGTAGGTGGCTAACTAATTATCAGACGGCGCTGCGGACCCGCTACGTATCTGCTGTTAATGAGGGGTCGGCGTGCTCACTGACATATTTCCCGTTAACAGCTAGGCCTGGACCAGATGTCCCTCTATTAGTACAAAAACACTGAATGAGTGAATGTTTCACGCCCATTCTCACAGTTCATGCAATCTCGCGTGATGCTCAGCTACTGCTGCCTATTTTACATCCCCCAATATACGAGTCAAAATTAAGTTAAAATTTGTGCTGAGGTAAGAGATCATTATCCCTTTTGCCAAAGGTCACAGTTGCAGAAAATTAGCCCTGTTCTGTTGGAAACGCCTTTGAGATCATATTCACTACTGTATTTATACACTCTTGTTCTAAATTTGGTCCCCCTCTTCAGGGAGGAAGGGTGGAAATTAAGGATGCATGATGCTTTTAGTCACCAGTTTCATGAGCTGTGACATAATCAGGCAGCAGGCTGGGCCCCGGATGGATTTCAGAATTTAGCAGCGAAGATTATGATCCGAGCCAGATTATCTGATCTCAGGGTGCGACGCACATGGAATTTTCTTCGCTGGCTGCAGATGACACCTATGCTCACGGCCGGGATGCAGTGGCGCAGGAGGTGGCTCACGGCCGGGATGCAGTGGCGCAGTGGCTCGCTCACGGCCGGGATGCAGTGGCGCAGGAGCTGGCTCACGGCCGGGATGCAGTGGCGCAGGAGCTGGCCCAGACGCCGGTGAAGGGGGACTTTAGAAAGCGTGCCAGTCAGCTGCTGTTTGAGGCAGACTGTGGGGAATGTTTACCTGTTGATCCTGGCTTAGACGCAAGCCCTCCATCGTGTCCGCGTGTTATGATATGATCCAGCATCCGGCATACCAGCAGTTTGAACACATGGAATCGAGCTTTAAAGTTTGCTTCTTTCTGCCTGCATCAGTGCCCTCAGCGGAAGAAAGGCTGTCCTGCGGCATTTCCTCTTTTTTTTTTTCTTTAACCCTGGTGGCTTTTGCACAATTTCATTTCATCTGACTCGCCATCGTTTGTCCCCCCCCCGCAACCGCACCTCGGGGGTCCCTGTAAACCATGTCATTGCCTGTCGGAGAGCAGAGGCAGGAAAATTAGCAATCAGGCTGCATTGTTTTTGTCACCAGTGTGCTGTGGACATGCCGAAGCAGCTGCATGCAGTGATCTCAGTGTGCTGTTTTTGTCTTTTTTTTTATTTTTTACGAGCCGTTGTTTCCACAAAAAAAAACACTTATTTAAAGGAAAAAAGCTTTGTTGCAGAGGAGGTGTGCCACTGTTTTTTGCACCTCCTCTTCAACAAAACTTCATTTCTGCTGGTCTCAAAGTAGTTAAACAGTTGGATGATAGCAAGGACGATTCGAGGATTCCTTAAGGTGGTGGCATAAGAGGGGCCGCCTTATCGTTAGCCAGTGACCAACGAGTGACGGGGGAGGGGGCACTCCAGTAGCTAATCAGCTTTCAGCTGGGGCCAGTGCCCTTGTGGCCCTTCCTCTATATACACCTCTGAATGGGAGGGGGGGGAGCAAATGCACTCAACAGATGCTCAATAAATCAAAATCAAAGCCTGGCTGGAATCGTTACACGCTGTTTTCCGCCTTGACAGTAAGGCTCCTGCAGCACTTGCCCAGAATTAAGATGGAGTCGGCGGACTCGGTTGAACTGTTCCTCAGATGGAGCAAGAGAACTGTGCTTTACCGATCAGTACCCCTGGCTGTTGCAGTCACAGCTGCCCCACCGTAAAAGAACCCATTTTCAATATTGTATAGCTTGCTACCATCGTGCTTTGAATTCGCATTTGTATTTTGCATGTTTTTCAGAATAGACTCAACGTAGCCACTGGCTGCTGGTAGATATTGTATGTTCAGTCCTCTATCCAGTGATGCTAGCTTTGGTTATTGGACACCACAGATTATGTTTGTAATGTTCTTTATTATTATTAACATTCACGATCAATTAAATGCAATGACTCGCACTGGAATGAAGTGGTTCAGAAAAAGGCGGGAATGGATGTAGATGGACAGATAAACAGAAAAACACTCAAAATTGATTGAAACGTCTCAGGAGGAGGATTTGACCCTCACTGCACACACTGCAGTACCATTCCCAACTGCACTTCACATTCAGCTACAATCTGAAGTTCTCCTCAATGACGAGTATCAGGAACAGCTACCATATTTACTTGAGTCTAAATTGAGGTCAGTCCCCAGTGCATTCCCCACTCCTGGGGGTGTATACAGGGGCGGGGCCACAGGTGCACTGGCCCCAGCTGAAAGCTGATTGGCTGCAGGAGTGCCCTCTCCCCTTTCACGCACTGCTTCAAAACATACCATTGGCTAATCATAAGGTAGGCCCCCTTTGTATGCATTTTGACCCCTCTTATGCTCCCCCCTTAAAAAAATCCTACAATCGCCCCCTCCCCCCCCCGACACCTTACCCTCCCATAGCACACACAACCAGACATGCAGACAACTTAATAAAGAAGCATTTGCAAGAGCAGTTATCATACTTATATTAGTGATGTCCTACATTAGGGCATGTAATAAATGCTGAGTTTATTATGCAAAGCCTTGAGACAGACAGTAAAATGTCACCGTGAGCTTCCTGCTTCTCCCGCTTTCTGCGGCTGTGTTATTTCGCCCTTTTCTCCTTGTTTTTCCCCCCTCCTACCCCTCTGAATCACGAGTGTAATTCTTTAGCTCAGGCAATTTTTCTATTTATTTAGTCATTGAGAGTAATTGGCTTTTTTCTTCCGCTACAATGTTCAGTGATTGCCGCAGAATGGTCCCTGCACAGCCTCTGCAGCCCGGCGCTGAAGTGTGCATTATACGCCTTTCTGGGGTGTATTACTGTGTCTTTTTTGGGATTTCCATTTTTTTTAACCCCCCCTACCTTCTAGCCTGTGTGGTTTAGCTGGTTCGGCACTCAGTGACACAGAGGCAGAGGTAGAGGTCCAGAAAGTAAAAATCCAGACAAGGATTTTTGGTTCAACCAAGCAGCTGAGTATAAAGAGTCACAGTCACAGAGAATGGAACTGGTTGGTTGAAATAAAATCCTGGTCTGGATTTTTACAATGGCAGTAAGACATTAGGATCCCCCTGGGGTTTCTAATAGGGTTTAGGTCTGTGAAGACATGTAGCTGACTGGCTAGCAAGCGTAAGGGCTGGATCTCCTGAATGTGACATAGAGGTAAGCATGGGAGATGAGATGGAGGGACCTGATTGGCTAAATGGTAATGCATGCAGAAACTGTATGCAATTCAGACTGTCAGTGAACCCTAAAGCCAGATTCTTTTTGAATTCTTGGACGGCCCTTGTTGCCCCATTATTTAGATAGATGCCTCCCTATGTGGCACGCCATTGGATGGTGACGGTAGAGAGGCCTCTACCGTCACCATCCAATGGCGTGCTGCTGTTCAGCTCTCCCTCCCAATAGGTGCCCAGCCAGACTTCCTGCTTCCAGCCAGCCTCTCATTCTGAATTAGAGTCCACATAGGGAGGCATCTATCTAAATAATGGGGCAACAAGGGCCGTCCAAGAATTCAAAAAGAATCAGTCAACTGCCGTTGCACCTGGCCCAGGCTCAAGGTGTGTGTGGGGGGGGACAGGTGCCAGAACATCCATCTTGTTTATTCCGCTTACTGTTGCCATTTAAGGGCCGAAGGCCTTGTTCCTTGATCACGGCTCAAATGGCATCAATAATTCAGGGCGTGAATAATTCACGCTGCTCTGGCCACAGGTGAACGGAGAGCGGGTTTTCGTCCGTGTAGCGGGCAAATGGGAAAAAATGAAAAAGAGAATAAAAACAGCTGTTGGTGTCAAGCGCTTTAGGGAGGAGACGCCGCTCTGATCCCCCTCCCCTTTTCCCCCGAGACAGGAAGTCGCTGAGCTGTTTGTTTAATTTATCCCCCGTGACTTTAGCTGTGGTTCCCGTCAGTCAACGTGCAGCCCATCTTCTTAAACAGGAAGTGATGCGGTACGAAGTGCGCAGTGGGGAGGAAAGAAAATGTAACGGCGCTAACTGCTGTGAGCGTACATGGGTTGCCTTTCATTCAAAGGCCTGAAGTCTCATGTTTATTATCCGCAGGCGTGTCGTAAGGCACAATGCCATGCAGTGGAACCGGCAGGAGAGGAAAACATGTGTGCAGTTGGAGCTTGATTGGTTAGGATGTGTGTGACACAACGTCACATTCGCCTGTACGATAGCACGTGAGTCGACACAATCGGTTTCCCTCGGAGACACGGAGAACTCACAGTTCTCCGGCTGTTTGAACGTGGAGGGGGGGGCAATGTGGGCATCAGCAGAAAATCACAGCACCATAAACTTATTTTCTCAGGGGGAGGGGGGTGCAATGTTCTCATAAGGTGATCTGTCTGCAATGTCAGGCTCAAATCAAAACTGGTCAAATTCAGTCGTAATGGACACGCGGAGAACAATGTTCAGGTCGTTAGCGTCTTCCCGCAAAGGACGTCAGTTAGACAAACGACCGTGGGGCCCGTTCTTGAGCTCCGGGTCCCCAGCTCTTGATAACAGATTAGGACCACCGCCACCCCCCCCTGCAGGTCCCCGCGGCTCCATGACGCGGCGGAAAGGCGAGCTGTGCTAATTGCAGGTCCCGACGAGGCCCCCGCGATTGCTGGAGCACCGGAGGCCAACATTAGTATCGTCCTGAACTTCATAGCCATTTGTTATACCCTGAAGGGGCCGATCGCCGGGGACAGGACGGAGGGACACTGCCAGGAGCGAAAAACCGGAGGCTGTGGCAGAGAGCTTGGACCTACCATTAATCACCACAGAAATCCCTCGCACGTTGTGTAGATTAAGTCTGACAGGTATACTCAGCCACCACGGGGATAACTGTAAACACAAGTGAAAAATTATACCGTTCGAAACGACGCACACTAATAAAGTACAAAACACAGCAACAGTATGGTGTTAAACGAGCTGCACGCTGCCATTTGAGGAGACTAAAATATAAGAGCTTTTTATGACCCCAGAAATTCACAGGGATAGGAGCTCCGTCCGGCTACTGGTAATTTTAATCTAGTGGCATCCTCGATTTTTAATATTCATTCTGCTTTGTCGTTTTTTTTTTTCTTTTTTGCTTCCCGCGCCGGCAAACAAATAGAGTGCAAAAACAAACAGCAAGGAGAGACTTCCCATAGGAATTCTGCGATTCTTCACGCACCGCGGTCCGCAGAATTGATGGATCTGTTCAGTATGCTTCCTGTGTGCCTCAAACCTTCTCGCCTCGCAGCAAGCAGAATCTTATCAAGTCTTGACTTTGTCCACGCTATTAGATTTGGAAGCCCAGGGAGTGTGTCAGAGATTAATAACAGCCGTGTAAGATGAAAGGACCCAGAAAAAATAAAAAATAAAAATACATTTCAGCATTGTCCGAAATATATTCCCACCCACCCCCCGTGCCTAACTTAATGCAGTGAACAGGTACTTTAGACCACTGATTAAGTGAAAAATGTTCTCTTTTGTTCAGAACAGCTATTAATTCCTGCTTTTGTTGTAAATGTATTATTAATTTTAATGGCAACCTTTGAATATACAATCTTATGTATTTGTATAATGTTGTACTTTTTATAATGGTAAGTGTTGAGAGAAAATTGGAGAACATAAAATATTTGTTTTGTTTTTTTTTTGAAGGTTAATATATTCAGCATGAATTAATTGCATTTGTAGTGGTGTGTTGCTTCTAACCTATACCCTGTATTCCACAGAGCAACTACAAATTACACGAGCCTGCAATGTTGTTGTAGGCCATGTTTAAATAAAGCATGTTATGTTTCACTAGAGAATAGATTGAGTGGAACTTGCAAAATATTCATATATGGCATTGGTTTGGATTACAAGGGTAGGGCCTGACAAAATCTTGGAAAACTTAAAGTTTTGAAGCGTTTCGTCACGAGCAAAAAGCAAAACAAGATCTTGTGTGGTCTGTACTGCACTGTCTCCAGTAAGGCAGTGCCATCGGCATTGCATTTGTTTGTGCGATGTTTAGGGGCACTGATGTCATTCATTTTGGCGAATCATATAGACGGCATTAGCGAAGACGAAGGTGCGTAAATGTGTACATTTGGAAATTCTTCAAATGTCACCACAGCTACCAGCAAAGCGAACAAGGGCCTGTGTGGGTGGGTGTGTTTCATCTCCCCTTTGTCGCTAATTGATTTGCTGCAAACGAATGCGAGGTTCATGTCCAATCAATAACATTTATGGAGGTAATAACACGGGGGATTTCCGAGATGAGGGATGAGAATGGCTTATCATAAACCCTGCTGTGTGGGATCCAGGCGTTCCACCACTACGGCACGAGCAGCGGTTCGCAAGTAGTTCATAAAAATGACACAGAATAGAATAGAATAGAATAGAATATCCTTATTGTCATTGTACATGTAAAACTATAAAAGCTAGCAACAAAATAAAAATTATAGAGTATGGTATAATATAGGTTGCAGTGGTTAGCACTGTTGCCTCACACCTCTGGGACCCGGGTTCGAGTCTCCGCCTGGGTCACATGTGTGTGGAGT
>JAODJU010000038.1:16222049-16233579 GCA_026776725.1 Gnathonemus echidnorhynchus | reverse complement strand
TGGGAACGTAATGAATCCAATCGGAATGCCATTGCTGGGGGTCCCCGTGACTCGGAGTAACAGCGATTAAAGTTCCCTTGTTTGTTAACGTTTTAATCAATTGAGAGCCATAGCCTCGTTCGTAGAGGATAGAAGACATCGTCCTCAAACTGCGTTTGGTGGTTCCTGTTTTTTGGGTTCCCTGTGTTTTTTTTTGATCTGGCTCTGAGGGTGATGGAGGTGGGATTTAAGACTAACGGCTGGTAATTTTCCTGTCTCTGGAAGACCGGTGACGTGAAGTAGTACTGATAATTGAATTCCTTAAAGCCGAGAGCGGAAAAAAAAGCCGTATCACACGGCTGGTGGCCTGGCCTCTGCACTGATTAAAACGCTCATGAGATCAGGGTGTCGCGCAGCTAAACGCGAGGGCAGCAGTGGGAACGGCTGGAGCTGCACGTGACGGTGGCCGCACTGGCGCGGTCGCACCACTGTTACGGGGAACTCGCTGGAGGGCCTCAGAGGGGCCGGGACCCTCACCAGGCAAGCTGCAGTGATTGCAGGGTTTTAGCTGGTCAGGGTGAGGAGTACATGGTGGATGTCATTAGATGATAAAGACGGCATCTCCTCCCCTCCCTTCATGCTTCCTCTGCTCTTATCCTTTCATATCTCCTCTCCATTCATCCCTTCATTTTTAATATCCTCTCTGCACCTTCCTTCATACCTCTTCACCTTTCTTCAGCTCATACGTCCTCTCTCCATTCAAATCCTCTCTCCATTCATCCCTTCACATCTTCTCTCCTCTCTTCCCTTCATATCCCCTCCTCTCTGTTCCTCCCTTCATATCTCCTCTCTGATCCTCCCTTCATTTCTCATCTCCTCCATTCCTCTCCTCTCTTCCCCTCTTATCTCCTCCTCTCTGATCCTCCCTTCATTTCTCATCTCCTCCATTCCTCTCCTCTCTTCCCCTCTTATCCCCTCCTCTCTGATCCTCCCATCATTTCTCATCTCCTCCATTCCTCTCCTCTCTTCCCCCATATCCCCCTCCTCTATGTTCCTCCCTTCATATATCCTTTCTGTTCCTCCCTTCATCTCCTCTCTTCCCCATTTCATATCTCCTCTTCTCCCTTTGTCTCCTCTCCTCTCTGTTCCTCCCTTCACTTCTCCTCTCTGTTCTTCCCTTCTCCTCTGCTCTCCCCCCCCCATACACCCTCTCCTCCTTTCAGCGCTCTGTTAGATGCATCCATTCATTTAGAGCCTGTAAGACATGTGACACAGATGTACTGGATCTAATTCTTCTCCAGGATATTTTTTCATTTCTTTCTTTGTCCGTTTTTTTTTCTTTTCATTCTCAATACAGGCCAATGCATTGGCGGCCAGCCAGGCCTACGGCTCACTGCCCAGCCAACACCGGCCTTCCAATGCCCGGAGCTTTCTGGGCCAAAAAGGTCAGCAGTCTGGCCTTGGCGTGGCGCTCGATACCGGCTTGTTGTGGCCCCCACCCCCAACTCCTCAGCGCCTAGAGTTTTGAGCTCAGGATAGGAAAGCCCTCAGGTCCTCACACCTACCCTGTGGTCTCCATGGGAACGCAGGACAAGCCAGATTTAGTTACATAATTAATTACGTGGCATTTGCTTAGCACATTTGCACTCTGTGAGTTCCTTGACATAACAATTTACTGTTTATTTATCTGCAGGTATTTTGTACTGAAGTAGTCCAGGTTAAGTACCATGACCTCAGATAAGGAGGAGGGCCAGAGCACAGATTCAGCCGCTTCCCATAGCTAAGCAGCCCTGCACAGTCCCAGTGATGCCCTCATATACTCCCAGGTGCCTGTCTAGACCTGAATCTAGAGAGTCTGGTTGGTATGGGTGCAAAGCAACTGGCCTTCAACTCAGGTGAGGAGGAAGTGGTGAGAGCCTAAAGGGGCTTGGGGACCGTGTCGTGCACGTCACTGGTTGAGCAGTCTCAGCCTGCTAGCGCCACCTGAAGGCGGCAGCTGTTTGGCCATAGATTACCTTGGCCTGACTCATTGCGGTCGGCATAGCTGTTGATTTTTCTTGCGCTTATCGCCTACCTCGCAGATTGTTATAGAGACACTGGGGAGCCAGGCAAGGTGCTCTGGTGAATGTGCGCGATGGCAGAGTCTGTGTCGAGAGGGGGATTGGCTACTCGATCGGACAGGGGAGGGTGAGATCTGAGGATATTGGCGCATTGCTGACGAAGGCGGGCCAACGTCATGCTCCCGACGAGGGCGGCGGCCCACTTCCCAGCCATATACCCAGCCGGGTCAGGCGCTGATGTGAGTGCTCCAGTTACCTTTAACCATGGAGGTCAGTCCAAGCAGAAGGGAAGCAGCGTGAGATGTCTACAGGCCAGGATGGGGCCAGGCCGGGCCATTGGCTGGGTCTCCGTCGTCCTGCTGCCTCGAGCAGGGCACCAACATGCAAGGCCGTGTGCTTCTGCACTTTAAATAGATCTCCAAGCGGTGGCCGCCCCCCGCCCACCCCAACTGCCTCCACCCATCCTCGTGGACACTCAAGTGCAGGCCATTTAAAGTGCTCTGTTTGCTCAACAAGGCCCCCGATTGCTTGATTCCTCCATCAGACCACAAGAGACGAGAGGAAATGAGTGCCGGCGCCTTGTGGGGGGGAATTCCAGCCCAACATCCACATTCTAGCCCTGATGGGTCCTCTAAGTGCGGGGCATCACCCGCACACCAAATGGACCCGTAATGGTCTTGCCTGTACTTCCCACCCACTCTTTCAGCCACATTCCACTTTAAAACCTTGAAGGCTGCTGAGGATTGCCGATTCTATCACCTGCGCTACATATTTAGCTATATGCTAAAACTACCTTGGTGTGTTATGACTGGTCTTTTTTTTTTTGCCCCGTTAAATTAACATTCTAATTTATGTAACGCCAGGGGCACACCTGGCCTCCAGATTAAATTTTTGGATGATCGGTGAAGGAAGCGCAAGTACTGATTTCTGAAGCCATTGAGCTGAGAGGTATGAATCTATCCACGCTTGTGAATATAAAGTATGCAGCTCTGTGTGTGTCGTCCCCCCCCCCCCCGTTTCTCTTTCTGCTTGGCCTCCTCGCGGCTCTCAGGTTCAGGGGAGAGGGCTGTAGCACTTCCAGAGGTAGTTGGGTGTGTGGAACGCAGGAGAGAGGCTAGCCCTTGGCATCGCGGGGGAAAATATGTTAAAAGAAAACAACTGACAAGAGTGTCAGAGATAAATGTCGAAGGGGCGAGGTCTGTTTTTGAGTCACACAGTGGTGAGGTGCCTCAGAGTCAAAAGTGCTTCCAGTCACACCGATTCCCTTGGAGAACAAACGGCACAAGGAGGAAAGAGCACATTGTAAATCCCCCAGGAATCCAACTGTTTGAGGAGAGGAGAGATCGACTCAAGTGCATCGCAAATTCTAATCTACTGAATTTAAGAGTCCGTTTCATGGCCGGCGGTTAGACCCCACTGCGGCTCTCTGAAGGACAAAGAAGCAAAAACAAAGCCTTTGGTCAGTCATAAAGCCGTCAGAACTTGGAGCTCAGGTCTTCTGTAGAGGTTCTCTCTTATTTCTTACCTGTTTGTTATCTTCGGGTCAAACGGCCAGACTCAAGGCGGGATCAGTGAACAGGAATAATGCGTTCTGTAGCAGGCCTTCCAAAAGTAGAACCAGTGGTACACCAGTTTGTCATGGTTTTTATTTTTTCTTCACTAGAACCATTAGTCTTGAAGGCAGAATAGCAATTAGGGAAATAGTTTAGTGAGAAAGGCTTTCAGATTTCAAGAGCAAGGATGGGGCTGTGGGAGAGTGATGACATCGCTGTTACCCTTGTCAGTCTTCATCAGATTCAAAATCCTAGATTTAAAAACTGATCCCCTAAGAGTGTCTCCAAAGAAGGATGCAGACTCACCTCGCCAGCAGACGCTGACATTAGCAGCTCCCCGTGACTATGTGAGATTCAGTCTCCTCCCTTTTGTCTCAGCCTTGAAACATGGAGGCCAGGGCTTAGCCAAAGCTACACATTGTAATTCTGTGACTGACTCACGGTCCATTCAGACACCATGGCAACCATTGTGGAGTTTGCCATGTTAGTGCTTGCTACAGGGATCCATTCCTCTGTTTGCCACACCTCAATGGATATTGCAGGAACTCTTACCTCTCCATGACCTACCCAATGGTCCAGGGCTCATGGAGGAAGCTATATATCCTGGTCATGCACTGTGTCCCTTAGATTACTGTTTTCAGCTCTGCAAACAATGAAAATAGCAACGGGATGATATGCCTGAATGAGTAAATGACAAAAAGCTGAATAAATCACACTGACTGGACTTTGATTTCTGTGGATGTTTGGAGTAATTCTGCTGAGTTTTGGCGGCGGGAAGAACTTTAAAAAAAATACTGCTGTTGACATTCCATCCTCGGCAGTGAATCCCAAGCTACCGGGTGACCAACATGCCCGAAGCTATGCTGTCACAGTAGCTTTTTAAGGCTCCATCCTGGGCCTTTTCTGGTTTCTTTTTCTTGTGCATGCAAGCGACGGCGTTTGCCTTTTTGACAGGCCGCAGCAGAGGGGGAAAATCAACGGGGCCCCAACACAGCATGAGGCTGTCGCTCAGTAGCACTGTCCTGTTTTTTTAAACCTTCCAAGGCCCCCCAGTCTGTGCCAATGCATTGAGAAGAATTGTGGAATGACCTTAAGAGTAGGGAATGTCTTCTCTGGGGGGAATTGACTAACCTTGGTCAGCATCTGATATAGACCTAGGAAAGGCTCAAGGATCTCTTTATGGATTTACATAGGTGCCATGCCAGCGGCCCTCTCAGGGCTCCCTTAAGCACCAGCCCTTCATCAGGTCTCTTGAGAGAAGCTTTATCTCAGACCAAGTTCATTCAACTCTTACCACTGTAGGTCTGTTAGGCACAACGGCACCTTGTTCTCCAGAGCTAACTGGCCCTTTTTTTGTCCATTTTAATCTCTGCCAAGCAGAGTTTTGTGGTTCTGTTCCTCTGTGTAGGAAGACTCTATCAGCTCTGAACACAGGTAGATTGCTGTCCTCCAGAAATGTGCATGAAGGACTGTTATGATGGCCGCAACGCTGTCAGAAGCATTATTGTTATTGATATTGTGTTTACCGTGACAGCGAAACTATTGCCTCAACTGGACAAATAGTCCAAAATGTCGTTTATGTGACTATAAAGCACAAGCCAAGGTTTGTTGTCAACTCGGGGCCATGAATTTATGGCCAGGCAGTTCTCGTTTGGGCACCTCTAGATGTCCTCACATGATCATCCAACCAATGGATGTCTGCGATATGCCCACGCTATTTTGGGGGTTTCTCATTGCCAAGTTTATGTGTCCCCATAAAGCAGTCATTTGTTATGCTCATGGAATGCGACGATGATCTTAAGCCCCAGACACAACAACGAGAGAGAGCTCTTATGGTGTTGACATTGAAACATCTGATGCTTTACAGGATCAACGCAAGATGGATTTACGCACATCTCTGCATAATTTTTGGGTGTGATTTTGGTACTCCTTGACATAATTGAGGTGTCCATTAACTTCTCTGAACGCTACAAGTATTTATCACGTGTTATAACCGATGGGTTAATTATCAATGATAATTAGATAGTTGTTCCTACACTGATGAATAGACGATGCTATTTTTTGAATGTACATCATTTAGTAATGAGATGAAGATGGGGACGGCTTGACAATCCACACACGTTGCCGGGTGACCATCAGTTTGCCAGAAAACGTGTGTGAGCTCCGTTTCAAAAGGGGGGGCAGCTCACAACTGCGTTTTCATTTGTCGAGTGGGGCTTAATTTAATCTCATCCAGCTTCCATGGAAGCCCAGAGGACACAAAGTTATTCAGCAAATACCCCCATGGCTATGGAAATTATTTTCTGCTCATTTGTGGAATTTTATTGCTGTCGCATTTTGGTTTTGCTGTCAACAAAAGTGCAGCAGTGCTTTTGTGATGCTTCCTAGATGGTTTACTGGCTATGTTTCAGCATCTTTTTGCTCCTGGGGAATAAAGCGAGAAGAAAGAAAAAAACAATTGCAGCTCCCGTTTGTACTTAAACTGGAGATGTGCGAGTGGACTGTGTTTGATGGATGAGATATCAGTGAGGCGAAATGGTTCTGTTGGGTCCCATCGCTAAGCAGAGAGGCTTTTAGCTATTATAAATGCCTACAGGCTTTATTTCTTTGAGTCATACTTGCTCCTCTCAAGCACTAATGACCTTCTGAGGAAATTTCAGGCGATGCCTCATTAATTAATCGCTTTAGGCTAACGAGATTGGCACCTTCCGCAATTCTCAGAAGTTCAGACGAAGATGACTCTCTATACACAGGAGACAAGTCTTTCACAGATTGTCAGACTTGGATCTGAAAAGGAAAGTATTCTCACGTTTCCCTGTTCTTTTTCTATTCAGGTCAGCTTGTTTAGTTTCTCGATTTACCCCCAAAAAGTTTTTTACAGCTGGGTATTTACAGACGATGTGTGGGCTCAACCTTTTAATCCTGGCAGCTCACTACTGAGGTTCATGCTATGATATTATGACTGCAAGCCCACTCTTCTGTCAGTGGCCCCTGCAGACAGAAGGGCAGAAACTCACATGAATCTACAGTATTTTCTCCATATTTGCTTTGCCTCTCAGTTTAACCCTTGTTTGCTCAGGAAGCCAACTTCCTGTTCATTCTGCTTTTCTTTTCAGTCCACTTCCTGTTCACTCTGCCTTTCTGTTTAGTCCACTTCCTGTTCGCTCTGCCTTTCTGTTCAGTCCACTTCCTGTTCGCTCTGCCTTTCTGTTCAGTCCACTTCCTGTTCACTCTGCCTTTCTGTTCAGTCCACTTCCTGTTCGCTCTGCCTTTCTGTTCAGAAAGCTAGCTATTTGTTCTGCCTTTTGTTTGTTTATTGCCACTGCCTGCATGTGTCTCCCTGGATCTAAAATGTCAACTGCTGAAGCAGATTGCTCATTAAGAAGAGCAAAGTTTGAAAAACTACCCTAGAAAATTTGCTTCCAGGACAAGCTATCACTGAGCTTGACTTCAGGTTCAACCTCCAATGTAATAGTATCGCTTTTCTCTCCCTGCGAATGTAGCATGATGATCTAGTAAAATAGGTTCAGAACATTTACCTTCTACTTTTGGTTCTATAAAAGAGAGCCAAATGTGTGTGTCTACAGAAGCTATTTAGTGTCCCTTCTGCAATACAAGGTGAATAAGCAGATCTACAGTACATACCACCAATACCAACTCATTCCACTGTTGTAACTGTATCCTTTCTTGTTGACTCTGCTGTTTACCGCTGTCATCTTAGAGAGCCAGAAACGTGTCAAATCATTTATAAGAAAGCACAATATATTCCGTGCAGGTAGTGCCCGACTGCGGGCGTGTGAAGAACGTGTACTTCCCAAACTGAATATCAGACCGGCCTGTGGCTAAACATTGATTTGGAATATATATTCAGTTAGTTTTCAGCTGGCAGCTGGAATTACCCCTCTTTTGCCTGGGCCAAGAGGTTCAGACATTTCAGGAGACCATTTCCAAAAAAGAAAAAAGAATATTCTCTTCTTCCTCCCCCCATCTCTAAGAGGTTTGTCTATGGGAGGAGCTGGAGAGCATTGTCCCAGCATTTGCTTCTGCTTCTTGGAGTGAAAGACGTTTCCTTTCTTTAAAATTCGTTTTGCACCTCCGCACTGGATTTCTGAGGCTCCTATACCATGATATGCTTCCTCCTGGCTCTCCAGCAGAACCGGTCAATCCTGGAGGCAACTCAGGCAGCCGCCTATGGCGCCATCTTGTGAGAGGACATCGACATAGCCAGCGATTTCACTTACACCTGGCATGCACTGTCCGTCCCTCTGGAAGCACTCACACCCTGCGTGGTGCTGGCACAGAGAAGCTATGCGATCTGGGGGGAGGAGAAAGCTATCAAGGACACTACTAGGGTAGGATGGTGTGACTGAAAAAAATGGTTAATAGAACTGTGAAATGATTTTTTTTTTTATCACAATGAATCACGCACTTTGGTGATTAATTGCATATACAACTATATTGCAATACCATCAAAAAAGAAAGATTTTGTAGTTTGCATATTCAGCATAAAAATGAAATTAAAAATCTTTGCTCATACTGTTCTATTGTTGTCTCAAAATGTATCAAAATTAATGCAATTAAAGATCATACAATCAAAGAAATAACATTATGACTTCAAAGCACTTGTTATTTAAGATTTATTATTATTATTGTTTGGTGTTTGCATTATAATGTAATAAACTATGAAGATTTTTTTTCTTTACTGCCATTGCTTAAGCATTTATTGTGGATGGCAGGTTGGGGGGGCACTAGCTGTGATGCTTGGCAGGGCACCACATGGGTGTTGACCGGCTCTACTCCCCATCCATTCCCTAATGCTGTCGCTCATCTGGGTTCAGCAACACATATGAGGGTCTCAGGGAGCAGACTGCGACAGACCAGGGACAAATATGAAGCAGACTTCTGAGGTGAAAAACCGTTTGTAGCTTCGAGCAATCTAGGTAATCCGATCCTTAATTTAAGACGCTTTTCCACTGGCACCAAAAAACTGAGCTGTACCCGAGCCGTACCGCGAACTTGTAAATTATGCAAGCCGTGTGACCAAACTGAGCGGCTGCATCACCACTATCCGATTGGTTGAAATGATTAGTCGAGATTGTGCTGATCTCCGTTTATATACATGCATTATCTGAAGGAAAAACAGGCATTATTAGTAATATCACAGTTCGTGATGCATTAATGCATTCCCCATAACTTCGAACCTCCTATTTAAAGAAGTACTACAGAGCAGCTGTAAATGGAATGTATTTGTAATGTTAATTCCCCTAGCACTTCATGCTAACATAACGCAGCGATATTCACAGAGTGCTAGCAGAAATTAGCACATGTTAAATCATTATTTACACCGTATGAACAGTAAATAAGCGTCACTTTGGTTTACGACACTGTCGCTCTCCAGACCCAGCAGCACCTGTACCAACCCGACCCTTTTGCAGTGGAAAACTGAAGCGAGCTGGAGCCGCACTGTAACTAGTGACACCTTACAGTGCGGCTCTGCTCCTGTATGCCAGTGGACAAGTGCTTAATGAAATGATTGGCCTATCAGAAATCACTCTTCTGGGACCCTGAGTACCTCAGCATGTCCGCAGCTGTCAGGGGGTCAGTGTGGCAGTGGGAATTCAGACGCCGCCACAGCGCCCCCCCACACTGGCCAGTGTTCAGCAGTATTTCCTGGCCCTGGACTGGCAAGCCGGCCTCTGCAGTATTTCTCAGTTCCTTTGGGCAATTTCTCTAAACAGTCTTGAGGTTCTCTCAAATGCTTGCACATTTCTCAAAACAATTTGAGCACTGCAGTGCAATAATTTGGATAACCAGCAAAATGAATGAATTCATTAAAACCTTTCATTCATGTTTCAAGATGCAGTTTTCTTGTTACTTGTTTGGTCAATGACACCAAAATGTGAAATCTTTGAATCAGTGCCTACAGACAAAATGTCTAGTCATGTTGTCAACATAAAACTATACCATGGAAGTATTTTAAGAATTAAAATTGATCAGTTGTTACTTAAGTACTTCATTGTCATTTCTCGATAGCCAGCTGAATTTGCTTGTGCACCAAACCTCATGTATGTTCTAGAAACCATTACAAAGTTCTATCACATTGCTATTTTCTGCAAGACAGGAATGCTGCAACATCTGTGAAGTTTGCAGCATTTTTTTTCTTCAGGAAAACAGAAATTACAATGCTACACATAGAACCAAACACAAATCTGAAAGTTTTTTTTTTTTTTTTTTTAATGATGTTATACGCTTAAGTGTTTAAATGTTTTGCGGTATATAAGTAAAGAAATGAGGAGCGTATAGTTCATTTTGGCAACATGTCTAATGCATCATATTTTTGGGATAATTCAAAGTGTATATACCTAATCCTATAAGAACCAAGACTGAGTCATTTGTGAATGAATGAAAACAATGAGAAATGACGTTCTGTTGTGATGCACTGACTTAAGGGTGTGCAGGTTTATATTTGTAGTTATTGAGAAGGACCATTTTCATTTGAGAGTTTGTCCAAAGTGACCGAGTAAAATCTGTAAAACATAATCATGTCCTTCACAATTGCATGAAATTGGGTCAATACTGTTGGGTATAACAACTGTGTAACACAGAGTTCCGGTAGCTGACAGGGGAACGAGTGCACTTACCCTAAATCGATAAATGAAATGAAGATAAAATGCCTCACCATTGTCCTCATCCTGTGCATTGGAGTCTTCTTTCCAAACCCTTTTTATCTTATTTTCCTGTACAAAAACAAATTTTGTGCAGTTTTTCTAAATTTATGCATGTTTTTTTTTTTTCATTTAGCTGAACGCAGATTGGTGAAAAAGTGAAAAATTTACCACTACAGTCGTGGAAAAGGACACCTCTTTATATTAAATGCAGGGGCATAGAAACCAGGTGGGGGGGGGAGGGGCATGACTTGTACCCCCCCCCTAGTATTTAATTTAGATTTATCCCCCCATAAAAAAAGATCTTTGCAATATCCAGCTCTCTCTTATGTCATTGATTAAATGTATGATTATACATGCACATGTCATGTATGCACTGTGGTTATTAATAGTTATCTCCTACCGTTTATCTACAAACTAGAACCCTAACCCAGCCCCAGCTTGGTTAAGTCAAACTATGACCTCTTACTGATGGTGTCCATCCATAATTCTCCTTAATGTTATTGGTGCCCAACCTGTATCAGCCTGGATTTCAGAAAGATTCCCTCTTTTTGATAAAGGGTGCTGTGGAATTAGTCGTTTTGTGTGTTTTACCGCTGATCTTAGTGACGGAAGCACGGGGGAAATCCCTGCGGGGGCTGGCGTGTTACGCTCCTCTGCAGAGTACGCCCTATGGATCAGTGTGTTTCCTTGTTTTTGCCTCCCGGTTATCGCAGGCCGCGGGCAAAAGCCCGACACTGTTTGGTAGATCTTTACTAAGCTGACAAATCTGATTGGCATTTGGCTAAATTGCTTTCTAAGACCCCAAGGGGTTGCTGATTTAAACAATTGAAATCGATCTGAAGGATTGGGGTGAGGGAGTCATCTCTTATTCAAAGTCAATTCCCAGCCGTCTGCAAAAGACTCTGACCCCCTGTTAGTACCCGCTGCATGCACACTTTGTCTGTGTGTGTGTGTGTGTGCACGTCTGTGTGTGTGTGTGTTTGGGCATGAATATATTACTTTGTAGAGGCATATATTACAATGTCATAAAAAGCTGTTATTTTGATGTTGTTCGGACCAACATCAGTGCTCCCAAAAGGGAAACTCAATTTTATAGCAATCAAAAAACAAACGTTAGGGCTGGGTAGGCGTTGGGGTTGTCATTGTTGGATTAGGGTTTTTTCCATAGAAATGAATGGATGGTCCCCACAAAGATACAGTATCTCACAAAAGTGAGTACACCCCTCACATTTTTGTAAATATTTTATTATATCTTTTCAAGGGACAACGC
>JAODJU010000038.1:16190557-16221949 GCA_026776725.1 Gnathonemus echidnorhynchus | reverse complement strand
GCATTGTCCCTTGAAAAGATATAATAAAATATTTACAAAAATGTGAGGGGTGTACTCACTTTTGTGAGATACTGTATTAATATATGAGTGTGTTTGTATGTATGTGTGTGCGCGTGTATTGTGGAAGATGGTGTTCAGAGTTCGGAGGTTTGGGTGTGTCGATGGGCTGCGTTAGACTTAAATGCCTTGCATGTGTGGATGTGCGTCAGTGTTTAAGGGCAGTTAGTGTTAGTGTGTAGGCTGTGTGGGTCGTGCTTTAGCGTGTGTGGGTCTGTGTGTATGTTCCGACACGGTAGGTCTTCCACTTGAAAAATGGTACTTCTCCACTGCTCATCCACAGCAGCAGGTGATTTCCGAAAAGCTTAAATGTAAACCTGCTTCCATCATTATAGAGACTTGTTCTGCTCTGCATAATGAGCCTTGAAATGTTGAATTACGTTTTACAAGCGTCTCTGGGGTGGACTGGCGATTGGCCCTTGGCAGCACAGCACCTGGTGGCTTTCAGGAACACCTCAGCTGGGGTATCTTGTTTTCTGCACATTGGTGGTGGCCGGTAAGGGAAACCAAGACACCCCCCCCCCCATCTCAATGTCCGTTTGCAGCAGATGGGTGGGACGATGCCCCCACGGAAAGCCTTTCCTGGCCAAATTGATCATCATTTAATCAGGCTTTAATCGTGTCAAGATCAGTGGGGAAGCAGGAGATTGATGGTCAAGGCCCATCTTTTATCGATTCCTGCTTAATGAAGAAATGTAAAATTTAAGTGCTCAAACAAACCACCCCTCACCCCAATACCATCACTTCAAGAGAAGAAGGAAAACATGGACCTCAGTTGAGGTCAGTAAAGAGAACATTGCTTTCCGAACATCACAGCCGCTAAAATCTTGAGATGATAACTGCCACACTGAGAGCTATGCTTTCCGGGAGTTAATGGTTTTACTGAAGGAGTAGCAATGCGTTTAACTGAATGTTTCAAGGTCAAGCATAAAAATCCAGAGTAATACGTCCGTTATTTTCTGTGAGCGAGGCACTAATATCCGCCTCTTCTTGACTTTCAAGCTTAACTGGGTTCTTTTCAGTTCAGTGTCTAAATTTATGCCAATTTAAGCGCAGATTTTAAAGAAAGTTTAAAAAAGGCTGCGGTGTTGATCTATATTCCCCTCTCTCCGAGCACACCTTCAGCGTAATTGATTCAAATACCAAGGGCCTAAATCTGTTACGACATAAAAGCCGCAATTTCGCCAGATCCATATTTTTTGAGATTTCTGATGCTTTCTCATTAAAGCGCTCGTTAGGCCTGCCGCTTCGTAATTGATTTTCGGGCTTCCCGCACATTCCTGTTGGGAGAGGACTTTCAAAAAGTCAAATCCTTCACCCCCCCACCCCCACCCCTTGTCGCTTTTTTCCCGCCGACTGCTTGCAGACTGAGCGCATTAACAGTCAACCTTCTTCAGGCATGCGTTTAATGCAGGGTGAAGAAATTGTATCTTCCGTGGAAATGTGGGTATTTTTTTAAATCCTCCCTGACAGACCTTGGAAAGACATGGAGCCTGACATTAACTAACGCTCATTTGTGATGTCCATCCACCCCCCCCCCTCCCTTTTTTCCCAACAGCGCTAAGGGACAACAGGATCGAGTTAGTGCGTGCGTCATGGCAAGAGCTAACCATCAGCATCAGCGAAGTCACGCTGCAGGACGAGGGCCTGTACACCTGCTCTCTGTTCACCATGCCCATCAAGACGGCCAAGGCGTACCTCACCGTTCTGGGTGAGTGCTCTGCAGAGCCCCCTGGAGGCCAGAACAGGAGAGGTAGAAGGAAAAAATACATAATTTTACAGAATCAAAGTTTAAAGGGCAAACTGTCATGGTTATTTTTTTTTAAAATGGGAAGTAGGCAGGTGGGTTTGAGGAAGTGAAGAAATGCCAGCTTCACACCCAGTGTTTGCTGAAAGCATGATGCGTCACTTCCCTAAGTCAGTGACGGGCAGTCGGAGAAGGATGCAGATGGAGACGTTTATTGTCACTAATTTTACCCACAACAGTTGCAGAAATGTGACACGTGCTGCTTAAAAAAAGGAGTAGTGAATATTTATAGTTTCCTGCCTCTGTCTTTGATTGCTTCCAAGAAGGACGGATTCACAAGGGTGAGAAATGTCCTATGTTGTACTACTGTACTACTTCTGATTGTCTGAAGCCAGCGTTGGCTTTACATTGTGTATTTGAGGCCTAAGTTGACGTGAATTCTTTCCACTGTACCTTTGGAAGTCACAGGTATAAACACAGGGGTAGACTTTTAACAGCTATCCAAACTATCCAAAAAGTTGACTTTTTCTCCAGGGGAAGGTGTCCCAGTCCTGTGAAAAGTGGGGGTGATATTTTTTTTTTATTATTATTATTATTATTATAATTTTTACTTCTGGTTGGGATTTAATTAACAGGAGCCTTTCAGTCTCCTATCCATCACCAGGTGCTGCTTAAAATGGTTCCTGAAGGTGCAATTATCTGACAAATCAGACAGCGTGCTTTCTCTCCCGCGTGAAGCGAGCATCACCACTGCCAGAATTGGTTTTTAAAAAAAAAAAAAAAAAACACTCTTTTTGTTTGTTTCTATAGGAATGACAGAGTATACTGTTACTCCATTTCCTGTCGGTAAATTAATTAGGTGTCCAATTACCTTGCCTGGTTAGCATGATTTGACACTCCATTAAGTCCATTGTACACTGTATGAGACAACTTGCATGAGAAATGATTAAGAACCCATGGTGCAATAACTGTGTTTCGCAATGTTCAGCAATATGAGCAGAAATCGATAAATTGATAACAAAATGGAAAGGCCACTTAAGATCCCCTTCCCAAAAGTAATTAGTGTCAGCTAACAGTTGGAGAGCAAATTCATTAATGCGTAATTCGTAATTGCTAATATTCAGCTGACATTAGGACAAATTTGCACACGGGCCAGGAGACTCAATCACAAAAAAAGGTACTTCCACTTCATCTGCCAAATTCCGAGGTTACGGCTCATTTGTGCAGAACAAATCTAAACTGGAAAAACAGAAGTAATTTAGGAGCAATGCATGGTAATGATGTGGCAGGTTGAAATCCAAAATCGATACCTTGTTGACAGAAAAATATCCAAAATTATTCCTGAACAATACAGAATAGAAATATATAAACAGGAAAATCTAACATTTTGTGCGTTGAGCCATAGCAGCATAATCTCTTTTGGTTTCTGAATTCAGTTCTTGCAAAAATGTCTAACATTTCAGGCAAATAATCACACATGTATAAAAGAACATAAGTTAAAAGTTTTGCTACAATGTGGTTGAAGCATCTTGCAGTATATGGATTAAACGAGGGCCCATGTCTAATATAGTTTACTTTTTCTAGCATAAACGGTAACACTTTACATTAAGTGCACCTTCATAATGCATTCATAGAACATTCATAAGCAGCATGCAAGTACACCTTAACATCCTAACATCCCTTAACAGCTTTAATATACATTAATAACAGACATTACATGATTATAAAATTATAATATTTGTTATTATTATATAATGTTTGTTATTAATGTATATTACAGCTGTTAAGGAATGTTAGGATGTTGAGGTATACATGCATGATGTTTATGAATGTTTTATGAATACTTAATGAATACATTATGAAGGTGTACTGAACGTTTTATGAGTGCAATATAAAAGCATTATGAAGGTGCAGTTAATGTAAAGCGTTCCAGCATAAACTATTCCGTATTTGCCTTTGTGTCATTGGGATGGTGACCTTTCACCCTCAGACAGACCCCCAGTGGAGTTCATGGCACCAAAATAGCCTACTAGCTCTCAGTAAAATGTTTTAAAATTAGCACACGTCAGACTCCATTGATATCAAAAGTTTGTCGGCTGACACCCTGCTGTTGTTCCCCCGAAGCAGAGAAGCTAACCTGAATTGTTTCAGTAAAGAAATAAATCAAGCCAGCATGCTAATTAATCTTGAAGGCATTCTCCTAAGAGGGCACTTGGAACAGTGCAAAAGCACAAAGCAGTAATGCTGCATTCCATTTGAACTTGTAACTCGGAAATTCTGAGTTCCTAGTCAGACATTTCAACTGGTATGGCCCCTGAAGTCGGAATTCCTGCTCGGAAAGTCAGAATAATCTATACAACCCCGACCTCAGACTTCAAGATGGCTGCGCCCTTTATCAACCAAAAAAAGCCATAGTTTTATACTGTTTATTAGGACTTTGGCTTATTTGTGGCTCATTAAATCGGTCGTACACACAGCACTGTCCAACAGATACCACATAATGTGATGTTATCAGCTGTCAAATAGCTAACATTTAACCAGACTAGAACTGGGCCTGATTCAGAAAGCAGGATTTCTTGCTTAGCCCGGATAACTTATCGGATTGAAGGTCATCTGGGCTAAATGTAAGTGAACAAAGGTAAAGCCCATTTAAACTGGGAAACCTTAAATCCGACAAGTTGTCTGGCTCAGCAAGAAACGTTGCCTTCTGAAACAGATCCCCGGTATTGCTAAATGCCTTTCTGACTTGTTGTACTGGCACATGGTTAACTCGAGTGTGACGTCATTCCCAGCTCCGACTTCCAACCTCCGAGGTAAATGGCATGCAGCATAAACTTTAACACCTTCCTGCTGTCATCGCTCCTTCACAGTTCTCCACCTAGTGGCTAGAGGACTTTACATAGGTGTGCTGTAGCCCTTAGTTCCAAGGTTAACCACAAGTCATTGTCTGTCACCCTGTTTGGCATTTAAAATGAAGTCATCAATTTAGCCAGCCTCTGTTCTCAAATCTTGGGTTCCTAAATAACACGTCTATAAGGCGATAGCATAGTGTACCGCATTGACTTCAGTGGGAACCAGTTTCAATAAAAATATTTTTTAAATATTCCACTCAAAATAAAACGAAAAGCAGACCTGAAAATCGAAACGTCTTCTGATTCTTTTAATTCCAAGGAAACCGACCTTTTTATGTTAACCGAAGTGCATCTTCCATTGTCAGGTGAGAGAACATTTATTAACTTTCAAAACAATGGGAATCTTTTTATACCCCGAGCTCCAGTCACACGTGGGGGGGCTGTGTTTATTAACCTTAGTGGCGGGTATTAAAGCAAGCTGAGTGCAGCATCTGTTTGAAAGGTTTAAAAAGTCAGCGGTACAGACACCTGCTAGGGGGCAGCTTTTCCTGCAACCTGTTTATTTAACAATAATAATAGTTTTTCTGTTGTCTGTGTGCTTTTAAAAGTGTTTCCTTTTTTTGTTAAAACACTTAGACAAGTCCCCTGCCGATTCGGAAAAATGAAGCAGACGCGTAATGCGATTTCCTCAAGTGTGGCTCTAAAACTTCTTAAATTTTCATTCTTGTTTTCATTGTTGTTGCAGGTGTAAACATGCATATAACTGTTTTCATTTACTATGCCACAAGCAAACTAAAACGGATTACTTATTCACACAAAGAATCTTCAAGTAAAAATGATTCAATTTTCAATAAAGAGTAAGACAAGTGTTCTTGACGACCCATTGGATAGGTTTACTGAAGCTTCATAGAGTTGTACCAGATGGTTTATGTGAAGTAGATGAAGGTGCCACCTCACTTCTACATTGCTTTGAGCAAAAGTCACTGCTAAACAAATAAATGTAAATGCAAGCAATGTCATTTCTAAGGCTTCTGTTTGTTCTCAAAACGAATGACATTTTCAGTGCTGAACTTCCTAAAGCGTTGCTGGGAGGACGTCTATTCCCACAAGACAGGAAGTAACTGTAGGAAAAAGAAACAGAAAACGTCAGACAGGAAGTAACTGCACATAAGGGAGATGGAAAATTTCGAACAAGAAGTAACTGCACATGAGGGCGATGGAAAGTTTCAAACAGGAAGTAACTGCACGTAAGGGAGATGGAAAATTTTAAACAGGAAGTAACTGCACATGAGGCCAATGGAAAGTTTCAAACAGGAAGTAACTGCATGTAAGGGAGATGGAAAATTTTAAACAGGAAGTAACTGCACATGAGGGCGATGGAAAGTTTCAAACAGGAAGTAACCGCACATAAGGGAAGATTCTGAGAGCCGCAGTCGAAAAATGAGTGTCGGAAAAAGGAACAGAATGAAAGAAAGGAAACAAATGCTGGAAAGATGTGGCAAATATCCAACAGGAAGTAACTGCTAGAGAACAAGAAGGAGAGAAGGCAACCAGGAAGTAACTTCTGAAGCGCAGGACGGAGGGAGCAGTGGCAGAGCCCGACTGCCATTGGGAGCTGTCTCTCTCTGACTCCCCCCTCTGCCTGCTTCGCAGTTGGGCTGCTGTCAGGCAGGGATATCAGCCAGCTTTCACAGACAGCCTCTGTGCTTTTTGTTCTGCACCCGCACTACTGCCGGAGAGAGTCAAGTCAGCTTCTCACAGGGCTTTGCTGGAGTACAGACACACATGGAAGCGGTGGCCAGATGCTGGAGGCACATTTCCAAACATAATAAAACCCGATTGACGTGCGAGTGCATGTTTATGTAAATGAGGCATGTGCGATAATTGTACGTCTAATCAATACACCTAATTACGCTGATTAAATAAATGCATTCAAAATTCACCCTGAATATATATTCTGATATATTATTTCTTTGATTAGCTAAACTAGCTAAGTACAATTTCATCTCCTTCAAGTTGCGTATTTTACGTCTATTTATTTTCCATTAACACGTGTAAATGAATTGTGTTAATTCAGTGTTCAGTGTTGACAGATTAGCGTTAAGCACGTGGTAAAATGATCATCGATGAGATCTGTCGCTGCACGCATCCCTCCCGCTTTTGTCGTGCAGGTGTCCCAGAGATGCCTGAGATCGATGGACTCACGAAACCCGTCAAGGAGGGCGACCACGTCACGCTGACCTGCATCACCTCCGGGAGCAAGCCAGCTGCCGAAATCCGATGGTTCCGCAACGAAAAGGAGATCAAAGGTGGGGCGCTGAACCAAGTTGAGCTGGACCAAACTGGGCCAACTTTATCGAACCGACCAACCCTTGTGGTCTCCTAAGATACGACGGTTGTGTTGATAAGCTCCTCCTGGAACTCGTATTCATCATGTAGTTCAGTATTTTTACTTAGCTGTCGCTAAAATCTAATTATTGCTTCCTAACAAATCTCAATATTTAGACAACTGTTGTTAACAAGGCGGCCTTTTCTACGTTATTTGATTTTTAAATAATTTCTTCTTGCTTCCTTTTTTTGTCACCTTCTGACTTTTCATAACAAATAGGTTAAGTAGGTGATACATGTACTAACATAAAATAATTGAATTATCTGTCCAGAGCAGATTTCTTCCTTGTTGAATACCAGCCTTCTAAAAATACAGTCTGTTCTAATTAGTCGCAATAACACCATTTTGCTTGGGCAATTATCGTCTCTCCAGTGGACAGTGCCAGGGGGAGATGAGTTCTTTAGAGTGTTACGCGGATAAGAGGAAGTGATCCTTGGGTCACCTGCATTCCTGTGAATGTCACGTCGGCGTGACATTTTTGCTGAAATATCTGTCAGGAAGGGAAGGTAGGAGAAAATCGAAGATTTGTCTCGAATCTCTGCATTCAGAAAGTGGGATCAGCTGGACTCTGAAACAATGAAATGTGAGATTTTGCGGGGGAAAAGAGGATATGTGTATAGTTATTGTGTCACTTCAGGCTTACCATTCCTGTCAAGGCTGCAGCGACGTCGACCTTTTGCAACAACTTGACTGTAAATGTTTCCAAGCAAATTATAGTTGCGCAAAGTCAGGCCATCACGACTGCTTTTATAGTCTCTGCGACTGCAAATGTTCCCGTGGTGTCAGTCATATCTAATTTTGCAATGTGGAAACTTTATCAGACAGGAATTAGGCCAAACAGGGGGCTGAAAAACGGACTGCGGGGTTTTGTTTGATTTTAATCAACTCTCGCTTTCCTCAAGTCAAGCTCACGATAAGACCCTTAAGCTGTCAGATATGGTCACTGGGACTCGTCACTCTATTTTCCTTTAAAAGCATTTGTTTGTTCTTGGTAATTTCGATTATAGGATTGTTGACTCAAAAGATGCAGAAAGTCAACAAAATAATCTCATTACAATTCTTTGAGCTCTTGATTACACCCCAAAAAAGGCAATTGTCTGAGTCTGACCTGTCATTGATTCGGGATTTAACATCGTGATTTTTAGACAGCGAAAGGAAAAATAAATAAATAAATAAGGTCATTGGCAAAGTTGTCCTTGACACCGTAAACCTAATTAAATACCTGCTACTTGAAAACACAAACAGTATCCTTTAATTAAAATGAGAATAGTCCTAATTAAAAAACACATTTTTCAAATGCTAGACAGTTCTTGTTAATCACAGTGGACAGATTGATCATTGTAATCATTGGGAACAAAACATTGTGTTAAGATGGGCAATTATAGTTGGTTATTTATTTGCGTAGGATGCTTTTGAGATATGGGTTGTCTATTTAAACACATCCTAAAGAATTATTCATCTTATGTATTAATTGTATTTCATTGAATCCCTGTTTCCAGTGATTTAGATGGTCAGAATTCCTAACAGAAATAAACCAAGTCAACTAGGGCTACTGGTTATCGTGCTGTAATGAGATAACTGGTCCACTCTTATCCTTTGTCTCTGCTTCCAAGTGTCATCTCTGTAATTAAAGCAAAAAGTGCCAAATTACCGTCCCCATCCCGACTCTGCTGGGGTGAACATCCCTGTGCGTTGTGGTATAATGAGTATTTACACACAGGCAAGGCCATGACAGAGAGTACGCCTCCGCCACCACGCTACTGTGTTATGTAAAGCTGCACTGTGCTGCGCTGCACTGTGCTGCACTGCACTGTGCTGCACTGCACTGTGCTGCACTGCACTGCGCGGCTGGTGGCGTTCCCACGCGTCAGTCCTAAACGGTCAGCCCTTAGCGGTAGTCGTAAATAGACAGTGCTGCCTTGGTCAAGGCCGCGTGCTCGAGTTTGAGCTTGTGACGGTACTCCGAGGAACTGTCACACCCTAAGGCTGGGGTGAAAACGCAGGCTTCCTCACAGACACCACCTTGGAGGAGGACAACCTGGAAAGTAGCTGACTAGCCTCAAAAAAGAAGCTAATAATGGTGCTTAGACCTAATTTTCCCAGCCAGAAACAGTGCTAAGACTCGTAATTGGGGCTATGTTCTCTTAAATGAGCCTTTCTGAGGGGATGATTCCAGATGGCTATTTTGTGGAGTAAGTTGGACCGTGTCTTTGAAGGTAATACTGACTGTTAATACATCTCAGAAATGTCATACACACTTATGCCTGGAGAACATTTGGACATAGTCATGATAGTAATCACTTCCATTTATCTGAAAAAAGGTTAGGGCTTGTAGTACACTTTCCCTTTGTCACAGGTAAATAACTATGATTAGGTTCGTAAGTAGCAGGAATGGGGCAGTTCTGGCTAGTGTAAAAGTGCTTTAGCTCAAAGTCAACTGTCGAGCATCGCCTTGGTCTGCAGTGGGTCAATTACAAATGACAAGGTTCAGCATTTTAATCATGTGTTTTAACCACTTCTGTGGGGTCAAGATCCAGGAAGGGGAAAAATCATTTCTGTGCTAGCACAGCTGATCAGAATAAAAATCATCAAAGACAAAACAGACATGTTTAATCACTGTAGTGAAAACTGTTAATATTGAGTTTGGGGTTTATTAAAATTACGGAGTTAAAATTGATGTGAATTAGTCGTTGTGTGAACTCATTCCTCGGATACATTTTCAAGAAATTTTCTGCGAACTTATTGGGTTTTGGAAATTTTACGTTGGATACGTTCTTTGTTGGATTACATGAGGAATGAGTGAGTTTTGGGTAACATATTATGAGGAAGCCTGACCGTCTCTGGTTTTCTCATCTCAAAAACAACAAAAAAATGGACCAATTTTTGGAAATTTGCTCATCAGATGTGGTTTCACATTGGACAGTGGGGTGACGATCCCATGTTGATGGCCACCTCCACACATGCCTGTTTTTGACCCTCTCACACCATCAGAGCCTGGCCATTGGGGGTCCTTAACAGCGGTGATAAACATACTGTATCTCACACTCAGAACTAAAAGCTACATCTCTCACTCTCGTTTCCCACAATGCTTCTGCTCAAATCTGGCTGTCACCACGCCAACATCTTCAGCTCCTCCTTTGTTCTGACGGGACTGAGACATCCTTTGGGGCGACATTTCACCCTCTGCAGGCGTGTCTTTGGGAGCCGGTTTCCATTCTAATGGCAGGGCTGTCTGCAGTGAGATTGTTGCTTATTTGTGGCTCTTCATTCCGATACGTTGTTGCAGACAGTGAGAAAATAGCGAGGGCTATGTTTGCCGTGTCCAGTTGTTCACAAGTCTGCAGTGCAAATGGGAAAACAATGTGAGGCAAACACCAGTTTTTTTTTCTGTGGTTCTGTGGATTTGTCCTTTGCCATAGCATAACTGAGATTGACAACTGCTAGAAGAAAGTTTGCAATTTCAGCTGCAGGTTTAAGTTTGGAACCCTGTGAATAAAATGCAGCCTTTCTGCCTACATTAAGCTCTCGATCTCAGCAGCCAGCGTGCCAACAGATGCGGTACCCCATGTATATTTATGTACTACGGAGTGCAAACTGAACATTTCCCATGAAAAATGCAATCCCAAATCCTCAGAGTCATGCTTCTGATGTGAATAACACATGTATCATAATGCCGTTTTCCGTCAGATTTGAACCCCTGCTACCGACGACAAATCTCTTTGGAAATTGTGGTTTTAATAACGATTTACCTCGCTTTTCACTTTGAGAAAGGATGCTCAGAGGAAGTGGACGTCCGTTCCTCGCCATGGCAACCCACACGTCGTTCCTCACCAATGCCTGAAACGCAGGTTAGACACTGACGTAATATATTTATACACGAAAAAAAAAACGCTACAATGGGAAAAATCCATAAGTGGGCAAGAGCTTGTCACCTGGTAATCCATGAAGGAAACCCTGGCGACTTTAAAAATAAAGGTTAGAAAAGATTTGCATGTCAAGAAGGGACAGTGATTTATGTACATGCAGGGAATCATTATGTAGCATGAGTGATGCTTTTTTTTTCCAGCTTTCACGGCCTGAATAGGGCGGCAGAGCTCCACAGAGGATGCTAACGCAAAGTAAGAGACTCTGTAGCGTCTCTATCGCCTGAGTCAGGGCGAAGCCACACAGAGGCGTGGTCCCGGAGCGACAGACTAAAGCTGACCATTACGATAAGGGCTATTCACACCCAACTGCAGCGCAGTGGCTAATTCGTCTCTGTGACATCTTCGGTTGTTTGTCACTGTCACTGCTTATTACTGACCTTCTGTAACACATGGGTTATGTCAGCAGTATCGGACTCCTGAAAATGGCTACAGCAATATAAGGATTAAAGTTTGCATGAATACAGAAGATGCCTATTTGTGAGTCAGAGGTCCTGACCAGCAGGTTATAGCCAACGATGTTATTACACTAAAGAAAAAGTCATTTTAAGGACGGGAACCTAAAAGCTATGTGACAGAAAAACAAATAAGCCACATCCTGAAGTGCTATAGCTGTGTGTTTGTTGCAGTATGAAAGTCTCCTTGTTTGAGACAGACATTTTCTCTAGCCATTGTGCAATTTGCTAACACTGAAGGAGTGTTGTGCCACAAAATATACAAAATTATATAAGAAAGCTTGCAGCAGAACTTTTTTTTATTTGCTTGCACATTTCACTTGAGGAGTTGATGGTTTATTTCCAGACTGACGCAGACTGATTATGTAAGAGTTTGGTTAGATCAATGGCATAAGCTTTCGGCTCTTTGAAGTAAGTGTTACGGAGCCCCGTCTGATGCTGCTCTCACTACATATTTCATGGTGTTAACACCAGTCTCTGCCTATTGCCGTAGGATTAGTGCGATATTCACCCACCACCACCAATTATGGTACCTTAGTAATGGTATTAAGACTAAATCTTAAGCACAGTTCAAACCTTCAGGCCGACTAGGCCTGAATGGCCACTAGGTTGTTGACCACACTCCGAAACACCAGCAGAAACTGCATCAGATGACCGTCCAATTTACTGACATTTTCTTTCTCTCGCCACCTTTTTTCTCTCTCATTACGGAGCACTTTCTTAGTGGAGGTCGGGCCTGGGTGGCCCGCAGACACATGACTAACGGAATAGGACTCAGATCCGAGGGCCTTCCCTTGGAATGCTGGGAATGTAGCTGGCAGAGAAAGGCCAGCGGTGACACATCGCTTCTTCAGCAAGCAGTGTGTGCAAGCCTGTACTGCAGCAAGCTGTCATTCAAAGGGGAGAACAGTGTATGCAAGCCTGTACTGCAGCAAGCTCTTATTAAAAGGGGAGAACAGTGTGTGCAAGCCTGTACTGCAGCAAGCTGTCATTCAAAGGGGAGAAAAGTGAATTCAATCCCCAAGTGTTTTTAAAACGTAAAGTTTACAGACACGCACACACATATATATACACAAATACGTATACACCCAGACACACACACACATGTTTGTATTCATATTTTTGTGGGGACTCTCATTTCTACAGGAAGACCCTAATTCTAACAATAACGACCTTAACCCCTACCCAGCCCAAAACTTAATCATAACTAACCCCCCCCCCCCCACACACACACACACATCATCATCTCACTCTGAATAAAAGGGTATTAATATGAAGCCGGCTAACCCTTAGTTGCTGTAGTAGCCTGTTCTCTTCTGGGAAGGCTTTCCATTAGATGTTGGTTGGATCATTGCTGGTGGGATGGATTTGCTGCCGTTCTGGCTGGGTATTGATGCTAGGTTATCAGGTCCCTTTCTGTGACCTTGTGTGGCCCCCACCTCGCAGCTGAACTTGCTCCCAGATGTTTCCACTTCACTTGCAGATGACCAGGGCAGCTCTAACAGAACAGCAATGTGACAGGACCGACTTGTTGGAAAAGTGTCCTCTGGTGACCAGTAACAGTGCTGGGTTGACTAACTCCTTTTGTTTGACCACCCATTCTGCTGCCATTGTTTGATGCTGGAGATGCGTGGCTGTCTGCTTAATATTACACCTCTATGTCAGCAATGGGTGTGACTTATGTGGTCATGGGTGTCCCAATACTTTCATAGTGTATATATGGGACACCACAGGACAATAAAGCTATAAAATTATTGCTTCATACTTCTTGAAAATGAGATTCTACCAATGGCATCTGGAAGATCCGAAGCCCTGGAAGAATACGTTTTTTTTTGTCATGGTGCTGACGTAAGGCTTTGTTTTATACGAGTGATAAGGCCAATCGAGCTGCAGCGACCCCCCCGCTCCATCCCAGGAGCCCCCTTCTTGTTCCCCTACTCCCTCTTTAATACTTCTTCCAGACTTTTTGTTTCAACACAGCGCCACCAGCCAAACTTTTAGCTTTATCTGTGTATGAAGTCATTTCTCTCATGGAACTTTATATTTGCTTAGAATAATCTTAACAATCCGTGATTGGTCACTGCTCCATCCTGCGTTTATTCCCTGCCTCCCACAACCCTATATAGGACAAGCAGTATAGAAAATGAATGAATGAACGAACGAACAAACAAACAATCGAACAAAGAAACAAATTAAGGAATTAATAATCTTAAAGATCATTTTAGAGTAGGTGTTCATTATGCAAGGTGTGAATGAGGAAATTAGAATTTTTGTTTGTTTTTTTTCCATTCATGGCTCCCATCCTTGTCTCAGTCCCTTCCGTTATAAGTTCAGACCCGACTGGCTGGTTTTTGGTACAGACGTCGTCTGCCCGCGGTGACTCAGCTGCACACATGTGGGCTCGGCGTGACGGATTTCTAAAGAACGCTCCACTGAGGCTGGAGACGAGTCTGCCCAGAACCCATCCGCTGGAGTGACTGACGGAGGTGGACATTTACGAAGGGGGGGGGGTGGGGGGCGGAAGCAGTGGAAAGGAGTACAGAGGGAAAGTCAGAGAGAGACAGAGAGAGAAGGGTGTAGGAGGTTTGTTTTTGCTGTGTCGCTCCTGCCAAGGTACATCTGGCCATTCAGTCTCCCGGGCCCCGGTCTGCACAGTGCGTGAAGTCAGTCTGCATGGTTTCGTAAGAAGAGCCAAGTAAACAGCATTTTTAACACTAATGGAAAGCATGCCTTGGTTTTATTTGTCTGCTTATTTTTAGAACAGAATAGTGAAACTTTTTCAATCCGCGGGGAAATTCTCTTGTCACAGACACACAGAGCTTGGGGGTCACAGCAGTAGATTCTACCGACTGGGAGCAACATTTCTTAACCCCATAATTTTACTACCAGACTTTGTGCCTGAAAGGAAACAAACAACTTTCTGGGCTGGGGGGGGGGGGGGGTTGAAACCCATAATTTTAATATGTGGCTACTTGCCTGCATGTGACCATTACAGTAGCATCGACTGTGTCCCCAGCGTTTAAACTGGGATGTACTGGTAAACTGTGCTGTACGGAATGATGACCTTAGAATACTATAGGATCCCCATCTTACTCTCCATGAGACCAATGACAGACATTAACTCATTTTATGCCCCCCACCCTTTTTATTGACCCTCATATCTTTCACCGTGCTTCTGAAGTGGACACCCACATCCAGGATGGTTTCCCGCCATCCGCTCATTATATGTAATATAACACAATGGCATTCCTAGGATGCCATCCTAGGGTGGGCATTTGGCTATATTGGGTGGGCACCATGCCCCCGATATTGCATGACCAATATCCGTGGCAGCAGAACCCACACATTGCGTTGCTGCCTCTGCACGTGCAAAGCCCCCACTACTAAAACCGCAGGAAGAGACTGGCAAATCGTGAGATAAACAGACTAGGATCGGGCAGGCCTCTGTTGTCCCCACAGATGCTCCGAATTCCCGCAGTTCCAGGTGGGGACGGGCATTTAAATTCCGGTCTGCCGCGTGGAAATGAAATGCTAATCGTCTCCCCCCCGCAGTCGCGGCGTGTCGCGGCAGCTATCTCGAATCGCCAGGAGGGCGGTCACGCTCAAGGAGGCTGTACCCTAACACCGGAACGGAGAGCATTGAAGGGTCCCCCCTCTGTGCACCAAACCCAATCCCACTATGAGTGTAATTACACAGGGCGGCGTGCATAATGAAGATTAGGAGTCTCATCTTTTTTTTTTTTCCAGGCCTCTGGTGTTGATGCTCAAGTTCGATCTCGCTCTCTCCCTTTTTCCGGTGCCTTTCTCCCCACTGTAAGTGGACCCCCGTAACTTTCAGCACGACGCTTGACGTTACTTTCTCATTTCTGGCAATTTACGGCCAGCCTTGACAAACCTCGTCAAGGCTAGCTGTAAATTTACGATATACTTCTCTATCGGATAGATCACACTTCAGTAGATGCACGACAGATAATAGGTATATGGGCGCTGTAGGAATATATGACTGCAAGATTTATGTAGACATAAGCACAGAGGAAAAGATGGTGTTCTGTATGGGAGAAGGATAATCAGGGGCCCTAGGCAAATCTTTTCTTC
The DNA here is from genome assembly GCA_026776725.1 of Gnathonemus echidnorhynchus. Lineage (NCBI taxonomy): Eukaryota > Metazoa > Chordata > Actinopteri > Osteoglossiformes > Mormyridae > Gnathonemus > Gnathonemus echidnorhynchus. The sequence continues at coordinate 16,206,431 of JAODJU010000038.1, read as the reverse complement.
GGAGCCCACCCTCCCCCCCCGCCACCAAGAAAACAGATCATCGTTTCACTTCCTCCACACCACAGGTAATTTGCGGGTCCTAAAAAACTACCTATTTGGCCTATAGCTAGCGCCAGGTCTGAGGTTAATCACAATCACCATTAAATATTACAAGAATCACTGGAATCAGCTGCAGCAAGGATAGGCGTTCGATTGCAAGGCCTTGCTACGGCACGGATCACTTTGTGTGTTGTTCGAGCCAGCCCAGGATGCAGCAGCGATGCTGTATTTACCTGTGGGTATCATCTGGGGGCTCGAGAGCGCTGTGCACAGGGCAGTCGCTGCTCACTGCTATATTTGTCTGTCTCAGTGTGCCCTCCCTGACACACCCTGTCTTCCGAATGATATTTCTGCATGCTCAAACGCCCCCGAGCATGACGCCCGTGCTCCCAGCGCCCCCTGGAGGGCTCTGATTGGCAGCTTTGTGGCATCCCCACTGACTGAAGAGAACTAAGCCAAGGCCTTTGACGATTTCGTAACAAGTCTACCCGAGCCCTGATTTCCAGCGCTGATCCCCGGTATTTCACACGTCCGTCTTCACCTTCATTCTTTCTGCCAGCGGAGGAGAGTCCTGTGAGTTCAGTATGTCATAGAGATGAAAAAAGTGGGAAGAAGAGGAATAATATGAGAATGAAAAGACATAGGAGAAATATCCAGGAGGATATCTCAAAAAATAAAAGGAGGATGTCTCAAAAACATGTAAACATCTCTGTCACAAATGTTTTTAATCACATAGCTATTAATTATCTCTCAGGTACATAACTTGGGTCTCCTCACAGTGTCTTAACTCTTAAACACCTTACATACAGCACATGGACACACACACAATGAGATAATATGCATAGTAAATAACATAAAAAGTACTGCACAAGGTTCTCATTATATATCATGCCAATATGTAATTTCTTGATATACACCAAATATATTTGTACGTATGACGTTTTTGCTAAATTTTTCATGAATCCCTATTGTCCGGGAAATCCCCGTAAGGGCCGTCACAGGCTGGAAAATACAGACAGTGCTATACTCAGAAAACGAGTAGTTCTGGCTGGGTGAGGTTTAGCCGTATGGATTACAAAAAGCTATTAGTTCTATTGTTTAAACCTCAGGTAAACATACCCTCGGACATATTTTAGTATCGGAGGCCTGTATTTAATTCAACTAATACATTTTACAGAACTGTATAGCAATTACTGTTTACTGTACTGTAATGCAAATCATCATGTAAGACAATATATGTGTAGTAAGTAAGGAAATAGATGAGAAATAGTACGATCTAGAAAATAAAATAGGTCTGTGACATCACAATGCGTCTCTCACATACCTTGTCCAAATCGATCTCCGATATGCGTTGTTTCATTATAATTCATACTTGTAGAGACATAACTATACTGCATATCAAGGACCCCCCCTGCCTTTGCACAGCCTCCCCCACGCACACTTATTAAGACACATTTTAGGGCAGCAGCATACAGTATATCGTTTCCGCATCATCATCATGATGTCCACATGCGGAATAATCACACTGCAGCATAAGTAAGGCAAATTAAATCAAGCATGTCATGCTACAAAATTTTTGCTTTTTTTTTGATACAAAAGGAAAACTCACATGGTTCTCATTTTCCATGACAAATCTACAAGATAAGTCTGTTTGATATAATTTATTCCAATTTAAGGGTTTTTGGATACACAGAGTTTGTAGCATGCTAGTCAGTGACATGCACAGCGAATCACAAATCACAATGGACGATATGCGATAATAATAGATATCGCATGTTATGCACATGTAATTCTCATATAGCAAAGAGTGCAATAGTGAGCTGGGCTGAGATCAGGCTATTTGGTACCATAATATTGTCCGGACTGCAGTATACGGTGTTTTCAAAAACAATGTTATTTTGCAATACATTTCCGGTATTTTGAAATCTTGGTGATGAGATTTGCCCACGGAGGGGTTTAGATTTCACTGAAACATGTTTTACTCTGTCATAGGAAACAAAGCTTAGCAAACTTTGCAATTATAATGATTATTCCTTTTCAAGATTATGTTAAAAAAATTAGTTTAAAGTTTACTATTGCTGCTTTTGCATGAATTCTGCTTTGGCCCTCTGAGCCAATCGTAATCATTTCCATCCCTGCTGTTTAAATCAGTCGAGGGGCTGGTGAGAAATTTATTTTGAACTCCTTCTTTGCTTTATAAATATTGCAATATTTATTGCAAAGAAAATCACACTGCGATATCCGAAATTTTCCGACGCCATGCAGCCCTAACGCATAGATATGTGATGTTCCGACAATCCACATATGATCCACACACACTAAAAATGATCCAAGGAGGTTCAAAATACCCAGATACAGGAAACAAAAATAGCTGAAGTCTTTTTTTTAATTCAAAATAAGGTTCACATCCCAAATGTGAGGAAGGGGTGCCCCCCCCCAATCCTCCTGATTTAAATTCCTTTACCCGCAGCCAGCACTCCAGATTCACTCCTGTATGGATTCAGAAGCCTGAACTATCTTGTACCATGTGACACATTTCAAAGAAAAGTGAGGTACCGTACTCTATGAAATTGGTCTCATGTAAAGATCAGAATATATTCACTGCCCCCCCCCACCACCACTACCTTATTGAAATTCATAAAAGATCACGTACATACTCGCAGCGAAACTGTGTGTTATAATTTATGTATTAAAAAACAGGGGAACTTTCCACTCTGAGTTGGAAATCTCGGTTCAGATGGAGACAACTTAGAAGCCTTTTATCTAGTTTGTCTTGACTGCTTTCTTTTAATAGCATTTCTGCCTCATTTAATCCCATTTAATCCTGGATTGTTTGAGGTGAACCCCCCCCCCCCAACCCACAGTGCTCAACAAAACCCATTGGAAAATTAAAAAAAAAAAAAAAAACAGTGAAAGATTCTTACTGGGACAGTCTAAAGGGTGACCTTGCCACTTAACCATCATTATAATTCAAACAGAACAGAAGAGCCACAGACTAAAGGGATTAAATGACATCTTTCCCTCCTGACAGTTGTTAATAGTGTCTTTTGTACCTTGGAAGTCATTTAAAACAGGGATTACAAAGTTAATGTTTTATTCAGAAATATGTTGATTTTATCAAATGATTTTTTTTTGGTGTCCCCCTCCCTTGCTCAGGTCAGAGGATATTGGCACTTCTCCATTTGGTCTTTTAAAAGGACGAAAGCCACCCTCTGTGAGCCGTTCGTGCACTGAGTGGTAAAGGTAGTTCCTGTAATTTCTCGATGCACTGGCGCCATACAGTGACAGGCTGCCCCAGAAAACCAGTAACACTATGCGATGTGAGTCATTTTAAGAACCCTCACCTATCGTGTCGGTGAATTAAACGAAAATTAGTTTGCGGCACAATGAAATTCTGCTTCATTTTGCACCATTCAAAACTTCTTAACAGTTTCGGCTGCTTCAGAATATCACCCCGTTCCATCCAGCTGTCACCCATGCTGTAACTTATCCGGTATATGACAAAAAAGCCGTGAAAGTCGCATTTGCACTTCCCGCATCCGTGCCTGACGGAAGAGTAGTTCCCATGGAGCTGCAGTGAAAAGTCGCCGTCTGTAAATACTTCGGATTTGGCATGTGGAACTTTCTCATTTCCGACGACTTCAGGGGGCCTCATTTCCAGGCCCTTTTCTCTGGCTCAACCGAAAGCCCTTTAAATCAAGAGGGGAACCAGAACAAAAGACAGCTTCTATGTTTGCGTTGCCTAGATGCTGGTGTTACGGTGGCAGGAGGTGAGACTCTCACACTTGGTGGGAGGGGAGGGGCGGGGAGGTGGGCCCAGTCTTGGCTCTTCAGGGCTTCATCCATCACAGAAAGGTCTTTGTCCCATCTCAAGATTCAAGATCTTTATCGGCCAGGCGTAACCGGCAAACTGGGATGCACGCTCAATCAGCCACAATAAACACAGTGAAAAACAATACAAGGCAATGCAATATAGTACAGACAGTGTAAAATAATAATTCCTTACAAGAGTAAAACACAGAACAACTGTATATTATATCAAAATTGAGTTTTGAGAATTGATCGAAATCGAGTCTCTTGGGCTCTATTTTATCTTGTGGCAAAATATCTATGTTCAGCCATGCTCAGTTTTGGAGAAAACACTATAATTTACCTACCTATTACACGTACGGGTGAACAGTCAAAAACCACAAAGCCCTTTTTCTTAGTCTTAGTCTCAGCATAGTTATTTTGTCTTGGTACAGGTGGTTCAAAACAGTGCAAAATGGTACAGGTGGTTCAGAAGAGTGCAAAAACTAAACAAAATGCTGATACAGTGGTTGATAAAGTGACTGATAAAGTACAGTGACAGGGCTATAAAGTCCAGGTGCCATGGATGTCACTGTCACAGTTGTTGGAAATGCAAGTGGGAGTGACGCATGTTTCAGGTGGGCAGCATTCTCCAGCAGTCCGACCGCTCATTAGCGCTGTAATTCCATCTTTTTGGTTTATGCACCACCGGGATTATGGGTAACGAATAGCATCCTGTCACTGCGAATAGCACGCCGTGACGGGTCGGTGTCGCACTTATAACCAGGTATTTCACGACAGCTTCCACTTGCTGGCATTAGGAGAGCTACTCTCAGGATTTTATCTGATTATCTTCACCTGGAAAAGTCAGAGGCACTTGGAAGAAACATGCCGAGGAAGAAAAGCAAGGAAAGAGCGTGGCAGGCAGAAGTTTGGCGGAAGCGGAGAAGTAGCAGAGAGTTTGGGGTTCACCCAGGAGAGGATGATAACGTTTGAATATTCATGCTGGAGGGGTGGCTGGGAGGAAGCTTGGGGTTTTTCACACCTAGCAGACAAAGACTTTCGTTTCTTCTCATCACGAGTCTGTTTTCAGGGAGCACCATCCCTGGCAGCTGCCCCCTTATGGTTTGGAAGGATAAAAAGGCAGCTTGTTTCTACAGGAAGTCGGGGAAGTGATTCACGTTTATGATAAAAAAAAATGTTGGATTTGGCTAAGAAAATTAAACTTAATTAAAGAAAACCCAGGACGAATGCAGGTGGAGCTCTTATCATCTCCGGGGTCCTCCTCCAATTGAAGGTGGATCTTCTGCCTGAGTTTTGTGTTTAGTTTTCTCTCATGCCCCCCCACCTCCCGTCGTCCCCCCCCAACCCAACCCGGTGCAGGTGCCAAGGAGGTGAACGCCAGCGGGAAGACGTTCACGGTGAAGAGCTCCGTCCAGCTCCAGGTGGACCGCGATGACGACGGCGTGGCTTACACGTGCCGGGTGGACCATGTGGCCCTGGCCTCATCGCCACAGCAGGCCACGGAGGTGCTGGAGGTACACTGTGAGTATCTGGTGCATATCGCACGTGTGGCACGGACACGCAGAAGGGAATAGGGTCTATCACCGTGAAAGTGGATCAAAGAAGCACAACAGCAAGATAAACTATGACCTGGGGGCTCAGTGGGAACCGTGGCACAACCAGGGGGCCCAGCGCTTGACAGGGGCCTTTTAATACCTAAAATTAAACTTAAACTTGGGCAGGGGCCTCCATGGGTACATTTTATCAGGGGGCCCAAAATTTCTAGGTGCACTTCTTCTTATATCTTATACAATATACATATATATCTATAAATGACGTAGTAACGGACTGTCACACACTTTTGCCAAGTACCCTGGGGTGACCGTGTTGTGAAAGGCGCTATATAAAAGTAAACTGAATTGAACTGAATCTTACCTCCAGTGTTGGGAGTATGAATCCCTGCTGCATAAGCTGTGATCGAGTTTCCACCCAAAGACGAAAGACACGCAGATTGGCTAATTGCAGGATTCTGTGTGCGTGTATGTGCCCTGTGATGGACTGGTGTGCTATCCAGGGTGTAACCCTGCCTCATGCCCTATACTGCTTGGGATAGGTTCTAGACCCCACCATGACCATGTCCAGGATAAGTGGTTGGAAGATGGATGGATGGATGGATGGATGGATGGATGGATGGATGAAACAGATACCCAGGGATACAAGGAAGGAATGGGTGTAGGAAATGTATCACAAAACAATGGGGAGGAATGAAAGAAACTAAAAATGGGAGGGGCGACAGTGATTGCAGGATTGGGTATCAGGGTCTGGACACATATTCAGGGCCAATCAGATTCCATAAAACTGAAAATAGTGTTGGGCTTTCAGGCCCAGAAGCTACAAATCCAGACCACGATTTTGTTTCTGCCAACCAGTTGAGCATAAAGAAAAAAAGCATCACAGAGTACTCAGTTGGTTGGTAGAAACAAAATCTTGGTCTGAATTTGTAGCTTCTGGACCAGAAATGCCCACCACTGTGAATGACTGTGTTCAGCACCTGACTTTTCTCCACCCCAAAATGTCCAAACGCCTCTACAGTACATACCATAACTACTACTAACTGGTACCAATAATAATAATAATGAATGTGTGTATGTGTGTGCATGACTATCTCTATGCTCTCCATGCAGATGCCCCTCGGGTGGAGATCACGCACTCCGCAGTACACCCCCAAGAAGGCGATTACCTAAAACTGGAGTGCGTCTCCAAAGGAAATCCATCGTAAGTAGTGATTAGGCCAGGAGTGGCTCCCCCTAGTGGGAGCAATGTGCCACATACAAGGTACACAAACAACGGGGTGGGGGGGGTGGTGTCACACCCACAGCGAAGCTTGCTGTTCACACTTGCTGCACTGTCCCGCGGGAGTGTGTCTGCGGTGGAGATGTTGGCCCTGATTGATGTCTTGAGTCACGTTGATCAGATACCATAAATTGGAAATTAATTACAAACAGCATCTGCCAAAGCAAAACATATTTCATCTTCACCCAGCCTTTTCAGATGGTATTCCATAATCCCACAACATATTGCGAAATAATAGTAAATCATATTTTAATATTTAAGATGGTTTCCTTAATTACTGGCGGCTTATTGTGGGGACAGATAACACAGGGAGTCAGTGATCCCCCCCGGTGCCTTAATGCTTCAGTATTTTTGTGTGTGTTTTTTTTAATCCTTCCCAAAAACAGCATTTTATGTCATTGACTGTGTTTTCTCTTCAGTGGAGGAAGTTTTTGAATAAGTGACTTTGACATTAATACTTTGATGGTCTTTCTTCTGGGGTGCTGTTAAGTGTGTCTGAACAAATTTGGCCTCTGTCTCAGGAGAACTGTTACACAGTGGTAAAGCTAAGGGCCAGGTTTTATAGCTGTATGTGAAGCTCAGTTATACTCCGATTTTTATTTATTTATTCATTTTTTCTCTATGGTCAGCAAAGTATTTCAAAGGTTAAAATGAGTTAACTGTCATTCTTTTATACAGTTTAATATGTATGAGTATAGAAAATGTTGAACTTGTAACACTTCCAAGCTTCATAATTGTCCACAATATACCCAATTTATTTGATAATTCTCCCTTATCGCCACACCGTGGCGCTTCTGAATGCAGGTAGACAGTCTAGTGTTAAAACTGTGTGCAAAAATTGATGCACACATACTTGTATATTGTCCTGAATTGTCCTGCATGTTGCATGGTATACAAGGACACGCCAACCAAGACAGATTCCTTGTATGTTTGGCATACTTGGCCAATAAAGATCTTTCGGTTTCTTTGAAATACTTTGAAATACTTTTTGCATTTTATTTAACATCTGTATCTTGTTCTAGAGCGCCGGTTACCTTTGACCCACCCTCACTAATTTTCGAACACGCCCATGTCTTAGACCTGACCCCGTCCTCTGGACAAAGGATGGGAGCGAACTGCCTGACATCGACCGCATGATCGTGGAGGGCCGTGAACTGACCATCACGTCCTTGAACAAAACGGACAATGGCACGTACCGCTGCGAGGCTAGCAACCACCTGGGCACCAGCAGCGCCGAGTATGTGCTCTACGTGTACGGTAAGTTCTTCACAGCCATGACAGGGATGGCGAGAGGTGGGGGGGCATCACCTGCCAGTCTTATATACCTTCCAGAGAACTTTCTGGAGCTCCACAAGATTCTGATCAAGGCCGAGAGGTTCCAAACCGCCCATCGCTAGCAAGTTGTCTTCCCACTCGCATGCTATCTTAGCGGTATTCCTTCGTTTGGTGGCTTTTGTTGGCACATAAGTACATGGGGAAGCAAAAGGAAGCAGTATTTAATGGTGCGGACAATGGGCGGCCGCAAGATAAGTTAATCCAGGGACAGCGGTGGAGACAAGGGATAAAGGGACTCACTGTCAAAGGAGACAAATCGCTCAGGGCTGCAGATAGCATCCGTTACGGGGCAGCTAAAGACGGCCGGAAAGGGATGGATCAAAATAAGGCCAGATTAAGGAGTTTAAGGACGAAGGAGCTGGATAGAGAGAAAGGGGTTTGTCTGTGAGCGAAAGAGCCAGGGTAACAAACCGGAGAGATTATTTGCATCGAGAGCTCAGGCAGGAAGCTTCTTAACGGTGGACGGGTCTCATGTTCACCCTGTTTTTTTGGTTTTATTTTTTCTGTAATACTCTTAAAGTCAGTAAAAGAGCATTTGACCTGCCCCCCCCCCACCCCACCCCACCCCACCCCGAGTGGTGGAAGCAATTTTTGTCTCGCCTTGGGAATCAGGAAGAGAGCAGTCTGCACTTGGGGCTGCCATTTCGGGAGTTTTATGCGTCTCTAATTGAGTGGTGTCAGGCTGCGCCAAGGGTAGAGGAATGAAAGGATCCCCTTGTCTGAGAAAAAGGCCCCCCCCCCCCCCCCCAAACCCCCAGCCAGTGCCAAGCTGGGCCAAACAGCTAGCAGCCAGATACACGGTGGCAGCATCGCCGCCAAATTCCACTTTCACTTTCATTATCACTTTGGCGGCTTCCGTATTTATTCCGTAGATTGTATTTACAAACATGGCAGGTGCAGTTCTGCTTACAGCAGTGACGGCTACATTATTGCTGATAAAGTCTTGTGTTTAATGACTTTTGATACAGAAGCACAGAAGTCATAGAATCCAATTAAATCTTTGCCATATAGTAATTAAAAATTTGGGTCAATACTGAACCCTGAGAGTTTACAACAATCCTGTTGTGCTGTGGCAATTGTGCCCCACCCCGAAAAAACCAGAAGGTCCAAATGTAGATTATCATATCTTTTAAAAAAAAAAAAAAAAAAAAAACACCCCCTTCAACCTCACTGCTCTTAACAAGCGTCTTTATTAAAAATCTGTCTACCACTAACAATTAATGGCCACCATGAAAGTATGCATAATAAAAGTTACTGCCTCCTATTACCGCATAATTGCCCACAATGCACTTCAAACGCACCTTGAGGCTCCCTTAGAAATTAGAGCCTTTGTAAAATTCATGATTAAACTGATAATTGCCTCAAACACCCACGCAGCATAGGGTATTCTGGTGGCAGAGAACTTTGCATGATGTCACACTTCAGGGGTTGTGGGAGTAGGTGTCCCTCAGCAAGGTCTGTGCTTATGATTATATGCATCTTCTGAGTTTCGTCCATTTAGCCCAAAAACATGCTGATCAGCTGAAGCGGGTCCATGGGCTGGGTTCAGCCCTGCCCCTCACTGCAATAGACCCCCGGATTACTGTAGAGAACTTCTAGGAAATTGCCAAATATGTCCAGTACCAGTCAAGAGTCTGAACACACCTGGTTTCAGTGCTTTTGTCTCTGTTTAAGCCAAGTTATTCACCTTATAGTAAAATGCTGAGGTAATACATATCAAATACTGCAGCAACCAAGAGAAGTGTTCAACATCTCAACATTGTCTCAAATTTTAGGCTCCTCAAAATACCGCCCTTTGACTTTGATGGCAGCATGGCATACAGTACCAGTTAGGTCTGTGGACACAGCTAATCGAATGGCATCAACTGGTAGTTGTGTAGCATATGAAGGTCTCACAAAATGATTCTTCTAAAGAACAAGGACTGTCAAAAGCTCCATTCAGGCCCAGCACATCCACTTCGGAGAATCCCTATTCGGCACCAGGCCCCAGAACAGACTGGACATCTTCTCACAGCTATAGCAGATGAAGAGGCGAGGAGAGATGGCAGAGGGCTGAAATCTGGGGAACTCAGACACGTGGATGAATAAGGGCCTCATTAGCAGGAGCGGGAACGGTGGAAGCGCATTTGGCTGAGGTGAACAGATATTCATCAAAGCCAGAGGACGTGTTAACTGAGTCCGTCCCGGCGATGAACCTAATTCGCTAATGACACGAGCGCTGAGAGGCAATAAATGTCACCTGAAGTTGTGTGCCGGGCAATTTATCACCATTTTCAATTTTAATTCTAATTTGGTAAATGTAGCCTTGCTGGGGCCGGTATGACGACGGAAAGATACATGATACAACGCACTGGGCGACGGCGGGAGCTGATGGATGGTGCCATGGAATTACACCTGGGACCTCGGCCTCCTCCCTTAATGCGGCATCCCGCAAATGGATGTTTAATGGCCACGCACCTCCAGCAACAACCCCCCCCCTGCCCCCCCCCACACTCCATGGCGGCGCCTGCCGCTCCCCTGAGGCACTGCAAGGCCACAAAGTCCACGTCCCACTCACATCCACACATGAGAGCTTCTCCCCGCTTTCCATTTTTGGTCCACCTGCGCTGGTTTCATTAAGTGCTCAGCTTCCAACATTAATTAACAAAGAAAAAAAACACACATTTAAAGTACATAGCTTCTCCAAAGCTGATGAAAATGTCAGGCCAGCGTAGTAACAAGGGTAACAGAAGGCCTTAATGATGTTGATTCCATAAAACTGACAAATTTCCGTGTGTAGAAAGGTAATTAAGTGTCACAGAGTGAAAATACACTGCATGAATTCATTACTCCCCCCTTCAGTGACAGAACCCATACCCTCCCTTCATTGCCGATTATCTCACATTTTAACACTTTGCCGACGTTTTACGATGCCATCTTACATTGTTTCATCCTGTTTTTTTTTCTTAAAAAAAAAAAAAAGCTACCGTAATTTCCATTAATTTCCTTCTACTTAATCCCAGAAGACACATCTGACAGTTTAGCATTTTGCATTCATATATCGTGGAGAACTCCATTTCTGGCACAAGTTATGACTTTTCAGGCGGAAACCCGCTTTTGCGAGAAACTCATTGGGGGTGCAACGTTTGAGCATTAATTGTGCAAAATGTTGGGAGCGGAATATTGATATACCATCTGGCCAGCCGCTGCTTGCTGTGTTATTTTTAGCTTTAGTGATTGAGCCATATTCAGTTATTCCTGAAAGATGAGAACAGGTGATGTATGTCAACTGTCCTGTACTATATACTCCATCAGCCTCATGCAGCTACCTAACTACCTAACAATACCATGCTGTGTATATCTGTTTTCAGAAGGCAAGTACACTGAATTTTAACGCTGTTGTTTGTATGATGTTTATTGATTTTTTTTTGTGTGCATTTTAACTGAAATTAGGATGCTGGATATTTTGGGTAAACCAAGACATAACTTTTTGTTCACTGTTATTTTACTTTACGTGTCTCATTGTTAACTTTCACCTCACCAGTGAAAAGCAATTCCCATTTATTCCATTTTCACTTTTCAATATTTCCCCCTTGTGTTACTTTTGTCTGTGTTTTATTTTTATTTTGTTTTTTTGTCTGTTTTCTGTTGTGTGTGTCCCATCTGCCAGATGCCCCCACTACAATGCCGCCATCTTCAGCACCCCCCACCCAAACCACCAACTCAGACACCACTGCTTGCTTAGATACCCACGCCAACAAACCTGCAGCTACTGGCATTGTGCGAGGTAGGGCACCATGTCATCGCCAGTCTGTCTCACTTTCCCCCCTTTTCCTCTGAGGTACAGCACCACTCCACATTCCTGTCTCACTTTCCCCCCTTTGCCTCTGAGGTACAGCACTACCCCACATTCCTGTCTCACTTTCCCCCCTTTTCCTCTGAGGTACAGCACTACCCCACATTCCTGTCTCACTTTCCTCCCTTTTCCTCTGAGGTACAGCACCACTCCACATTCCTGTCTCACTTTCCTCCCTTTTCCTCTGAGGTACAGCACCAACTCACAGTTCTGTCTCACTTTCCCCCCTTTTCCTCTGAGGTACAGCACCACCCCACATTCCTGTCTCACCTTCCTTCCCCCTCTAATGTACAGCACCACCTCACATTCCTGTCTCGCCTTCCTTCCCCTTCTGAGGTACAGTACCAACCTGTGCACCTGTCTGCCTCCCCTGGAGCTCTGCCCTACATCCATCTGCTAGTTTTCTAGAAAGATGCCTTTAAACTAGGTTGCACTGGCGTTTCTCTCACCTCCCTAACTCAGTTATAGCCATCTAATTTCCTTCAGCCTGTCTTCAATGACAAGATAAATCTTGAATGTGGTTTCCTTCTAAATCAGCCCTGTTTCTCGTGCCTGGAAAAGAGTACACCTGCTCGTCTACATTCTCTTCCCCATTCTCTCTCTCTCTTTCACGTTCTTCCAGTTTTTTTTTTTTACTTGACAGCATTTGGCAAGAATTTTCCCAAGTGGGGTTTTTATATTGAGCAGTTTTTTGTGATTTTAGATTCCTCACACATTCCGCATGTGCCCTATTCACACTACTCTGAACTTAAGAATTGTACTTTAGCATCGTATTCCAACCCTGGCCATCGAGGTAGGTATAAAAGTGCCCCATCCCCCTCAGTACTGTATCCTCCCCCCAGCAGAGGCAGGGGCGATTCTAGGTTTTTCTAAGGTGGGGGTCAAAAGAGGGCCCATAACTGAAACAGAGGGGTCAATCTTATCATTAGCCGTTGTTATGTTTTCAATTGATGAGTGACAGGGGAGGAGGCAACCTGGGGACCAATCATCTTTCAGCTGAGGCCAGTGCCCCTGTGGCTCCACCCCTAAGTAGAGGTGATGAGAAGGCAGCAGCATCAGTGACAACGAGCCACAAAGCTATCAGGTCTTGTTTAACCAAAACCATGTGGACTGTGGTGAAACAAACAACTCAAATGAACATGGTTGTCATTTTGAGAACCCAACACTAGCTGCCGTTGATGGTGGTCAAATTACCCACAATGTATTTCACCCAGAGCCCTGCTGGGGTTTGCTGGTACAGGTAAACATTCGGCTATCAGCAGGCCACGCTGCCCAGTGCACGAGCTAACGGAAATTAGTCATAATTTCCCAGAAGCCCCGCAAAGGCTGACGAATGTCAATGGAACATGCCTCCTTCTTGTACTGTAGATCCCCAGAGTGTATTTTCATGGCTTGCAGATTAGCTGTGACCTTAGCAGGCTGAAAGACTGGACGAGGCACCAGGGTTTCTTAGCACTTTCAAATATTTATGATTCTCCTTTCATAAGTGGCACGCATCCGCCTTAGACCTTTTGGCCATTCCACCTAGAGAATAATTTCCTTTTAAGGGATGGTGATTAGTTACGCCTTACTGCGAAAAAAAAGATGGAGAGAAAACTTTTTTCCCCCAAACCTTCTGTAAAGTCAGCCCTGCCTTAAAAAGAGACAACATGGAGGAACCCTGCAGAGAACTGGAGGCTGGGAACAAAAAAAAACGGCTGTGGCGGATGAATGGCGCTATCCAGAGAAGCTTGTGTCATTTCCAAGGACTTCGCTTGGCTTCTTTAATCTCATCTTCTGTAAATGAGGGATTGCGGAGGAAAACACTTGAGAGAAACATTAGGAAAACAGTTTGGCTTTGAAGTCCGCATCAGGGAAAGGTTTGCTGCCCTGTTGGGGTGTCAGCCCATCCACAGTGCTCATGCACAGTGTAAACGGCTTGCGTTATAAGGAGAGGGAGAATTTTGCGCAGGCGTTTTGATCTTAATTCGCAGAAGAAGCATTGAGAGCATTTTCTGGGGCCTGTTGAGGACGTGGCTTGATGTGACTTCTCAGTTTCCTCAAACTTGCCGTGACTCAATGTACATTATCACTCGGACCGAGCAACTAGCAGCAGAAGAGTGATGGATGGATCGGGGCCCAGCGGGGGCTGCCGTTTCAGAAATGGAAATTGAAGCTGGATCGTGAGCATTCTGAAGCCATGACCTGCCTTGCGTGCACTTCACAGTGCCGGTTCTGGACACCGGTGTTGATGATAGCTCACACGCCAGTGGGGTGGGGCGTGTTTATTCACAGATCACTACAGTCAGCGTGAGGCTACCAGCTAAACTGAAGAGTCCAAACTGGTTGTCAGGTTGTCTTTTGGGATGGCTTCGGAATTTTGTTCCTAGCATCACACTCTACATCCCCCCTCCACATCGCCAACATCTGGGGGTCTGCTCCTGCCAAGAAAAGCTAAGGCATTACAGCTGCTGCTGATCAGGTGCCACCAGGACTTTTTGGGCGTGGCCTACAGGTGGGTTCATCTCCACGGGGACCCGGAGACTCAACTGCACCAGTAAACATCACACTCTTCGTTTTTCTCACGCTTTTCTGCATCATCCACGTTCCATAGGCCCTGCCACCCCTGACATCATACTTTGCTTTACTCTAAAAAAGGTGCCACTGAGGTCATCACAGAGACCACTGGCTATATGGGGAGCACTACAGAACAACAGGCTCTTTGGTGTCACCATCTCAGACCGTCCCAGTGAGAGGCAGACCATTCCCAGGTCAATACAGTGAGCAGGGGCGTGGCTACAGGTTGGCATGGGGGGGCAGCGTCTACCTAAATGGACCACCTACAAGTCAACTACATGTATCGTTGCCACCCCCCAGATATAACTTTGTATTGTATGTATCTTTGTATGATTATTTTCTTTGTAGAAGTACGTCTCCTGTATCCTGACAGGGTCAAGAAAGAAGAGGTGAAACTATAGAGAACATTCCTGGCCACATTCTTACAGGATAATCGATCGAATGGCCAGACAGAGTACAGTGCATTTATCAGTCCTGTTTAGCCATCAATGGCTGCCGGACACAATGTCCCTCTGTAAATAATTCCAGCTCTTCCCTCCCTGGGGGTGTGGGGGGAGGGGGGAGTTCTGAGAACGCATCCGCCCGTCTGAAGGCAAAAGCGCAGAAGGAATTAAAATGTAATGCAAAATTCCCCTTACTTAGTCACGGGATTCAGTTATTGATGATCTGTCACATTAAGTCGCCTTTACGGAAGAGTTATGGGAACAATTTAAAATAAAGCACAAGACAAAAAAAATCATTAACTTCCAGAGAGGAATATGAATTACACCTAATAGCCTCTCTATTCATTAAATTTCAATGGCAAGAGAAACTTTAAGTAATCTTTTGGAAACAGACTGCCGAAGGTTCTGATTCCCCCCAAACACAATTCATCCCCCTCCTTGATCTCCCTTCTCCAACAACATTGTGGTGCTGGATGTCCCCGAGGGTGACCACGGTCCCTTTTGCAGTTAAATCATCGTCACTGCTGTGCACGGTGCAGACACCTCTCCATATCCCGACCTCATCAGGTTGCTGTTTAAAATTTATTAAATTAAGGGATATTGAACTGTTCTAAACCTTTGCATTAGCTCAGCATTTCCCTTAAACTGTACAAACAATACATATATATATACAAATATATATATTTTTTTTTTTTCCCTCGATTTTCTGAGGAGGAACTTTGTTCTCAACATTCAGGCTGCAACAGCATTTTTGCCCATGAAAGACATCGCGTGAAGTGTCTGCATCCCAGAATCTGATCCTGGGGGAGCAGGCCCGCTGATACACACCCTGTCCGGCTGGGGGAGCAGGCCCGCTGATACACACCCTGTCCGGCTGGGGGAGCAGGCCGGCTGATACGCACCCTGCCCGGCTGGGGGAGCAGGCCGGCTGATACGCACCCTGTCCGGCTGGGGGAGCAGGCCGGCTGATACGCACCCTGCCCGGCTGGGGGAGCAGGCCGGCTGATAAGCACGGTGCATC
>JAODJU010000038.1:16173161-16190477 GCA_026776725.1 Gnathonemus echidnorhynchus | reverse complement strand
ATACGCACCCTGTCCGGCTGGGGGAGCAGGCCGGCTGATACGCACCCTGTCCGGCTGGGGGAGCAGGCCGGCTGATACGCACCCTGTCCGGCTGGGGGAGCAGGCCGGCTGATAAGCACGGTGCATCTCGGTGCAACTGGCTCCGGACGATTCCGAGTCCCTGCCGTAAATCTCCCTTTTTCTCTCAGCAATGCTTCCCCGCGCGTCCAAATCTTCCGTCCCCTTGGGGCACCAGGGCAGGTTCAGAGGAACTCCCCCTGCAAGGTGTGCCACTCTCTGGCTGGAAAAGCACCTGGGGCGGCCTTCATATCATCCCTGGGGTGGGGGGCCTCACAGAAGGGCAGCTCCATGACGGGCTACTGCAGCATCTCCAGGGCTTCGCCGTATTTATGATCGAAAAGAATAGAGTTGTCAAGACCACATCAAACGGCGATGAAAATAACGCCGGAATCCTTTTAAAATGAGTGGCGGCTATTGATCTGCAGTCACTGCTCCCTCATTGGAGATGCAGCCGCAGAGGGAAGCCCCATTCCATGGACAGTTCATTAAGTGGGCCAGGAATTCCACAAAAGCTGAATGACAGCGTGGCAAAGTGACCTGACAACGTTCTCCGTTTTGAAAATCCCTTCGACTTCTTGGGGTCGTCCAAAATAAACCCAGCAAAAGGTTCCGCCCCGAACTCCTTCAAAAGCTATCACCGTTACTTCGGAACTGCACGCCCGCCAGCCTTCGAACCGTTTTTAACTCAGACAACCAGACTTTTTGCCTCCATTGATCACAGAACAGGCACATTGACACATTTGCGCAGTTTGACATTATTATTTGACATTAGTGAGGCGACTAGGCAAGACAAATTTCACTCCCCAGGAAATGCCGTTGGTCTGTCGTCAACCCAAGAATGCAAACTCCCATTGTGGCTCTGGGATCACCCTAGTAAACGGATGACCATGACCAAACTTTAGCCTTGCCATGACACCTACTGCCACCAGTGGGAAGGCACTCGCCTTGCTGTCCTCCTGCTGCTTGACATATATGCAGGCTGAGGTCTTAATTACCTAATCGAGCTCTCCCTTGAACTAATATCTTCCTCATTAGGACTAATTTTCCATCTCGTTGCACTTCCTAGTTTTGGAATTAATAATTCCAGAACGGGTCAGTTACGTTTTTCCTTTTGTTTAGTAACGCTTTACATTAACTGCACCTTCATAATGCATTAACACAACATTCATAAGCAGCATGTAAGTATACCTTAACATCCTAACATACCTTAACAACTTTAATATACATTAAAATACATTATATGATAATAACAAACGTTCTATGAATGCTTTATAAAGGTGTACTGAATGTTCTATGAATGCAAGATGAATGTATCATGAAGTTGCATTTAATGTAAAGTGTCCTCTTAATCTTATATATATATATATATATTTATCATTACTGAAATGTGACCTAATTGAGCATAAAGTACTTCATAGTGCATATAAACTGATCTGGAAGCAGTTTTCTCAGGGCCAGCTCTTGCTACGGGCGGAATAGGAAGCTGCCTTGGGCCCCCAAATTACCTGCATTACAGAGGAAATGAAATGATCATCAGTTTTCTTAGTGTGGGGGCCTCCCAAGAAAAACTCTGCCTAGGGTCCCTGAAAAGGTAGAGTCGACACTGTTTATTCTATTTAAAAATCTTCATTTGATAACTCCCTCTCCCTCATCCTAGTTCCATTATTTATGGGCAAATGTTGTGTCTTACATTTTAATTGGCTACATCAAAGTGTTTATGTTAAAGTTGGTCACATGAGTATTGGCCCATATGTTATGACTCCAGGCCATACATATGCAGTGCCATCATCTCACAACAGGAGCTCAGTACGTCTGCAATGAAGGTGGCCCAGTTTGGTGGCCATCCTTCAACCCGCATAATCGTCATCATCGACATCATCCTGTCTGAATCTAAAACCTACCACGAGAGTTCACAAAACCAAAGTCAGACCCGTTGGCAAAGGAGATGTGCACGGTGACCGATCATGGCCATTTTGTCGTACAAGAACAACCACATTAGTATGGAGGACTGAAGATGGAGGATAGGGGATTGGGGAACGCCCGTATTAAAAAGAGATCTTTTTGTGCATTCTCCAACATCAAATCATACAGAGAGAAAATGTCCCTGGCCTTATTAAAAGGTAATGTGCTTCGAAGCACACCAAGAAAGATGTATCATTCTCCCCCCACTGCTCTGCTGAAGCTCCATCTCCTCCGAGACGCCCCTGATGTATTCTGTCAATTTGTGCCTGATGAAAACGTCCACGTATTAAACCTTCATATTTCCCCGAGAATCAGCCAGACCCAAAGCAGCCACAGAGAGTAATGAAATACTCTCTCTTGCTCGTATCATTTTTTAATTTTTTTTTTTTTTTTTTGGGTGGGGGTGGACTGGAGGAATTAGCTTTCTCACCCTTGTAATCCATTGTTTGACTCAAGTGTAGCCAATGCCAATAGATTTACCCAAGGGGCTTCTTTGAGGTGACCCCCACTTTTTACAAGATGGTTATAAATAGCCCCAGCTGTAGATATCCAATTATGAGAACAGTGGAGCGTGTTCCTGGTGAAATCCGACATAAAGAGTAGGATCGTGAAAATATTAATATCAAGCAGATGCAACTTCTGCCTGAAACCTTTGATGGATCACTATTGCTGTTCCTTTGGATTCGCCCGCATTCCTCCCCGTTGTTTTTCCTCCACCACATTATCTGTTTGTTTATAGAGATTTATTATGAAACATAAGCCTTTTGATTAAGCTGGGACTTCGCTCGCCCAGCCAACTGATAACTATCTGCTGTGAATGTTGCAGCAGCCCTCGCGCTAATACAATAACTACTTTAAAAAAAGCACAAAGCTTAATTCGCAATAACAACCTTGTTATTGTGGGCTTTTAACAGATTAGAGCTGGTGGAAATGTTGCCTACACAGGCAGACTGGAAAGGCAAACAGCCGTTTTTGGTACCCCATTACGCAGACGAACCACTTTCAGTCCGTTTTTGAAATTATCGGTGGTTTTAAATTACACTCTGGCCTTGAGCTTATTGAGGCTACGCCGCTTGATATGGTAATTATAGGCACTGATCAAAATGCACAAATGGTACAAGGCGTGCGGACGAAACGGAAACTGTCTTGGATGCAGGAAATGCCGTGGATCATGAGGCGGTAAGTAAGATCAGGGGGAGGTAATAAACTGACCCAGGCCAACAAAATAAATGACAGAAGGAAGGACGGGGTACAGCTGGGGTTCTCAGAGGAAGATCTGGGGGGGAAAAATAAAATGCAAGCATCCAGGCACCACTAAAACACCACCGCGTTTTAAGAGCGGCCAGCGACAGGAGGAAAAAAGCAAAGATTAGATAGATAGATAGATAGATAGATAGATAGATAGATAGATAGATAGATAGAAACAAAAAGAAAGAAAGAAAGAAAGAAAGAAAGAAAGAAAGAAAGAAAGAAAGAAAGAAAAAGAAAGAAAAAGGGGAAACCAGCAAAAAGAAACAAGATTATGGCATTGGGTTTCAGGGACAACGGTAACCTCGTGATAAGGATCTGGTTAGATGAAAATGCCCCCCAGTGTCCAAACGACCTGGGAGCTGACTTCAGGTGGTGAGTTGGACGATCCTGGGTTTGGATTCCCTTTGCCATGGTGGTAGCAAGCTGTTCAACTATCGTTTTGGCTCATTCAACAGCTTAGAAAAGTCAGGGGCAGAGTATAAGAGAATAAGGAAAAATACTCCACTCCACTGCATCCCAGCCATGTAAACCTCTTTTAACCACCTGAGTGGTCTATCACCACTTGTGTGCAGTGGAACAGTACTGAAGTAGTTTGTTTTTGCGTTTCCTCTGGTGACAGGTGGACAGCACTGCCATATTTACAGCCGCAGGCCAGAGTTGCTCCCATTTTGGCAGCTGTGGTCTCGCCACACCTCGCAGACAGAATGTTTCCACGCAGCGACTTCAAGTACTAACTTCCTGTTTTCTCCAACATGAGCCGAACCCAAACTTCAGACCCGTGTCGAACGGCGGCTCGCAAGCTGACGCCAGGCTCAACCGTATGCTAAAAGCTGCAAGAAAAACAGCCACCATCCCCAGAATTGCCAAGCTCACGCCACGGCACCTTCCGCACTCCTACAAAGGACTCTTGGCAGAGCCTAACGTGTCTCACAGTTAAAAAAGAAGCATTATGGGAAGCGAAATTCCGCAGAATGCTTTGTTCACAGTTGCGTTGCTAGGAGTCACAAGCATTCACTCCTACAGGAAATTCATTTCCATAAAGGGGAGTAAGAGAAAGCAGGCTGGTACGCTTCACAGAGGCCCCATAGGAGTGGGTGGGGTGGGGCAACCAAAGGGCAACATCCATGCTGCGCCCATCCGTCCCTGTGACCTAGCCCGAAGGCTGAGCTTAGCTAACAGCTTAGCTAGGGCCAACCTTATCATCAGCCAATGATGTGTTTTGAATCAGTGTGTGACAGAGGAGGCAGCACTCGGAGGGCCAATCAGCTTTCAGGTAGGGCCCATGCCCCTACCCCATGGCTGGGGCTATTAGAAAAAGTCAGCAACTCAAATATCCTCCTCCCAAGTCCTTGAGACCTTCAGATTATAATAATTCCATTCTTCGCCTCCGACACATTTAATGATTTATGCATTTTTTTCTATGGCCGTCTTAGCTTGAAACCCAGGAACTTCAAGAGACTGGTAAATAATTCTCATCTCCTTCTCCAAATTTATTTTCTTAGTGTGTGTGTGATTTTTTTTTATCCCCGTCACAGTTCCAGCTGTCTTCTGCTCTCTGGTGTAAAGCATCTTCACAGCCCCTTTGGCCTTCCGCTTCTCTCACATTATAAATGGCACATGTACAGCTCAGTGGGCAGCTCTGTTGTCTCACTCCTCGGGGGTTGCGGTCTTTATGTTCTGCCCGTGCTGTACGAGTTTCCTTCCACAGACTAAAGACATAAAGGGAGCCAAACGAAGGTCTCTAAATTTCTCAAAATGTAGGATCGTGTAAATGTGTTGTCCAATCACATCCAAAGTTTACCCCAACCTTGTACCCTTTGTGCCCAGAGACCCAAAACCTTGATCAGGATATGTAGTTAAAAAATACAGGGACGTAAACCATGGGCAGTGATGAAGTAGCATTACTACATATAGCTCTTCATCTCTTATTATCTCTCTCTCTCCCTCCATCTCTGTAGATCCCAATGCCTTGGAACAGAGAGGACCAGACCATGCGCTGATCGGAGGGGTGGTCGCCGTGGTCGTCTTTGTCACCTTATGTTTAATAATTGTGCTGGGACGGTACCTGGCGAGGCATAAAGGTACGACCTCAAAAAAAGAAGCTCATAAAATATTAGTCAACGGAATAATTAATGCATTAAATAAAACTACAAATGCATGTTGTATTCAAATGATAATTAGCATTTAATCACGGCATCAAATTGTCTGGCACAAATATTTATGACACGCACCCCTTCTCTCTCTCTCACCGTGGATTGGGCCGGACAGGAACGTACCTAACGAACGAGGCCAAAGGAGCGGATGACGCACCCGATGCAGACACAGCCATCATCAATGCCGACGGCAATCACGCACACGCAGAAGAGAAGAAGGAGTACTTCATTTAGACTGGTCCCCCTGCCCCCCTCCTGTCGATCTGCGTAGGAAAACCCGCATTCAGCTCAAAAGTCCCCTGTCCCCCTCACTTTTGCCCTTTCCGTTAATTCATTCTCTCCGACCTGCGTCTCCTCAAATGGCCAGTTTTTACGAGCAGCTAACTGCTGAAGACATCAATCTTTTTCTATCCACGCTATATCTGTCCAAAAATCCCCAACCTACAAGAATGTGTCGGGGCCATTCGAAATATGCCCAAATCTCCCCAGCTCACCAGCCACACCCCGATTTTGTGGGCCATAAATTTTACAGTGCCTAAATATACAGACACCCATTGAAAATTCAGTCAATGCCTTCATTTATGTGAGTCATGTAACCCAATGATAATCACTATTGTGTTGAGCAGAGAAGTGAAGAGGACTCATATGGTTAGAGCTATCCTCTCGTTAACTGAACCCATTTTTATTTTAACTAGATTACATATTTAGTAGCTATCATTGTTCCTCCCCCAGCTGTTTTAATAGGAAAAGAGTTACATGTATATAGATTATGACATGGAAATCAATTTTAGTCCAACAACTTTGAGGCAACACTTGCTAAAAGGATAAAAACAAAAACATATACTATTATAGGATGTAAGGCTTAAGGCTTGCTGGTATAAAAATAAGGATCTGTTTGACCTGAGACTACAGTGATTAAGACAGCAGATTCATCATAAAACCTGAGGGGTAACATGTAATTCAGCAGGCGATGGAGGTAATTGTACAGTTTTAAGTAATCCAGTTCAGGAGCATTCATAAGTATGAAAGGCCACCATTTGCACCATAATGTTGTGTCTTACTCCTGTTGTTTTGTCTGTATATTCCTGCACTGTTTAACCTATTCACCACTGACATATGATGTTCTCTTAGCACTGATGGTACAGTGACTTGAATAGTGGTCTAAAAATCTGTCAGCGATTTACTGCAGGCGGTCATGGAGGTTCAAAAGGAACTCATCCTTTTGACATTTCTATTAACTGCATGGCAGATGGGTGGAGTTGTCTTCCTTCTTGGAAGCCATGCGCGGACACTAGTGACGGCCAAATGAAGCTTCATGAACCATTTGCTGTATTTTTTGACTGCACTAGATGGTGCTCTTTGCTTACTTGGGGCATTGTTTGAGTGCCTTTTTTGAATGGAGAACGCCATCTAGTGGAGGTCAGAAAATACTGCAAGTGGTTCATGAAGCTTCATTTGACCATCACTAGTGGACACATAGTTTGACCGAAATCGAATGCATTTACAAGGCGAGTTCATAAAGTGGATTATTGCATAGAATGAGAAAGAGGGATAGAAAGAAGCACTTACAGCAACTCTAAGAGAACATTGTGCGTTAGTTGGTACAGATCCCCCCACCCCCCACATCGTTTGATAATAAAATAAATAAATTCCAAAAAAAAAAATAAACAAAGAAGCACAAATACTATGGGAAAAAACAGCATCACTTTGCAAACCAATGGACTGACTCAGGATTCCAAGATGAGTCTAATTTAGGAATTAGGCCGTTCGAACCCATGGACGCAAATTGGCTCCCCAGCTCACTCCAGTCAAAACATACCATCAAGCTGTATATCAAACATAGTAAACAGGACAAAGTCTTTTTAAAGATGCATCTGAAAACTGTCTTTTGTTTATACGACAAATAAGCTCCCTTGTCTATACAGCTGTATATTATGTCTGCTAAATGTGGGTTAGTGAAAATTGTTGTTAGATTTTGGAACCCCTCATACCTTAAAAATTTGTATATTAGCCAATTTATCTATTGAAAATAATCTACAGATCTTTTCAATTTGTCATTTGTCACTGCTTATATTAAATAAGAAATATGACAAACGTGTTTTCTTTCAGCGCAAGGCATGTATATACTGTGTAAGTACTAAACTTTGGTAATACATATTTGTTCATTTTTTTTCCCTCCAAGCTTTCATTTCAACTTATTTAATTTCAGATTATTTCATTCGGCATCGCTAGTTGGAATAAAAATGTTGGTCTCTTAACATCTTTGGAGAGTGCGATTCACCTGCTGTTTGTGTGCTCAGTGCGGATAGCATGGT
The DNA here is from genome assembly GCA_026776725.1 of Gnathonemus echidnorhynchus. Classification (NCBI taxonomy): domain Eukaryota; kingdom Metazoa; phylum Chordata; class Actinopteri; order Osteoglossiformes; family Mormyridae; genus Gnathonemus; species Gnathonemus echidnorhynchus. Next base: position 16,182,736 of record JAODJU010000038.1, on the reverse strand, counting down.
TGTAGAAGCATGATCCTGTAGAAGAGTCAACACAAACACCCGGAGAACACAGCCGGTGAGCTCTCAACAGTGTTTTCTGAGAATTTAGCGGTTCTTGGCCACCACCGTCACGGCCGTGGCTTCCTCGCGCATGCCGTGGTGAAATGCTGCATCGCTGTGTTTCCCGTGAAATGCAGACAGGTTAAAAACCTATTAGTCACCGAAGAGATCAAATGGAAAAACTGTTGAATCATTCGTGTTTTTTTTTTTTTTCCTTTAAATGATGTTATATATTATATACTGGTATAAGTCCATGTACATTTTCCACTAGTTGGCCATAACACAGGATTGGGGGGTGCTGGAAACCAGTTGCATACAAGCCGTGAAGGGAAATGTTGTGTAAATAAAGATGATATAAATATTGGTGAGAAGGTTGTATTGGTAGCGTGACTTAGGCCTCAGTAGGCTGCAGCAGCGTTACTGCCGTTGTGCTTGCAAGTTCCAACCAGCAAGAGGGTTCATCATTTGATCTTGGAGGGCTTCTTTAAATCGACTTCTCGACACAAAAATCCACGGCTGTTACAAAGCTAAGGTACAGAGACCAACATATTTTGAGCTTTTGATTTCCAGCCCCGCTATCCATGTGTCCATGTACCATTCTAGCTCTATCCATTTCTATCACATGCACTCTGATTGAAGATGGTACAAGGTTACCTTGTGTTGGGAGGGTCTATGTATGTAGCTTGTTCAGGACCTGTAAGAGTATCGGTTTGCTGGTTTCGCAATGAAGTCCAGAAGTCTTACCTAAATGTAATCTACTTCAAATCGAAGTCATTCATGAAAAATGTACCAGAATAAATCAAGCAGCTTCAATATAACAATCACCGCAATTGCCTTTGTGTCTTCAAAAATGTCAACAACGTTTTGAGCTGTAGGTCCCCTTATGGAGTACCTGAACTCTCCTTGTGTGAGAGAGCTTACATGAAAAGGAGTCCAAACATGTTAATACAGTATTTTTACTTCTTAAAGCATGCTCCAGCTTTTTTTTTAACTGAGTCATTTTATATTTACTTATTTTCTGTTGATTTAATGATTTTTTTTTACAGTGTTTTGTTAATTTCTCTTACTTTAATTTGCTATTTTCGTTTTGGAATGTTTGACTTGTGTGTATTTTCAGTGTTGAACTGTCTTATTTCCAAAGCTTTGAAAACAGCACTTGTAAAAAAAGGAAATGGCAAAGGTATAGAGTAAAGAGTGCGCAAAAGTGACCAGATATCCTGTCCTATGTTATGCGTTTTGAGGGCTGGGTCTGTTTCGGAAAGCTAATAACGACAATGCAAATATTCCAAGTACATATGTTTAAGTAAAAATAAAGACACCTAAAAGACAATGGGCCTCATTCACCAACCATTCTTAAGAACAATTTTCTACTTAAAACCCACTTACGCAGTTTTCATGAAGATTCTTACGTTTACCAATGTTTTCGTATTTGGGATTTCTTCGCAGGTAAGAGCAGAATCTACGCATACTCAAGTGCACACTTATACACATTTGAGTATTGACAAGCTTGTGCAAAATAATTGCTTATTGCGCTTTCAATTCTACTGCTGTATTGAATTCTAGGGTTTTAAATTACAAAAAATATTTTGGCCATGTATAATATTTAAAAATAATTATTTAATAATAATAATTGTAATGATCAATTATTTTATAATAATTAAACAATAATTATTAAAATATTACAATGAGTAACAGCATCCCATGCATTTTTGTGCTTTGTACTTCTATTTGTCTTTATATATCTTGATCCACTATAGATGGTATTAAATATGGCAAGTTTTTAAACTAAAGTTTCTCCTTATATTTGGAGTCCTGTGCACTACCGTTTTTTTGTTTGGGCATTCTTAACTTCTCTGTCAACTTTCCTTCTTAATTCTGTGGGTGATTTCTGAGTGTGCACACAGCACCACAGTCTCACCCCCGTTCTGCTAATTAGGAACAACTGGCGCGCGCTTTCAATTTACGAGGACAATGGGGTTCGGGGTTATGAGAACACATTTGCGAATAATCTGACGTAGACGTTTATTCAAACCTTCTTAGGCTCTTCCTCAAGAACAAATTTAAGAAAAAACTTAGGATTTTGGTGAATGAGGTCCAAAGGCCCAGGTAGGCTCTCCGATCACCAAAAAAACACAAAAATCTCCTGTTGCTATGCTGTTAAGCTTAAAGTCTTTACCTGATCTTAAGTCTCAGAACTTTGAAATGTACCGTAGGGCATAAGAGTTGTCCAAAGCGTAGCTGTAGCGATATGCTAATCATAATTTTGAGCAGTAGAGGTTTTTATGGAAAATGCTGGAATCAGGCATGATTGTTTTCTGTACTGTCAGAATGAAAGGATAGGAAGCGATCTGTGAGATCTGACTGAGAATTCGGCTTCACAGTGAAGTTCTGCATGGCTTCAGTGATTCGCCAGCTACATCACCTTAGGACAGTCTGAGCTGACAGTTAGAATGTAGGTCCTTTGTGATACTGTGGTCCCTTGTACTTCTGTGCTGTTTACGTTCCTCCTAAGCAGTTTGCATGCCAAGCTGTAATTATAATGTCACTATATCACTGTATCACTTAGCAGCCATAACCACAAACTTACTGAGATGTAAGGTGTCACACAAACGGCCATATATGTACTTATTTCCAGAAGAATGTACATAGTTTGCTTGTTGAACATAAGACCAAGCCGTTCATGCAGAACTAAAACTAGTCAAATAATTCCAACCTTAGTTCTCAAGTTTTCTTTATGTGTTGTTTATGTTCTAATAAGATGAGTCTTTTTTCAATAATGAATTTAATTAAGTTGCTGGAGAACCTTCAAGGTAGATGTATGGTTTTCAAATGTCCCAGTTAAGCATTCATTTTAATTACATTAAAATGGAAATCAGTGGAATAATGTAATATTTAAAAATGAGGGAAACCAAAAATATTCAGCTACAGCTACAATTGGAATGGTTTTTTTTTTTTGTTTTTTTTTATGCAAAATCTACTTTCTGTAGTTAAAATTGGTCGCATGACTCCTGTAGAAATGTTTTCCTCCTCGCCGCCGATCCCTCATGCTTAGATGAAAGAATACAGCTAAAAGGATGAACAGATGAAGATAATATGATTCATATTCCCCTTTCCCATATCTGTATTAACACTTGCTGACAGTAAAATAGGACACGGATAACAGGGATAACGTCCATCACAATGTTCTTTACTGTTTTTTTTTTTCCACCTCAGCGGTATGTTTGCTTTCATCTTCAAAGCTGTGACACTGGTTGCCCCCCCTCCCCCAGCCCCCACCTGTCTCTTTTCACTGAGACTGTGTCTGTTTGATTTCTTAAACCATCACAACGTCAATAAAAATGTAGTGTTTTCATCACGCGGGCTTCATTTCTCCTTCCCCTTTGCTGGGTTCCCGATGCTTGTCTCAAGAACGGTTTCATGCGAGCACATCTGGAACCCATGCAGAAGGGCCTTCGTTTGCTTATCGGGTTAGCGCACGGTTTAACCTTGGGGCGGCGTGTTCAGAAATTATAAGAAATGGACAATGTGCAATGTGGTAAGCCCGAAAATGAAGACACGACCATCACTAAATTACAACTTGCCCATTTTTGCACACACCAAAGGAGTCCAAAGGATTGTTAGCGACATCATTAGCTGTGGCTAACAGGGCCAACAGCACGGACTCCCAGTTCTTGCACATCTTTTGAACCTCCTTTATCTTTATTCTTTAATATTTCACTATGACCTTAGAGATGAGTGACACTCTTTCCGTCCTGCATTGGTATGGGATGCAGTGGTTTCCCGTTCTGTCGCATGTACCTGAGACTGTCTCATGGGAGGAGAGATTTAATAATACCTCCATTTAGATAAACAATAGGTATGTTCCTGGCAATATATTTCAGCCTTGTGTTTCTCGCTCGAATTGTCAGCTCTGAGCGGCTCCTTTTATTGAAACCTCTCCAGACTCCGTATGTCCTGGCCTCCATGTTGCCAGGGGCACACCTGGGGAAAAACAACGGCCCCCTCCCCTCAGGGCTTGCATTTGGGGAAATAAAGGGACGAGTTGCCCCAAATGTTAGGTTATCTTCTCTGGTTTTTGTAGGAAGACACCAGTCCACTTCAGAGCATGCCAGCCTTCTGTAGGACTTCTGCCACGAGGCAGGGGCACGAGGCAGGGGAACGAGGCAGGGGCACGAGGCAGGGGAACGAGGCAGGGGCACGAGGCAGGGGAACGAGGCAGGGGAACGAGGCTGTGTCGCTTCTGCCGCGGTGCAAGACCATGTTTTCCTATGCGACTACGAGACTTTTGTTCTTTTCTGTACCACTGGAAGCGTTCTACATCCCTCCAATTATAAAAAATTAAGGCATTCTAAGTGCATAAAACTGAAATAAGACAGAAGGAAAAACTCTGACAACCTGGCAAAAATCACAAGCACCTCGCTTGTCGACGAGGCGCGGATCATTTAATTAGACATGTTTATTTTAAACCTTCTTACTTTAATCATAATCAGTGCACGTTTTTTTTTTTTTTATGAGCCGGAATTCACTTTGTGCTGCTCACAACCATACAGGGCCGATTTTGACCATAAGGAATGCAGCCAAAATGCTGTTGGAAAGCCAGCCCCTCGCCTCCGGGGGGCAGCCGAACAGCTCTGTTCACCACATCGCAAACTCAAACCCAAGGATGCACAGGGCTTCCATACCCATAGCAGAGTAGGTTAAACGGTATATACAGTCCATGTTTTTGCTCCCTCCCAGCTCCCAGCCAATCAGGAACACCGAATACCTGGTACAGGTCCTGGGAGCTGGAAGCGAAAACGTCCCTGAGGACTGGGTTGGGAAACACTGATCTAGCCTATGTTTTTTGGCTATTTGTAGAATCCTTAATTTTTCCCCTTTTTGGGCTGCTGTGGTGCAACCCCCCCCCCCCCCCCTTTTTTACCTGCACAACCTTGTCTCCAAGGCAGTATAAATGTATACTGTGTATATATACTGTGTGTAGGTATGTGTATATATAATATAATATAAATAATAAATATAGCCTATATAATTACTATATCGGGGTCATATGTAAAGTTTGGATTTTTATTTCCTGCTTGCATCTTAGGGGCACCGTGAGTCAGAAAAAAACCTTTGGGCTGTGCTTGTTCGCTCAGTCGGAAAGATGAAGCCTCCGCCTTCAATACGATCCCATCCCCCGAACAGGCGAGGCTAAACCTCTGCCCCTCCTTTCATAAAGAGGTAGGTGTTGAGTCTCTGAAGAGCGCAGAACCTGTGGACATCAGCAGAGTCCAAAGCCCTGTCTGGGTGCTGAGCCGGGTATAAACAGGCGTGGGTCCGGAGGTGGAGCCGGTTATAAACAGGCGTGGGTCCGGAGGTGGAGCCGGTTATAAACAGGCGTGGGCACCCGGCTTTGCCACAGAAATGCCGTCAGAAATCAGAAAACCCCAATGCTAAAGAATCTGAGAGCATGTTGACGGACCTGGCAGTACTAGACTGCATCAAAACAGCCAGTTTCAGCTCAAACTCGGCATCCGGCTATGAGATACAATTATAGTATCTCTGTCTTGGAGGTTTTGCTTGCCAGTTTCTTCCTTTATCAATCTCACTTGGGAAAGAAAGGAAATCAATTCAGTGCCTGTGCAAATCTCCTTAGCCTTGCATTTCTTGTAAAAAAATTAAATATTTTTTTTCCATGGTCTCTGGTATTGGGTTAAAACGTTGAATAGGTGGTCGGTTCCTCCAAGTGGTTTGGAGGGTATGCAGGCGACCCGCTAACTGAATTTGACTTATGCTTCACTAACCACCAGTTGGGCCTCGTGGCTAAATGCAACAGTTATAGACTATCAGGGTGGCCGTCTTGGGTATGTCAGATATCAGCACCACCTGCTGGAGTTTTCTGTATCCCAGTAATCTAGACCAGTGTTTCCCAACCCAGTCCTCGGGGAACCCTGGACAGTCCACGTTTTTGCTCCCTCCCAGCTCCCGGCCAATCATAGACACCAAATACTTGGTACAGGTGCGCTGGGAGCTGAGAAGAAGCAAAAACATAGACTGTCCGGGGTTCCCTGAGGACTCGGTTGGGAAACACTGATCTAGCCTGTGGTTTTTGGCTATTTGTAGAATCCTTAATTTTTCCCCTTTTTGGGCTGCTGTGATGCAACCCCCCCTCTTTTTTACCTGCACATCCTAGTCTCCATGGCAACACAAGTCCAGGGGTGCATTTCCCCTCTTTAGCACCTTACATGGTTGGACCTATTTAGTTGTATGGTTCCAAAAATGTAAGTTGCTAACGTAGTTTAGCTTTTGAGAAATGCACCCCTGATTGGATGATCTGGTTCCAAGCCACCTCTAAAAGCAATGGTACCCACTCAGCACAAGGTCATCCTGGTTCTCCAGAGAGGATGTGCTGCAGCGCTACCTACAAGACTGCCCTGCTATCAACTAATGCACAGAGCACCCTCTTCCAGGCCCATTCATTCATAAGCCTTAATAACATGCTTAGGAGTGAAAATCATCACAGATGCTTGCTGTTCCGGATGCTGGGAAAAGATACAATTAATAAAAATATTAAACATACATGAGCCGTATCCCAATATGCATAGCGTGTAATCATTGTTAATCAATATAACTGCAAAGAAATATTATCCTTACTGAGCCTAAACAAATTGTCAGGATTTTCTGATAATCTCATCTTCTGTGCAGAACAATAGAAGCCTGTGAAAGTCGCTTGTTCCTTCTTTGTTAACATGCTACAGTATTGATTCTTATGAGAATAATATGATACAGTTCCCATGTCTGTGTTCAGGATTTTAGCCCTGGAAGTACAAAGCATGGTGTCTGTTGTAGACAGACCGATGGGAATTCATTTAGAAGGGGGGCTGTTTTGTAAGCATTTATTTCTGAATTCAGGTCTCCGGTTCCCTGGTCGATGGTATTGAGATGGAATAGGATGATCATGCTTCGATGACTAGATATTCTGAGTTAAAAATCTCTATTCTTTCCTGATGTAAAAGCATTGATTATCGTCAAAGCGATACTTCGTACAGGAAAATCAATTTTTTTCCCTCCCCGCTCCCTGGAAATCCACCTCGCAGGTTTTGTTTGCCATGGTTAAATGCTGCCCTCCCCCCTCCTCTCTCTCTCCCCCACCCCTCCCCCGAACGCCGGGAAAGTTAAACTAATACTCCGCTGATGCGGCCTTGGGCGCATTATTCCGTTGCGATGAGGTGGGAGAGCACCGCAGGCCAGCGTAGTGACGGGAACGTCCTGCCATTCGGAGAGAGAGCGCCATCGCTGCCACTCCTGAAGTCTCAGGGCCGACAAAAGAGCGTCCTTCTCCGACAGCAAGACAATTCATGGCGGCTAGACGGCGGCGGGGAGGAAAAGCAGAGCGGGAGCGAGGGAGATGGAGACACAGGGAGCACAGAAGAGATGGCATGCCGCCGATAAGCATAATGAGATACTGTCATTTCCTCACATCAATCTTGTATCAGCTGGGGTAAAATATTTACGAGGAAATAGTAAGGGAAAAAAAAACGTTGTGCCTATGATATTAAAACAGCGAGAAAAAAAACTGTGAAGCATCCAGAATCGATAAAGAAATTAAACTTGGCAGGTCAGATGGTGAAGTAAATGAGTGTGTTAAGACATTTAGATGTTTACTGAAGAATTTATGAAAGTGTTAATTAATATTTAAATGGATGGACAACGTGAGAGTCATTCTAATCTGGTTAGTTACAAAGCTTGGAAATATTTGATCATCAGTAATATATATAATGGCCTGGAAATGCAAAAATTCTGTGGTACGAGTGCTAGAGACAGAACGTGGCATCTTTCTGCATATAGCCTGAAAATGGTAGATCCCATGTCAAGAGCCTCCACAGTGCCCTCTGCTGTCTGTCAAACATGCTCCCCACGGGCGTCTCTTTCGGCCGCCCGGCAGCCCGCAGGCCTGTTCTTCATGCAAATCCCGTCATGTTACTGTCAGATGTCACCTGGCCAGCTCCCGGGGGTGGGGGTGGTTCCTGTGGCTGTGTGACTGTGGATGTGACCTTTGCCCACAGCTGGCCCTGCTCGTGCTCACTGGGGTGTTCAGTGCCCCCATAGAAAGGGAACAGGAGGTGGGGAACGGCTTTGTAAAGTTAAAACCCTGTGCTGTCAGGCACATATCAGCATATAAAAGCCCCCACAAATTATTTATATATAGTACGCTTTGAGGAGTCATGCTGACCTTATGCTTGTTATGCTAATTGTGCAGTGGGGAGGTATTTCACTGTACAGTTTCAATCCATTCTGTTGAAACAGTGCCTTGACAACATGCAGAACTTTTAAATGCGAATACACGCCTGATGGTTTATGCATCCCTGGCTATGAATGATGTCAAAATGGACTCCTTGAATCATCTACATGTAGAACATCTGCTACTCAATTAAGTCGACAGTTTGGATGGCAGTGTGTCATGTGAGAGACGGAGAGAAAACCATGGCGATGCAGGGAATCATGCCATCTTTGGTCTTATGTGTAACACACTGGTCTTATGTGTAACCAGAAGCGACATGCACGCGAACACGATTACAGTCACATGACCACGAGAGAGCTGAGACCTGGGCACCCAACACAACAAGAATGAAAAAAAAAAAAAAAAACAAGCCCATAATGACGGCTTGTCCCCTCTATACCAGCAATCAACTATTCACTTTAACACCGGGCTAGATATCTGGCTCTGAGCAAACAGCAGATTTATCCTTGGGAAAAGCACAACATAGTGACTGGCAGGCATTATATTGCAGCAGGTAACTCAGCTTGTGTTTATATCAGAGGGAAAAAAGTTCACGCAATAACCTCCAACAATCTGAAGTAAAGACGACGGGTACTGCGGTTTGTCGTGTTTGCGGTGGGACCTGTCTGCTGTCAGTTTACTAATTTCCTGTGAAACAGGAAGTACACGTTCTCGCCGTGATTCCTAACCGACTTTCCGTGTTTCATCGTATGAAGAGCCAGCGTAATACTTGTTTCTGTTGAGACGGCGAGCCGATTCACTTGACATAAGATTTGGAGGAAGCTGCTTTGAGGGAAGGGGTTTTACAACACAGAGATAGCAAACAAGAGATAGCCGTTTTGGTTTTAGCTAAGAGGATAGAGGGGAGAAAGCAAGATAGCCATTGTGCCTGGATTGTAATAAATTCTGGCCTGTAGAGACAGGATATGTGGTCTGGGCCTGGTGAGAGACGGCAGAAGTGTTTTACATCATAGGTAACTGACTGCAGGTGAAAGCGACTTACCGCCAAATTCACCTCCCCAGCCACCCGCCCTCAGAGATCTGTGCTCACCCCCGCTGTCTCGAAAAACAAACGGCTACAGAGGCGGACCGTGTTCCACACTCAGAGCTGCCAACTGTCCAGCGGAAGAGCTCAGATCATGCACTGTGAGTCACTGCGCCCAATCAAAAATGTTGTTGCAGAAATGTTACTCGTGGTTGTTTTCACGCCATATACAGTATAAACACAGTCACACACATATGCATGCATAGACACATACAGACACACACATATATA
>JAODJU010000038.1:16149283-16168223 GCA_026776725.1 Gnathonemus echidnorhynchus | reverse complement strand
AGTGTAAACATGCATGATGCTATCACAGCGAATGCAAGGCTGAGACTGAAGCGTTACCCTTTGTTTCCGCTGAGAGATGTGCCGCGTGACTCATTTCCCGGCGTGTACAAGTTATCTTAGGTCGGTGTTCACGGTTTCAGATCGAGCTCTAGGTAATTTTTTTCGGAACTGGTTGGTTCGAATTTTAAGAAATTCGAGTTCTAATGAGTTCGAGAACTGAGGTACCACTATATTTGTGAAAGAATGGGTTGTTCTGAAGAGCTCAGTGAATTCAAGTGTGGTACTGTCATAGGATGCCACCTTAGCAACAAGTCAGTTCTTTCCTGCTAGATATTCCATGGTCAATGGTAAGTGGTAAGTGTTTAGGAAAAACAGAAACTCAGCCTCGAAGTGGCAGATCATGTAAAGTAACAGACCAGGGTCGTCGAGCGCTGAGGCCCGTAGTGCGGAAATGTCGCCAACATTCTGTTGACTCAACAACTATAGAATTCCAAACTTCCTCTGGCATTAAGCCCAGCACAAAAACTGTGCGCTGGGAGCTTCATGGAATGGGCTTGCATGCAAGCCTCACATCACCAAGTGCAGTGCCAACCGTCAGATGGAGTGGTGTAAAGCACGCTGCCACTGGACTCTGGAGCAGTGGAAATGTGTTCTGTGGAGTTACTAATCACACTTCTCTGTCTGGCAGTCTGATGGACGAGTCTGGGTTTGGGAGAAGCCAGGAGAACGTTACCTGCCTGACTGCATTGTGCCAACTGTAAAGTTTGGTGGAGGAGAGATAATGGTATGGGGCTGTTTTTCATGGGTTGGGCTGGGCCCCTTAGTTCCAGTGAAGGGAAACCTTAATGCTTCAGCATACCAAGACATTTCGGACAATTCTATGCTTCCAACTTTGAGGGAACAGTTTGGGGAAGGCCCTTCTCTGTTCCAGCATGACTGTGCCCCAGTGCCCAAAGCAAGACATGGTTGTGTAAGTTGGTGTGGAAGAACTTGACTGGCCCACACAGAGCCCTGACCTCAACCCCATCAAACACTTGGGATGAACTAGAATGGAGATCTCAAGCCAGGCCTTCATGTCCAACATCAGTGCCTGACCTCACAAATGTTCTTTTGGATAAATGGGCAAAAATTCCCTCAGATACACTCCAACATCTTGTGGAAAGCCTTCCCAGAAGAGTGGCAGCTGTTATAGGTGCAAATGGGGTAACCAACTCCATATCGTTGGCTATGGATTTAGAATCGTAAAAGTTCCTGTAGGTGGCCGGGAGTCCCAATACTTTTGTCCATATAATCTCCACTATTCATTTAACATGTCTGTCTGTCTTTCTATCACAGCCAGCCTGTCTGAAGCCTTGTTCTGACACGGCACAGAGCATGCTGATGCATAGCGCCTAGACATCCCTGAATCATTAAAAGATCATTCAGTGAAAACTATAAAAAAAAATCAAATACAGACAATGGTACCAGGGCTGAATGTTCTATTAACATTCCCTTTTAACACGCCTGTCTGTTGGCCTCATTAGACACATCACATTGTTATCCGTCCACAGCGTTCGGTGTAAAGCGTCATTTCAGGCTGCCCTGCCATCGCTGCTCTCACCTTGGATCTGGCTTTTTTTTTTAATTTTGTTTGACGTTGGCTCACATGCAGGGCCGTATTAAGCAGATGTTGGGGACAGTGGGTACGCTTGTCATCTTTCCCCCTGGCTGACACCGGTGCTCGCTAATGTCACTCTGCACACCGGGGCCTTCCCGCCTGTCCACCTGGCACGATGCCCGGCCCCCGCAGCCCCACTGTCGACCGCTCGCCCCGGGTTCGACAGCATCCTGCCACTCCTCAGGCGTTCCAGTTCAAGTGTCGGCGGCTGGCAATATCGCCCATGTCACTCTGCCAGGTACCAGTCCGGCGGTCTCACCCCCTCCCCACTGCCCTCACTCACTCTTATCTCACCCTCACCCTCGTCTACATCCGCGGCTGTGCTGAACCAGCTACCCCTCCCACTGAGAACACCCACCGTGACGGTACGCGTTCCCATTTAACGCGATGGGGGATACACCACTGCCCCCCGCAGGCTCTTCCTCGCCTTCACATCAATTGCTGTGACGTGCCATTGATTAATGACTAAGCCTGGTGATTCATGCAGCATAAAAACGGGTTCAAATGCCTCTTTCTCTGCCGCAATTCCTCGAACCCGTCTCCGGCGCGTCGGACTCTTCGGTGATCCGTTATGTACAGTTACACCTGTCACTGTGGTACAAATTATGCGCGGCAGAGAAGCACCTTAACGTAGCGCGCCTTTCACGAGGGGAGTGCGACTGGCGTATAATGAACCCGGCGATCCGGACGGCAAAACCTAGGACGCTTCGAGCGCCGATCGCAGGGTTAATTTTGCTCGTTGAAATCCTCAGCCTGCTCACGGCTCATCCATCTCCACCCCGAATGCCACGAACCAAAACAACGTTCTGGAGAGATGTCCCCAGAAGGAATCTGATTACCGTTTTGTACATTTATCAAGTCTCGTTAATGTGTCACCTGTGCGTGACCCACACGGAATGGAGTGTTACGCGAGCGTGAATGATAATGCATGTGTCTCGCGGGGGATTTTTGATCGCGCGGTTTGGATGGCGTTAATGGGAAGGAAAAAAAAAAGTGGGTCACCCCACCTCACAGTCCTGGGTATACTCTTTAGATGACACTCATAAACCATAAAAATACTATGATAAAATGCTAAAGATCTAATTCCAATTCTAATCACATGGTTGTACTGCTGCACTTTATTTATCTATACATACAGTATTTTTATACTTTTATTTTTATTCTATTTAAACATTTGTGGAGAATGCCTATAGAATTTTGTACATTTACCATGATAATACAGATTCTATTCTATTCTATTCTATTCTATTGAAATAATTCTTGGAGAAAACCCATCAGATCAGTGAGCAACCTTAGATGTCCACAAGAAGAGATGGTTACCCGATGGTTAGTGACCATTCTGTATGATGGGAAGAAAATTAACAGTCAATGGAGAACAAAGATCTAAGGTTAGACTGAGCTACGAGCTACCAAGCACGAAGACACGTCCATATCATTTAATTGCTTTTGAGACCTTGAACGTCTGAACACAGTGAATGACACAATGAGACGATTGCCATGACTGAAATGCTGTTTTTTTTTGTCGGAAGGAATAAAAATGAATGACACTCATTAATTGTTAGAAGCCACGTAACGACATGCTGGTAGATGCAGGAAGGTGCAGCAGTCTGGTCCCATAATCGGCCTGAGGTTCCAGTCAGCCCTTAATACCCAATGAGCCCATGAAATGTTAAATCATCGTGCCAGACTTGAATATTAAGAGTCACATCTGCACCCATAAATCCCCTGGTCCATCTACAGGCAGTAACAGTGCCAGAGCTACCGAGTCACCGTGTCTTCTGCTGGGGGGGGACGGGCATTGAAACAAAATGAGCGACTAATTTAAACATGGGCTTTGAGGAAAAAGGAGGGCAGTGTAACACTGCCTTCTGTCCTGCTTCCAAAGATACAACTGTCCATATCTATGGCTTTTTGCTGCCATCTATAGATAGAGATCAGCGTTTGTACTCGGTGCTCAGTACATCTGAGTACTACATACACAGATTTCAGTATTAATATAATGTCAATACTGCCATAAATAGTAAACAGTAAAATGTATTTTTAGATAGGCATAACAATAATTAAAACCTCCACCACCTGTTTATGAACAACGTGCAGAATGTTTGAAATTTCCATTATCAACCTTGAATCGACCTTGAAACTCAGTGCTCATCATCTGACCTTGTTCTGAAGTGGTATCTGAAGATTTAAAAAGTACTGTGGTTCCTACTCTGGTTGCTGTATCCCTGCTTAAGACCTCCAGGATGGTGACGGTTTGATACCCAATACTTTAAGACCCTTTGAAATAGTAGAGTTATGACGGTTCCCTTGACTCTTAGCACTTAGCATTTTATTTAAAGTGCTCCGCATACAGTATGTCCATGTGAGAATGTCTCTGCCGCTGTGTTTGACACGGTTGGAATCAGGTTAACTTGACACACACAGAAGCGACGGGGCTGACACTATTGTTATCTGGGTTACTGAAGGCTAAAACGGAAAAGAACCTGCCAAATTATTCGATTTTGGGGAATAAGGGAGATGTGGGATTAATCAGCATGCAAAACCCTGGTCACGTGAATTTCCCTCCCAAAGGGGAAATAGGCCACGCCTTCCTCCCCATCACCAAATCAAATAATAGCTTTTTCCCACCTCCGTGTGACTGTCATGTCAGCTTAAACAATCTGGACCACTCCAACAGCTGCACTGGTTATTTGAAAGAGCAGTATGTTGCATGTGTATCTCACAATGTGCTTTTTCAGGTACAGGTACTTGCAAGACTGGATTTTTTTTTGGCACAGCCATAAAAAGCTCTTTTTGACTTCAACAGTTGTACAAAACAGAAAACTCGAGGGCTATGGCACCTAGAGACCCAACCTTCAGCCTTATAATTCATGTCACGCTGTGCAGCATTCAGTTTCTTACCAGTGCCACCTACAGGCCGGCACATGCAGCGCTGCCATTCTATTAACCAAGCGTGGTTAGCCTAGCGTGCTTGCTCAGGCACACACCATTTTAGCTCCGGAAAAAAAATGCATTCGTATTCCTTTTAAAGAGGAATGCATGTTCCTTACAGGAAGACGAGTTATTTCTGCTGTTCAGCTCTTCACTTGATGACAGACGAACCACTGAGCTTAACATCTCCCCTAGTGCCGTTGCATAAGATATGCTAATAGGACTAGTTTCCTCTGTTGTCGCATTGTACATTTTCTCCTTCCATGCTGTGGTTTATCTGCTTTTACTCAGAGGCCAATTTTAAATGCATAACAATCACAGTCAAACAATGTTTTTTAAATAGTTAGTGGAACAGGCCAAAAAAAACTAATTAAAATTTCCAGAATTTTTCTAAATGCAAAATACTGTAGAAAAAAACAGTATACATTTGCTATACTTTAATTAATGGCATCTGGAAAAAAAAACTATTTAAAATCATTCCAGATGCTTGTTAACAAATTAAGTTTAGTTTATGCTGCTATTTGCACTCTACCAAGTGTCAAGTGATATGACAAATTAATGCAATTTGACTGGTCAGTTCTGACTTTGCATGAGCTAATATAGCAGTAGTACATGCCTCATAGGTCTTACAGTTTGGGGAGGGGCACCTGATTGTATAACACTCAAGCACTCTAATAACTGGAAAGAAGAAGCCGGATAATTGATGAGAGACCTTCGGTGACACGTGCGTGCGTGTGCTTGCGCGTGTGTGTTTGCACACCCTCGACACACCCATAATCAAACATGAAACCCGATGACAAAACAAAGATTGAACCCTGTCCTGTCCTCGCTACAGCGAGACCTGAGGAAAGACCGCTTTAGTGGAAGTTTACGGCCCCACTGAAAGAGCCCTTAATTACTTAAACCTCTGAGGGCATGCTACAGTAATTACTTTGTCTTTTGATACCTAGCCCTGGCAACATTTTCCAGGGCTACAGCCAATTACCAGGCGGCAGTCCTGTAGCTTCCCCATAATGGAATCTCTTTGTCACAAGATCCCAGTTAACCAGTGTCATTCTGGACTGGTAATGCAAACAATGTTATGGTTAAATTGCCATCCCAAACCATCCCCCCGAGCACCTGAGTTTTGGATTTTAGCTTCTCCCAAACTCTCCCAACCTCGCTTTGCAGGACTCTGCTCAGCTTTTACCGCCAGCCCGTAGAGGTCTCTGATGTTTGGAAGACTCGCTTCTGTTGGAGGTTAAGTATCCTGTAGGGATCATCAACCGCTCCTGAAGGTAATCACAATGCTACAATAGTTTGCGGCCCAGTCAAGCAGAGCTGAATCAAAGCATATCTAAATTGGGATATTTTGCTAGCAGGTCCTTATAGATAGTGCTTTCCGGCGTGTGTGCCCCCCCCCCCCCCCCCAGTCTCCACCAGCACTGCCGTACATGAGAATGTTCTCCAGATGAAATCTCCACCGGAAAGGGACGTTACCAGCAGGCTAGCTACATCCAGCGAGGTTTGCACACTTTACAGGCTGCTCTCGTTTCCATCTCAATGACACTCCTCCCACTCTGCTCAATACAAGGCGTATTCACCGACCGGTGGGGGTGGGATTCCGGACGGGACGTCTGTGCATATTTACTCGCCCTATTTAGCTGACGTGACTGCACGGATCCCTGTATGGGGTGCTGCTTCCATCGAAAACGATTTTGCGAAGACTGTAGTAGTGGCTTGATATGGATGCATCGCTTATACCGTTAATCTTCATTTCAATATGAGGAGAAGAAGCAGCTTGCTGATTTGAGGTTAACCGCAGGGAGGCTCGAATAATCCTGCCAGCCTGCGAATGTGCGGTCGCCCTCTGCTTTTAACTGCTTCAGTATTTATAGAGCGCTGCATACTGCAGGTGGCTAACTGGCTTATCGACCTTCCGGTTCATAGCTTAGCGGAGGGGGCTGGGTGCTTGAGCCAGGCCGCAGAGCGAGAAGCGTAAAATTGCTCAAGCAATAATTCATTAATGATTATATGATTATTTAACGAGTAGACACTTACCCAATGGGTTCTTATATAAAATCCCCACTATGTTGTAAGCATGTAAGCAGTATATAGCAAAACAGTTACAGTTGTTCATTGATCCAGGGTCAGGGTCACGTTTCCCTGATTTCCTTTGGTAAAGCCAGTTTTCTTGCATGAGTCGTAGACATGCCATTTAGGTAACTGCAAACTGCCCTCAATGCATAAATGAACACCAGAGTAGATGTATTAATGGAATATAGTCTCTTCTGATCAGTCACGTGCCAGATCTCAGTGAACCTTGTGTAAATGAACTATTACCAAAACAGGACAAACAGATGATTTGAGCACGATGGAATTCGCTACCCATGAACGCTGCTGTGATAGCAAGCAAACATGATCAGAAGCTTCATAATAGGGTCCTGCTCTCTATCTTGCCCCACAACATTGCCATTTAGCTGCAGTCAGGCAGCTTAAAGAGATTGGTTTACATCCACGCATCGCTGTCCTGCATGAGCCCTCATCGGGATCAAAGAAGCCAGACAGGAGCACCAACGAGTCCCCCAAACATGGTTGAAGGATCCTTGTAGTCTAACGTAGCCTTTCACCACCACTAGGCTTAGATGGTATTACGGTAATATGGTATACCGCAGTGTTTTGGGTTTGCTGTGGAATTATGGGAACACCGTAGTATTTCGAAATCTTGCCGATAAAATTAGTCCAGTAGGGTCGGGGGATGGGGGTTCTGTGAAAAATATCACAGGGACACCCCCTCCCCCACACTCTAGACAAATTTTATCGGCAACACAGAAATGGCGTTGCTCTTGGAAAATGCCGTCAAAATACCATACACCACAGTATAAAGTCACAGTAAGACATTATGAAAAATTAAATACAGGCCAAGCTTAGCACTGACAAAATAAAAAAAAAATGCTACTTCACATGAATGTAACATTTCATTCATTCCTGACTGGTTAAAATGAGTTAAACCAACAAGAAACAGTATATCCATGTAAACTAGCTGCCTAATGGACATTAGACCGTCTCTCAGGCAGTTTATTTTATGTTGGAAACAAGCTGAATGTAATTTATACATAAGTCCAACAAGATGGATTAGAATTTCAGTCTAGGTATTTCATCTTACACCCCATGAACTCTGACAAATGGAGCCGGGAGATGGATAGGGTTCTCTCAGGAGGGTCACTGCGAAGTGAAGGCACTGGAGATACCACCACAAGGACGCACACTAACGCAAGCCAGACCTACGTTAAATTCAGACTGATTTCATTTGCTTCCTGGCTGAAACGAACATGCTTCTTTTTTGCCATAAGCTGCTCAGACACTGGTGAAGTGGTAAAGTAGTATTTAAACACAAAGTTACACACCGACGCTCCCCGGGTTACGACGGTCCGATGGTCGATATTTCGACTTTAAGATGGATATTCAAATTCCATTCTGTTTTTCACTTTCAGTACATCATTCAATACATTTAGGGATATGAACCGAAATTAGGTTCCAAATAAGAACCGATTCGAAAACACCCGGTACCAGGTACCCACTCGGTTTTTTTTATTTCGGATCTGTAAATCGGTTCTTATAAACACAGCATCGGCTAGAACGTGTGTGGTTATCTGCCAGGACCTGTTTTAGTTGATATTCGCTAGGTTTGTTTAAAAAAAAAAAAAAAAAAAAAAAAGTTAAGCCCAAATACACATTTATTTTACGTGATGTTACTTTCTTCAGTTATTTTATGTAAAATTGCAAATTGTTTATAAAAAAAAAAAGCGCGTGCCTAACGTCATCACTAATCGTTACTGCCAGAGAAGATGAGTGCTAGCAGTGTTCGACATGGATCGCAAACCGTCAAAAGTGTGGCTTCAGTACACTAAAAAAGGAAACGATAAGGCAGCGTGCAACATATGCACAAAATTGATAAGTTGCTCAAAGGGCTGTACATCCAACCTCACCAAACATTTAAGGCAGCACGGGATCGATTTCAAAGAGTGCACAGTGTTTGATGTCTTGCAGTCTCTGAGCACGAGTAAGCCCTCTTCAGCTACCGATATCACTACCAATCCGCAATCATGGAGTACTAGCCGCGACACACCATTCACGTTAGCAATAAAAGTAAACATGACCTTCGTGGAATCAAAATAGGGAATCGAGAAGAACCGTAATCGGAATCGAAAAAATTCAAACGATACCCATCCCCTCATTACATGAGATATTCACCTTACTATAAAATAGAATGGTTCATAAAGGCTAGGCCAGGCTATGATGTACGTTATGATATTTTCACCTCACAACAGGTTTATTGGAACATAACCCCGTCCTAAGCATCACATCTGTATGTTTCCTCTACTTTGGTTAATGCACTTTTGGTTAATGTACTTTTTTACCCCCTACCCCTCCTGGGGTGTGAGACCCAAAAAAGCATGATATCCTGCCTGTCCTGCTTCCTGCAACACCCCAGCTACCTGTGATGTCCTTCCAGCCTCTGCTGCCAATGTACATTTTCATCTGGACTTAGATTGAACCATATAAATCAGGACTTTGTCAATTCAACTTCCTCTTTCGGCCCCTGGAGGATGGGCTCTGCCTTTGAGTCTGGTTCCTCCCAAGGTTTCTTCCTTCTAGGAGTTTTTATTTGGCTCTGTCGCCTCTGGTTTGCTCAGTGGAGGTATCAGGCAGCGACAATGTAAAATACTTTAAGACAATGTAATGTGAAAATGAGCTAAACAAATAAAACAGAACTGAATAACTATACATTTAACACTTAAACGGCTGCTGCTTTCATGCTTTAACTCCCTAAAGCATACGTCTTTGCATGTCTTACCATGTCATCGTTCAGCTGAGGTCATTTCCAAAAGAAATATTATTGTGTTACCTGGAGGCTGTTTTAGATCAAGCTTCCCCCCCCCAAAGTTATGCTGGAACCCATGTCCACCTCAGAATTGGAAGGGTCTGAAAATTCTCTCAATATCTGCTCAAGTCTCCAACAGATGTTCTGGCTTGCACAGCGCGATGACCTGCAATCCAGGTGAGGCAGTGCCTTTGCTTCCCCTGTAACGTGCTTCTTGCCAGATGGACGTTTTTGGTGGACTGCCATCCAGTGTGTACCCCGCTTCATGCACTAGACTTCCTGAAATAGATTTTGGATCGCCACAATCCTGATGAAAAAATTGGTTACTCGAATTAGGAGGTTATAGGATACATGGCTTGATGTTACACAGAGGTGGCTAATTCAGGTCCAGAGAGTAAAAATCCAGACCAGGATTTTGTTTCAACCAACCACTTGAGCATAAAGAGTCACAGTCACAGAGTACTCAACTTTTTGGTTGAAACAAAATCTTGGTCTGGACTTTTACTCTCTGGACTTGAATTACCCAACTCTGATGTTACACTACTTTTACGCAGAAATATTGCCCTCAGACTTTCAGAAGAGTACTAAGCAGCATAGCATGTCTGGATTATACAGTAACCCCATTATATTAGCGGTAACCGAAAATGGATGGATAAAAAAATATGCCCTCATCCCCCAGTTTTTGATTCAAAAGAGATAAATTTGACTGTGACTGTTACCAAATCTTCTACAGTTTTGTTTCTACGTTTAGCTCAGCTCACATTTTTTGTTTGAAGCTTTTGTTGCACGACTCTCTTAAAATACTCATCCAGGCTCTGAAGATCTGAGTGCTCTGCTTATTTTGTGCCTCTTTAAATTTTAAATAGCTTCTTTCTCCAAAGCGCAGAAAGTAAATGAAAGGGAGATGATATTTCCTTATTAATGGAAACCTATTTTTTTGAACACGCGGGCCTTCATTTACCGTGAATGTAACAGTTTCCCTTTTTTATTTGCCGAGCTCAATAGTGTTGATATAAATTAATATGAGACATGATTAAATTTACAGTTTTGCAAATAACAAAAGATCACGTTTCAAATATTCAATCAAAGGAGCTGTGTGCACATTAATCTTTTCATTGCTTGCGGTAGCATTTTAAGGTCCTACTTTGTTTTCAAAGCTCAAACTTATTTCTACAAAATGTCGGTTTACAAGCAGTCATTCTGCTACTCTTTCTACTCTCAGGCACTACAAATAAGTTATCGAACAGAAAGTATTACAAGCCGACTGAAACCAGGAGCCATCAGCCAATGGGGTCCTTACTCCACATCGACGCTGACTAAACACCATTCTTAGGAACTCTTTTTTAGAGACAGGCTGAACCTCAGCATAAGAGCTTGAGCACAATGACAGCAGAAATGATGGGAGACAGGGTCACACGGTCATGTGATTATAACAAATGATGTCATCATCACATGATGCGTACGTGTCATTTTGACATGCGTTTCGAGTCACGATGTTCATCTTGACATTTCACTGTGGACTGTGTGATGAAGGAGAAACATTTCAACAAATCATTTACAGAGCCATAAACCAAGAACTTTTACGAGCATTTTGACATTTATAGAAAGGCAGTTTTAGGCGACAGGCAGGTCTTTCATCTGTTGTACACTCTGGGTGGGCTGTATACTGATTTGTGTTCAACAGGACGTCATTTAAGGCAGTTTTTCTCAAACCAGTTCTCGGGGTCCATGTTTTTGCTCCCAGTAGGGAAGCTGGGAGGGAGCAAAAATGTGGATTGTCTAGGGGTCCCCAAGGACCTGGTTGAGAAACACTGAAGCCCAGGTCAAAGCACCAATCCCAAAACCCCAAAATGTAACACCATCTTCTTGCTTACAGCCTAAGACATGACAGCAATCCCATAATGCAACACCATCTTCTTGCCTAAGGCCTAAGACAAAACATTGACCCCATAATTCCCCCTACCCTATTACCATGTAATCTTTCTTCCACAGAACCTTTTCACTAAGGCCACGTGCCTTATGATTTGCTATTTCAGATCTACCTGTTATGGTAAAATACATATGCTCTTTTGTTCACTCTGTTTTGTTCTCTTTGAAGGCCTGCTTGAGTTCTGCCAGGAAGTTTAATTCAATTCCCTTGTCTATCGGATGCACATATTCAAAGTCAGTTGTGGTCGGTCATTAGCTACCAAAGGAAAAAATAGGCATTTGCACTGTTGAAGCACAATGACAATGTCAGACGGACTAGCACAGTGAAAATTCCGTAAATCAGCTTCAGGATGCAACTTCACATTCACTCTCTAAAAGAGAAGTTCCAGAGATAAGGAGCTTTATGAGTAGAATGTTAATTTGTCCTTATACAGTTTTACTAGGGAAACAGTCACAGATTACAGATAACTGCAGACCAGCAAATAAGGGTTAGGGTTAGGCCTTACAATTTGTTTAACTGGCCCAATTACTAGCAGATCATTAATTAATTTCTGAAAAGTTTCAGTCAACAGATGGGATATGATTTATGATCGGAAAAAAAAATCTTACTACTTCATATTAAAATTTAAATTGCATAAATGTAAGTTCTATCAATGTAAACAACGTTTTAGAATTACATTTCTTTCATTCACATGTAAAATCCAACACAGGAACACGCTCAGAATCTGCCCTTTCCGTCGTAATCTGAAACAGAGGGCAGAGTTTCTGTTATTACGGAAGGTTTCCTACTCTTACACATAACACAACGGACACAGCGTGGATCACAAATTAATTGCCCGGCGCAGAAGCAAATGTCACATATTCGGAAACCATCTGCAATATCTTTTCCTCTCCCATCCATCAGTGTGAATGGCACGAATAATGCAACCTAATGCCCAGAGAAGAATTTCGCTTCCAGGCAAAAATATTACTCTGGCTGCCAGAAACCCTACACTTTCACACTTCCTTTTTCAGCCCCCTTTTTTGGGCTATTCATCACTGGAACGTGTACCATGTTGAGAGGGTCATTGTTCTCAACAGGCCGAGTCAGTCAAAAGTTCCGGAACAGCCGTTCAAAGGATTTTCTCCTTTTTATGCTGTCTGCGGTTCTGTAGTATTTCCTGGGGAGACAAACGGTCAAGTAAACAAAACAAAAATGAAGACGGAAATGGGGCCACGGTGTCATGCCGCCCATTGCCCAGATTCGCTCGCAGACGCATCCACTGGCTTAGGGTTAAACGAGAACAACACCTGAAATTAAACGGGCTTGGATCTGAAAGCGGCTGCCAGATGCTACTCCTGGACCTGGACGCCGACAGTTCACACCGCGACTGATATCGATTTCAGCTTGAATAATCGTCTATTGCCTTTTCCATTCCAGTTTAAACAAAAAAAAAAAAAAAAAAATGAAAAGAAAAAAGATCCAGTTGAAGTAAAAACCCATTTTCCTTCCCGGGCTTTGCAGGCTTTTTCTGCTGGCATCTCAGCGTATTAGGAGACAAAAAAAAACGAAACAAGAATCAAAAGAGGACAAGGTCAATAATGGAGGGTTGGGATAAACTCAGAAAGCTTAAATCCATTATGTTATTTCATGTAATGGTTTTAAAGAGGTTTAACAATATAAGAAATATTTCAAGGTTTAAAAAGCGTGATGTAGCAGGCAGCCACAAAGGACTACAAAAGGGGATGAGACACCAGATTCAAACACAGGTGGAGGACCTTGTTTCCAAACATGTACTCGCTTAAGCATAAAAGTTGGGAGCGGGGGGGGGGCACTTTCTGTGAGGAATGAACCACGCGGAGCTGTGAAGCCACGGCTGCCAACGATTGCTTCCGCACATCAACCCAAGTCCCGCCTCCCCAGACGGTAACCCCGCCCACACATGGAGACACACAAATCGTTGAGGAAAAATGTGCTTCTGCTCAAGGCCTGGATTGACCCGATGGGAATCAGCAGAGTGACCAATGAGAAGCCAGAGACTGACATCCTACTGGAACCTGGGCTAGCCTCATTTATTCGATCGCTGGGTTCACTGATGCAGAAACGCACAAAAACACTTAACAGGGACCAAGTGTCAGGGAACAGGCTCCGGACGAGAGGAATAGCAACTCATCCACTATCCATCTGTTCCTTTTTGCTGACTTACGCACCAGGTTTACGATATATTAAGGCTCCATTTCCGTGCACGTAATCAAAGGCCGCGACGCGGTCCCACCCCCTCAGGTGCCTGGGAATGCAGCTCCTCAAAGAGATTTTTCTTTCCAGGTGTGTCAGAACCGACGATGGAAGCTTCACTGCGAAAGTCAGCCCAGGGGAGCCCATTAAATGAAGGCGCTCTTATTTTTTACGAGCTGGGGAGGGGGGGACGAAAATTCGAGTGACAGAAGGTGCATGTAAAAATAGTGTGCCATCTGTTTAAAATGCGGGGATTGAAATCCCTCCGTTGCAACTCAGAAGGGACGCAATTAAAACGTGGATTCGGCGGCCGCAGGAACGGCGGCCCACCAGTGTCGTCTGCCGCTGTACTGACATGGGGGCTGCGGGCTTTTTAAGTGAGACCCTCCATCTCGGGTTCAGACAATGTTCAGTGGGCTGTCAGGTGGTTGGACTGCACCGCTGGCGATGTGACAGGTGGTCTAACAATACTGGAGAAAGAAATCCGCTCTTTATGGTTTACATAAAAAATAAATACAGCCCTAACAGGTTCCTTAAAAAACATCATCAATCTACAGCAGACACACACACAGGTTTGTAATTATATCTTTGTGGGGACTCTCCATTAATTTCTATGGGGAAAAGTCTAATCCCAACATGACGACCTTAACCCCTACGCAGCCCTAACCTTAACCATAAGTAACCAAACTAAATACGAGACTTTTGGCATTTTTACTTTTTTGATTACATTCACAAATCTTTGTGGGGACCTGAAAAATGGTCTCCACAACATTAAAAAACAGGTTTTTATTACATTGTGGGGGGCATTTGGTCTCCACAATGTAATATAAACCTAATACACACACACACACTCTAAATGATCTATTTCCATTTCCTCTCTGCTTCTTCTCGTTTTCCAAACTTAAAAATTAACATTCATTAATTTTGCACAACTGTGATTTTGCTAATTGTCCTTTTCCAGTCGGCTTTCGCCATGGTCACGGTGAGACCCACCCTGCGCCAAGTGCCTCGGAGCTCCCGTGCTGGGGAAGGTCTCCGGTAAAAATAATCCTGCCACGGTACTCCGGTTGATCTCGAGCAGGACCCATAGTTCGGTTCGCTTTCTTTTGCCCGTGTGGGATGCGATTCAGTTCTCCGGCACATAGCTTGGTCTTAAAGAGCACCAGGAGTAGAGTGATTTTGAGAGTGAAAACGCAGGCACTGGTTAGGAGTGGCCTAGCTAGACTGTGTCACGATGCATCCTGCAACATCACAGCTTTGGGGCCAGGAACACTGGGACATGACCCTGACTCTACCTACCCCTTTGCTTCCAAAAGTCTGCCATCTTCCTCACCCCTTGAGATCTCCATTACAGTCATCGTTCAGGCCCCCAGGATACCGGTCGATGCATCGGGCTTCGTGAGAGTTAGGAGAGCGTGGGTCTTTGAAATAAACACTTAAAAAAAAAAAAAAAAAACCAGAGCAGGCCATGTCTGACCTCGCATCGATCAACCCGATACTGTAAACACGGCCGCGTTGAAATAGGAGCTCAGTAGCCGCTAGCTAGCTAGCTAGACGAGTGGTACAAGGTCGCCGTGGAAACAAAAAATGGGTCTCGGGCTGATGGATTAGCCTGAGATCAGCCGCTGGTCAGCTTCCACCAGTAAACCTCTGCTGATCCTAATGACCTGTCAGAGCGCAGCAGAAGTGCGTAACGGCAGGGTGTCACGCCTGTACACGCACGTGCAAGTTTACAATCCTCATAAAGCTAGCCGCCGGCCGCTATCTGTGTCCCACGCATTAATCCTCCACCTTCCCGCCACACCAATGGCCACTGCGTTCGTTACGGCGACAGCGGGACAAGATCCACCAGAAGGTAATCCCCCCCCGGTACAAGCTCCAGGACCACCCGTACGCTAACCCCCTTTTTTTTTTGGTTTGTGTGTGTGTTGGGGGGGAGGGGGTGTGATAAACAACATTATCAAAGAAAAGCAAATGAAAGTCACAGCAAACATCGCTCCTGTCTAGGATGACAGAAGAAAAAGACGAGATCTGCGAGATTATAAAGCCTCCATTTCTTAATATACCGCGTTACTGACCTCTTATGGTGTGTATTGATGATGTGGATGAAAACACCATGTAGCAATATATTTATGGCACAGGGGGAAAAAAATAATCTGCAAATTGTGTTGTTTTGCCTTCATTATTAGATTTATGTACAAGCTTGGCAATGACCCAAATCCAAGAAGCTTGGCCGCCGGCCAGACCTTACGCCGTTGCTAGGCACATATCACACCGCGCACGCTGGGCGCCCTACAACGCAAGACACCCGGCATGGAGACGGCGACAAACGACACAGAAATGACCACCGGAATCGGGCCTCCGACTGCAACACCCTGTTCATTTGGCTCCCCCACCACCCCCAAAAAGATGACAAACCATTTCCTGTCCAGATGCCAAGCAGCACGGGAGGGGGATAGGAAACGATGGGCCAGTTTAAGATGCCATCCAGTGTAAGCTTGCAGCCTTGGTGGTCCCCTGTATTGCAGCACTGCATAAAATGAAATACAACACACCAAAGAACTAACCTTGCTGTAGTATTTTTTACAGAGTCACCATGGATATAGAATAGAATAGAATAGAATAAAGATATTTTATCCATCCCTGTGGGAAAACTGTCTCTTTGGCTATCCCATCATGCTCTCCATGAGACATATTTACAGATGAGAGCATATTTGGGGGTCAAAAAAAAGGGCTGGCCAACATCCGGTAATCCAGGTGTAATTTGAGTTAAGAGCCTGGAGGTGGCATCACTAAGCCAGGTGTGGGATTTGAACTGGCAACCTTCTGGTCATGAGTCGAGAGTCCCAACCACAAGCCGCACACTGGACACGCACACAAACTGCACGTACACAGAGCTCAATTATCATTTTTAACATTTTATTTTAAATGGTCAAGTATTCAGACAGGGGGGGCACGGTGGTGCAGTGGTTAGCACTGTTGCCTCACACCTCTGGAACTGGGGTTTGAGTCTCTGCTGGGGCTCTGTGTGTGTGTGTGTGTGTGTGTAGTTTGCATGCTCTCACTGTGTGGTGGTGGGGCTTCTTCCAGGTCCTCTGCTTCTCCACCCAGCCAAGTCCAAAAACATGCTGAGGTTAATAGGTGTGCATGTGTGCGCTTGTCCTGTGATGAGTTAGCGCCCCATCCTGAGCTGATCCCACGTGACCTTGAACAGGATAAGCAGAAATAATTATAAAACAAATGGAGGGATGGATGGAAGTATTCAGATAAAACTAAATATGGTCATGACAGACAGGACAGGAAGCACCAACCAGCTACAACATCTAAAAGGGCCACAACATGACTGAACCACCTTTACAAAGGCTGTCAATAATATAGAAAAAAAGCAGTTGAACTGACTGAACTAAGATGGCTGTCATCTCAGTGCCAATCAGACAGTAGAAGCATTCTCATGTGTGGTGTTAAGGGAGGCCTTGCGGCCATCAGGCAGACATCAAACAACAACCTGGACAGTCTTGAGATGGGCGGGAGGGAGAGATGAGGGAGAGGTGGTGGAAGAGCCACCATGTGACAGGAGGCCGATGAATCTCTAGGGTAATTGCCGGGGGGATTTTCACTTTTCTCCCCCCACCCCAGCCCCCCGATGTGCAGTTCATCAGCCTACATCCTGTCTCCTGGCCTCCGTGCCCCAGCTTCCCCACACTTTTATTGGTACCTTTCAATTAGTCACTGATTACAACCTGCAGGTGAGTCAGCTCCTGCTTAGGCATAATAGCTCTATGTTAAGAGTAATTAAGGCCTGGGGAGAGAGGCATTGTGGGCCAGACGACTGTAGCAGAGCCCGGGAAAAGCCCCCACCCGTGAATTAAAACAGGCTTCCACTGCATGGTGCGCCCCCTGGTGCTCCATCAGCCACGCCCCCTCCCCGGCCTGTTTACCAGCTACCGCGGAGGAGTGCTCTTCAAAGCACGCCACCTGCGTGGCAGGGAAATTGCCGTCTCGCCCGCAGATGCAAATCCGCTTTTCAGCTAAACGCACTAATTGGGCTCCCGTCTTGTGCCATTGTTAAGTCTCAGGTTCAGAGAAGACCGCGTTCGGGGGCATTTACCGGCACAGCAAACAGCTACGGTTTAATCTCGCCCTTATGGGAATTCTGAAGCACAAACGGTATCGCATTCGACTTGAAAAATGACAACCGCCTAACATTCAGCATCACAACCAACCTGAGGAGATGAAGAGCGTTTTTTTCCTACCCAGTCACCCCGTTCGACGTCGCTGCAAACCAGCAGAGACACCGGGGGGGGGGGGTTACAATAAAGCCGGGATTTTGCCAGCTCAGTCGCACGCAAATCTGCACCATGTCAGATGTAAGCTTCAAATCCAGATTATTCGATACGAGCAGGTAAATATGGAACGCGTGGATATATGAAGCGCAGGAAAATAAGACGTACGGGAAAAGTCCTCCGATCTGACAGCCAGTACCACCAAGGCACCGATCTGTGGTCTAGAGTCACCCAGAGAAGGTTCCATCCCACCATATTAGCAACTTACAGAGCAGCTGAGAACCTGCAAGCCTCGCATTCACCTGGCACTCCTGGCGATGCGTACATTTTTTTTTTTAAATTTACAGGGTATAAATAATAATTTAAAAAACATGTCTTCTTGGAAGCGTTGTCGGGCAGCCTGGCCACCCACTGACAGGCATGACCTTGCGAGGAAGTGCAAGCGGAATGTCAGCCAGAGAGGAGCAGAGCGTGTAAACCCTGCGGATGACCCACAAGCACCCGACTCCCGCAAACAGATACGATATTTTTTCATTAAATATATTAAAATCACCCTTACCATTACATGTGCATGCTTATCATCTCAAACTGTTTGAACGACAATGTCCAGCCACTCTTCCTCTTGATTATGAGAAAATTCAAAATGCGATAATGGTTTTCCAAACGACTTTTCATGGTGGAGACGCCTTGCCAATAGTTTTACTTGCCAGCCTTTACTGGACCTGACGGCTTTCAAAGACGTGCAGAACTATCCGGTTCAGATATTTTAAAACGAGATCTGAGATCAGCCAGTGGGCACTGGAGTGACATTCTAGGGGTGTGTCAGCAGCCTGGGGTGAGTGGAAATGGGACACAGCTATCCCGTTCTATACCTCACCTGCACGGTAACGTTGGAGCTAAAGGACAAGGTGTGAGAAATTTCTGTTTTCAATGAGAATCGGATGCGACCAGTTGAGGGACACTGGCCAGAGCGTAACTTTGTTTTTTTTTTTTTTTTTTTTTTTATTGCCCACCACCCCCCCCCCTCTTCGGAGGACATCTTTATTTTACATTAGGTTACA
>JAODJU010000038.1:16127306-16149183 GCA_026776725.1 Gnathonemus echidnorhynchus | reverse complement strand
AACAAAAATTATAGCAACAACATCAATAATAATAATGATTAATAATGTTACATATATGTATTGTATATATGTAGCATGTATGCTACAGAGCGTAACTTTGGGTAGAGCACTGGGGGAGTTAAGGTCTCCAAAAGGGGTTCGGGGGTTGCATTGGTTGGTTTTGATAATTTACACCCACGGGCATTAATTATGCTACACCGGGCCCAATCAAAAACACCACCCAGACCCATTTAGAGCCAAACTGAAAATCACGCCAGCTTATGGTAAACACCAAAATCTGGAAGGTCTTCATCGAAGAACCGTTTTTAATGACCAAACTCGACATGGCTGTGTTTGCGACAGTGCCGACAGGCATCTGAAAACCTTTAACATCTCCATCAGGCATGCAGTTTGGGTTCAGTACTTGGTACGTTACTTCTTTAGAGGATTTTGGCAGCAGGGGAGCCGTTATGAGCTCCAAATACGCAGAAAACTTATTTTAGTTCAGAAGCCCATCAGCTCGTATTAAATTAGCGGTTTAACCATTCTTCCAGAGGAAGAACACAATCACATTGATCGAGATGTCAGTCCCAAGAAGGCTAGGTGACTAGGGTGTGTAACAATATCTAACAACAGCTGTTTAGTTAGACGGGCAAAGCATGTGGAAGTATGGTCACTTCATTTCTGACTTGGAAATCCCAAGTTCATAGCTGTACAGGGCAGGCTGCAGGATATGAGGCACAGCAAGAGAATGCAGGTGGGGCGATCTCAGTCCCATTCGCCAAAGCACATGCAGGCACGCCCACCAATGGAAACATCAATGCAGAAGTCAGAAGGGGGCGGGGCTTAGAGCCTCCGCCACAGCGCAATGCAACACGGGCTGTCCTGACAGGATTTCAGCTTATACCACAGATACATTTCTTACAACAATCATCGCCACCCTAACCAGCAAGTTGGGGGAGAACCCCACACCCTCTTGCAGGATAAACAGATTTACGCCATTGTTCCTCCAGAGCCGGGGTCTCAAACTCCAGCCCTGGGGGGGGGGGGGGGCACAGCCCTGCACATTTTTGGGGTTCCCCTCATTTAACATACCCGATTCAACTCCTTGTGCTAAGTACCACACAGCTCTTGAGCTGAATCATTTGTGGTGGAACAGGGAAAGAGCTAAGCTACACAGGGCTCCAGCCCCCCAGGATTGGAATTTGACACCCCTGCTTCTGAGTTTCCAAGACATCTCAACAATAACTCGAATCAAAGCTTGAACAGCCACCGCAGAGCCTTTAATCACTGCATTAAAGTGATTATCGCATTATTAATCTGAAACCTACCCATCACCCACTGGCCATGGGATCCTGCGATTGCTCGAATGGACATCCAGGTACACACCTTAAAAGCATCCAAAAATGCAAATGTTGCAAACCTATGAATCACATGCCGCAGCTAAAGATGCATCGCGCATCAGCGGCCGAGTCGTCGTCATCATCATGCAGTCAGCTCCAAGGCTCAGCCTCTTTGTGAGATCGGCACGACAGGCATGGCACTGCAGCAGTGTCATTCGGGTTTCTCTGTTGTACCACTGTAGCCTACAAACTCAACCCAGATTGCAAACCACCAG
Source organism: Gnathonemus echidnorhynchus (assembly GCA_026776725.1). Classification (NCBI taxonomy): domain Eukaryota; kingdom Metazoa; phylum Chordata; class Actinopteri; order Osteoglossiformes; family Mormyridae; genus Gnathonemus; species Gnathonemus echidnorhynchus. Next base: position 16,147,586 of record JAODJU010000038.1, on the reverse strand, counting down.
CTGTGCAAAAAAAATTAAGTGGGTCATTATATAATGTAAAGTTGCACCATTAAGTTATAAAGACTCCTACACTATTCAAAAATATTATGTGTATGGTCCCACCCTCCCCACCAAATCCTAGTATTAATCTGTCATCAAGCACATCACAAAGGAAAGGACATAAAAAATGCAAAACGCCCCCTATAAAAGTGACTATATACGACTTTTGCACCAGGTCAGCATATGGGAACTTCAACGCCATGCACGTTGGCAGGTGGTGAGGGACGTCCTACTTTGATCATGTTTCCGGAGCAGCCCTGACAAGCTGTCCACACACACACACACACACACACAGGCAGCAGGAACCACCGCGATGTCCCCTCCGGACGGCAACCCACGGACAGCCATCGCCGGAATGGCCCGACTGAAATAGGACAGGGCTTGGCTGCATATTAACAAGGCGCCGGTCCTATACCATGGTACGGGAAATACACCAGCGGCCGGCGGAACGATGATTGCTCTGAGACCGTGAGGCCTGTCCTAAAAATAAATAAGCAAATAAATAAATAAAAATAAGCACCTGCTTGCCTTTGATCTCTCTGAACCTGTGACGCAATGATGTGGGTGTCATTTAATTACCGTCATTTGTATGCACAAAACAATGCTTGAGTAAGCAGATCTGGAGAGAAGCTTTGAGATTTTTTTCTTTTTTGTCAACTAAAGAACAAACGGATTCAGACGGCTACGTGCTTCAGGCTGAGGACTATTCAACTGTATGTCAGCGTCGAGTCAGCAGGCAGAAAATGACGTACTGGTAGCAGCCTTCGGCGTAAACTAAAAACACATACACATAAGTGTTATATGGCCGATGACAGTTATGACAGTTTTAAAAAAACACCCACTTTGAATTGAACCTACCCGTTATCATCGATCTTGCAATTTTCCACCGATTATTCAATGCAGAGCCACGGCAAACCTGGAGCCTGTCCCAGCAAACACAGAGATGGGGCAAAGAGCAGCAGCCCGTGGCAGAGCAATGACAGACTAAGGGCAAGTTAGAAATGTCCTTTTCTAATGGTGATGACCTTGGAATACCAGAAGGAGCTGCGCTCAAACTGAAACGCACATCCGTGGATGATTGAGGCCACTGGATACGCTATAATAGGACTGTGGCCCCCCTGGAAAGCCACCAAACACATCGCCGCTCGCTAATCGCGGAGGGGAATAATACGCGAGATCAATGAACCTGCAAAAATGCACCGCATGCTGACTGCGATTAAATACAGCCGTCTTTTCCCGCAATTAATTTCTGTTCTTTGGCAATTACAGTTATTAACTATCAAAATCATTGTCATAAGCGTCGTCTATTTTCGTCTTCATTATCTTGTAAAACGCCGCGCAGTAAACATTGCTTTGCAGAAGTTAAGTGGTTTTGTTTAATGAGGAAATGCTGCCACCTAGCGTCTGTGCTTTGTGACAATTACCGGCTGCACGGGCACTACAGTAATTTGCTGTTATTTAATTACATGTATGTGTGGGCAAATTAATTTAAACTCTCAGCAGAAAGAATTACTGTGACAAAAAAGCACAATAAAATTCAGGGGTTGCAGGTGTACGCACAACATCTAAGTCGTTTTGCCTACAGGTGCAAAGCATGAATATAGGCCAGCGCGAAATACGAATAACGGCACATTACCGGTAGTTCAAGAGGATACTTTCATGGATTGTTAAACGTATCGCTAGGCCCCAAATGGCTTCAAATATCAATTATGTAATGCAATCATTTGTTAGATGATGTTCTTACAAAAACATTATTGTCTGAACTTGGCGCCAGGAGCTCTGATCCGTAGGTATTTATAGAAAATAATGGAAGAGGGATTCATGCCCTTTCCTGTAGATAGTTGCTCACTCTGATCAGTTACAGTAAACGGGACCTTTGAGAATAGTGTGCGGCGAATTTTGCAGCGTTGGCAAACGAAAGTTGTATGCAAGACTTTGACATTGCCCTGTTCCGTCGGTTTTATTTATTGGAAAATGCGAAATATGATTTGCTGCAAACTTTTTGACAGATCATTAAGTGCAATGGCCATGAAAATTAATAGATTTCCTTCACGCGTTACGTCCTGACAGTACCAACAATGAAATCTCCACAGACCTTACCCGTGTTTACTGCCCTCTTTTTTATTATTAAACTTTCAAAAAGCTGAAATCTATCAACATGCTCTAAATCGCCGAAGCGTTGATGCATGCTGAAAACATTAAATAATGTTTAACTGCACTTTCGGAGTAAGACTTTCGGTCTGTTAGTGGATATGCGATTCCGGTACCAAATTCGACATAGTTAATATGATCGATAAATCACCCTAAACCTAACGGTAAAGGGGAATGCCAAATATCATTCCTAACCTGCAGTTTCAGCTACACTGCCGACGAAAGAAGAGTTCAACACACCCTTATTGTGCTCCTGGTAAAATAAAACTACCCAGTACGACCCACCATTTGTCTGAGGCCTTCCGTCGAAATTCCATTTCTCACGATACAAAACGGAAAGCAGGCGACGGAAGCCGTGAATATAAACAAAAGGGATTTATTGCTGGGGTAAACGCTCAACACAACACGTAACGTTAATGACCGGACTGGGGAAACGAACGGAAACGCGGACTAATGACAACAATCAGAAATGACTGTTAAACACTGGGAATCCACGTGAGGTTAACGAGGGGGGGCGTGGCACAGGAGGATCGGCACGATCGGGGCGTGACAGCCTACGTAAGAAATGGAATTTCGACGGAACAATTACAAACGGTGTCATGGCAACGGTGAACAAAGTTCGTGGTTTGGTGCATCAATGGTTGCTAACTCTCACACATCTGGCGTGAGACTCATGATTTCAGACTCTCACGAAAGAAATCTTAAAGAAAATCTACATAATTCTATTATTAAAATATCACCTACATCAGGGGTGTCAAACTCCAGTCCTGGGGGGCCGGAGCCCTGCACAGTTTTTGTGTTTACCCTCATTTAACACACCATATTCAACTCCCCGTGCTAATTACCACACAGCTCTTGAGCTGAATCATTTGTGGTGGAAAAGGGAAAGAACTCCAGCCCCCCCAGGATTGAAGTTTGACACCCCTGACCTACATCAAAAAATGCAGGGGGTATTTTGCAAACCCTACAGACTGTTTTCAAAATAATAAAACTGTTACAGACATGTAAACGCATGTGCATGTGTATGCAGACTTGTCTCAAATTGAAAATCTCCCTCCAGCCAGCCGACCAAACTGGCAACCCTGGTGTGTAACAGGCTCAAATCATGGATTCTGTTAGCTTTCGTACCGACGACGACACATCAAGAGCGACACAATTAAACAATATTCCCAGGTTAAAGACAAGTTAGAGTGACTGGATGGGAGGAACAGGCAAACAGCATAATGTAATTCGCACTTTGTAGTTTATTTCAAAGCATTTCTTCTGTACACTGGTAGGGCAGTAGTTGATGTATACATTTGGTTCACCTACGAGGTTCCTTAATGCTGTGTTGTTGTTACTACCGAATTCTCCCGTGTTGTGCCCCCTAGGTAATTCTGCTTGGCAGAGTAGCTCAGATAAAAGATAACCAGACTTTGCGAGAGTTGGGAAAAGTTCTCTCCTTTGCATGCCACTTCTCTAAAAGTATCATACAGCAGTTCTGTGTACGAACCCTCAGGCATGGAAATTAATAATGAAAAAAGACTTGGACGAGAGCCCACCGACTACAAAAGATGTAACTTCTTTGTCGGCCTTTTAAGTCGCCAGTTATTATTATAATGTTATTTTCGCAAATTTACACCATCCAGAATGCGTCAGTGACATCAGCGAAAAGTGAAACGGCCTGAGAATTTTACCATCTGATCGGAGTTCTCATTATCATGGTACGAAAGACGCAAACGTGACTCGTCTTCTGCGGCAGCAGCAATCATGTGGCCCACTTAACGTAATCCGAAACGAGTCATTTTTAATCTGTGCACGCTGATTAACACACAATTTACAAAGGCGAATACATGCCTTTTTAGGATTTAAAGATTATAGATTTGCACTCCTGCATCTCTCTCGTTTCTCGTCCTTACAGGAGCAACCGTAACGCGATATACGAGGCGAGTGAATAGACAGCGACTGATCAGGTAATCTATGATCTGTTCAGAGTCTAGAAAATGGTCTGCACGGCTTCCCATTCGCAGGAGGTCGTTAGAAGAACGTCTCTCTACACAAAGGGCAGGTGGACTTGTTGCTTGATGTGAACCACTTGTACTGTGAAGAAAAAGGGGGGGGGGGGGAAGAGAAAGTGTAACAACAGTTATTATAAAAGCTGTGGCTACATGTGTGATTGAAGAACATCATTAAATACAGGCTTTTGAACATATGTCTCTATACATATACAGTGGTGATGTCATCTCAGTGAGATCACCACTGGAGCAACTGGGGTTAAGAGGGACGTTCAAGGGAAGTTATTCTGCTGATCATGGGATGTAAGCAGGCAACCTTCTGATGACGGTCATAGTGTCCTAACCCAGTGAGTTGAGCCACGCACTCAGCTCTCATTAAACAGCATCTTCAACTATCCATTATCTGCGTTTGTTTTTCTGTTTTGTGAAAGAAAATTAAAATGGCGGAGCAATTAAAATAGGAAACAAATGGTCCATCTGTTTCAACTAAAAAAACGTAATTTTTAGAAATGAGTTCGTTGTGTTTGGGCTTAACCACATTAAAGTCGACATGCAAACTGGAAAGCATATGCTGAGAGGCGTATTGCGCGTGTGGCCTCTCACCAGACACGCTGAGTGGAACTTCTTCTTGCACGTTCGGCAGGCCTTCTTAGGCAGGGAGTAGTTCGACCCGTGGATGACAGAAAAGCAGATCATGCAGTCTTCCACACCCTCGAAGCGTTTGTCCACGTTGTTCTTCCACAGTGCCAGCCCCTCCATGATGCTGCCGTTCTGAATACACACACACACACACACACACACATGGTCAGCTGACTCAGCCATCATCAGACCCTCCACTTTCAGTCATCTTGTCTGATGGGGAGTGGCCTGAGGTACTGTAACCTCTTCTGATTGGTGTGATTTATATGGTATTACGGAAAGAGTCATTACCCAGACTGCACTGCTTCTCAGCATAACCGGTAGCCTGTACTATGAAGCGGGGTTACTGGCTTTTCGGGGTAACTTGTCGGATTTAAGGTAGTCTGGGCAAAATGTAAGTGAACGAATATGAAGTCCATTTAAACTGTGGTACCTTAAATCCGACAAGTTACCCCGATAAGCCAGTAACCCCACTTCGTAGTACAGGCCCCTGGTGAGCTTGATGGCCTCACTGTAGCCACTAATGGCTGCTTAGCAGCTTCTCTTTCATGACAGTCTGACATTATGCAATGGCCATAAAATGACTCCTGTTATTCCCTGAATGCACCAGGGAGGGTGGTTCAAGTCAGACTTGTACCCAGGCAGCTATGGATTCAAGTGCAAAGACTCCCTGCTGTTGTACCAAAAGCAAGGTGCTTAAACTGGACTTATCCAGTAAAACATCCAGCTGTTTATAAGGGGTGACACTAAATCGTTTCGGATAAAATACAGTGATATAGTAGTGGAGCATATTACAATATTTATCTGAAGGGCCGCCTACTCACAAACACATGGCTGGGTCAGGTGCGGATACAGGGGCGGGACCACAGGGGCCGAAAGCTGATTGGTCCCTGGAGTCTCCCTCCCCTGTCACTCACCAATTCAAAACATATCATTGGCTAATGATACTGCTGGACCCCCTAAATTAATTTTGGTCCCCCTCATGCCCCCCACCTCAAAGAATGACCACTGTGCGCAGCTATACCTGGTGCGTCAGGTAGGTGCTCAGCTGCAGCGTCCAGTTGCGCCACTGCTGCGCGGAGACCCCCACACGGCGTCCGCTCTCCACCGAGATGGAGCCCAGGGGGTAATTTAGAGGCAGCTGGATCACCAGCTCGATGAAGATGTCATCCACGGAGTAGGTGGCAATTGCTTCCCTCGCGGCTGACCGCGCCTTCACCTAGGTGTACAGAGATACCCAAGCTTTTTAGAGCTAGACCCAAAACTAACATTTGATTTAACTGATCGGTGGCCTGTACTACGAAGCGGGGTTACTGGCTTATCGGGGTAACTTGTACGATTTAAGGTAGCACAGTTTAAATGGACTTCATATTCGTTCACTTACATTTTGCCCAGACTACCTTAAGTCTGACAAGTTACCCCGATAAGCCAGTAACCCCACTTCATAGTACAGGCCCCAGATCAGTCCATGTCCAGTTAGGACATCTGATTATAATAAAGACTTTTTCATTTAAGGAGTGCCTTGGTTTGGTTTTGGTTTCATCTGGCCCCGAGGACCGGGTTGGGAAACACTGGATTATATAAACAATGGACAAAATGACCAAAAATCTTCATTATTTACCTAATTCTACACAGCTTTAATGAAGAGGGAAAACTGGATGGGGGAAGGGAGGCATGCCAAGAGTGAAGTGGAGTGAAGTGAAGTGAAGTGGAGTGGAGTGAAGTGGAGTGAAGTGGGCTTCGCTGTCATACAGGTACACGGCGGCACGAGATAAGGTGCCCCAAGGACCGTGGGGCAACACTGGCAACAAGCGAGGAGTGGATTCACAAGGAGTATAAAAAAAATATAACAACAAATAAAACAGCAACAATGACAAAAATGTAACAGTCATTTGAAAAAGTGCATAACAGTGCAGGACGAGGAGAAGGAGCGGTTACCGTGACTACAATGAGAATGAAGACAATGGGCCCGACTGGTCCAGGGACTCACCGTCATGTTCTCGAAGGTCTGCGTGCTGCCATGCACGGCGGCGATCTCCTGGGAGGACAGCACGCCGCTCACGTACTTGCTGGTGAAGCGGTCGACGGCGGCGGAGACGCGCTTGTCCTGGCCGTTCCACCAGAGACGCACCATGGCCGGCACGTCCTTCAGCGTGGCGTAGTACACCGAGCAGGCCAGGTGGGCCAGCTCCCTCTCCAGCCCCTTGCTTCCTAAGGAGGGGGGTGTCAAAGGTTAAACAGACAGACCAAAAAAGAACGACCCCGGCCAAGGTCATCGCAATAATTTGTCCAAATTATTTAGCCAGCTGCCTACAGTGAGGCAGCCCAAACCGAATTCAGGTCACTGCTTCAAGTGGTCACCAGCCAAAGGCTGACAGCAGGGGGCGCCGCTAGGGCTGTTTAACGGGGGCTGTGGCTCTCCTAAAATATCCTTTAGCCCCTCAAATAAAACATATACTGATTAGTTTAAACAGTGTGTTCTCATTCACTGTCATTAAAACCTGGCCCACCTAATAAGGGCTTAGCCTCTCTTTTCATGAACCTGTAGTGTGACTCTTGGCTGACAGTGAACCCTTAGCTTACCCTTGTTAACTTAAGGACGCTGAGCTGATTGTTTGGGTGACTGCTGGACGAGAGCTGACACCAGGTAGGAGGGAGGCTTTGGCACATCCTCATCCTTTGGCACATCCTGTACGGCTTTAAGACAGCCCCCACCCCCCCTTCCACATTTTGGGAGCTTAGCCCCCACCCCCCTTCCACTTTGTCCCGATTTCTTGTTTGAATTTGTGTTTAACTGAACCTTTTGTTTTTCCCAAACCCCCGTCGCGTGTTCGTCCTGCCCCGCGGCCGTCCTCCACTGCCCATAACGACAATAAATCACAGCGGAAAAACCTGAAGGATCTGGGTTAGCATGCAGTACGAGACAAAGCGGGCTGCTGCAAATAGTTCAGTCCAGTAAATTCAAAGTCACACCCAGAGGCAGGGAGCACAACAATAGGTATTTAACCTCATGCTGTACCTATGAGATTTTACCGTGAAACGAAGCAATACCCACTGTGGTCTGGAGAGTCAAGGGAACCTCGACCTGAACTCGAAGCCCGGACCTGTTGCTAGGCAGCCTCCCCCCCAAATGCACCGCAGCGCCCCCCCCCCCCCCGCTTCCGGCACCACTCTTTGCATTTAGGCCTGTCCCGCCACGCGCGTGACGAGCAGAGCGCGGGGACTCACCGCGGACAGACAGCTCCAGAGCCTCAGTGAATAAGGTCTTGGCGTCACGGGCGCCCGACTCGGCCGGCTGCCCGGGGAGGACGGGGTTCTCTGGCATGAGCCGGAACAGATGCTGCAGCAAGCAGTGGAGGGAGCCGCTCTTCCGCAGGTACTGCGAGTACTGCACACGCAGCTGGAGACACACCCGCAGATGCTTGCAAGTCTGGTATAAAATATCCTCTTGGATGCATTTTACATATTTACTTGATGCTTTTACGACGTACATTTTTGAGAGAAAGCAGGGTCAGATAGCCCCTGCAGCAACTGGGGGTTAAGGGCCTTGCTCAGGGTCCCAACCGTGCAATCACTCTGCCAAGTCTGGGATTTGAACCGGCGACCTTCCGATCACAGGCACAACATCCTACCGCACCGGGTCACACCACACTATATCAATGGATGAACTGTGGTTTCAATTTGCTAAGAATTTAATTTTGTGCACGAATGACAACAATAAACAATGTCACAAAATAGGGTGCAAAGCTGACAGGCTCAAATTCAAATCTGCTGCACCCTACAGTAAAACTTAGTGAGCTAAGAAACACTAAAATGTTACTTAAACAAAAAAAAAATTGAAAAATAATAAAAGCTAAAATAATTGCTCTCTGACCAGGTCAAACAGCAGACGCTCACCTGGGAGGAAGAGGCTTTGAAGAAAGTGAGAATGAGCTTCCAGATGAGCAGGTATCCCAGGATGCAGCAGTATTCGTCGCTGAGGGGCTGCACCACGGCAAACTCACCCACCTGCAGGCCACCCAGGATACCATCCAACAGGTCCTCCATAGCCGCCAGGATGGACATCAGGGCGGCGGGTGGCGAGCTGTGGGCAGGCAATGAACGAACGAACGAACAAGGGGGTTAATGAAGGAATGAGGGCGTTAAAGGATGAATGTGGGAGTTGATGAATGTGGGAGTTGATGAAAGGAATTAATGACGAATGAGGGAGTTAAAGGATGAATGGATGATTTCATGAATAAATGAGAACGAATGAATGAGGGGATCAAAGGATGAATGTGGGAGTAAATGAATGAGGGAGTTAAATGACGAATGAAAGGTAAATGAATGAATGTGGGAATTGATGATGATGGATGGATTAAAGGGCAAATGAGGGAGTTGAATTAATGAGTTAAAGGATGGATGGATGGATGGATGGATGGATGAGGGAGTTAATCAATGAATGGATGAGTTGGCACCAGACTGTTACTGTAATACATTTGTAATTAGCACCTATTCAGGCCCCCTAACCCCAGGTGGGCTGACCGAGCCACATGTGAACCTGCACAGCCGTTACAAAAACAGGCTTTGTAAAGAGAGGGGGGGGGCTTACAGGCTGGGCTCTTCCTCATCGTTGTCATCCTCGCATCTGGCATTGTTGCTGTCGACGTCATATTTCGGCAGCTCAGGCATCACCCTGAAACGGGCAGAATCGTGAATAACTATATGGGTTCCGTCACAAACAAACACGCGTGCGCGCGCACACACACACACACACACACACACACACACGTCATCATACTTGTCAAGGACGTGGAACACGGCGAGCTGCACCGGCCGGGCCTTGAACAGCAGCAATGGGGCCAGAGTGTTCAGGAGTGTCTGCAGCGGTTCAGGTAGGTTGGTCCGCTGGGCCGCCACAAAATGAGGTGCCAGCTTGTTCTGCATGACCATCTGCACCGGCGCGTAGCACAGCGCCTCCCCGACCGCGCCCAGCACAGGCAGGGGGAAGAGAGCAGCATCTGGGTCTGGGAACTCCTCTGAAGACCAAAACAGGCAGATGCGTTAACACCGAATCAGAAGACCACCTGCGAGCAGAAGAGATGTGCTTCGTTGGCATCCAACCCGTGATGGTGACCAAGAGGGGCAAGAGCCGGGTGTGGATTCCCTCAAGGAAGAACTCCTCCCACTCGCTGGTCAGGTTGGCAGGCATTTGGTCAGCCGCTCCAGCAGGGGGCGATGAGAAAAACTGGCTCAGCTGCACAATGAGGTCACAGTTCTCACAAACAAACAGCTGCACCCAGGGGTTCCAGAATGAGGCCGTATTCTCTGTGACAGTCTGGCAAAGAGGATCAGCTTGTCAGTACTTTACAGATTTAAAAACATCTGTAATTTTATATTTAAACTGATACAGAAATATCTATTGCTTGGCATGTACTTTTATTCGTTTAAAAAAAAAAAAAAATTACCACCCTAATGCAGCTGCAAGTTAAGTACCTTACAACAAACTATAGTACAGCTCCTCCTGGGAGCGGAACCAGCAATTTTTAGGTTACAAGTCCACGTCATTAACCACTATGCTACCTGCAGCCCCGGAGTTAAGTAATTATGCATTATTATCCCCTGAAGAAGTGGCCTGTTGCAGCAGGATATTTTCCCATCATTAATAATGTTTTTGCCACTTTCATTCACCTCCAGCCAGGCCAACATGGAGCAGAGCAGGAAGTCCCACTGTGTGTCCAGCAGGATCTGCGAACATTGTGAGACCCCCCAGCACAGGAAGCGCCCCATCTCCACATTGAGTGACAGCAGCCCAGCAGGGACCTTCTTCAGGTCACTGAAACCAGGTCAAAATATATATTAAAAAAATGTATAAGGAAAGAACTGCCACAGCCCTCATTAGCAGTCTATTCACAGCTATACAAAACCAATAGCTTCAATTACAATTATCAACACTGCTGATTCTTAATCTTGGTTCACAGCCAACGTTTATAATTAGCTGTTAATAAGCGAAAAGCTGCAATTTCTGACCATTTTCTACTGAATTTAAATGGCCCTGTGCAACAGAGCTTCTTACAGAGGCTGAGAAACACTGATGACATTAATAGATCCTCAACTCATTTTGCATTTTTAATCAAAAACTAATAGCCACTGAGACAGATCCATTTCAAGCATCTACGTCTGTTGCCTTCAGTTTGGGAATTGAGACTGCAGATTGTCTCCCACACACACACACACACACACACACACACACACATACATACACATTTGTATCCATATCTTTGTGGGGACTCTCCATTCATTTCTATGGGGAAAACCCTAATCCCAACATGACACCCTTAACCCCTACCCACCCCTAACCTTAACCATAAGTAACCAAACAAAATACAAGTTTCACATTTTTAGCTTTTTGATTGCAGTCATAGATTTTCATGAAATTGACGTCTATTAACAGCTGCCACTCTTCTGGGAAGGCTTTCCACAAGATTCTGGAGTGTATCTGTGGGAGTTTTTGCCCGTTCATCCAGAAAAGCATTTGTGAGATTGGGCACTAATGTTGGACATAAAGGCCTGGTCCACAATCTCCATTCCAGTTCATCTCAAAAATGTTTCATGGGGTTGAGGTCAGGGCTCTGTGTGGGCCAGTCAAGTTCTTCCACACCAAACTCACCTAATCCTGTCCTTATGGACCTTACTTTGTGCACCGGGGCACAGTCATGCTGTTCCCACAAAGTTGGAAGCAAAGAATTGTCCAAAATGTTAGCATGCCGAAGCATTAAGAGTTCCCTTCACTGGAACTAAGGGACCCAACCCTGGAAAAACAGCCCCATACCATTATCCCTCCTCCATCAAACTGTACAGTTGGCACAATGCAGTCAGGCAGGTAATGTTCTGCTGGCATGTGCCAAACCCAGACTCATCCATCAGACTGCCAGACAGAGAGGCATGATTCGTCACTCCACAGAACACATTTCCACTCCTCCAGAGTCCAGTAGCGGTGTGCTTTATCTGACGCTTGGCATTGCGCTTGGTGATGTGAGGCTTGCATGCAGCTGCTCAGCCACGGAAGCCCATTCCATGAAGCTCCCGGCGCACAGTTTTTGTGCTGGAGTTAATGCCAGAGGGAGTTTGGAACTCTGCAGTTGTTGAGGGAACAGAGCGTTGGTGACGTCTACGCACTGTGTGCCTCAGCACTGAGCCACCCCGCTCGGTTACTCTACGTGGCCTGTCACTTCATGACTGAGTTTCTGTTGTTCATAAACACTTCCACTATGCAATGATACCACTGCAGTTGATGTGGAATATCTAACACAAAAGAAACTTCATGAACTGACTTACTGCAAAGGTGGTCGTCCTATGACGGCACCATGCCCGAATTCACTCATTCACAACGACCCATTCTTTCACAAATTTTTGTAAACCTGACTGCATCGCTAGGTGCTTTTATACACTTGTGGCAATGGATTTGAATGAAACATCTGAATTCAATGATTGAGAGACGTATCTTAATACAATTATCTAGGGGTGAATGATTAAAATAATTCCATGATGTGCTTTACGGAGAGATCGTTAGTATTGTGATGCACAATAAACATTCTATCAGTTGCTGTTCTATGGCTTGTACATGCATCTGAAGTTGTTTTGTGAGTCAAATCTGTTTCAACACACCAATAAACTGGTGATAGCCAACAGCAAGCAGTGCCTTGGATTTCTTCCTCGCTCCCTTTCGCCCCTTCATCCCAAGCAATGAGCAACATGCTACAGATTCCCTATTTGGCAAAGTAGGGACATAGATGACATAGAGGAGCTGGTCCCTAAAAAGAATTCAACATCCGTAATATGGAACTTGTTTGGATTTTCCAAAACCCACACGGTCACTGTAGAGTAACTTGCAAACCAACATGAAAAAGAATCGTGATAAGATCGTGGGTCATGAAAAAAAACATGATATGATATTTGATATTTTCGTTGCATCGCCGACCCCTACTTTTGTCCAAATAGTGTACAAACCCACACAACACACAGTACATCTCTTCTTAATCTATCTCACCTGCCAAACAGAAAGCGCTCTTCCTTGGAGTTGCGCCATTCCATCAACATGGCCATGACGCCCTGCAGCACCTCCGCACTGACCTCGGTCCCGGCGCGCAAGCAGCAATGCAGGGCCGCCAGATTCGCCGTCGCAACTGTAAGCGAACCATCCTCAGACCGCTGACCAACGCCACATCTCCAAAGAGCTGCATCGCCTACCACGTTTTACCAGTTTAATGTGGACTGGCTATGTGTCAGAGCTTACAGGAATTACTGGAAATTGCACGATTAATGAGTTGATTTTTTGTTATCGATTCACACCCCTTGTAAAATGAAAAACCAATGAGCCCCTTGACCTGAAAATGTAATAATTAGATTTCTAAAACAGAGCTTACCATCCTCGTTGTCCTGGCTCCCACAGTGCCAGTCTAGAAGGGCTGCCACACTCAGGGTCGCCATGTGACCCCTCTCTTCTGGGGACAGGGAGGGACAGAGGACCTGGGCGGTGCAGAGACCCGGCTCTGTCAGGGGGAAAAGGCTAGGAGGAAGAGGAAGGAGAAGGAGAGGAAGGAGCACAAACGCTGGCTAAATAACTGAACAGTACTCAGACCCCATCGTGTGGGTTCTATAGATGTCTAATGTGTATACACTGTGGTTACAGAACCTCTTGGGACGCTTGCTTAATTTGATAATAATGTTGCACATTTACTGGTTTTATAACAAAACATATCTGCACACAGACATATTAAACACAAATGTTTGGTCTTTTATGTTATTAAATTAAAAACGCACCCACTGAGACTGCTTGACAATGAACTTTTTAATTCATAACTTTTAGACCTATAACTTGGATCTCAATTTATTAATACTTGAATGTTTTACTTTAAAACTTGTTTTCTCTAACGTGATATATAATTTTTGAAAACAAATACATGAAGTGATGATTTTTGTTATAAAACCAATAAATTAGCAATATTTTTACTGATGAATCTGTTTACGCGATATGACACTGCGAATCTGTTGTACTGCGATTGATATCAGTACCCAAGTCCAATACAACGCGAAACTGCATTTTTGTTTGCGCAATTTTCTGCTGGAAATACCTGTTGTATATCCATGTGTCGCACAAGTCAAAATCTTAGATTCTAAAGATCTAAAAATATTTTAGACAAATTATCATATAAAAACATAGCAAACTAATTCATTTACAGCCGCTTTTCATAGGCTGTCTGTAGCCATGTTGCCTTCAGCACCTAAAATGCATATTTTTACATTATCGGCCACTGGTATCATTACTTTTATTATTTAATTCATTTTGTTTGGTTACTAAGCTTTGGACTCTCATTCCCATTGTGACATTTTCCCATAGGATATGTCTATTTTGGTATGTGATTTTAGTAAAAGCATTAGTCGCATTTAGTTTTTCAGAAATGCATTAGTGGCTTTGTAGCAGGGTTGACCGTATGTGCAATACTTGCACACTAACATTACCCACCACCTCATCTCGCTGAGGATGCGCACACTGTCAATGAAGTTGACTTTTACCTCTCTATGCTTTTGCAAAGCTTTTGGACATCAGCACTGTCGACCTCTGACTGGATGTGGCTCTCCAGAGTCAAGGACCACAGCGCCCCCTCGTTTCGCGACCTGGGGGTAAACGGGAAATATGTCCGGTTACTGATGGGCAAAACGATGATTCATAAACCATCTGCTGCATTTTCTGCTCTCTACTCAAAGTAGTACTTGCCCCAACACAAACCAGGAGCTCCATCTAGTGGAGGTCAGAAGATACAGCAAATGGTTCATGAAGCTTCATTTGGCCATAACTAAAGGAAGATGTACTGGTACAAAACTATACAGTGACCCACGCAAACTGCAACAAGGTACCCAGCCTGCGTAGGAGAATAGGCGAGTAGGCATTGTGGCAGATTTAATGTAGGGATCACCAGGGGGCGGGGTTTACCTCTCAAACAGGGTCTCTAATATGTCACATCCTCCTTTCTGCCTTAATCGCTCCGCGGTGACATTCAGTTCCCGGAGCATCCCACAGAACTCGGACACCACGACGGGGCTACCCTCCATTTCCTCGCACCACTGCAGTGCGTACAAGACCTCAGAAACTGGGGCAGGGAGTCATTAAACAAGAAATCAAACTTCATTACAAAGTCATACAAAAAGATTACACACATGTACACATCGCAGGAAATGTGGGACTGTCTTCAAACTGTGACTTTACATCGCGGGTCTCACGGGACTGCACTGGATTAGAGCGCTTTTCCGGCTCATCTTGGATCTTGGGGTCATTCATTACATTTAGCTGCTAAGCAGATGGTTTTACCCAAAGCGGCTTAAAATATAAACCCTTTTGGACCAGCTGGATATTTTACGACAATTCAGGTCAAGCGCCTTTTCATAAGGGAAACACGGCTCTTCATGGGAAATGAAGCAGAAACTCCATGTTCTCAACTATTACATCCCTTGCTAGCCAGCTATGGTTGTATTATTCCATATCGAACGACGTAGGAAACACTAATAATGACAGTCATTTTTTTTTTTTTTTTGTCACAATAAGACTCATCGCCACTAGATGTCAGCACAGAGGTCGCAGGAACTCTGCGTGGAGGCGGAGGCCAGCTTACCTGTGTGCTTGGCATCGGGCGGCCATAGTGAGGCCACACCCTGCTGCTCTTCAGGAACCATGCAGAGGAGCTGGCCCAGAAGGGCAACAGTGGACAGGTGGGAGGGGAGCCGGGGGGAGGCGCGGAGCTTCCACACATCCACGGGGGGGTAATCGCAGGTGATCCTGAGCCGACCTGACAACAGCGGCCGCTTGACCCACTGCGAAGGCAAGGCGGAGGGCAGGTGCATAAGGACTCAGGCGGGCTGGCCTACTTGCGTAACTGCAGGGCTTAGAGTCTCAGGGTTTGTCGCGAAATCCGGAATTTAAAAACCAGGCCACGCCGCTCTGTAAAGCCCCCACCAGGTGCTGTCCTGCAGATCATATAAATTCCCCCTGGGTCTGTAGATCAGGGAGAGCGCTTCCAATGTGAGCAGCTGGAGCAACCTGGAGCTCCAGCTGCATCAAGCCGTACATCATGTCATAAGAACATTAAAGTCACTGAGTGAAGGTACAGGCGAAAACCACCCAGCATGCAATGGGGCACCTGGGTTGCCCCGAGTCTCAGGAGACCTTTCATCTGCAAGAGCCCGTCCTTGGAATGAACCCTGAGTGAAGACGAGGCCTTTGTCAGGCAGCCGGAGAACGCAACCACCACCAGGATATCCATCCACAGGACACTGTTGTCAAGTCATAACTGTAGGTGGGAGCGCGTGTAGGTCAGGGAGCTACAACGAATTAGCCAATTAACGCCGGTAATTAATGGGATACGCGAACACAGTGGTGGTACCCGTGTCTGCCATGCCAAGCACGCACACACGCATGAAACTTCAGCCCGTGAATGGCCGCGTTTACCTGTGGGGGCAGTGCCTGTCTCATCTTTCTCCATTCCTCCTCGGTGGGGGTCAGGTGGGAGATGAATTGCACCAGCAGGTGGGGGCCGTGTTGCCCGGCGTTGATAACAGTCTCCGCCAGGTTCTGCACTGCCGCTATCAGCACTTGGAGGCTGGATAGTGTGCCGGGAGCCAATTAGCCGACAAGCCCCGCCCCCAAGCCCTGCCCACCAAGCCCTGCCCACCAAATAAGGCAACTCTACCTTTCATCAGGCAACAGTTTAACTGGATCCTAACAATTATATCCCCCTCACCTCTTCATCCCAAAGGTGCACGAGAACAGCTGGTTTCTGACCCACAGGGCGGCGCCATAGAGGAAGCTGCCCTCCCTTATCTCCGGGTCAGAGTGGCCCACCAGCGAGCTAGCTCCGGTGAAGCAGGCGTGCCTCAGCTTCAGCAGGGATGAGTCTGCGCCCACGGAGAACGTACGAGGCTTTAGAAGGATTGCTCAAAAAGACAGCCTCATTGTTCCGAGAACTTTTTCTGGATGATATTATATTGTTCAGCCCACTGGTTGACATAGTATACTCTCCCACACTCTGTACTGGAATCATAATGCTGTAACAAATACCCAGTCTTGCCCATAATACTGTAACCAAAATCTATTCTTACACATACGTCTACTAGCCTGATGCCTCTTTACGTTCCGTGAATGTTCTTGTGCTGCACTTTCTGGCTCTTGAATAGTCCTATTAGGTTCTTGCTCTATTGGATGATGTCGTGAGGCTCTTGCTCCATCACTGCTCACATTCGTACCTGGACATTCATTGGAAGCTCATCCTAGCTGCACTTACGCCTAGTTGACTCCTTGTGCTATTTGCCTCACCCGTACGTTGCTCTGGACAAAAGTTCCTGCTAAATATGTTACATATAAATGCAAATGTAAATATAACCCATTGCTGATTCGCGCAACTGTATTCTCTGCCTGAGAGTCAGCGTAAACAGTAACTAGCTGTATAATGGGACGAGCACTCAGCAGCTAGCTAAGGGGCCAGGATGGGAGGTTACCTGAGAGACGCGTGGCATCCTGGTCCTGGGCGCAGAGCTGGAATAGCGTCAGCAGGAGGTCTTCGGCCGAGGCCAGCTGCAGGCAGCCCTTCATGGACGAGAAGAAGTTAGACGCCACGTCGCAGATAAAGGAGACCAGCGGCTCCATGTCGCCAGCGTCCAGCAGGCCCTTGGCCTCCGAAAGTGTGGCGTGCAGCTGCTCGATGATCTTCTCCACGTACGACTCGCCGATTACCGCCTCTGTGCATGGGGGGGGGGGGGGGGGTGCAGTAGTTAGGGTCTGAAGATCCATCACTTTAAAGACAGGTAACGCTAACAAAGTATTTATCCAGCTGGGATCCAGCGAAGACAATGTTTCTTAATACTGATTGAAATATTGATTCAACACGAAGAGGAAGTTGGCAAGGTCGCACTGCCACAAGTGTAACGTCATCTTAAAGCCCCACTTTTCCTCTGTATATCCCGTATAGTACAGGGTAGGAAATAATTGCTGGATTTCAGGTGGATGTGCTTCAGCAGACTCAAAACAAACAGTGATGCACAGAAAAAAGAAACTGTAGCAACTAATATGTATGACAGAGGTTTGTATTGGTAAGGGGACTCTATTAAAAGGGCACACAAGGGGGCGTCACAGTTAAGGTCAGACGTCCCAATGCCTGAATGAAATGATCAGACTAGATGAAGAGGTGAGAGAGTCAGGGGAATGAGGAATAGGAGGCCTTGCCGTTGTTCAGCTGCTGGGAGAGCACCAGGCTAACCAGTGCCCAGCTGTGTGTGTGGCTGCCCACGCTGGGGGAGACCCCCCTGGGGCTCCTCAAACCAGCCGTGCAGAGCCTCCCGGCCAGCTGCACCAGCTTCTCCCCCAGAACGGGGCCCTTCAGCCAGCTCGCAGCATCCAGCAAGTCTGTGTCTGCGCACGCCTGAGACAGACGGAGAGGGGGAAGGGAGGGGGAGGGAGGAAGGAAGGAAGGAAGAAAAAGAAAGAACTATCTATTACAAACATGAATCAGTGGTTCAGTCTAGCCAAAACACAACCCCGATTAAACACAAACTGAATTTCATAACCCCAAGCCTACCTTCTGGATGATCTGGAGGAGGACACCCCAGCTGAGGTCCATCTAAGCGAGGAGAAAAACCCATTCACTATATACACTTTCAGCAGTTTTTTTATCCCACAGGCCTGTCCAATTTATCTGAAATTTACTCTGACCGTCACAACATGTCCAGCAGTCCAGCTAATTTGATGAGGTTTATGTTGACCACCCTTTGTTTGGCTAATTTTGCCACCCATAATTCAAAATACTGCATTACCGTAACATCGCCCAAGCCTAAGTCACAGTTATTCTGGCCCATCAAGCATCCAGAGTCTTTTATAACCATACAGCAGTGTGACACAAAATGGGCTTTAATGATCCTGTAGTATTGTCGGGGGTCTTACATTGGTCATGTGGTTGAGAATGAGGGTCTTCTCCTCCTGTGTGCTGCAGCAGAGGAGGGAGCTGAAGACCATGCTGACTAGGAGCTCCGTGTCCTCCTCTCGCTCCCGCCTCAGCCAGACGACTACCTTCCGTAGGAGGAAGAGAACGGCAGGGTTTTGGGTCAGCGCCTCCCCAGGCTTCCTGAGGCCTTCGAGGCTTGCGTCCATCCCTCCGTCCGCCTCCACACCCGCGTCCAGCAGGGCCTGGAAGACGCGGGGCGAGGCGAAGGAGCGCAGGAGGGCGGAGAGGAAGCGCAGGTGGTGCACGGAGTCGCGCTCAGTCACGTACGTCACGGCCAACTCCGCCAGCGCGCACACCAGCCCCTCCAGACGGCCGCTCTCCAGGGTGGGGGGCTCCTCAGTCCTCTTTCCCTCTTCCCGAACCTCCTGCCTGCTATCTTCACCATCTGGGTCAGTGAAGCAGATCTTCACCGCCTTCTTCCCGCGCCCATTTGCACCGGATCCAGCCCTGGGGTTCCTCATGGTCTGCAGCAGCACCGCCACGCCCATCAGCGCCCCCTGCTGGGCCTCCTCACTGTCCACGCGCTGCACGCACAGCCGCTCCAGACCCTCCCAGAGGTCAGACACCAGCCGGCAGAAGGTGGGGTCGGCAGCCTGGGCCCCGCCCTCGCCAGGGGGGCCCGCCCCCCAGCCACCTCGCTTCTCCCAAGAAGCCAGAATGTGTGTGACCTGTGGAAAGAGGGGCCCGCTCTGTAGGGCCGAGTTGCCGATCGCGCTGTCCACCAAGGGCAGGAGCTGAAATGACAGACAGGGGGCGCCATTTCAAAGCAATGCACAGGGAGAACCACACTTCAGACTAGATGCAGACCGACAACAGTTTCAAAAATAATAGAAAAGTATTACAGGTATCAAGTCTCCCATTTCACCTACACAGTTTATTATTATATTATTATATATTATTTAGCCCATATTGCCATCTCACAGATCGTCGTGCCACCAAACCAGACAAAATGACGGTGTGAGTCAACGTGGAAGACGAATTAATCCAGCCAGTCTCACCATCTCCAACCCGCCGCCTCCGCTGGCAAGTTTGAGACACCGCCTTTTTCCGATGGCTCACTGTTTTCAGCAAATCGAACAGGTTTTTCTTTTTAAATCACCCATCTCACCGTTTCCACTGCAGCTGAGTTGCTATGTAAGAAGCATCAACCAGAGAATGTTGACCTGATCTGTATCCCCGTCAGCTTGGGGGGGGGGTTCAGGTAGAGATGCTGCCCTTTACCACAAAGAAAATCCCAGAAAAATCAAACCCACTGAGTCCGTCAGAGAGAAACCGCCACCCCACCTGGTCTCGGAGCAGCATGTCCTGGACCATGCGATGGTCCTCATCCTGCGTCGCATTCTGCAGGACGCCGTACCGCAGGCACTCCATAGTGGCGGAGATTATGGCTGAGCTCTCCGATGGGCTGCAGGCGGCCCGCTCACTGGACA
>JAODJU010000038.1:16055627-16127206 GCA_026776725.1 Gnathonemus echidnorhynchus | reverse complement strand
AGTCCTGCGGGGGGTGTGGGGACATGATGAGCGTGACGGGGGGGTGGGGGGGTGGAAAGGATCTTTCAAGGTTGCGACCATTCCGGAATGCATTCATCAATTCCAATCCAAATCAGGAAATGGAACTGGAGCTGGAATTTAAATTCAATTCCAATTCTGTTCCCCATAGTTTGTTGTTCCTGACCCCAACTCCAGTTCCATTTCATGATCTGATGTATGTATTCCGGAATGGGCCTGACCCTGGTGCCTTTGTGTGAGACGCACCCATTTCTGTACCTATTACGACCCGCTATGTAGGCTTAATGTCTTAATATAAAAACCACCAGATTCAGCCGCAGATTAAGCTAGATACTATTTTCCACCTTACTGGATTATTAATGTGGAAATACTATTATTACTCTGTATAAATATTAAAGCTGTTTAGAGCGTCTGCAAATCGGGCATGCTATTGATTTTTAGCTACGAGGCAGGACGAGTTGGATGGAACGCACTAATGAGCGCTGGGAATCGATTAGTCCCCGCTGCGCGATCCCAGCCATAGCACCCCTGCACCTCATCCTTCTCTCATGGAAGAGGGGCCATTAACAGCAATTCATCCATCCGCAAGCGTTTCCTTTCTACAATAGCACTCCGCGACTGGACCGGCGACGAAATATGTCGAGATTTACATCTTGGAATGCTGCCGCTGTAACCTTAAATAATAAACTGTGCAAATCTGTGAAGTGGATAAAAAGTCACGTTTCCTCTGACACGTGGTACTAGGCAGGGACAACTAAACAAAACTCTGTATAAACACAGCGCAAATGCCAAGTCTGAAAATCCATACATCGCAAGCCTGGAAGTTATAGGTAAACAATGTTTTACCGCTGAGGGAAATCCCTGGTAACACTTCTGAGATCCAAACCACGAGTCCAAAGCGGACCCCAGATACAATAGTTACCAGGAATCACCCGTGTGAGTGCAGGGATTGAAGCTGCCTTCACTATAAGTGTAAATATACCATTACAACAGTAAATACAGCTGGCCCGCCATGAATGCGAGAGCCCTGACCCCCCCCCCAGTGCAGTTCCCATGGCGATCACCTCCCCATCCCTTTCCCACCCTCAGAAACTGCTGCCAACATCTGTTTATGCAGCTGAGGCAGAACTGTTGAATTTTTGGTTGGATTTCCACCCCAACCCCCCACCAGCTGCCCATGAACGTCTTGCACGTTTCCAGAGAAGCTGACAGTCTGACTGGGCTTCTCCGAAGTCCCCATCTTGATTCTGAGGAGACCTGAATGTGCACCGCGGACCTTTTCACCCAACGTCAAACTAACAAGCTGCAACTTCATCCAGAGACTGGTCCCACTGTAGTGCTAGGAAACTCTAAGCAAGCTACAGTGTTTGCAGTTTAATTGTTCGTTACTTTAACTAAACCACCCATACTCATTAATAGGAAACATTTATTTATCCTGTGTGCTGGGGTACTCGAGCACTGCTGGGGTACTCGAGCACTGCTGGGGTTCTCGAGCACTGCTGGGGTACTCGAGCACTGCTGGATCACCCACTCTCATATGTAAGGGTCGGGCACCATTCTTCTTCTCTCATTTCATAACTTCACATTTGCTGTGTTTCTCAACCTGGTCCTCGGGGACCCCCAGATGGTCCATGTTTTTGTTCCCTCCCAGCTCCGGGATGTGGGAGGGAGAAAAAACACGAACTGTTCAGGATCCCCGAGGACCGGGTTGAGAAAAATTGCACTATTGAACATTTGATGCTCCCTTTATTTTCCCCACAGGGATTAATAAATTGCATCCATCATCAGTCTCTGTGCTCAAACTTTAAGTGATTTAAAAGGGAACTGGCAGAACCCGAGGCAACTTAACAGTGATAAATAGTAGCTAAGTAAATTTCATGCAAACTGAAAAATGCAGAAAATCAACCACATGATCTATGGCATTTGTGAGCATGGTGATAAATAAAGTTTTTCATTCAAAACACAGTAAAGCACAGGAGCAGCGCTGAGCTGCCAAGGCCAGTTGCCCACGGTACCTTGGCATGGTGAAGGTCCACCCCATACATAGACAGCTTCTTGGCGTTCTCCAGGAACTGAGCATCCGCCTGGGCCGGACTCATTCCCCTGATGATGGAAGGACGGGCGGAAATGAGAAGGAAACGACCGAAACCAGAATGCCAACGCTGGCTCCTGCTGCGGGAGGCCGTACACAGTCAGCGGGATGCATTTAAAACATCTAAACAGAGAATTATCTCCTTGGCAATTTGCCGTATTTTCATAACCCATATTTTTCCGCAGAAAAAAAGTCTCACTCCACCTTCAGCCGCGTACCAAATCCTTTTCTCTCTAGCAGACCAGTATGGAGGAATCTCTGGATTTATGGATGTGTCTCTCGACCGCCATTAACCCCGCTGTCATCATCTCTCTCACTAATTATTTGCCTTTTGGTTCTGATGAATCCCCCACAGGGTCCCAGCACACCTTCACATTGTCCTATTTTATATCTTTCACAGATAATCACCTTGATCTCCAGCAGTTGCCAAGCTGAATGGTAATTTTAGCACGGGCCAACAGGAAGGAATTCACGGGCAGTCTGTGGTGATTGTCAGCATCCCCTCGTGCTCCAGGCTGCCCAGCTTAAGGGAATGTGAGCTCAGATTTCTGCAGGACAGACTCTGAACTTCCTGCCGACTGCATTATGGATCCCGTTTCACCAGCCAGAGTGGCCACATCCCCTCGACCAGTCTGACGAGGGCAGATCAGGTGACAGGCCTCATGTCCCCTTCGAGGGTCCCACAGACGCTGCGGAGGCCCAGCTGACATGGTGACATCACCCTCTGCCGCTGGAGTTGCTATGCTAACCGGATGGGAGTTACATCACCACCCAGGCATGGCTTGGCTCGGTATGAACTGTGGGTCACCAGCTGTAACCCGCCCACAGTTTCCCTTCATGTGGAGCAACGCAGTCGGACCCAGAACAGACAGCAAGGCCCCTCTCACGCCGCACTTGTGCGCTTCACCTTTGTTACCGCGTCATGGGAGTGTGTGCGGTTTATTCAGTCGCACTTCTGCATTCTCATGGCCAAAACCTGTTATCGCACCGGTTTATTGAGATCAGAGATGCACACTAAGTTCCATACAATGGTTTGCATTATTTAATGGTTTACATTTTTTACCCAATCAGGAACTAATACCAGCTGAAACTCCGCCCAGTTAATTTGCATACGCATTCAGCCACTCCCCCCTGCCCAACACTGAGGCACCGCCCACACACCTGTGAGTTTTGTACAGCTCCACCACCTTCTCCTCCATCTCCTTAGACTGCGACGGGGCGAACTGGAACTCGCTGATGTAGTCGAGGCAGCGTCCGTCGGGGTCGTGGTCTCCCATCTCGGCCTGCAGGGTGTAGGAGCCAAGCAGCGAGTGGGTGACGAAGGAGCAGGGCAGCCGACCGGAGGTGATATCCTGGCGGAGCTGAAGGCATAGGAGATACCTGCAGGGGAGCACAGGGACCACGTTTAGCGGCTGGGACTCGGGTCACATGGTATCGGGTCACCGGGACCATCCGCAGGGGGCGGGACTTGGGTTAATTGGTGTAAATTGGCAGCACAATGTAAATAAACCGAGGAATTACTACACTGGTGTTTACACAGCAACTGTAAGTGAGAATAACTGAAAAACAACAGATGTTCCATCTAGCAGTGCTTGTGTATAGCCTGAACTCATCAAATCTAAAAATGGCAGCGTGAACAAACGTGTGAAAAAGGTGGGTGTTTAGAGTTTACGCGGCACGGTCGGCCCAAGCCTACGGGGCGACGAAAGCCACCACAGAAGCGAGAACGTTTCTTCACACGAGAATCGGGACCGGTGTGCGTGTAAAAGGTCAACAGAAACTCTATGCTACGAGAGAGCGTCTTCGTAAGATCAAGGACCAAACTGAGGAGACGACAGACCCATATCAGAAGAAGAGCTTGGCATGTGGGTGCATCTTACTCAGATGCCACATCCTGTCCTGCCTCTGTTTACTTTGGCACTTCTGAGGAATGACGTCAAGTCATTCCAAGAGCACTTAAGCCACGTTCTATTTGGGTTTACGATTTATAGAACATCAACCACACTATTAAAACATTTATTTCCAGGTTTCATGTCTTTGACGGGATTTACACACAAAACCCCACCAACTAACACGTCTTCACTTCATTTTTTGCTGTAGATGCCCCTTCAGACGGGGCCCATCTAAAGAACTGACATCACTGTTTATCTCTGCATGCATCTCTATGGATTTGCAGCCAAGGGCTGTTTAATCAAGCTGCTCAAAGAGCCTGGGAGATGGCAAGGTGTTCAGGCCACAAGTGGATGGTACCTGGTTATATCCTCGGTGAGCTGGGAGGGGTCGGGGGGGTAGAATTTGACGCTGAAGGCAAACTGCCATGGACAGTCTGCAAGAGACAGACAAACACCAGGTTAGATGACAAACATGCAAACTCCAGAGCGACACCACAATTCTCAGGCAGGACTGAGGGTCACGACCGCGCCTGTTTGGCTGGGAATGAGCCAACTGTGTCCTCCTGAAGCTTAAGTTGCTAAAAACAGACCTGAACACAGAGAAGCCTTTGCATAAATAAAAGAGTATGAGGAGGAAGAGGGGATGGAGGCTGGAGGCAGAAAAGATACAGCAGCTGCAAGCTAATCCACCAGAGGCGGAGCAAGACTCTTTGAAGGCCTCTTCGCTACTGCAAACAGTCAGGCGGCACGATGACTCGCCCCTGGCAGTCGGGGGGCGCGACGATTTATGCCTCACAGTCAGGGGGCACGACGATCCTGCTTACGGTCCAGTTAGTTTTCCACTTGACCAGATGAAAACCTCTTTAAGTGACTGGAACATGAACATCAAACGGCCGACCCTGGACAGGAACCCCGAGAACAAGCCTCGCACTGAGGCTGCACTGTTCATCTCAGGCACCCACACTGGGTGCATTGTGGTCTGGGTTCCGTCGGACGGACTCCACCACGGTGAAGTCGGCCGGGCGCCGGGGAGGAGAGGGGGTCGGGTGGTGGCAACAGAGGCGGGATGAAAACGTCTGCTTCCAGTGAGGAGTCTCCGCATGCCTGGACGCCGTAACCCCTTCAGGAACTCCAGGTGCTGAGTGAAGCTCCTCCAACGAGGAGCCCAAAGGCCCATGACTGAGGCTTCGTGCTGCAGCGTGACCCGAGGCTTCGTGTGGACCCGTCAGCCGCCAAACGTTTTCATGGGAAGCCGTGGGCACACTGGCATGAATGCGCCACTGTCCAGCAGCACTCGGGCAAGCCAAATGTTGAACTTTAAGCACCTCCTGCTCTCGAGAGACCCGAAGAAAACCTCCATTTAGGCTTGTCAAACCTCCGCCGGCCGGCTGGGGGTGGGGGGGGTTGGTGAGGATTTATCGAGATTCCAGAGCGAGGCAGTGAAGAGAGAACCCGCGTTTGCAAGTTGATGTGCAGCCGAGCCTGGGTTTAAAGAGAGATCGTGCAGTGCGTGCAGTGGAAGGAGCAGGGCATGGTAATTCGGACCCCGCACCCCCCCGCCCATTAACAATACCCTTTGAGAGACTGCGGGGCTAATGCACACCCTGCGGGTACAAACATAAGGCACTGTGATTTGATTTGTGTCATTTGTCCATCTAAGAAGAGCAGTGAAACACAGAGGTCCCGAATGGCAAACAGGTCAGGTCAGGTTGGGGAGCGTGCACTGATGCAGCGCGTTGCCACACCCACCACACGGTGAAACTCCTTGGGATCATGGCCGGTGACCCCCCCAGGCAGATACACGGCCCAGTCCCACCCTCCGGATATGGCCACGCGGGCGTCCCCTAGGCCTGGACTAGCTGCTCGGGTGCCCAGCAATGAGGATCAAGATGATGGAAAACCGGAAACTGAAAAAAGTCCCTGGTCTGGGACCAACCCAATGTCCTCTTTAGGTACCGATCTTGCCTCAGATATGATCCTCCTGATCAAACGGATCCTGAGTAAAAACTATAAGCAGAACACAATTGGTTTGAGTAGAACTTGTTACTAAGTAATAAAAGACAAAGAAAAACAGGATAAATCAAGTCAGGAGGGAGATTTGGGCCCCATTGCTTGAATCACATTTCAGAGGGACGCCGTCACCTCCGAAGGATGTGGTGAGGTAACGGAGCCCACCCCCAAATCAATGACTTCACCCCAAGCCAATTTCCCCCGCTTTGGGCCCCGTGCGTCCGACGAGGACGCGTCTGTCTGCCGGCCGCCCCGGTCCCTCACTGGACTCGAGGGTGCCGCAGATCCGCCGCAGATGGGAAACGTGTGCTTTCTATCAGCCAATGACATCAGATGGTTGTCTGAAGGGGGAGGCCTCCTTCAAACCCAGTCAATTAAACACAGAGACAAACTTCTGGGAAGTGGGGGGGGGCAACATCTCAAACTGTAGATGCTTGGAAGAGCAGAGAGGAAAGCAGACCTAATGTGATGCAAAGAACAACCAAAAAAAAAAAAAAAACGTGGAAAAGACTGCCCCCCACCCAAGCGCTCTCAGCAGCTGGGCAAGTGAGCGATGCAAGAAAGCCAGACCCCCCCAGTCTCTACTGCCACCAGGATTCATTTATTTTTATCTGCAAATGAACACAACTACATGAAGAACAGAGCCAGAGAAACAAATGTCCAGTAGGTTTGGGTCACATGCTCCATCATCACAACGAGACGTGTGATTGGGCGAGGGAGCATTAACCAGCATCAATCTGCAGCTGAAAAGGCGTCCAAGGAGATAAGCCGGCCCTGGCCGCAGCTGCACGACTCCAAGCTGAATCCTCCAACCATAACGTAAATCACACCCCCCCCCCCCCCCAGCAAAGCTAAACTCATTGAATTTTGCAGCAAGGACCCAAAAGACCCACATGACAGTGCCCACAGTGCGATAATATGATGCTACGCTGACCCCCTGTCATCATCACTACACTCACGGCACTAAACTCACCGGATGTGAAAGTGGAAGCTCAAACACGGACAGCCACAGCTACCAAACAAAGCACCAGCCCCCCCAAACCAGCCTCTGACGCAGGGGGTAACTTTTTGATCAAAGGTCCACATCAGATTTGTGTTCAAAGTCAGACGTCAGGAACAATTTTCAATAACTTTAATGAATAAATTTAATGAATAAACAATAACTCTCTATATTACATATCAATATATAGCAATAGAAGGAGCTTAATGTAAAGACTTAACACTTGCTGATCATTTCGACACTGTCATGGGTGGGGATTTTAACATGTTATGTGTTAAGCCTTTTTATGGTAACCATATTGACTCATAAGGTGCATTACTGGCTTGGTCCGGATTAACTTGTGGTTTGGCCTGCATCCGAACCACGGTCCGGACTTTGAGAAGCCCTTTGCTTTTTCAACCTTTCTTAAATCCCTCAAGTGAACACAGCCCAAAAGCCAGAGTTCCCCTACAGCAGTATTATTTTTGTGATGTATAATAGCTAATAATAGTGACATTTCATCAATTTGAGAAATGTCTCATTGGACCACCTACAGCTACTCTTCAGTCCTTCTCAGGGATCCCTGTCTGGTTTGTTTAGCCATCGCCTGTAATCGAATGTCACGCTCTTGGTCATGCTCTTTGTACTATCGTTGCACTTTTTTTACACTTGTTACTGAGACCTGACATCGTCACCCGAATCAGGTTTCCCCTCTGAAGAAACACAAAAAAAACAATCAACAGCAAACTACTTACTTCGAATCTGACGTTTGATCTCCTTTGCAGGGTCCAGCCAGCACTAAAAAAAATAAAAAATAAAAAAAATAGAGAGAAACATTAAGAGACATGAAGATTAACGTGTTGTTTGAGGCTGGTGCTGACACGGCCTTCGGTACCTCCCTGGTGAAAGGCGGCACATGGTGACCCCGGAATCTGAGAGCCACACAAACAGTAAAAAGTCAATCCCATAAAGCGGGCCGTATAAACAAGCAACTCGAGCGGGACGTTTATAGGAACTCCCGGGATTACAGCGCTAATCCCCGCAGGGCGATGTGGACGGCATTAATGCCACGTTCTCCACATCCGGTTGCCACGGCGATTTGGCTCCTCCTTCCACAATGGAAAAGCCGAAACCAGGACTGAGAGGTACCCTGGTGACCTCTGAGCAAAGACGAGAAACTTCCCAGTGAGGTCCGTCTCCCGTCGCAGTGCCCCTGTGAGTCTGAGGACGGCCCACGTGGCGAGGAATCGACACGCTAGACACCATTATAAATGGAGCGTCCGCTTAATTATCACAGCGGGACGTTGGCAGTGCAGTGTTCTCACTTTGATAGCCAGGTGCATGCGATTCACTCGTAAGCAGATGGAGGGGGGGGGGGGGAATTCCACTCCAAACCGCTCGCACCCATTTCTGACACCATACACTGTGATAGCGCTGCAGAGAGAGCCTCACCAAAGCCCATTCACACACATCCAAGCACATTTTTACTGTCAAATCGGCAAAACGGTATAAGGCTCCATTTCTGGAAGGTTTTAATTTTTTCATTGCGTCACAGGTTTTAAGTGCCTAACCATCAGACAGTGGTTTCCATGGAAACTAAATGTTCAGTTTAATGCTCTCAGCATGACCACCCCCCCCCCCCCCACAACCATGGTGTCAACACAAAAACAAACTGCAGGGGCCAACACAAGCAGGAAGACCTAACCAACCATTTTTGCAAGTTTGGCTGAAGCGCGTGGCATTTTGTAATGAATTATGATGGCGGTGGGTACAGAGTGCGTACGGTATTGTCAGGGCAAAGGAAAAGTCGCTGTTCTGGATTTATGACAAAAGCAATGGCATCAATTGGTGTACACCAATTGATGCCAAAGTGCTCCCAGCGAAAGTGTTCACGCAGTTAGTGGCAGTCTAACAGCCAGGACAGTGTTTCCCAATCCGGTCCTCGGGGCCCACAGATGCTCCAGGTTTTTGCTCCCTGCCAGACAGCAGAGTTCTACTCCCTCCAAGGAACAAAGGACCGGACTGGGAGACATTGAACTAGAGTCAAGGACGCAAAAGCTGCACAGAAATGCCCTCAAATACTGGGATGTACTGCATCTCACAGTGGCAGAGTTTCATTCCCAACCCGGGGGAACCGTTTACTACAGAGGTGATGGAAAAAGAATCATAGATACGAATGACGTTTCTACATGCTGCTTAGGGACCCTCTAGTTTTTGCAAACAGTACCTGCCAGATTCATTAATTTGTTTACCAAGTTCCCCATTAACTCTGATTCTGTTATGAGAAGGTGTGAGACTCTACCTTCTGGTCTGCGTGGTCTTTGTAGCACAGTCCGAAGTAATCCTTCTCCAGGAGGTTGAGATGTTCGCACACTTTGACAAAGAGGACGATGCCCTTCGCCCGTTTCTGGGAAAACAAAAGCAGTAATGATTTGTTAGGGTTGGAGGAGCAGTCCACACTGCTGACTGACGGTACTGCTGCAACAAAGAATCAACGGAACAATTTTCATCGTGTTGCTCAGAGAAACATTTCAGCAGGGGGGGCTGGGGGGGGTCGTGTTTTAACTGAGGCACTTGTAATACAGTCACATTCCAGTGGGAAAAAGGCACCTTTTCAAGGAGAACAAGGAAAATGGGTCTTTTTCGGAACAGCGGTCATGCTACGTCACTCTTGAGAGAAAGAGACAGATTGAGGGTAGGCTGATTTAGGTCTTGAAATTGAAACTACCAGGCCTGCATCTCCGGGGCCAAGGGCGGATGAGGGCGGGGCAAGCCTCGCACATGCTCAGTTGGTGGAGCCTCTTGCTGCCGATGTATAGATGGGGCCAGGTCAGGGCAGGGAGTTTGGGCGCAAACACATTCATCCGCCAGTGTGGCGGCCCGCTGACCGCCATGGAATGAGGAGAGCACGAAGCTTCGCTCTGCCCTGATGGGGGGCGGATGGACATAGCCCCGGGGGGCAATAACGTTACGGGACGCGTGGCACTG
Source organism: Gnathonemus echidnorhynchus (assembly GCA_026776725.1). Lineage (NCBI taxonomy): Eukaryota > Metazoa > Chordata > Actinopteri > Osteoglossiformes > Mormyridae > Gnathonemus > Gnathonemus echidnorhynchus. Next base: position 16,117,227 of record JAODJU010000038.1, on the reverse strand, counting down.
GAATCCTAAAAACCCAACAGAGGGGGGGGGAATAATACAATGATGCCGATTCCCAGAAACTGGGAGGTAGGGGTGAGGGGAAGGGCCCGAAGGAAAAATGCGAGGCATGATGCTTTTATCGGCCAGGCCGCAGAAATGCGACGAAGCAGGCTGCAGCTACCTCGTTATCACCCAGACAATGAGCTCTGTTAACTGCGAGCCACTGGCTGGGATGCAATCTGCCAGTGCGCCTCAGGTCACGTGACTGACATTCCTGCACTGGCAGCCAATGGGCACACACCTTGATAGAGAGACCAGTTACAGTAACAACAAAAGACTCTCCCCACAGCTTAGCGAGTTTTCCATGTGACCTTCAGGCCCATCACTGGGCAAAGTCAAAAGCGCACGCATATTTATTCTCTAACTGTTTAATGCAGATTACCCACCAGTCATCACAGAGCATGAAGAAATTATATTCCAGTAAATGCCCGCAAATTTAAAAAGAGTGAACTGTTCTCAAAGTTAAAGCTCACAAAAACAGATAAGTTATGATCTAATGTCATCATCAGTGAAGGTTCTTGTCTGTTCAATATTGCTGCAACAGAACTTGCGACAATCTTGTAAGCTTGACGGGACCTTACAGAACTCCGGTTCCCCGCTGAGCGGCGTGTAATTCTGACCGGCATTCCAGACAGCCGTGCCGTGTGCAATCAAAACAAGCGCTGCTAATCAAATTACTGGGACAAAAAAAAAAATGCAAACGGCTCCAACCAAAGGGGCCTGGCTAACACTGAAATGAGAGTCAACTTCCTCTTAATCCCCAATACATAAGAGGCACAGGATTATTACGCCAAGCTACAAACAGGGATGATGGGAAACCGGCGCCCCCACAGCACCCACTCACTTCAGTATCATATATATTAAATCATCGTATGTCCAGTGGATCAGACCCAAACGGTGACGGCTCGCTGTGAGACCCTCTGCTGTTCTCGAGCTGGGCTAGGAGAAGTTTCTGCATCAAGGGGCATTGAAATGCAGGTAGAGCTGAATGCCAGCTTGGCATAAGGGCCCAGCTGGCCACAGCTGCACCAGCGTTAGTGCTAGAGCTGGGCGATACGTCCAAATAAAATCTCTGATTTTTCCCACAATAAATCCGATTTTCAATTTTAATCGATTTCCTCCTACTCAAAATCAAACTACAGATGACAAATAAATGGTTCAAAACAAATTTTAACTTTATTATTATTATTTTTTTTTACTTTAGGGTTAAAGTGCAATCTGACAAGCCAAAAAAGATGCTTGTAAGTGAGATGGCCGACCACGCCATTGTAAACACTTTTAGAAACTTATACAAACTTTTAGCATGTTAATGAATCCCGGCTTTTCCACAGTATGTATGAGCACCATGTCTTTTGCGATATACATCGCGACAGCGTTTGTTATCGCCTTCCACCGTGCCCCATTCTTATCATATGGCACACAGTTCGAAAACGTGTCAGGGACGGCTGCTTGCTTGACTTTGGTTGTTGTGCTGGTGCTGCGGGTATTTTCATTTCGCTGGGAGCTGCACTTCTCCCACTCCGCCGTGCCTCTGCTTTACGTGCTGGAATAAATTTGTCGTGCTGCTTCCTTTGGTTGCAACAGTCTTTAAACAGACTTTGCAATGAGGACTTGTTTGGTCTGCGTGCGACTGTCCGACGGCGCAAAACCAAACCCTTGCCATGTTTTTTGTGAATCCGCTACAGCGTTTGGGTGCGCCGCGCTAAAGTACCCGTGAAGAACGGTGTGTCGCATTAGTTCCGCTTTTGGCGCTCGCGTGTAAAATAAGTAATAAAATTGATTTTCATAAAAACACATCGTCCTGAACTGTAAATCCGAATTAAATCGATAAAATCGATTTATCGCCCACCTCTAGTTAGTGATGCATTGAGATAAGCAGAACTGATGGGGCTTCTGAAGTTGGCCTTGCACTTTTCTCCAGGTTACTTGATGTAAACCCACAGGGGGGCAGACTGTTCCAAGCATGACTATGCGCTACAGGGACTCAGCAGGTCACAGTGGGAGGACAGTGCCGTCACTCAGCCGCCGTCTCGGGAAAAAGTTCCTCTGGAAACCGGAGGGCGGAGCCACGAGGGGCCACTGCAAGTGGGACGAGCCTGTCGCCAGAGACTGGGCGTTGTGACGCGGGTCTCCGTGCGCTTCGGAGCGAAGCTGAGGACAGCGTGTCCCCCGTTAGCGTGCCGCATTCCCGCCTCGCCGGCCAATCCTGCAGACTCAGTTGAAAGTGGCAGGGGCACGTATTCGGAGGGAGAAGAGGGAAGCCGGCCGGCCGCGCGGACAGAGCTGAGAGCCCGGACACGTGAGCAGCGATGCCATGTTTCGGCCTGATCGAAGTCGATGGCCCAGAATAACCAGAGGCTCCATTATGAAGAGCAGAGAACTACATGCCAAAGGCACTCTCTCTCTCCCTCGCTCCCATTAGCAGAGATTCGGCACCCCGGGTCACTCGATTCACTAAGTACACTGTCCACATGGCTCATTAGGGCCAATGAGCACCAGCTGATGGGGCCAGAAAAAAATCAGCCAGGGCAGGGTCAAGCAATGACAGGGAAGTTCATGACCAGCAGACAAAAATTCAGGATACAAACTGCACAAACATGCCCCCATAGCAGGCTAACTGTGCACAAGAGGCGTGACAGAAGCGCCCCATTTCAGCTGTGTAACTGGTGCACAGGGTTCGCAGCCAGGAGGCCGCTAGCTTTGGGCAGCGCCTGAAGGCGTCACCTATGAGCTATTCGGGAACAATCCATCCACGGCCTTTAGGGATGGGGTGGGCGAGGACAGTGGGTGTGTGTCCTAAAGGTTGCCTGTCAGCTCTCCAGAACAGTCTCTGTTGTTTCCAACTTGCAGAGGCCTCACGAATGACTCATCGACACCCCCCCCCCCCCCCACCCGAAGATTTTTTATTATGCATTATTTCATTGTTTGAGTTTATGGATACACAATCAATTGGGCTCCAAATGAAGTTTTGCCAGTTGAGTCACGCTTGACTTTCTCCATGACAGCTGGTTGAGCTCCACTAACTGCGGATGATGGCTAATTAACTAAATTAATAACTAACCGGCATGCTAAATTACACACTGCAGCAAAACTAAAACGTCAGTACTGTACAGTATAAATCAAAAGCACTTTAAAAATAACATGACGACAAAAAAAAAAGTAATATAAACCCATCCAGGATTAGAGCCGTATGTGTTGGATCAATTTGCGTTTTCATTGGCTGGTACGTGAGATCATCTCCAAGTAGCTCAACCTTCATGGATCGATAGGGACCGGCTGACTTAAGTGACCAGATCGCCCCATTTGCAGCTTGATAGGGGCCATTTCCGCACCGGCACCAGTTCTAGCCTCACGTGTCGCTCTCGGATGAGTACCAGGCCCCGGAACGCCAACAGACACCCGGGCCGCTGCTGGCCGGCTCAGAGCGCCGCCTGGCGGACACCCAGCCTCGGAAATCTCAGCAAGCCGACCCCCGTCGGTTAAGCCGTAAACACTCGCCGAGCATCATTCGCCTGGCTTTGACGACGACAAACTGCGAATGATTACAGAACACGGGAGCAAAAAAAAATAAACAAACGGCATACATCATGAGGACAGCCTGGCATCGCTGGTACGCAAACAGGCAGGACCAGCTGCCTCGGGCGGCTAATTGTACTCCGGGACCGTCAGAAATTAAGGATCATCTCTGGAATGCTTTGTCCGCCATTAAAAAGGTCCCCAAAGTGCACAGGCATTACAGCTCATTATAAATATGCCTGTGTCTTCTGGCTGAATGACCCCCAACAATGGCGCGTACTGATGGCTCAGCTTTTCCGTGGCCGCGGACAAAGCCAGCCCTGTCGCGACCGGCTCGCGGAGAGCAATGAGAGCCAGGGTCCGTTAAGGGCCCCCGCGCAACACGTTCGTCGGCGCTGAATACACGATATCGCGGGCTCTGCCCCGGTGCATTCAGGGGAGCAGGAAGCGGGGGGTGGGGGGGGGAACAGGACAGCTAGCGGACAGCCGAGGGGGAAACAGCTAGCGGACAGCCGAGGGGGAAACAGCTAGCGGACAGCCGAGGGGGAAACAGCTAGCAGACTTCTTTAGCACTGCCGTTCATTGACGATCAAATTCCTAAGCCCTGGCGTGTTACTTGTCATTTTCCTATGCTGGGGGGCAGATGCTGAGAATTCAACCTGCCTGCAATATCCCTCCACAAATAACCCCCCATGTAGCAGGCTGACAAAACCCATGGGGGTGATTCATCCTTTGCTGCTTATTTGGCACAGCAACCATCTCATGTCTGACCTGCCACCTCGCGGCCCCCTCCGCAGGGCGGCCGGCCCAGCAGGACCCGGCACGGCCCAGCACACAGCGACATCAGCCCTTTCCCTCTCTGCACGTCCCAAGGACAGAGGTGTTTCAGAAAGACGCGGGAAACTCAGCCTCTCTGTGCCGTTCCGCGGCACGGTTCCCTGCCTGATGTGTCCCAGCTTGTGGGAGGTTCACAGGAATCCTGCACGTCACTCCGGCTACAGAACTGGGCTCTGGCTGCGATCACCGGAGGGATCTGACAGGGCTCATCCCATCATGGGGAAAGGCGTGAAATCATAGGGAGGGATGCGGCAACAGACAGATGCATTCCAGGGTGTATAAGTATTCGCTTGGCAAATTGCAGCAAAAAGAGTACACAGTACACAGAATAATGAAGCAGAATTACAAGAAGCGATCTAAGACTGTCCCTGTGTTATACGTACAGGGAAACGTGGACAGTATGAGTACAGCACACTTAAGAATTTACATGAGTGATTCTAGTAGGTGGAGGGTGGGGGTTTAAAACACCCCCAATCTCGAGCCGAAACGTCATCAAGGGCCAGCGTGTGTGGGATAGTGCCTAATTAAATCAATCGAGCCTCTTCAGCTCCAGTTCTCTGCTCACACCATTAGCCTGCAGACAAAAATAAGATCAGCTTACACTCAACTTGATTACGGCGAAAAGAACAAGGGGGAGAAAAAAAAAATAAATCTCCGTAGGGCCCCCGTAACTCGATCCGCGTGGAGCTTCAGTCTCGGCTCTCCTGTCCTGGTGCATGCTGGGAATCACACCAAGAGCCCAGGCGCAGTCAATAAAACCCCATGAGCGATCAACAATGTCCGAGTTCTAGTAAGTTCCAGCACACTTCTTTAAATGGTATTCAGCCCCTGGGAATGTAAAGGAGAAGAGCGAGAATCTCACATGCGCATGCGCTCCCCTGCTTACGCGTGTCCCAATTGGACCAGGCATGAAGGTATTTTGATGCTGAAGTCCCTCAGAGCATAATGCTCCCAAGCAGCATGGTGACAGTCACCCGCAACGCTGCTCCCCAGCAGACTGCTTAGGGGCGGCTCTCCCACAGACACCAGGGAGCATAAAAATGCTGAAAATAATCCCAACTCCCCCGGGAAGACCGGAAAATAACGTTTCTCCAGAAAAAGTCTGGCGCACTCTGCTGAATTGTCACAGTACCCTTCCTGTAGCAAACGACGTCATCGTGGTGAGACTTAAAGGACATGACGACGTGCATACACAGAACCCAAACTTCATACAGCTTGAGTGGAAATGTATTTAATGCTTAAAAAAAAAAACTAAACCTTCATGCACAAATTGGACAAGACCATCCTAATTCTATGCAAGCCTACAGCTAATCTGTCTGTTGTACTTTTGTGTTATACGTCAATCACAGTAATCCATACAATTAACTGAAAATCCCACGCTAGCAGAAGCCATGCCATTCATCCTTCAGCTTTAGATTAAACGTCTACTTAGTTACGAAGGGCGCAGCGCAAATCCATTTTACGAATCTCTAGCGAGGCTCAAACGGAGAGAATAAAGGGTTTAAGGAAAGGCTGGGAGCCGAAGCGAGGGTGGAGCCCAGGGCTCCTGTTCGGCTGCAGCGGCCCGGACCCCTGCGAGAACAGTGCTGCTCGCCCCTCTGGGCCTCAGCCACGACGACTAAATCAGCAGACGTAAGGATTACGGGCCAGCGACCCCGACTGGGGGGCCCGATAACCAGGCATGTCGGAGGGGCGTGGATATACAGGCGGATTCGGGGGGGTGAGCACTTCAAAGGCAGTGAAGGTTTTGCGCATTCAAAGCCTGGACTGGACACTATCAGAGGTGGGAAGTTCAGGTCCAGAAAGTACAAATCCAGACCAAGGTTTTGCTTCAACCAACCAGTCTGAAACAAAATCTTGGTCCGGATTTGTCCAGAACCTGAAATTTCCACCTCTGGATACTACGTTCAATTCCACAGTTTATTTTCCCTGCAATAGTTACTATGCTTTCACACTCCATTTTACAAAAGCTTATCCCATGCAGGCTTGCAGGGGACCGGGAGCCTGTCTCAGGCAGCCCAGGCCACAGGATCCCAGGAAGCTCGCGCAGCACAGGGATTTTAGGAACGCCAGTTACCCAAACTGGATGTGTCTGGAATAGTAATCCAAACTAACCAGAGCAGCCAAACTCCATGCATGTGGGGGGTTCGGATGAAGGCGACCTTGGTGCCCATTGAGGCAATACAGTGACAATATTTGTCATTAGGAAACTGAAATTTATTGCCATTGCCAGTAAATCACAGATTAAGGCCCTAATTGCTCTGCGCCTTTATCAGACATCGTGTGCTTCTTGATGCTTTTCCACTGCCGCCAGAAACCAAGCTGTACCATAAACTGACGGATTTCCACTGCAAATTGATTTGTCAAAACTGGTTGAGATAACGGTGTTCTGTGCAGGAAAAGTTATTAGCAGTATTGCACACCCAACTGTATTAATGCATTTCTGATAACTCGGAACCTCCTACTTAAAAAAGTACTACAGCTAAATGGAATGTATTTCTAATGCAAATTCACATAAGCGAATGCTAATTCCACTAGCGACTGATTGATGCTAATATAACACAATGATTCTCACAGATGTGCGAGTGGAAATTAGCACAGAGTAGCTAAATATTAATAATCACTGCACACAGTAAATCATGATGTACACTGTGTGGACAGGTTTTACGTCACTGTCACTCTCCAAACCCGGCGATGCCTTTACTGATCCGACCCGTCTGCAGTGGAAAACCGAAGCGAGCGGTAACCAGGCTGTAACTAGTCTCTCTTCGCGGTACGGCTCGGGTACGGCTCAGTCCCTGTACACCAGGGGAAAAGCTCCATCTGTCTGGCCAGGGGCAGCAACAACCACTAAGGGCCATGGACTAGGAGGTACGCACCCCTGGATGATGGAGGTGAAGAAGGTGCTGTAGAAGTCCAAGCCCGGGTCAACAACCTCCTGAGGAAGCTTGCTGAGGAAGGGTAGCAGGTTGGGGTAGAGAACGGTGGCCAGGCCCCGTCCTCCCTCCCTCAAGAGAAGCCAGAGCTTGGGGAGAACCCCCTTCCGAGCGTTAACATGGAGCCAGCAGTCCTGCCGGAAAACCAGGGGGGGTGATTGTGAAAGATTAACAATTTATCATAAAGTTGACACAGAGGTTAACTTTGGATATCGGTGTAGGTAAGCGAGCTGCAATTCCATTAAGTGTCATTAGGTGGTGCTAACTAAAGAAAACACATGAAAGTGGTGAGATCTGAAATGCTCTCTAGAACCACATTTTTTTGGGTTAAAGTTCCATCCATCCACCTGCGTTGGTATATGCTTGATATTCAGAGGGGCACAGGATTTCTGCGGCATGCGCATGTATGCCTTCACACACTCACCATCAGTGTACGGTTTCAATAATGTTGAGACTTCATTAGTATTTGTTGTAGCGAGGTATTGCAGGTGCATCACTGCTCTGCCGATGATTTAAAATAGACGGCTGCTTCCCTCTGCCCCCCTAAAAATACATTTACTTTGCCTGTTCTGACGCACCTTTGCAAGATGTACTTTTCAGCACATCTGACGGTGGCACCAAATATTACATTCCTTCAGCACAGGCACTCCACCGCCCCCAAGTGGAAATACTAAGAATAGCAGGTTGGATTAGAATTTTTAATAGCTGAAGAAGGAATGAAGCAGTGCTTAGAATTCAGCTCCAAGGTCTTGAGTTTAACATCTTGTGCTTAAGACCATATGTCAGCTGACCACCTGCTTCTAGCATCAATCAGGTGCTAATTACACCATGTTCCAATAATTATTTTAGTTTTATTAATTTAGCAGATGCTTTTATCCAAGCGACATACGTTTTTTTTTTTTGAGAAAGCAAGGTCTGACAGCCCATGGAGTAATTGGAGGTTAGGGACCTTGCTCACTCTGCAGACCCTAGGATTCAAATCTGTGACCTTCCTAACCCCTGAGTCACACGCCACATCTAAGATTTGTAGCACTCAGTTGCTCAAAGATCAAGGACATTCAACTGCGGTGCAAACGGAAGCTTAAAGTTCTCCCTCAGCAGACAACACATTTTAAATTATATTGCACTACGTATTACTAATATCAAGCCCTTTCATCTGAACTTTGTTAAACAGCCATAATACAGGAAAACGATGAAGACTGGAAAGTTCTGGAGCAGAAATCTCACACTGATTTCCATGTTCTCCAGCTGTATACCGGGAGGTTCATCCAGCTCCAGGACCAAGGGTGTTTATCAAAACCAAGATTGTAAAGAAGGTACTTCGTATTCTTGGCAAGAGTGGTCTTGCTAACTTGCCTCCCAAGAACGAACTTGAGATGCAATGAATTATGGGATCGTTCCCGATTGGTTTGCAACCGATGCATCCTTGATATTTTGGGCAGGGCAAGAACGACATCCAGGGATTTTTACCATCCTCTCTAAGTTCTTGAGTATTGGAACTGTACTTCACCAATGGAAGATGACGTCAAACAGGTATGTGAGAACGCAAGTACAGTTAAGTACGCATACTGATAAACACCCCTAGGGGAGCTGGCGGGCCGAGGAGGGGACACCTTGGAGACACTCACAGGGACACTGGACAGAACGTGCAGGACAGCTTCCCACAGAGCGGGCAGCACCACGGGGTCTGTGTCGTCGATGCTGAGGAGGACCATGGGGCAGGCGCGGGAGGATTCCGCCAGGACCAGCTGGGGCGTGCAGTCGCAGAACGCAGACACGGCCTCGAAGAAGGCCCCGCGAATCTGGAGAGACGAAAGGGCGTACGATGATTTAATGAACAAACCTGAGACGCGATGAATCGCGGGAGTGGTCTCGTTCGGCGAGGGTGCGACTGATGTGTCCTTGACATTTGGGGCAGAGCAAGGAAGACATTCGGGGACTTTTACCATCCGCTCTTCTTCGGCAAAGGAAGACGACATAAAACGGGGACCCAAGAACACAAGTACAGTCAAGTACGCATGAGATACACCCAATATCGTTAGCCGGCTATGCTAACACAAAGCCCAAGGTGCAGCTACCGCCGCAGAGAACACGGCCCACAGACAGAATCCCCTGTGTGCCCCCCCCCCTCACCTGCGGGCTCTTGTGCTTGCCGTACTTCCAGAACTTGCCCTGCGCGAGGAGGTGGGCGAGCTTCTCTGCCAGGAGATCCAGGTCCCGTTGGGGCAGAGTGGTCAGCAGCTTCTTCACAGCCAGCAGCGAGCTGGTCAGCAGGCGTGTATATTTGGCTGTCCTCTCCTCCTCAGGCACAGTCCTGAAGGGGGCAGCATTGAGCTTCAGTCTACAGGACAACTCTTCCCTTGCATAACAAACTCTGCTGCATTCAGGAGCTCTGCACTCTACCGTGCTGTGCTGGGGGTCTGGGGGGGGGGGGTGAATAAAAAGGAGAGTGATGGAGCGTCGCATCACATGACCTGGCCACATGACCATTTTGATCAGAGTGAAGGAAAAGCATCCAATGAGAGCTCAGCATTTGTGGGAGCTCCTTCAGGACAGCTGGAAAAGCATCCCAGAAGACCACCTCAGGAACTGGTGTAGTGGAGACAGCAGCGTCAGCCAGTCCCTGGGGCAATTGGGGTTAAGGGCCTTGCTGAAGGGCCCAATGGTGGCATCACTATACAGACCACGGGATTTGAACCAACAACCATCTGAGTCCCATCCCACAGAATCAAACAAAAAATTACATTGTTTTGCCACAATTTAGCCACAGACACAGAACAGTCCTGTGGCAGCCATATTTCTCCCTATACGGACAGGTTGATGATCCCTGGTGAAGGGGTTAATATTGAAGCTCGGGTAGTTTGGACAGAAAACCGTGCTGACGTGCGTCTGTGGCTCGCTACTTACTGGGGATCGCTGACGGTCTCGGGGGTCTCCTTCAGCAGGTTGTCGAGGAGGATCTAAACACAACAATGCTCACTTTGTAGATAAAAACTGCACCAAGGTGACGTTTCATCAATGGGGCGAATGGAGGGGGCAGGGATGCTGCTAGAGATTACAGGCCTCATGAAAACTTATCATATTGGGCCCCCAACCCAGACTAATTCAATTATTTAAACATTTTTAGGGCCCCAATCTCCAAGGGTTGAATACGTACACTGAGCACTTCCTCCTTGCAGAAACTCAGTGCTTCCGTCTGCTTGCTGAGAGGGAACGCCACCTGGAACGCCGCGAGCGCAGCAGAGGCCGCTGGGGGATACGTGTCGCACTGAGCGATGAGCCAGTGTCCCATGATGCTCTTTAGGTACGGGGCCAGGTTCCGCCGGACCTTCAAAATCAGCTGTTCGAATGCCTGCTGAGTGGCTTCGCGGACGCGCCGGTCGTGATCCTGATGGAGCGTGTTTCAGAGCAATAACGGTGTCGCCATTTATGGAAACTCAATTGAGATGAAGACATCATACACAAAATGAAACCAGACTCACATACAGAGCTAGGTAATCAGTGACAACACATCTTACCAGTGATATCCTGCAGTAGATCCTGGGCCAGTAAGGAAGAACACCTTTGACAATCTCAGTTTCCCGCTCTTGGCACATGGCACCAAATTCTTGAACAGCCTTTGGGGAGTAAATTTCATTCACCAGTTCAGTCTTGCCAAATTAAACATAAATGAAACTATAGCTGACAAACACAGACTCTATTTCTTCACGCATATTCTCATAAAAACGAAACCATATGTAAATATAAAAGGACCACTCCGTAACAAACCTTCAGTTTGGTGACGGTGTCTCTTTTGGACAGTTTTCGCAAAACCATCCGGAAATCGGCGTCTACTAGGCTGTCGATCTCGTCCGCCCCGTGCACCGCGGGCACGTAGCCCAGGTCGCCGGACGAGGAGGTGCTGAAGCCTACGAAACCGGGTACGGCACCCGTCTCCCTGGCCAGGAGCTCGGCGGCCCTGCCGCTGCTGGAAGGCTACCAGCAAAGCGAAAAAACAACGTATAAACACACACTGTGTACAGCTGTCATATATACGTGGATTTAACAAGTACTGATCTCAAACAGTCACTGTCACTTGACAAGACATATTACAAAAACATCAGAAACATCAGACTTAAAGGAGGTTATATCGTGTATCCTGAAATGGATAAAAGTACACGAACGCACCCGAAAGTTTCCTTTGGTCCTTTGCTTATTTTTGCCTCCCATTTTGTTCGGTTATCCTGCGTGCGACGGAACTCGGAGACTCACATGTTAAACAACTCTCGTCACTCCGCTGTGCGACGGCGTTGAGCGGCCGGTCCCCGGAAACACGTGATGTCTGAGGGCACTTAACCGTAAGACGCCATTTTGACTACTGGCAAACACAGTGGAGACGATAGCCGTATGTGACGTGTAGTTTCTCGTACGTGCTGCCGAAGTATTAAAATTTAATACATTCCAGTAGACTGCTTGAAGCGCTGTAGCATCACACCTCCAGGGTTATTTAGTTTGTGTCGTCTATAATGTGTGATTGTATATCTCACTTACTAGTTAATTCCTTCAAGTGATTTGGCGATAAAAGTTTTGATTTTTTGATATATTTGCTTTATGTTGGTCAAAAATCCAAACCAATGACTTTAGCCTCCTGCACTTCAATAACGTCACGAAATTAAATTAAACTTACATTTATCAAGTTCATACAGCTTAACATCAAGTAAGCCTACTGCCAGATTGCTAGTAAATTCAAAGTTACAGCATTACCATTTTAAATATTAATCAGTCAATAAAGTTATTGGTCAAAAAGGAAGATTAAGAATGCTATGGAATAATGTCACCCATTTTATGACAACACTGGAGAAATGTTTAATCTGGTCTTTAGTTCTGTTTGACAAGTTTAAACATGAGGCTCAATTTCAGAAACAGATGACAACAGCTCAAGTGCCATTTATTGGTATAACAAAAAAAAAAACAATGCAATACCAGCCATAAATTGTTACTTGAACAATGAATAGACATTCCTAAGGGAAAAAATGTTGTAGAGCAGTCATTAAATAAACGTATACAAGTGATTCAGGGAGACTGAGTGTGAGTCAGGGTCTGTCCATGAGGGAGAAAGATCAGCTCAGTCTTCCTCATCCCAGCCTTTCTTGGCCTCAGGGGCTTTGGGTCCTCCGGCAGGTTTAGCCATGATGATCTGTATCGGAGGGAAAAGAGAGACGGATCAGTACAGACCAAGAAACCACCTGACAGCCTGTCAGGCAGGAGCAACATTTTTCAAAAGTTCTATTTCAATGCCACCCCAGAAAACTCGCCTGTTACTACACATGCAGCATGCATAAGTGCATCAAGTGGCCTGCATTACACGCAAGACGCTTCTGTTGTATATCACACTTCAGTTAAGTGAAACTGAAGCGGGTTAAGAAAAATCACAATACGTTAGCTTCAGTGAGAATACGGAGACCAAGTCACGTGCTGCTGTGGTACAAAACATAGGTGCCATAGTGAGCTTGTGATTTCAGCACACACACCCCCGAGTGTGAACATATCCATGCTTTCTCAAACACTCCACTGTGCGTGCTTTGCTCCAGCACCTGTCATGTCCAAATACGCCTAATAATGGCTGTCAAATTTATCAGGCTCCTCGTCCCAACCGTCTTTGTCCCAGTGTCCCTGCTGCTTGGGGGCTTTAGGTCCACCGGCTGGCTTAGCCATAATGATCTGATACATCGCACACAAGACCACGTTAACATCCCAAATGAGAACCGTCTTCGGAAACATGGTTTTAACCGCGTGCGCGATGCGCGGCCTGACCTGGTCTACTCGGAGCACGGTGATCGCGGCGTTGGTGGCTAGTTTGATGCCCCAGTGCTTCACCAGGTACGGGTCCAGGATTCCAGCCTCCAGCATGTCCTTCACGGTGGCACCCTCAGTCTGAAGCAGAAGGAAACACAATGCCAATGCCTCTTGGATTAGGATGGTTCAACTTTACGACGGTCCGACAGTCATGCATATTTAGTCATCAGCTTTGAATTTTGATCCATTCCCAGGTTAGCGAAATGGCCGATGTCTGCATCCACTCAGCCACGCTTGAAGTGAAGTGTTTAATGCATCATAAACTGCTTTACTTTTCAATAACTGGCATTTAGTTACAATAATTATTTATTCAGTGACATTTTTTTTTTATCATATTCTCATATACGACTGATATTTTCCACTTACGATGGGTCCGTCGTAACACATCCCCATCGTAAGTCAAGGAGCACTTGCATTTTTAACGTACTGTATTTATTTTTCGTGGCGCCCCACCCTCCCTGATCTCACCTCGATGTCAAAGCCGATGTTCTTGTTCCCCTCGTGGTGCGCCGCATACAGCTTAGAAACAAGCTCGTTACCCTTGACGCCCGAGTTCTCTGCTAGGGCCCGCGGCAACGCCTCGAAAGCCTCTGCGAACTTCTTGATGGCGTATTGCTCCAGGCCCGGACAGGACTGCAAGGAACGACAACCAAAGTGAGGCCCTGTGACCATGGCGACGCCGGAACAGAGACCAGGACATCGACTGCCGCTCACTTACCTCCCCGTATGATGCAATCTGTTTGGCCAGCTCGATCTCAGTGGCTCCAGCACCCGGCAGAAGGCGTTTATCCTGGGGTGGAGGGTTCAAGAGTTTTGCTTTTTGATCATACAGTCGCATCTGTTTAAACATCTGCTGCTACGTTAACGATCAGCCTGAGCGGACCTTACCCGGATGAGAACCTTGAACGTGTTGACGCCATCGTCGATAGCCCGCTCGATGTCATCCATCATGTTGTCAGTGGACCCACGAATCACCAGAGTAGAAATTGCGCTGTCCTCTTTCTCTGCGAGTGACACGAAAGCCCGTGACCACATGCGTCCCCCCCCTCCTGCGTCCCCCCCCTCCCCCGCCAACATGTAACCGACTTCCATCCTTTCCGGAGGCCTTTAGCTACGAGTCTCACCGTGTTTGAAGACGACAACCTGAGTGTCGCCAACTTCTGTAAGGTATACAGTGTCACAGTGGCCCATCTCCTCGGGGGTGGGGACAGTCTGTGAATGAAAAAAAATAAATAAATAAAATAGTTAAGACTTTTTCCCAAGGGTTTAGCAGGCAGCCAGGCTTATGCTATATATATCCATCAATCCATCCATCCATTTTTGAAAGCGCCTGTCCTATTCAGGGTCGCAGGGGGTCCGGAGCCCATCCCAGAGGCTACGGGCACAAGGCGGGGAACAACCCGGGTTGGGGCACCAACCCATCGCAAGGCGCACATACACACCCTTCACTCACACAAGCAGACCCATGGGCAATTTGGTAACTCCAATTAACCTCAGCATGTTTTTGGACTGTGGGGGGGAAACCGGAGCACCCAGGGGAAACCCCCCCACATGTAACCCTGGTGGAGACTTGAACCTTGGTCCCTGAGGGGTGAGGGAACAGTACTAACCACTGCACCCCCCCCCATATTTTATTTTATATATATATATATATATATATATATAGAATAACTGCTATCAACATCAATGTTTCCATAAATAAGGTAAAAGGTAATTTGCAACTTTATTAATCAATAGGACTCCATTTCAAACCATTTCACAAGGAGAAAACTGATCTCAGATCAGAGCTAATGCAAGAAATAATCTCAGCTGAAATGCAGGGGATGATTTTTCCACCAACATGCTCCACATTCGCTGGCTTCCGCTACGTTGTGCGCTACTTACCAGTCTGGGCAGAGCTACGGCTCCCACGGTCTTGCACAGTCTTCTTAAGTCCCATTTTGAGTTCAGCCTAATAGAATATCACAAGAGACTCTTATTAATGCACATTCAGAAGGTATGGCAGGTAACTGTGTAACATGTACTAACAGAGTAATAACTCGCTTCATTAATTGCCATTATGTGTTCTCTTGTATTTGCAGACACATTGTAACATGTACTTGACAATAACAGTGTAAAGGCGTCGGCAGAGCGGCGGTGCCTCACCTGACCACCATGAGCTGGTACTTGTTGGCGTAGTGCAGTGCCATGTCGGCCACTTTGCCCCCGGTCACCACCACATTGGCGCCAGCCTCTGCGACGGCCTTCACCTGGGCCTCCATCAGACCCTCCTCGCCCTTGCTGAAGTTCAGGAGCTCGTCCGCGTTGTTGATCAGAACTGTGCCCTGGGGCAGAAATTTGTACATAGTTTTCCATCTTTTTCATATTTTTGTTATGTTCATATGGCTGGTGTGAGAAGAGAAAAAAAAAAACAGGCTCAGTGGATTTTAAGTACAGAGAACCAGACCTCACACTTAAGTGCAATGGGGATTTCAAGGGTTATGTCACATGCAAGGTATACAGTCAGACCATAACCTGCAGTGAAACGTAAGGTTAACACTGCCATATGAACAGTGACAGCAGGAAGACATTTTAAAAGAGTGACATGGTAATAAACAGATATGCGTGTAACTGGTGTGCAACTATGCATTCGGCGTATAATGCAATACGTGCGCCAATTTTCAGATGCGTATTTATACGCATTCACTCTGTGCTGATGAGAAATCACTGTGCATTTTAACATTTAAACTGCAAATGAAGTACAAATTAGCTGTATAAAAGTTAAAGTGCACAGTAATCTTATCATAGCAGGGAAAATGCATAAGTATCGCATTATACAGTGAATGTGTACTTGCGTATCAGTTATGTGCATCTCTGATAAAAAAATTAGTTACACTAAAAAAATAATGATAATTACACTGAAATCAAAAATTAAAAGAAAAAAAAAACACAAGTTATGCTGTCAAAAAGTATATGGGCCTTTGCTGTCCAACACAGCTCGAAATAAGTGGAGGTGCATAGAAAGGAGGGGATATGAGTAAGGAGACCTCGGGGATCTGTCTCTGGCCAAAACGAGGTCCATGAGCGATCGGCTTACTTTGGTCTCAGTCACCATGCAGTCGAACGGACAGGAGAACACCGCGATCTTGGCGTCCTTCACTGACGTGATGTCCCCCTCTGCTTCCTTCTTGAACACCATCCCCCGCAGCACCGACGAAGCATTCAGGCCGCTGCCCTGAGATCGCAGCAAAACAATGGAGTCGCATCGGATGCCGGCTGCCATCAGATGGAGACCTGCGTGATTCCGGAGTCAAGGGGCCTTACCAGTATTTTGCACACCCGGACGCTGTCCACGTTGAAATTTCCGGACTCTGGGAAAATGGAAACTGCAACACAAATAGGATGTTTTTCAAGTGGGGAAATGGCCAGATCATGTTTAACCAGGAGTCTCCAACTCCGGCCCTGGACAGCTACTGTCCTGTCCATTTTCTATCCTACCTGGCTTCTGATGAGCCACAGCTGTTCCCAGGTACATACCAGGAACAGGTGTGGCTCATGAGAAGCCAGATAGAACAGAAATCCTACTGGCTAGTAGCTCTCCAGGACCGGAGTTGGAGACCCCTGTGTTAAACATGTAACTCCAGGAGCACAGAGCCAACCTAACCCCAAAAAAAGATTTAGAGTATAAAAACAGAAGGCAGATGTGACTCATTTTACATTAACAGCAGACACAAACAGGACTCACCACAGGCCTGGGCGATGAGGCTGGCCAGGAAGTCCTCGTTGCCGTACTGTTTGCTCATGACGGCCGGGCGGATCACAGCAGTGGCCTCATTCTCGTCCCGAAGGTTCTTGGCTGATGAGCACACGCAGTCTGGCAGGATTTCCAGGGCCTTCTTGCAGGCCATCTCGTACCCCTCGATGACCTGCCGACATTCACCCGGAGCGTCAGGAGATGGATCCACCCAGGGCAGTGTAGCAGTGCTTCCTTTGTTTATTCATTTTGTCACCCACTCACCTCAGAGACAGACAGACCCATCCTGAGAAGCTCCTCAGCCAGCTCCAGCAGGGCCCCGGCAAACACCAGGACAAAGTTTGTGCCATCGCCCACCTCCTGTTCCTGCATATGGGATGCCATCACGATCATCTTTGCGGCGGGGTGCTGGACCTGAGGAACAAGCAATGCTTCAGTCAGCACATACACAAGTAACCATCTAGTAGTGATGGTCAAGTGAGGCTTCATGAACCATCTGCTGTATTTTTTGACCCCACTAGATGGTCTGTTCAAAAAAGGACTCAACACGTGTCCCAGAGCAAACCAAGATCACCATCTACTGGGGTCAAAAAATACAGCAAATGGTTCACGAAGCCTCACTTGGCCATCTACTCCTGCCACACCTCATCAGGGCACCGTGACCTACCTCAAGCTCTCTCAGGATGGTTGCGGCATCATTTGTGACAAAGAGCTTCTCCAGGTGGTTGATGACCATCTTGTTCATCCCTACAGACAAAACCACATGGCATTCATACATATATAGTCAGCTGCTGCTGCACTACTCCACAGACTGAATCCAGAGCCCTGAGATATGTTCAACCAGGGAAGCAGTCCATACCATTTGGCCCATAAGCAGTCCGTGTGGTCTGTGCCAACTCTTTGCATGCCTGAATGTTCCGGAAGACAGCCTCCTCCAAACCAGAATAGTGCTGAAAATATCAGATAAACCACATTAATGAAACTTATCCATATCCTCATAAATTTACCCTCTGCTGTCTTTAACTTAAGACTTTTAACATGAAACGTATCAGAGATAGGTGAAATAAACAGAATGGATACAGAATTCTATAAAAGAGAATTTTTAGCATATATTGAATTTGGTAGGTGGTGGGGGGGGCATGATAATATTGCTGCAAATATTAAAAACAATGTTGCAGGCCACCGCGCAATGCTTTAGTGTATGCAAGTGTACCTACAAATAAACACCGGAAAACAGAAAAAGATAAAGAAATTCATGCATATCGATAACATTCTTGCAAATAACATATTAATCAGTAATCCGCTACTGTCATCAAACGAAGAAGAGCACAACACCAGTCAATCGAATTAAATGTGGCATCTAAACTGTCATGTCGGTGGTTAAAAATGATTCGTCGCCTGATTTAACACGAAGGACTCACTATCACAGGAGAATGAATGAGTTGCTAACTTATAGCATCCGAGCTAACTATGAACACATGCACGTGTGGGATGCCATAACCAGGAAAATAGCCGTGCGTTGGTTAATAAATACCCGAAAGGCAATACTGTCTCTAAAATAAACAATATAAAGATAATGTATATAAAATGCTGAGGTTCTCTGTTATCGCAAAGGTTGCAGCGGAAAGAAGGCGATGCGGAGCCAGAGGCCGGGCCTACTGTTCCAGAAACGTCCAGCACATGACGGGACAAAACTGCTGCTGCACAAGAGAACCGCGAACAGACAGCAAAGACAAAGATGATAAAGCACAATACCTTCGCGCCATCTTTCAGCATCTGGGCAAAGCCCGGGGCTTTAGGCACATGTAGAGCCATAATTGTCGTCTCTGTTCTTTACAGTAAGATTTCGCCGCCCCAAGTACTTAGAAGAAAGAACCAGCGGCCGGCGCACGAGCTCAAAATTCAGCGAGGGCAGCCCAGCTCTATCGATAGTCGAACAGATCGATTCACAAGGCAGTCTAATGAATCGCAGAATGATTATGGATCGATTACATCCACACCAGTTTTGTACTGCGACTGTGCAGCTATAACTCGTCAGATTAATTTATAATTGAACAAAAAAAACTAATCGCAATTCATATTTTTTATTCTTTATTTTATTGGATATATTCATGTCGGTCGTTACAGTATGAGTAATAATTTGGTCAATATTGTAAATTCAATTATATATATAAAATACACGTGTATATATAAAACATTCAAAATTTTATTCATTAATATGAATTATTTGGATTTGTCTTATTTGTTTTATTTTATTTTGTATTTTTATAATCTAAGCACAAGTAAAGATTTTCCGTAGTCTGAATTACGCTTGATTTGAAATTTCTTCAGTCACCTCAATGGGGTAGTTTTCTCATTATTCTGCAAACCTACGATAATATCCAAGTGCATTACTGGTAAAGAAAAACAAGGTATTCTTTAACCAAGCAATTAGAAGATCCTCATTCTGGTATACTGCATCATTGCACAGCTATTGCATCGCTAACTCAGGATGGCTGTGTCACTCAAAGCTGATTGGAGCCGTGAGCATTTTTCTTGACTAAAGTCATGCCATCTGAGCCATTTAATTGGGACCCGAATGACAGACGAAGTACAGAGAGCAGCATCCCCCGCTGTCCAAGCCCCTTGTTGCGCTTCACCCGGCGTGGATGTTAACATGTACCAGACGAACCGGCGTGCTGTGAAGAGCAGCTAGGTTTCAGGCACAGCGCGAAGTCATTTCTGTCCAATTATACTAGTGGCCACAACTATTGGTTCACATTGAAAAGAAAAAAAAAACACTTAGCCTGTACTTGGAAAGCAAGGCGGCAGCTTGCATATATAAAAGTCTTGACGGCCCCGGTTGAAAATTAAAGAGGATAATCCTCCTTTGAATTTGGACGTCCTCCGTGAAGCCGACCTGAGAGGTAAGTCGGCGGGTTCAGGTAAGCATGTGCTTCATGGCAGCTTCTGCCTGCCGCCTCCCCGTTTCTCATTGCTGGCTCGCATCCAGATTTATACCCATTTACGATTATTTTGCATGCTGGTACCGTTTCTGTCGTTTGTATCTTACCGACATTTACACGTATTGTGTGGAGATTTCTCTTTCTGGACAACACTGAACAATCCTCTATTTGAAAGTGAAATGTACAGTGAAAAGTATTTATTTATTTATTATTTTAATGTTAAACAATGAAAATCAGCCTGGTTCTAAATTAAAAAAGATAAGCTCACCTTGCCAACTTATCATTTGAGCCTCAGAATGTGTGGCGGAGCTCGTAAAGCGAAGCCTGACCGCAAACATTAAATAGCTTCGATTTATTTGTTGCCATAATAATAAACGGGTGTTTAGTGGTTTTCATCTACGGAGCCAAAACGTCTTTATTAATTATATGTGAGACAATACTAAAGGAACAATAGCTTATCCATATTTAAAAACTGATTACCTATTCAAATACCCACTTAATAGCTTAATCTTTAATATCGCCTCGGGCTGATGACCTTGTAAGAAAGAAAGAAATAATGTAACAGTGTGACCTGTTCTGACAAATTTGTCCCCTAAATTGCATTGTTTTTCTCCCTTACAACTTTCACCTTTCTCCCCGCAAGGAATAAATGATCACTTCAACAAGACGTGTATCGCCTGACAAACCTGAATATAGAATTGCCTTCAGTCTCGACGAACCCTCAGGTAAATTAGTGTCATTCACTCAATGCATTCTCGCACGCATGGGTGTAAATTATGAGGGGGGGGGGCTTAATTGTAACCCCCCAATAATCAAAACCAGCCAATACAACCTCTGGAACCCCTTAAATGGGTGGAGACCTCAAACCCCCACCACCATGCTCAAACTCAAAGTTATGCTCTTGCTCACACAGCTCGTGCAGTGTTCGGGGTGCAAGCCGTTACGGCAGATCACCCTGTGTTCTCATTTAGGGAGTTGTACGTATGGAGAGATTCACTCAACAGCCATCTCTCGTCGGCTGCCCTCTAAAACAAAACAGACCCCCCCCCCCCATGAAGAGCTGAAGTTTGTGTGTGTGTGTGAGGGGGGGGGGGGAGTAGATGTATAAAATTCCTGACCCCAGAACAGTGCCTAGAAAACCCGACACGAGTCACTCTGTGCAGTATAAATTTAACTGTAGTCATTCTTTTAGCAAGACAGGTGTTACCTCTATTCTGGTATACTTTGGCATCTTAAAAACCGAACATCTACCTAGCCGCACAGAGGGGCTGTCGGGGTCCAGCGCTGTCAAAGTGTTTTACAGCTATTCAGCCAAATGCTTGGACGGCAGCTGCAGCGGTGATATCTCGGCATCAGGTTTCCGTCCCCCTTTAATACCGCGGGGGCCTGTGCTTCTCTAGTTTGCTTTTGAGCACTGACCTATATTTAAAAGCATTTAACACTCTGCACTGCTTTCGAGCCCCAGCGCATCGTCACATGCGCGATGTTTCTGGCGGGAGGTGAAGGGCGACATTGGCCGAAGCTCTGTTTAGAACCTGTAGTTTATACTAAAACAACGTAAATCAACGGTGATTCGGAATGTACAGTGTCTTGTAAATGTAGTGTGATATTTGCCAGTATCACTAACCAGTGCTCAATCCTTCTCCCAGTTCATGCTCAATAAGACAGCATGTACTTAAATGCCTTTGGTCTATACTCAATATATTGATATAAAACTGTATTTTCAAAAATAATACAGCCTTATTCCATGTATATTTATGTTCTGTCTTCCGAGATTTGCGTCATAAAATGTGTTTGACCTTCCATTTAGCATCTCAGACCCGTCTGTGTGTTACGATACTCAATGGTATCTAAAATCACATCAAAGTCAGCGTCTGCTGTCATATTGCCATGTTATTTTAAACACTCGCCCTTCAAGCCATTAGCCTGCGGTGCTTTATACCGTGTAGTATCTGTGTCGCACCCCCACCCCTCAAAGAAATCCGTGCTTTTGGGAAGTGTAAAAAAAGGCATTGGACTGGTACCAGGTCAAAATGAAACAAATAAATAAACACACCCTTGAACCCCTTAAAGAAAAAAGCCCTTTTAGATTCTTAGTTCATGGACAAAGTGTATTGTACCCGCTTACAGTTACAGTTAAGTTACAGTTTGCAAATGAGCAAAAAATAATTGTGATCATTAACTTTTTCTTTCCCCTCAGAGTTGAAAGATGTTGAGGACTTCCTTCAAACCTTTCCTGACCTCGAGCAGCAGTTACAGGTTAATCGTCCCAACCCATTACACATCTCTCATATCACACCTAACTTGGTAAAATACCTATGGTCTTATATATCCCCCAGGACACACCAGTGGCAATATTTGGGTAGTTTGTATATTTAAAATATGAAATTTGCGACTTGATAAAGTGCAGAAAGACGAGGTATACACATGTTTGTTAGGGTTAGGAAGTTCATATATCAACGAAGTTGTGGCCCCTCCAGCATATTAGGGGCCCAAGCCCTAATGACAGAGCTGTGTTCTGCAAATAGTTTTATAGCGTTGCACAACTCAGTGCAATAACATCGTCACTCTGTTCTCATTCACAAGATTCATGGCAAAACAATTCGGGGGAGAGAACGGGCCTGAGCCCGTCGCTACATCCCCTGAGACTCTGATTTATGAGTGCTGGATCCCTGATGCTATTGAGTGGGGCCATTTTTAGAGGGTCATGCCTGCAGTTGGAACCGTGCCCGGGGTTGACAAGAAGATGCCGACTAGTCAAGCATGCAACCAGATTACAGTTGATGTGACCAGTGGTGGTACGGCTGGTGGTGGAGACTGGGGGGGGGTCATGACGGTCTCCTTCTGTCATTGTCATTGTGCAGCTGTGACTCACCAACATTTCTCACCTTGACATTCAACATACCGGGCTCCCAGTAAAGGGATATTCCCATTGCGACAACGTGGCTATCGTCTTCTTTAGCTTCTTCTCCTCCAGTTTTTCTTCTTATAATTCTCCATTTTCACCTCTTCTTGGTGTCCACTTTCTTCCTCTTTTATAATACGCTCTCTCCCACTCTTTTCTTCTCGTCCTTCTCATTATCGTGTTTTCATTATCCTTCTGTTTCATCGTTTTCTCCTTTTCCTCCTTCTTAATGCTCTTCTAACAATGCAGTTGTTGTTGTTGCTCATCCAGCATGAGACTTCCAACAGGCCCAGTGGGTCGGACATCTGCACCACTGCTAAAATGTCTGATGTGTCTTGAGTGCGTGTGCCCTCCTTTGCCACTAGGTGGAAGCAGAACCAGCTTTTTTTTCCTCCAAAAGAGGCTCTTGGCCAATCAAATCACTACTGAATACATTTTATCTTTAGTTCACTGGGTCAGTAACACTGAGTCACGCCAAAGGCATAAAGCACTTGGGCAACTACATTTTTATGTAATTAAAGAGATATAAAATGTGCAGTGTAATTTAGAAAGTGTCATAGGAAAGGCAAAGGGTAGTATTTCTTCATAATGTTGTGTAACATCCATCATTTTACTCTCAATAACATCTTATCCAGTCAGCAGTGAACTGGCACCCATCCTGGGAAGCGTATGGTGCAAGGCAGCATATATTTCGGGCTGGAGATCAACCAAGTGCAGTACAATGTAACAGTGGGTGTAGAATTAGAGATGGTGACTGAGGACTCATGGACGAGTGAGTCATGGAAGGAGTTGGTTGAGCCTGTACAGACTGTTCTATTTTCTTGAGTAAGATGGTTGTATTCATGTTTTTACAGTAATGTCAGTATGGGGAACTAGTAACAATTGATTTTGGAGCATTTTTGATCCTCATATCATTCTGACTCATTCCGTTCTACCTGCTGTGTATTGGGACATGTAATTAAGAGGACAGTTGGGTTAGAGACAGACCAGGCACTTTCCTAAACGCCTTAGAGAAATGTGAGCTATGACTGGCCAGCGGGGGGAAGCTGAGATGTGTCTGGCCTGAGTCACTCCGAAAGCAGAAGTAGCAGCACTACAAAACATGGGGAAGTGACTTAGCAGCTATTTTCCAAATGTTGTAATGTGCAGCCTCCAGAGGTCTGGTGATGTATACCCCAAAGGCGTGTTCTGTATGTGCGTGCATGTCAGAGAAGGAGCCAGACAAAGAGGCATCCCATAAAGCAGATGCTTCCCAAACCATGCCTGGGATAACGTAATACACAAACATCTAGCAAATTTTTACATGACAGGATGAAATGATATTGCATCATCGTGACAAATAAACAACTTTACCCAGAATTATTCACACAGCAGAGAAGTCAATATATTTTTTCAACTGAACTAAAAGTTTGCATTACAAACCATTTACACTCTCAGACTCTGAGGAACATTTCTGTACCATTGATGGTACATTAATGCTGTTTGTACCTTTGGGATGTTCCTCAGAGTCCATTTCTCTACTTTAAAAGGTACAATTACAAGGGTACAGCCCCAGTAACAAACAAAGATACAGTTTTTTACCATTTTTTCTGAGAATGTATAACAAACCTGTTCCCTTCAGCCACTATACCACCTGTTTTACCACAAAGAACCTTTACTAAGCCATTCGTTAAGGGTTTCCCTTTGTTCTGGAATTTATTTATTGAGTTTTGCACATATGTTTTAGAAAACCTCGTGAGTCAGAAGTTGCTGAGATATTTACACAGTTCCAGTAGCAGAGGTACATGAGGGCATAGTAACACATGAGTATGACTAAGGAATTCCCTGGCTCCTGTGTTGCTTTAACGTGTCATGGTCCTCTGTATCATGGTCCTCTGTATCATGGTCCTCTGTATCTACGTGCTCCTGTCCCTGCTGTGTGGCTCTATGTCTCTGCCCCCCGCCATCCCCTTGGCGCCCACTGCATCACCGCCGCTATCGTTCTCCCCTCTCGCTACCAGCCGCTGCTTCCGTGCCAGGCCCTGAAGGAGTCCGTCCAGGTGTACAAGGACCACTGCAAGATGGCCAAGGAGTTCCACAAGGTCAAGACCGAGATTGCCCTACTAGAGGACCGAAGGTGAGTGAAGGCAGAGGCTGATTATGACTCATGCTGCAGTGTTGATGCAGGATATTAGTGTCTGTGTCTCTGTTGTTTATAATCATAGTAACATTTATGTTGGGCATTTGATTTATTTAGGGGAAACAGTAAAGAAAGGTATGGATGACCATTTTCGATGGGAAGTATATTAACCACACCCATCGTTATCCATCTGTTAGCCCGGTCAAGTTCAGGTTGAGAAAGTACAAATCCAGACCAAGACTTAGTTTCAACCAAGCAGTTGAGTACTCTGTGACTGTGAGTCTTTATATTTTTACTTTCTCAACCTGAACTTTCCACCACTGGTGGTAGTACTAAAACTAGTAGTACTGTTAGTAGTAGTAGCAGCAGTAGTAGTAGTACTGTGCTTGGTAGATTTCGCCAGCCTGGGGGACAAATCGAAGGTGGTTCCCTTCAGTACATTTATTACTGATGACCAGTTGCAGAAATGGTCAAGGGAATATTTATTTATTTATTGTTTTAATTTTAGAAGCGTACTCTGGAAATCATCTCGTGACCCCCACTTTGGGAGCCCCTGGTATTAATGGTAATAGTATCCATGGCAGTAGTAGGAGTGGTATGTTAATCATATTTAATTTCTGTACATCAGAATTATAATCCTTTATTGCAGTGGAGTTTGACAGCATGTTAGTGGCACTGTACAGGGTGCACTGTACATGGTGCACTGTACAGTGTGCCATCATCAGTGACTAAAAGGTAATGTTCAGGTGCACTGTATTGTGCTCACTTACAGACATGCTCCGATCTGACTTCAGGTGGGTCATGGTGAGCTGGCTCTCACCAGCCACCTTCCATTCAGTACTTGGTCCTGCCACAGACTTTACTTCCCTGTTCCTCCCCCACCCACCGCCTCCTCACGCCCACTCCCCCAACACTCGTGTGGTGTGCCGTGTGCCGTGTAAGACTACTGAGAGGCCCTGTTCAGACGGGGGATTTTGCAGGACATGCATTACTACCCCTTTGTAGTTTCTGAATGGATGAAAAGCACTTCTTTATGTGGCACTGCTGTGGTCTACAGCACAATTCAGCTGACAGGATGCCTGTGTGTTATTTTTGGTGCTTACATATGTGACAGATGCCTTGCCAACAGCCCTCTTCCCTTTTGTGCGTACACACACATGCGCACACACACATACACACACACAGACCTGTATATGTTTGTGGGGACCACTCATTTCTTTGGGAAAAGCCTAATCCCAACATTGACAACCCTAACCACTTCCCGGTTCTAACCTTAACCATAAAAAACCAAACAAAGTACAAGACTTTTGGCATGTTTAGCTTTTTGATAGCAGTCACTGGTTTTTATAAAATTGAATTTCCCCTTTTGGGAACTGAAACAATGGTCCCCACAATATCAAAATGACAAGTTTTTATTACATTAACACACAATGTAATGCATACCTGGACCACACACACACTCAAACTCCAGCCACAAATGTAAATAAATGGTATATAATACACTTTCAGAATAAAGAGAGTGCCAACTTGTATCGCTGCTTGTCACTGGGGCTATACCCTCAAGGGTCTGCCAATTGTACCCTATAGCTGTATGAAATGTACCTTTCAATGTACAGAAATTGACGATGAGGAAATTTCTGTACCATTGGGGGTACATTAATGTTGTTTGTACCTTGGGAAGTCAATGTAAGGTACAGCCCCAGTGACGAGCAAAGGTACAAACTGGTCCCCTTTTTTCTGAGAGTGTGCATGTTGAATATCGTGCAAAGAACTGGGCTTTATTTTGAGTCATTTTTTTCACACCAGAATTTGACTGTGCACTGGATGTCAGTGCGGGTGATGGTTACCATGATGTTAACCTGAGCTGGAGTGGCGGTGATACTGGTACTGCCCCCCTAACCCCCTAACCCCCCTAATGCCCCGACATGCTAGCTGGGGCACTTTCTTGCGTCACACGCTATACTGAATGACAAGAGGGTATCATCTCAAGTCATGCCCCTCTGCCTGACATCTCAGTTTTAACACCACTACAGATAGATGTTCCTCATCTTCCAATATTAACATTTTACGTTATTATTAAATTATTACGATAATTGCGACAAAACATGCTTGTTGGACACATGAAATAATTTGCTTCCTCGTTGGAGCTCTGAAACCACTGATACAAATCAGTAGCCACAGAATAGTTTCTGAGGTCTAAATAGAGAAACAGGTGATTCAAGGTTTGTTTTAAATTTGACTCCCAGGGTCAGGCCTTCATTTGGATGTAAAAAGAGCCCTTTTCTATGGTCAAAGGCTTCACAGGAAATTCAGAGAAATACAGACTTTCAGATGTTCCTGGGTACTGCGACAGAAACTCACAAAGAAACACAGAAGTACAGACTTTTAGCTGTACATGCTCTCAAGGTAACTGACCGATACTGTTGCCAAGCAATGACGTGTCTGTTTACCAGTTTTCAGATACCTTTTTTTGGCAAGGAAGTATACCTCCCTTAAGTGGACACATAGGGGAAACAAAGTATCCCATGGATAGGCCTGCAAACATTCTGGGGCAAAAATTATAGTTTGGATTCACCAATATTATATCCAACCAGAAAGGAGATGCCCTCAAACTGAATATCTGGTTGAATAGCTTGTACTCCTGAGAACGGAGACTCCATTAATTCCCCCTGGCACGTTATCCAAGGGGGTGTCAGTATATCTTAAAATAAGCGACGTCCGTCACGTTCTGTGCCGGCACCGCGTATGGAGAACATTTTGTTCGCTCTTCTGTTTTCCCATATCTTCTATCTAGAGCTTACAGTATGTTCTTCAGCCAGAAAGAGGAATGAAACAAAATTCAGCACCTTGAACAATTGGGAGAGGTAAAGCAACATCAACAGGGGCGCATATTAGTTTAATGCCGCATATCAGTAAAATCTGCTGAGTCTGATATCCTGACTATCTTGTTTTCCATTTGTACTTTGGCAAAGGATTTTTTTTTTTTCATGACGTTGGCTCACTGGCCAGCTTATGAGTGCCTCATGGCTTGAAGTCACTTATCTTTTCTCTGGAAGCAGGCCAGGATTGTTGCAACACCTCCCATTGTGGCTCCCCTTGGGGCAACACAAATAACTGGTGTGATGAGAAGGCAGGCAGCTTGACGGACACTGTGCCTCACCAGGTCATGGCTAACAGTTCACCGGCAACTAACTAAGCCATCTTGAAATCCGACATGGAATGTGCTCGGAAAGTGCAGAGTTGGGTAATTCAGGTCCAGAGATTAAAAGTCTAGACCAAGATTTTGTTGCAACTGACCAGTTGAGCATAAAGAGTCACAGTGACAGAGTACTCAACTGTTGGTTGAAACAAAATCCCGGTTTGGACTTATACTATCTGAATCTGAATTACCCAACTCTGGGAAGGTAGCTGAAAATGTCCATAATGTCAGGCCCAATACAGAGTGCTCAGGCACAGAGGTGGAAATTTCAGGTGCAGAAAGTAAAAATCCAGACCAAGATTTTGTTTCAACCAACCAGTTGAGTACTCTATCACTGTGACTCTTTATGCTCAACTGGTCGCTTGAAAGAAAATCTTGGTCTGAATTTGTACTTTCTGCACCTGAGATTTCCACCTCTGGTCAGGCATTCATTTAAGAATGCAACATGGCTGGTCTGTTTTGTTCTTGTGGCATTTCATACAGGAAAGAACTGATTGCAGAACTGATGGAGGATGAGAAAACCAGTGTGGAGATTGCCCGTTTGGAGGAGGAATTCCGAGTGCTCTCAGAGGAGAACCGCACTCTGGTGAAGGTCCACAGCCAGCGGCTGGAGACCCTCAGGGTGCTTAGCCAGAAGAGGCAGGGTTCTTCATGACCTTTGCCTACCCAGTGGTCCTCCCCAACTTAGGAGGTTCTCCTCTTATTTGAAGGTCTACTGGGATCACATGATCTGAAGTTTCTGTTAAGGGAAATGAGGTCCTACATTAATTTGGGTCCTGTCCTCTGGCCAAGGTCCATAAGGTCCATTTGCTTGTGAACAAGCAGTTCCGAATCCTGGATATCTCTCCTAGCTGTCAGCCGCAGACATTCAAAATGATTTTTTGTTTCTGTTCAACAGTTGAGTGTATGTTATGATTATACGCATAACTCTTCAGTGAGGACAGTTGCTCATAGAGTGTATGTATACATTTTCTTATTGAGTTAGAAGTTTCTGGAAAAGTATAATGTCTGATCTACAGTGTTGTGAAACTCAGTACTAAGCATGTCTTGTTTCATTTTACGTATTTTCATTTTCTATTAAGGGTTAAATGAAGGGTCGACACATATTACTGGTTTGTATCTATCTTAAAGCAGACATTTATGAATTGGTAAATAAAACACATTAAATGTTACAAAATGTTTCCCCTCATATGTGTTGTTTTTAAGCTGCATACATGGTACCTGAAGAAAAGGAACCTCGACGTTTCCCGATGTCTGCAGCTTCATGTAATTGTGAAAGGACCCCATCAGGCTTCCGAAGCTTATGTTTCTTTACCGCCCGGCAAATTTCACCGGCACAATTGCGGAAAAACTTTGGGAATTATTATGAAAAATACACGGGCTGTTCCCCATGTAACAAAACCACAATAAAATTAGACCATTACAAATATCAGCATTACATGGCACTATTCAATACCTATGACATGGCCTATATATCATTTGTGTGTGCGGGTCATGTATGTATTACATTCTGGGGAGATTTGGTCCCCACAATGTGATAAAAACCTGTTGTTTTGACCTTGTGGGGTCATTTTTCCAGTCTCCACAAAGGGAAACTCAATTTTAGAAAAATCTGCGAATGCTATCAAAAAACTGAAAATGCCAAAAGTCTTGTATTTTGTTTGGTTACTTATGGTTCCTTTGTCCTATGTTAGGGTTCTGTTCCTATTTCTTATGTGAGACGGGTCAGTACCGACCCGTGTCTCAAATCAGCCATAAAATACCCTCAAAACAATTATCATCCAATTTGTTTCTTATCTCTTGGTTACCTTGTTAGGCTTCCTTATCCATGAAAAGATTCGTTGTAATATTTTTGGTGTGGCTTTCTGGACCTTTCTTTTGACAGCATTCCTCTCATTTTCAAAAAAAAAAAAGGTAAAATAAACCTCAAGACAGTTATATAAATAAACTGAATTGGTCTTATCTTGCCTTACATGCATGGGTATGCCTTGCCTAGATTTTGTTTTAATTTATTTTGTTAAAATAGAGATTCCTGACAAAGTCAAAAAGCTTTGATGCAGTACACAAATTTATGTGGTGCTTTTATGCATTGTAAACTTACCCCAACACAATAGCAAGGTTAAGGTTAGGGCTGGGTAGGGGTTAAGGTCATCATAGATTAGGGTTATGCCCAGAGAAATGAATGGAGGTTATGTCACGAAGATACAGATAGTAAATCTACTCCAGCACTACCTGTGTACCTATAGCTCTTCAAGTAGAAATAATACAAGCACGGACATTTCTGGTTTACCTTTGTGAAATTAAAATGTACAGATGGCCACACTTCTCTATCGAAACCTCATAATACACACTCAATATGTACAGCATTTGCCTAAATTAACACCAATATCTTTCAAAATAGCCGGTATGAGGTAAGGTTCCCACAGAGCAAGATCAGAACCGGATCAGGACCAAATGTTGTTCAGATATCGCCACAGATCCATAAACCCGGATCTGGCCCAACCCGGATCACAATAGGCCAATACTGGTCTGAATCCGCTTTCTGGATCTAAAACAGACAAGGGCCATATATGGGACAGATTTACATTGAATATTACCGAATCTAGCCCACATTTGCACCAGAGTCAAAAGTTAAATTCAGATCTGGTCCGAATGTGGCTCAGACTCATTTTTCCAGACTGACTGCCGAACAGTTCTACTCTAGGATCGTAACTTAACATAAAATAACAAATAAATGCTTTTATTTGCCGAAGTACATCAGAATGCGTCTCTTCATCTGCTTCTTGCTCTTCATCACATAGGGGTCACAGGACCTGGTCAGCCAATGTGCGGCGTCCCTGGAGCTGGGTGTAAGGGCCTTGCTCAAGTGCCTATGGACGTGACTGTTCTGCCGAGGATCAAACCAGCAATCTTCTGATCAGTAGTCTGAGCCACATTCAGACCAGTTCTGAACTTAGCTTTTGATTCTGATGCAGATACGGGCCAGATTTGGTAATATTCAACGTAAATCTGGCCCAGATATGGCCCTTATCTGTTTTAGATCCGGAAAGCGGATTTGGACCAGTATTGGTCCACTGTTCAAAAAGACACCAGGCCAGATCGGATTTACGGATCTGCGGCAATTTCTAAACAACATTTGGCCTGGATCAAGTTCAGATTCATCTTGATATGTGGGGCAATCGCCCCTCAGATTTTTTCTGCATCAGTTGTACATCCGGTAAGTGATTGATCATACATATATCCAGAGAGGATTCTGGGGACTCTGGGGGCCCTAGGCAAAAAAATCTCCATGGGGCTTCCCCCCCCCCGGCATGGTAACATGTACTACCTCTACTTTACTGTAAAGTGTAAATTAATAATATCAACAAAGAGAATTTAATAAACTCAAGACTTATATTTTCATTTTTGTGAAAAACAGGATACACAAATAAAGCAGATTTGTCGTTGCAATGTACTATGTAATTGGTGGCCCTCGGAGGCCCCCTACGAGCTTGGGGGCCCCAGGTCATTGCCTGCCTTGTTTATCCTGTTGCTATGCACATACATATATGGTTAGGCATATAAGCATGCTGGATCTTCAGAGCATATGCAGACCAACTGTAATCATTTAGACCTCTGGGCAGATTCTGGTGCAGACTCTCCTGCTCAGATTTAAGGAGAAGCAGGTAGATCTGGCCCACAATCAGTTACTATGTGGGCTGGTCCACCGCGGCTTATTAAGAACTAGTCATTTGCGTTAAATGCGTGTGGGAAAGATTCCACTTCCTTATGGTAAAATTGAAATTAGGCACTACTTTCAAACCAGAAGGTTTTTTTTTTTTTTTTTAAATAATCAATTAAAAAATTATAATGATACTAACAATAATAATAATAATGAACTACCTTAAGCCGTAACTATTATTGATTATTATATAAAAATGCCTCAAATTTTGTAGACTGAATATGTCAGCAATACACTAGGCCTACAATAAAGTTAAAAATTGCAATTGCATTTTTAGTCATGCTGGCACTTTAAATCTGGTGAATTTGCGATATTGAGTAGATAAGCAAACAGGGCTGACACTTTCTGTTTTAATCGTTCTTAAAATTGTTCACCAGACACAAGGCCCATGGACAGATACAGAGTGCTTCCTTCGGGTGACATAATGACATTTAATGAGAGGCTGAAAACGAAGAACGAATGACGGAACAGAAAGCGCGCAAGAGAAAGCTTACAGAAGAGCGCAACAAACTGAATACAGATAAAGGCAATTTCATTGAAAGGGGCGGAAGTTAAGCTCCAGTACACCAGCTGA
Organism: Gnathonemus echidnorhynchus; assembly: GCA_026776725.1. NCBI lineage: Eukaryota > Metazoa > Chordata > Actinopteri > Osteoglossiformes > Mormyridae > Gnathonemus > Gnathonemus echidnorhynchus. The sequence goes on along the minus strand of JAODJU010000038.1, from coordinate 16,084,868 downwards.
CTTCGAACACGACCAAGGATCTCGTTTCGTGCGCGGAAAGGGGAACATTTTGGTTAATGTCACATGATTCCAGTTCGGGGAAAAACGCCAGTCAATCGGACCTTTATTTGAACTGGACTGTACACATACAATATTGTTTACACTGTAGAGGACGGGTCGAGAATTATTAAAGATCGTGGCTTACGTTCACTGAAATTATATGACAGGTTTGTACATTTTTTTTACAATACTGGCTTGTATAGAAACTATTTAGATTTGTATTAAACCTTATCTGATACAATAAACATTGTTTTTCAGGAACTTTTTATCCATCTGCCAATGAGAGGGGGACGTTCACTTTAAATCCTCACAGGTAGTGTAAGTCTGGGTGAAAGAAATGTCGCGATAAATAAAGAATGTAATATGAATTTGCTTAAAGCGTTTGGTTAAATTTTCTTAGAATGAACAGCCGACTTTTCTTTAATTTATCGAAAATGTCATAAACTGGAATTTGTACTAGTTATACTTTTATAGTTCTCAGCATGGCAAGAGAAAGTACCACATTAACGAAAAGCCTGCTAAAAGTCATGCATTGCGTGGTGTTGCTTCTGTGCCGATTGTAATGTTTTTACGCGGAAACTGCATATGCGGACGACACTAACCAGTTATAAACCAGTAGACTAAAACAGAGTTGAATTGTACTGTGCGAAGCATTTCGACTTACACGCAGTGTCATAAAAGGAGAAAAATACGTTGATGTATAGCATATATACATGTGTATAAAATAAGCGTATATAATGCTTCTAACAGGCATAAATGATTTTAAGCATTTATTGCACACCGGAGCATGATTTATTCTTATCTGTAAGCGCAGCTGCATAGACTGGCTTTTGGGAAAGTGCTTGCTCATCCTTTATCAGCAGAAGCGCGTGAATCAGCGGCTCGAGCTGTTGCACCGCAGCGCGCAGCCCGCGTGACGAGACAGAACGGCGGTCGTCCACTGCCCAGATACACGCAAGGTGTAGAGGGACGTCCTCTTTTTTGGATATGGCTTATTCACCCAATTGTTTATTTAAAAATTATACTGGGCCGTGTTGGTGACTGCTGTTTATTGAAGAATTCACACGAGTCTGGCTTTACTTGTCTAATTGTTTTGGAGCCGTTTTGGAGGTATTTTATCAAATGCAAATTCCACTCTCGCCCGGGTCTACTTAAACATTTAGCGTCTTTAGCATAGTCTGTCTTACTCCGGTAAGTCACTTATTTCAGCATAATTGAGCAGCCTAGCATGTTGTGTATATGTAGTCTTGTTAATGCAGCGCAAGAATCACGTGATTTCACGGTTATCATTAATGAATTTGACGTTTATGTGAATTGTGTTTTTCCTGTCTTGTACACAATAGATGTCCCAGATAATGTCTTTCGAGAGCCGCAAGAGCTCCATGTTCACTTTCCAGTCTTCAGTGCACAGCACGCGGGTACTCCAGTACTTGGATGAGCAGCGGCAGAAGGACGTATTGTGTGACGTCACTGTAGTGGTGGAAGAAAGGAGTTTCCGTGCCCACCGCGCCGTACTGGCAGCATGCAGTAACTTCTTCCAGACCAGGATTGCCAGCCATGCGGGGCAAGGGCTGGTCATCACATTACCCAGTGAGGTAGGTTATGATGACGTTTGGGCTAGTTTAACTCAAAACTGAGTTACTTTAAAGTTTTACCTCTGATGTGAGGGGGGAAACAGATATGTTTGCCTGGGACTGGAGGGGGGTCCCATCATCAAAATCTACCTAGAGAAAACAATTTGATGTAAGTGACCATACATGTTCTGTCCTTGTTTGTGTGGGTTTCCACTGGGTTCCTCTTCAGTTTCCTCTCTTAGTGGAAAAAATTCTCTTACTTGAACTGGATTTGCCCGTTGTGTTTGTGTGTAAGTGTGTGTCCTGCCATGAACCAACATCCCATCCAGGGTGTCACCTGTCTTGTGTCTGGTGCTACCCAGGATAGGATCTGGGTGGACTGGAAGATGGATAGATAGATATATATTTTCTCTCTTTATGTAGGTCACAGTCGAAGGATTTGACCCATTACTGCAGTTTGCATACACAGCAAAACTCCTTTTCACCAAGGAGAACATCTTGGAGATTCGACGATGTGCAGCGATCTTAGGTTTCCGCAACCTGGACAAAGCCTGCTTCGAGTTCCTGGTTCCCAAATTTTTTGATGACACAAAAAATGAACAGTCAGTCTATCGGAAGTCGTGGTGGAAGAAGAGATGCTGCAAGCAGAAACCTCAGGGAGCCAAATCCAGTAGCGTTGTGGACAACGATGACAACGTTGAGGAGGTAGAGCTCACGGACATCGAGTCTACCGATGGTCCTCTGAAAGAGCCAGACAACAAACCGTGTTGGTATGCCAAACCATCCATAAACACATGTGGCCACTGCAGCCCTATCAATCAGGAGAGGACACAGAAGGGGGACTTCCCCACAAGAGAGAAATGCCTGGGAACCTGCCCAGGGGTGGCCACTGAGAGCAACAGTGGACCAAGCATCAGTGAAGACCTGGTCCAGTGCCAGCTGAGCCAAAGCAAGTCACACTCAGACCACATGACACGTGAGAAGGAGGTTGCCATGGCACCCAGCTGCCTCCAAGCACTTTCAGAGAACACTACTGCTACTGGCTTCGAGGAGATGCAACATTTGGGCTCTAGGCATGATGTGAGGTCAAGAGGAATGAAATTTAAATGTTGTGTACTGGATAGTTTGGATACACCCTTTCATAAACTCTCCCGTAATGTTGAATCAATGCATCAAGGGTCTGTTGATGGATTGAATTACGTCAACTCCCAGAGTCTGACTCAGAAGAACAGGGAGAGAGATCAGAGGAGCAGCATTGAGAGGGAGGTAGCTGAACACTTAACTGCCTGGTCCAACTCGTGTGAGGCAAGCTGCTCCATAGACCCCAAAAAGGAGGACTGCCCATTTCTCCAGGAGCTGAGAGATGGGAGCGCATGGCTCCCTGAGTGTGAAAGGGCTTCCATTCCTGAGAAAAGCCCCTGCATCTCCGCCGTCCATTCGGGGGAGGACTCGGACGCTGACACCGAGGGAGACAGCGAGTGCTGTATCAAGGAGAGGGCTTGCAAGGTGGGCGAAGCTTTCCCTGATCTCAGCGAGTAGCCCAGCGGTCATGGGCTGAGAAAGTAAAAGAAACAGAAATAACATTCTTGAGTCATTGAGCCAGTCTATATCGGTCAGGCCACCGTGGTAGAGATGGGCTTTTGTATATATTAGTGTACAATACATTTGTGCTTCTGCTCACCTCCTGCTCCCCTCATCTCCGTTCTTGTTCCGTCTACGTGACACAGGTGCAGCTGCCTTATTCAGTGGAGGAGATCTCCTCCTTGAGTCGCAATGAATTCCAGCAGCTGCTGAAGGTGCGGCAGTTGACCCAGGAGCAGATGGACCTTGTGCACGACTCGCGGCGACGCAGCAAGAACCGCATGGCTGCTCAGCGCTGCCGTAAGCGCAAGCTGGACTGCATCCATAACCTGGAGTGCGAGATCGACAGACTGGTGCGAGCAAGACCCCTCTGTTGTTCGTTTCTGTTTTTTAATGCTTACTAGTCGTCTGCAGAGGTGGAAAATCCAGACCATTATTTCGTTTCAACCAACCAGTTGCGTACTCTGTCACTGTGACTCTTTATACTCAACTGGATGGCTGAAACAAAACTTTGGTCTGGATTTGTACTATCTTGACCTGAACTTTCCACCTCTGGTTACCAAATGCATAATCTATTTGGTCTCACTGTAAATGAAACCTGTACTGTAGTCTTCTGTTCTGTAGCAATAGTTATCTGTTTCGGTTTCCATGTGTGTCGTTGCCCTGCAGAGGTCTGAGAAGGAAAAACTCCTCCAGGAGCAGAATCATCTGAACCAGCTGAGGCTCAGGACCCGGCACAGTCTGTCAGACCTGTGCCAGCGGGTGTGCAGGGAAGCCAGGCTGCAGCCGGACCAGCTGGAGGTGCTGGCCAAATACTCGTCACCAGATTGCCCCCTGTCGAAGGTCATGGCAAACATGCCCCCGGTAGGACCCCCTAGACTGGACCGAGACCATGTCGAGGAGCCCCCGAAAACGCATCTCGTGGACCCCCCTGTGGACACCCCATCGATGAGGCCCCCAGAGTGCCCTGGAAGCCACCTGCCTGCAATGCCCGGCTTAGCAAAAGCTCACAACAGGTCACTGGATGGCACATCCACAGGGCACTGCCACCCTTATGTCATGGACACAAGGAGTAAGTGTCCCACTGATTCATGAGGAAACTTCTGTTTTTCTTTTTTTTTTTTTTTGAAGAACATGTTAGCAGTGACTATGCCACACAACTGCCAGCACTCACTTTTCAAAGAATATGAATGCAAAGTACACAAAAATGTCCCGTGCGCTGGACCGGACGGCAGAATCACGGGACGTGGGGACGGGAAATGGGAACGGGAGACTTCTGTTTGAGTAGAGAAGGGGAAACGTGTTTAACAAAAAAAAAATGGGGGCAACTTAAACGATCGTTTCTGCATCAGCACAAGTGAAAACAGAAGTTAAAATGGGCATTGGATTGTGGGTAGAACTCAACAGGGATCAGGGTTCTGGGCTGAACCAAATCCTGTGTGACTGGTAATAAGGCACAGCAAGTGAACGAATGTGCTCGTCTCCTGCACAGGACATCCATGCCTGACCATCTTACATTTACTAGGAAGAATGCATTCACAAGCTCCATAGGATATCGTACTATGTCCTTTTTTGGAAGGAAGTAGTAACTATCCTTTTATTGTATGTTATTGGAAGTCTTGCTTTGTCGTGTACAGTGTTAACATGCATTCCATGCTCTTCCAATACCATTCAGAACCTCATCAGGAGCAATTTCCTGTAGGTGGAACTTATTTCAGGGGTAGATATTAGCAGTCAGAGCCTTGATAACCTGTCAGGAGATGTGATTGTCCTCTGGATTGAGAGTATGGTAAGGGCAAATCATATCATTTTAACTGTCAAACCCAGACTATGTAAGAAGGAGATGATGATTGCCAAACTTGGTTAGAGCGTGCTTGTGTATCAGAACTGCCTAACTTCCAGGCGTGCCCTGATCTTCGATTACAGGGGGACGTTTTTTAAATGTACAACCTCTACAGCCTCAGGTCCAACACACCAACACATACCTCAGCAGGGCAGAGACTCCATATCCAGGTAACAAGGATGAATGTAAATTCTGCACTCAGCAGAACTGCAGAAGCTGCAATAACAGTTTGGGGAAACAAGCCCTTTTCTTGGTGGCACAGCATAACTGTCTTTCTTTGTCAGACTGAATGATTTGACTTGAGGGCTCACAATCCAACATCATGTAAGTTTCAGTCATCAATAATAATGTCGTGTGTGCAGGGGTACCATAAAGGGGGGAAGGTTTGGATTATTCGTAGGGCCCCAGAGTGACAGGGGCCCTAAAAAGTTTGTGACATGATTGTTTTGGTCTGGGATGGGGGCCCAATAAGATATGCTTTCATTGGGTCCAAAACATCTAGAGGGTGCCTCTGTCTGTGTTTCCCGCCCAGAGACCAGGCCAGGTACAATGAGGACAGAGTCTCCATCATTCCTCAGTGACTGAGTCACCTATCATTGTTTCTATTTGCAGAAACAATTATTGAGTAGCTGTTTACTTCTGGGCTCTGTAAATGTCTGAAGCGTAGAACATACAGGCTCAGAGATGGTCTGTCTTGACTGTACCCACAAGACAATTGTATCTAAAGAAAGTCTTCACAATTATCCTGTTGCTATTTTGATTCTGCTTCCTAGTTTGGGTGCTTAGAGGTGGGGGGTGAGTACAGAGTATGCTGAGTCGCACCGACCAAAATATTTCATTGTGTCAGACAGAAGCAACAAAAATCACAGTTAAGACAGCTTACAAAAGATTATTTTAAAAAGTAAAATTAATCCTAGGAATCCAGAGTTAAAGTATTCCAGAAGGGTTTGACTACCAGCTCCCAAAAAAGGTGGCTGTAACACTGCGACTGACCTACTAAGTTTGTTATGGTAATGTCTCAGCTGGAGGGAATGGGGGGGGGGGGGGGGTTGCATCTGAGCACACGGGTATACAGTTAGACAGCAGACTTTGTAATAGCACAGGTGTCTCTAGGCAACGTGTCCCCTTTACGCAGGTCACTGGACCAGGACATAGACCAGACAAACCATGTGACCCTTCAGTGTCACACTTCAACTAAAATCCACAACCTTTGAATTTGCTTGCTGTTTTTTAAGCTTGCTTCCACGACCTCTCTGTATTGGATCTATTTAATGTAAATCCCTTTTTACTGGATGTCTTTTTTCCCTATTCTGTCAGTTATGTTTTCTCAACACGATTAAAAGAAAATCTCTTGCCATTTAAAAAAAGTTCATAATGAGGTTTAGTTTTGATCTTGCAGGATTCTTCACAATGTCAGTGTACTTGTTCTGTTCAGACACATTTCATTGCAGCTGCTGCTCTCACTTGGTATAAGCACTGCACCAACCAAGTTACAGCATTAATACATCCAACAGCTCTGTAACACCACCCCCCCCCCCCCCCCCCCAGATCTTAATAATCATTATTTTTATTCTTCCTATTAGCTGCACTTCTCATGGGGTCTGTCATTTACATTGATTTTGTCTACATGAAAATCAGAGCGCGCTTGTGTATCAGAACTGCCAAACAATCCTGTATGCTCAATAAAATCTTTTTTTTTTTTGTATTTGGTTTTTATTTGGAAAGCTTGTTTTTTTTATTGCTTGCTTCTGAAATTGTGCAACCTTTACAGTCTTAGTGAGCCGCTACACCTTTGGACTCCATGAGTTTAATAGCTGGATAAAAGAGGTCGTTCAAAATTTTCCAGCTTGAGATTACGAAGTACGAACAAAATGCCTTTTGTCGCCATCTGGTGGCTGTAATAAGCAACAGCAACAAAGAGCAAGTTCTAGACCAGGGGTGGCTAATCTTACCCGCAAAGGGCCGGTGTGTATGCAGGTGTTTGGGATAACCTGTAAGTCAGCTGTTCAAACCCAGGTGTGAGGACTCTTCAGCTAACCAGTCCTCTAATTATTAATCTAGTTAGCAGTGAAAACCCACATATCCAACGGCCCTTTCTGGATAAGACTGGCCACCCCTAGAATCTAGAAAATAAGCTACTTACTCTTCCAATAAATCCTCATCACTTACATCTGCAATTTTGAAGATGTAATGTATTATTGTTCTTTAAGAAGAGATCCTTTATAAATCTTGGGCTACCATATCCTGATGTTGAAGTCTGTTGGTGTTTCAGGTTCAGCTTTGTTTCAGCTCTGGACAGCACTAGCTGACCACCAACACATCCAACTGATCTAAGAGACCCACCAGGCTTATATTGTACAAACATATCTGGGATATAATTTGGAGCTAAACCATTCAGCGATTTGTAGACCATAAATAGTACTTTAAAAGCAGTCCCTAGCAACAACATTTTGAATGAGCTGAAGCTGTATGAGGGACTTTTAGGGAAGACCAGTAAAGAGACCATTGCAATACCCAGTCTACTGGGAATAAATGCATGCATAAGGTCTTAGGAATACAGTCTCTCATTTGAGATGCGTATCACTGCAGCCAGGAGCTGAAAGTTGAGTGGGTGGGGCACTGTCAAGTAGGAAGGGGTATGTGGAATAGGAGGGGCAATGTGTGAGGGGTTTATAATGAGGACCCTTTTATCATCTGATATCCTAACCCAAACCCTGCCCCTCATTATAAACCCCTCCTAGCCCTCACGATAAACCCCTCCTACTTGACATTGCCCCTCCCACTCGACACTACTCCCAGCTGCAGATATGTATCTACTTGTCTGATTTTGGCTATATTTTTAAGATGATAAAATGGCACCTTAGATGTGGTTGCTGAAGTTAAGGTCCTCGTCAATTATTACACTAAGATTTTTAACTTACCCTGTTGTCTTTATAGTCTTAGCACCCAGAAAAGCATTTGGTTTGAGTCTTTCAGCTTTATTACCAAAAATCATTATTCCAGTCTTGTCTTCGTTTAATAGGGGGAAATTTTGTTGCATCCAGCCGCTTATTGTCTAGAGGCACAGACAAAGTGAATCTATTGGACTACAGTCATTTGGTATCATCCGCATAGCATTGATAAGCTACCTTGCTGCCTCTAAGAATTTAGCCAAGCGGGAGTGCATAAATATTAAATCAGAGGGGCCCTAGATTTGATCTGTGAGGGACTCCACAAGTCATGGTACAGTAGTACGTTTCGACTTATAACTGCCTGTAGTGACAAAATATTCCCTGCAACATAGTTTTCTAACCTATCTAATAGTATTTTATGGTTACCCATGTCAAAGTCTGTGCTGATATCCAGTAACACTAATTTACTTGAATCCACATTTAGACAAATGTCATTTATTACCTTTAATTGAATAGTCTCAGTACTGCGATGGGGGTAGAAGCCAAACTGAAAACAATCAAGGCAGGAGAGGGAGTTTGGAATTTGAGGAAGGACTGCTTTCTCGATAACTTTGCCCATTAATGGAAGATTTGCGACAGGCCTTAAGCACTGCGCCATCTAGGTTTCTCTTTTGTAGGAAGGTCTTAATAGCAGAAGTTTTCAGTGATGCTGTGAAAATGCCCAACAGTAGAGAGCATTTGCAGTAAATCTAACGTCGCTTTATGACCTCATCAATTTGATTATAACCTTCTGCTTATGTAATAAACGTTTTATAATGTGAGTCTGGCTCCCACCAGTTTTTATGTCGTCATATGCGATGCTTTAGGTTGTATCACCCATCACTATGGTGATGACACAGGTCTTGTTGAGACTGTAGGGTTTTGTTTTTGTTGCCATTTTATTTACTTACACATGTTAAACGGAAAGCATATTGGTTAAACCCAGATCCCCTTCAACGTCCCTTGCAATTGCCCCCCACCCCACCCCACAGTCGGTTGTTATGCTAGGTAGGTGCCTCTACAATTGCTGCGTGACCCCCCCTGAAATTGCTAATCTGGCACCCCCTGCCCCCTTCCCGGCGCCCACATACAATTGCTAGGTCGCACCCCCTGCTCCCCCTTCTCCATCAATTGCTAAGTCGATGCCCCCAACCTGCCAGACAAAAATGTGCAAACTCAATATGTGAACTCAATGTGAACGTGCTGATGTGAACTACTGGCACAGGAAACAAAACCTGAGAATAAACATCCATCACTCGACGTCGGCAACAAGGACAAAGTGCATAGGTAACTGCCGATCGATAAGCCGCGCACTGTGGAAATGTTTATGTGGATAAAGGGGTGGACCCTCAATTTCCGCTACCATCCAAATGGGTTAGTGCAGTAAAAATGTACTAGCCTAGATAATTTTTCCTAGCCCTCAATGGACACTTCAGGACATAAAGACCGAACAAAAACTATTACGTTTTACAATAATACATTCATTCATTCATTCATTCTCCACCGCTTATTCAGGGCCGGGTTGCGGGCGCAGCAGTCTAAGCAGGGACGTCGAGACCTCCCTCTCCCCTCCCTACTCCTAGTAACCGCAAAATCTTTTAAATGTAGGTCTATTTACTAATATTAATATCCCTTACATCGTCATGCAATGTATAATTTCCCCGTAAGGAAAAAGAACAATGAATCTTTCAGTTGAACGATCTCCAAAGAATCAACTCGATTACATACGTACATATTTTGCGTTCCGGTTTTACTTTCACCACCAGATGTCACTGCGGTTCAATAGATACGACGATTTTCAAGCGAGTTGACGTTTTCCTGTACCGACAGGAGTGCCGTCGACATCGTCCCTCTAACTCGAAGATAGAAATGTGATATAAGAGTGCATGGTTGTAGGCAATCTAAAATTATTAAGAATGGAGTACTGTCTTATCTTTTATATTGTCCACCTAGGCGGATCGGAAGATGACGTAGGTGAGTATGGGGTGACATAGGCAGGCAGGGAGATTGCGGGTGGTGGGTGACCTAGGGGAGCAGACAGATGACCTAGGCAGGCAGGTAAATGACATAGGCGGCAGACACACAGACTAGGCAGACCAGGCGGTGACGTGGCTGTAGTGGAGCCTGTAGAAATTTTTATCTGTTTTTAAATTAGCCCTGAACCCCAGCTCCCCTAAACATACATGCTTCTCTTACAATATTGTTAGGCACCTAATATTCATACTCATATGTATGCCCTTGGTTAACATGTTGCCGAATACACAGGGAAAATGGGAAAATACAATGAGTTCTTGTGTTTGTAAAATCCCCCTGAATTCACTAGTCTGGCATGGCCCTTGAAAACCAAATATGGTTACAGCCAGGTTGATGCATGTTAACTTTACACTTTTCCAGAGTTTGACAGTTTTCTGTTATAGTTCAAATTCAGTTTAACTGCCAGGAACATGGTAATAGCAGGATATCTTACACAATGATGGCCCTGGTGGTTCGAGAGCCAAAGCACAATTGCTGCTTTAACTAACATTTTATCAATATAGTGGGTTAATCATTTGAGTCCTTCCAAGAAAGGAAACCATGTACAGTTATAGTGACCAATCACTTGTACAGATCAACAATCTGGGGACAGAATCATTCCTGTACAAGTATTGTTTAAATAGTTTGCTTATAGTAATCAAGTAGACCGCTTACAGTGTTCATTTTGGGTCCTTTTGCACATGACAACATACATAAAAAATTAAAAACTACGGTAATCCTTTTTTTTTACTTCGATAACCTCACTTTGCCTTACCGTAACCCGACTGCTTCTGGCTAGCTACCTGCTGCATGCACAGAAAACATGACGGGAAAAAGAAAGTCATTTTCTCTCAGTGACAAATATAGACTCATCAAAGCTTATGATAAACTGCCAAAGACGAGCCACCAAGATGCAGCAGCGAAACTACAATAAGCTGTATTTTATGCACAGCACTGGATTGTATTATAGCGTATTTGAATTACACACAATTCAGTAATAATTTATGTACTACATTTGTACATAATGATCATCTGCTTATACTGATCAATTTCACCCAGACGTGATCACTATAAGCGATTTCCACTCGATTTTAATTAATATAGCTGTATCATTCTACGAAGATTTTTTTCATTCTTCATTCTAGCGGTCAAATTGTGAAACGTGCAAGGACAACATTGCAGTCTTGCATTCCATAGTGGAACATGTTAATAGCTGCAATGATTTGCAGTAATGGTATTTTTTTTATTACATCTGCAATATGAATCAAGAACATTTAAATGGCAGTTTCATAAGATATGATCAAATCTAGCTCTCTGTGCATATATCTATTTTACTAGTTTGCATCTCTAACAATTCAATTTAAAGTCTGATCAGTTCCGAGGACTTTTACCATTATTTTATTGAGGTTAGAAACATTACAGATTTAGTATCACAAGAAAAAACAAAGAGGAAAGTTTCAGTTAATGCTCCAGTGAGAGACTGAAAGGTTCAGTTAGACGTGAAAGAATGAAGTAGGTAAATATCAAGGGCACAGCACCATAATCCATGACCTCATTCATGAAAGAATAGAAAAAAAATCCTTGTGGAGAGTTAATATTAAGACCGCAGGGGGTGGAGATTAAACTCTAGCAAATGGCATTACTGGGGTTCAGAAAGAATCTCAGAGTTAATCAAAATAGCCAAAACCCTTAAGCTGTAATTACAACATGAGATTGTCAAAAAGCTTTAAGTTTTCCCCATTTATTTTCCTATATTTTCTGTGTAGGCATTAATCTGACTTCACAAACAAATATTCCAGTGCTGGGTTGAAGTTTCATCTCTCTTCTAATATATTAATGTTTTAATTCAACTAGCAAAGCACTCACTTACCTGAAGTCACGCCAGAAGCAAACAAGCACTGATTGGTGGCTTCACTATATTCAGAAATACATCTAATATAGGAAAAACGTCACGTATGCTTTTCAATAAGCGCCATATTAAAATAACAATATACTTGTTTAAAGGCATTCTTGAATAGAATGGGGGGGGTTAGCGCCCCCCGCCCCGGAGAATGTGTTGCACATGCACAAGGGTGGTTAATCCAGTCCAGGAGAAGTATTTGAATCTTTCTCTCCTTAGACTTCCTCATGGCCTGTCTCATCTGATAGTCACATGGTCTCATTTTCAAAGGCTGAGCTCAGATCCATTTCCCGCAGGTTTCGTTAATACCCCCCCCCCCCCCCACGTGTCAGCTCAGTCCTGTCAGCCACTCCCCTGCACCCCTTACATTAATTGCCCGTGGAGGACAAGGTCAAGGAGGTAGAGAGTGAAAGTCAGCGAGGAACCTCAGGAGCTGGAAACATCTGTCTAGGCTGCAGGATGCAGAAGGCATAAGGTGAGGGTGATGGATATGGCCGACCTGGAGATTATGACAAGGGCCAGATGCAGGAAGTGTCTCCTTTTGGCCCAGCGCTGACGGGCGAGCCAGCCCCCCCCCTCGGCCTGCGCCAAGCCCTCCGCAGCGCGAGCTCTGACATCGAGCGATGTGCGCGACACCCACTGGATAAATTTGAGTTATTCAAGAAAAATTAATAAAAGTATTATATTTAACAGCAAAGTGAAACACTGTCCCAACCTGTTGAATTTTCAATACATACATCTAATATGGCAATGTGAACATTTACTTTGCTCACATATAAGTCACCCATTGACCAACTGTGCAAAGTTTGGGGACGCCCGTCATCTATGTGAGTGGCAGCAATTTAAATTTTGCTATTGTAGTCAATGAGTGAAATCTGATTGGCTGTTGGAGGCTCCGCCCATGTTGTTGAGCCTTGAACTGCAGTCACATGACCAACTCTGCAAAGTTTGAGGACCCTGCCATTAAAAACTGTGAGAATGACAATGAAGGCGAAAGAGGTCTTTATATGTAGATTGGGGCACTGCATTTGTAAAGAAAGTTTAGCAGCAGCGCTGAAATGGCACGAAACACACAACTTTTTTCCATTCGCAGTAAAGGTGTATGTACAAACACGTCAAACAGTACTGCTGTGTTTCACTGATCCCTGTCCAGTTACATTTTTAACCTAGGTGTAGATACGTATACAACAGAGGACATCACAGCTGTCTGAAAGGCAGATTTCTTCAACAAGAATCAAGTTACCCGAGTGTTTTTTCTCTCGTTCTTTACTTCCTTCAGGGGCTTCTACAATCCTAAACCAAGCCAAGGAAGATCTTCACTCTCCAGCAGAGCCGCATCATCGAGATGACGGCAAGCTCTCGAAGCTCTTGCCTGCTCTCGTCCTATCTGTTAGTGAATGCAGTGGGGCGCAGTTAAGCTTTTGTGGAGAATTACAGACCATGGCATGCAGTTCATTATATCGATAATGCACTGAGGAAAATAAAAGCTTCTGTGCCGTTGACAGCATGGAAAGAATAGAGGCCATAGTACTGTAACAGCCCAGAGACTTCACATTAAGTTAGTGTAGTGTTTCCCATCCTAGCTAGACAGTCCACTTTTTTGCCTCCTCCCAGGTCTGGGCCAATGAGGAACACTGAATACCTGCTACGGGCATGTTGGGAGCTGGGAGAAAACAAAAATGTGGGCTGTCTGCAGGTTCCCGAGGACTAGGTTGGGAAACTCTGGATTAGTTGATTTCTTATCTCCAGAGCAATAGCTAAAAACCATCACCACTATATGTTTTGTAAGGGAAATTTTAAACACACTCAAAGCTAATCTGTCCATCCATCAATCCATCCATCCATTTTCTGTAACTACTTACCCTATTCAGGGTTGAAGGGGGTCCAGAGCCCATCCCAGAGCCTACGGATGCAGGGCAGGGAACAACCCAGAATGGGGCGCCAACCCATCGCAGGGCACACTCACAGGGCACACTCACACGCCAGTCACTCACACATGCACACCTATGGGAAATTTGGTAACTCCAGTTAAACTCGGCATGTTTTTGGTCTATGGGGGGGAAACTGGAGTACTTGGAGGAAACCCCACAATGACACGGGGAGAACATGGGTATTTTGTTAAAATATACTTTAGCCAGATATTACATACACAGGAAATCACAAAACAACGGTCTCTAACTGCAACAAACACAGACACCCCACAGAGATGGAGCCAACGGCAGAGACTTGAACGCTGGTGTCAGAGGTGCAAGGCAACAGTGCTAAACCACCATGCCACAAGCTATTCACGTTAAGTACAGGCAGAGTTTAAAAATGAGTCATCACAGAAGTCCCCAGACGAGAGGAGATGCCGTGATCTCTAGCTCTGAATCAGAGTCACCTGCAATCAAAACAGGAGAGTCACAGGAGAAGGCTGGCAGAAGGAGATCACGTCACTGCACAGCAGGGATATTAATGATGTGTGTGTAGCTCAGCCGCTCATGATACATCAAGCTGTCTTCTACAGGCCCATTTCTTGCATGGTCCGTGTGCTAGGGGGCTGATTTACACAGAAAGTGTACGTCTGTTTCTGTGACCGGTAAGCAAGCAAGTTCTAACAGAGATTGACGATGTTGAATACGTATATTAATATACATGATAGAGCAAGAAATATGCACTTTTGACATTTATTTTTTTCAGGAATTGTCACTCAGTGTGTGCATACTTTATATAATCACAGTAACTCGTTACTTCATTAAACATATTAATCCCGGTAAATTTACAGCTGTTAAGATTTTGACTAGCATTCATATCATGGGAGCATGACTCAAGATTTTATACATTTCATTCAATAAAAAAATGGCAGCCAGACATTGGTAAAACCAGGGATCACCAACCTGTGTGCATTTGGCAAGACTCGTCTGTATCTGCGATTAAAAAGAAAAACTGCATAGGCCTCCATTTTATATACCACGTTGATGATAAAATTTACATTTTCCCATGACCACTGATTGCATTCACTCACGACTCAGACTTCAAAGACCATAGAGAAGCTTCAGGAAAATCTGTAAACCTGTTTATTTGAAAGCACGGGAACATTACAGGAAGATTAACACATAACAGGGCTGACAGAGCACACATACAGACATGTTTTTTCATATTCATCCAGTCATCACAAATATATTTTAAATCACCTCATTAAGAAGTAAGATTCTTATTTGCCAAGGGGGCATCCTAAGTTCTCACAGGCAGAGTTCAAAAAAGATTTTAAAAAAAAAAAAAAGAAACGCAGACAGATATTTTAAGTATGGAGTGCAGATATGGAAACTGAGCCCTCCGCCCCCGACAGAGAGCAGCATGTCCGCAGTCTATGCCACGCTTTCGTTCCTCAGAGTGCGTTTCGGATGCCACGGGCAAGTACTCGACAGGCCTAGTCGTCCCTTGACTCGCGATTTTCTCTTTGTCAAGCTGTGACACTTAATGGGAACGACCAGCTCCTCCATTACGGCTCTAAAGGAAATGCACTGGTAAAGACAACATGGCGGCTTCAGTAACCAGTGCACAACAGCTTAGAATAGTAATAATAATATATTACAATTACTTATATATGTACTGTATATAATAAGCATCATAATAAAATAAAATAACATTAATAGTAATAAAAATTAAATAATAATAATAATAATAATAATAATAATGACTTGGGATAAAAAGTTGACGTGTGGTTTAAGAAAAAAAAAACTATACAGAAAATAATGTTTGAAATGGCTGATTTTTTTCCCCAGCTTAAATTTAATCTGAAGTCAAAATAAAATCCTAAACTCAGAATGGCTTCTATTGGCCATTTAAACCATTAAGGTGTCCTTTTTTCTTTTTTGAATAAAATGTACATTTTAGCAGTTTTTCGGCCCAAATGATATATGCTACTACATTTCTCCCTTTTTTTCAGCTCCAAATCGTTCTTTCCTCCGTATGTCGCAGATGTGGGGGGAAGAATGTGGGGTCGATTCTCTACTTTAGGTCCAGCAGAAATGTGCCCACTGAAAAAGTGTTTTCTTTCGCGAGCGTAAATTGGAAGTTTATGAAGAAAATGTTTTCTGTGTTCATCCATGTGTGATGTGACTGGGCTGCGACCAGGAATTTATAAATGGGATATCAGAAAGTAGATTCCGATTCTTGTGTCAAATGATAGAAATAATGTTTGCTAGTTGCTTTTCAATATATACTTCAAAAAACAATTCATTTAGACTCTCGTGGAAGACAGGCTTATATCAAATGCCCAGGGCCCTGAAACAGAGTTCAAATCATCTTTCTGCTCTTTCATTTCTCACCAGGGAGAAACTCAGGGTGTTCCACTGACAGGACCAACGCGACCAGCTGGGGGCGCTGCAGGCTTCGCTGGCCTGCCAGCTCTGTAAAGCCTGCTAAGATAGGTATGTGCATGCTGATATCTACCCCAGAGATCGCCGTCGGTGACCTGCAGGCAGCCCTAAGGGGGGATTTGCAGGGAATCTGTGGGGAATCTGCCAGCCGCAATGGAGCACTGATTCACGCCTCACTAGAATGACAGTTTCCTTCATCTTTAATCTTAATAAATCATGACCGAACAAATAATTTTAAAGTTTATTTTAGAATGTATTATTACGATTAAAATGTCAGATGGACGACAGAGCAGCATTTAAACAATTTATAATAATGTGAAAAGCCCTTAAACAATTTGGGGGTGAAATATTTTCTTGCCTTTAGCTTTCGTTCAAATCAAATCGATTTGATTAGTTTTAGTTGGTTTTATTTATTTTTAAACACAAGTAAATCTTGTGTTCATTCTTATAATTTCCAGGGTTTCCAATCTTCAGTCTCAGCTTATGTCAAGGTTTTAAAACAAGTTGTTCAACTACTGATCACATTTTCTAATCAATCAATCATTTTTAGGACTTAAGTCTTAGGCAGGCAAAAAAGGTTATTTCTACAGTGTATTTGAGATCAGAAAAAATATTAGAACATATGAAAAGCAACACAATAAAAAGAAACAAGAATTTCTTACCCAAAAGGTTACTGATATCTTGCTGGATGGCTAGATGAACACCGCTATGGTTCCCAAACCCCTCCTCAGAGGCACCTCAGTCATTTCACATATTTGTTTAAATTTGTCCACCAGCTCAATTAATTAACTTAATTTGTTACATAACTAAATGTGGTATTAATTAGCCAAACAAAGTTGGGTAGTGGTCGATTCAAAAAACACATGGGTGTACTGGGTGGTCTCTGCAAACGGCAAAGCTGACATCATTTGGCAGACATAACATAGTTTTACACCAACTTGAAGATCATTTAAACATCATTGACTGCCTAAGACTTTTCCACAGTACTGTACCTATCAAAAAAATGTAGCAGAGCAACATCTGCAGGAAAAAGACGCAGCCCATTTTCAAACCACTGCAGTACAGTCTTCTGCCTTCAGTATGTCCCTTAAATTTAATATTTAGATATCAAACATGATTATTTTTTTATAGCTTGGTTCATCTAAGTAGAATGATGAAGACGACTGGAAGTGTGGTATAGGAAAGTTTGTCTTTTTTTAATGGGATATCACCTGGCATTGTGCAAAGCACTTTTAAAAATATATTAGCGATTCATTGTTTCGTTTCAGTCATTTCATAGGGCAATGCTGCAGACCAATTACATGCTTGGGTAAAAAAGGGACTGAGGTTGAAATTACAAGTTCAGTTTTATATAAGTTCAGTATGAAATAATAAGTTCAGTTTTATAGGTTGCATTTCTTACACACTCATAAGCCTATGCTAAAGTAAGGCGGCTGCATTTTAAGCCTCTGCATAATTATTGTTCTTTCACCCCCTATAGCCTAGCCGGTACTCGGCAAGATGTCACTATCATTTGCAAATGTTTCTTATACTGCAAGGAGTTGCATATCCCATTAAAGTTAGAAAACATATCTTCTTTCTCCCTCAATTTTCTCAAAGCTACTTCAATATCGAGTCTGTGATTCAACTTGCTGGACCCTGAAAAAAGAGGTCACCTTTCATGTAAGCTAAGCCCCAAATGGAGCTGTTGAGAAGCTTTATTACTACAGCCAGCTAAGATACCCTGGCCTTTTAGCACTGTTTCTCTGCAAAACGATATACATTCTCTTCGCATTATGGTGTTTGACTTATGACATTTCGACTTTACAATGGTGTACGAAGCATATTCAGTAGCGATAAAACTTACGCGATATGCCTTGCAGAACTTTCTACTGATGCTGGGTGATGGCAGCATCCACCCAGCCATGCCTCCAGTCTCTGTAGTGTTTGGAAGCATAAACATCACGTGGCTCAGCGGGCTAAGCTAAGCGGGCTAAACTAAGCGGGCTAAGCTAAGCCCAGCTTTGGCATGATAGTTGCGTGTCCATGGGTCCTTGAGCAGGGCATTTAACCCCCAGCTCCGTGGGTGTCACTGCTGTCCATTGCTGCCAAATTTGCTCTCACCTACTTTTTATTGTTTTTCTGTGTTTTACCAAATTATACCAAGCCCACTATGTCTGCTAGACACTCAAGTGTGTCATATTCATATTCAACTTAAGATATTTTCAATTTGCAATGTGTTCATCAGAATGCAGCCCCACCACAAGTGGGGCACAACTTGGATCTGAACCATAATCTGTACTGGGACACTCATCATTGACATTCGCAAAGACAACCTTAGCTTACGGAGATTCAGAAGACACCCTATATTCATATTTCAGAAATCAATTTATTTACTGTTGTTTTAGTCAAGGAGAACAAGAAGAATATGTCAACACAGGGCTAGCTGTCCTTCCTTGTTTCTCAAATTAAATGGCTCCAGTTTTGCAGTTTTCATGCTATTATGAAACAAAGCAATTCCTGACAGTGTAAGAACAAGCCGGCTTAAGACAGGGGCTATGAAATGTAATTTTATGGATGCTGAGATTTCTATGTAGCTGGCAACCATTTAACTGGCCATGACCCTGGTCTAAAAGAGCACTGGAGAAAAAACACTTTTCCTAGCGGATAAACCCAGCAACGTGAGCTGGGCTACTTTTATGCTCATGCGAGTTTTACTTGCTCAAAATATTCTGAGGGCCGAACGATAAATTATTGGTCCAGTGAGATAACCAATCATATTGTAAAGGAGGTGGCTCCAAGCAACTAGAGAGGGTGGGACCAAACAATCAGATGTTTTGGTCCCACCTCCTCTAGTTACTTGGAGCCACCTCTTTTACAATCTGATTGGTTACCTCTCTGAACCAATCATTATTCTTTCTGCTCTCAGAACATTTTTGTGTAAGTAAAGCTCTCACAAGCTTCTTTTATCATTTTAAATATATAAGGCTGAAAATCCTAGACACCACAGCCTGAGAAAAGAGAAGATACGAAAGTACTAGGGGGAAACGACGTGAGCTTTTAGCAGGTTTCAGACATACCTTACAACAAAATGCACAGACAGTATGAGAACTAGCATAGAGAGAGAGGATTAAATCATCTCGGAGAAGCTTCCCACACGCTAAGTCCAACAACAGGTATGTGTCCGAGGAATATATGAAAGGGTGCCTATGTGATCGCTGTGGCTGTACATCATAAGCAAAACAAAATGCCTTTGCGTATGAAATGAATGGCAAAGGGTCATGACAAAAAAAAAAAAAAATCAAACATATGCAAACAAATTATAAAAATAATGCATTGAGATCTGACAAATATAAGCTCTAATCTAGTGTTTCGAAACCCAGTCCTTGCGGACTCCCAGAAGGTGCACATTTTTGCTCCCTCCCAGGTTCCACACATCTGAAACACAATCAAACAATCAAGAACCCCGAATACCTGATGGAGGTGTGTTGAGAGCTGGGAGGGAGCAAAAATGTGGACTGTCTGGGGGTCCACAAGGACTGGGCTGAGAAACACTGCCATAATCTATCTGACAAAAAAAGCATCAGATACAGAAAAACAATGGTACTTGACCTATCATGGTACAACTCAAAATGATCCAAACAACCACCTTGATATGGGGGGGTTACATAACACTGCTGCGCAAACCATCACCTTCAACTTCACAAATTGTCCGAAGTGTGAATAACAGCTGTCAGAATTCTTGGACTCACTTATTTTGGTCAGGAAAATGATCTACTGGATACAGGTCCAGATCTCTCTGACCTAAATTACTACTTATTAGTAGATTTGATAAGTTTACGCTGTGTTATGCTTTTGCTGCCTAACCCTGTGTGCAAAACAAAACAAAAACAAAACAAAACAAAACATACACAATTCAGGTAAAGAAGCATCCAAGATTACCCATGCTAAGGCAGTGAAGTGGCTGTCAAAATATTAGAAATCTAAACCAAACTCCCACAAAACAAATTTTAGGGTTCTTTTTTTAAAAATAACATCCATGATTACCAACTTTTCACAGCATTTGTCTGACGATAGTAATACAGTTCATACCATTTTTGTTGGCCACATAAAGCAAAATTTCCCATTTCCGTTCATTCTCTCCACTTACACACTGAGAAACTCCTAAAGTGACGTCTGTTCTAACGCCGTACTGCATCGATGCTCCTCTCCTGCCCTGAGAACTTCCTGCGAGGTGTTCAGCACTTGCTCAGCCACGCAGGCTGACTGGCACTCACCTCCTCCGCATCGGTCTTCTTCCTGGCTTTGTAAACGAACTCGCCGATGGCCACGAACACCGAGAGCAGCAGGCCGGCGGCCAGCACGATAAAGATGCCCCCGATGTTCTCCACTCCCAGGGCACTGGCCTCCTTGTTGTCCTCCTCCGGGCAGCCGTTGCCCCGCCACCATTTCTCTTTCATCATATGTAGCTTCCCCTCCTCCTGAAGCTGAAGAATGGCGATGGTCACCTTGTCTCTGTAGGGCGAACCTGGAGATAATGGGGCATAGCACAGGAGTCAACAGCAACACCGAGTAAGTTAACCTACATCCTAGAACCTGGTGGATAGGAATCCAGGCCCCCAACTACTGCTATCTACTGATTTTCCTTCTAACCCACCTCTTAATTGTTTCATTATAGTGTCATCGATTGGATATTAAACCTGCCCAAATGCTGTTCCAGGAGTAAATCAATGACCAATCTCACGCTGCTGACATTGCTAACCCTTGTGGTCTGGAGAACCCTATCTGCTCCTTGAAATAACAACAACCATCTCCGCATATTGAAAAGGTAGAGGAGAAACAGTGAGTAAACTTATTGTGTCCATTTCACGACATGTTGTACTTGTATAACCATGTACATGACAAATAAAGGAATCTTGGAATCTTGAAGAAAATTCAGTTAGAATCAAAACTCCATGGACACCAATTTCATATCAGTTATTACTGATAACTACATATTAGTTATTGTCCAAACCTGGACCTGGGAAGGAGCAAAAGACAGACTGTCAGGGGAGTCCCCAGCGACTGGGTCGGGAAACACCAATAGAATATCATAAAAGAGATTGTAAGTAGCAGCGTGTAGTGGTGGCCAAAATGACACATCATGAACCATTTGGTATATTTTTTACTGCAGTAGATGGTGCCATCTGTTACAAAAAGGGGTCAAAGCATGCCCCAACGCAAACCAAGAGCACCATCTAGTGGGGTCAAAAAATACAGCAAATGGTTCATGAAGCGTTGTTTTGTTCATCACTAGCAGTCTGAGCTCTAGAAGTTCCATTACAGGTTAACTTTGCAATGCCGTTTGGAAGGTCATTTGCTAATACCTTATAACAATCCCTTAAAGGAAAATAGCGGTCTTTCTAGAAATAGAATTGCATAGGACCACAGTCTGACTAATCCCTCTGACTGTCTTACCAATGGGAGTCCCAACACCATAGCCTTTGGAGTCGATTAAGCCCCCAATCTGGGTGAGGTTGCAGTTCCTCTGGCTGATGTACTCGATGCTGGTGGACTCCATGAGGAGCGCGTAATCCGTGGTGAGGACTCTCTGTATCCCCTCATGGTTGTTCTTCACCAGGGCTGTGTTCTTCCTGCTGCTCATGAACGCCCACATCTTCTCGTAGGTGGAGATTTTGGATTTCTGAAAGTTACGCAAGCAGGTACGAATTAAACATAAACACACGCATATCGTCACAACACTGCGGCTAGAACCCAGACGCTACCGCCGCTCCAGACAAACGACAGGTGGCCAATAATCTCTATCATCACCACGGACAGCAGCCACCTGTTAAAATTTCAGCATCTCTGTTTCAGACCGGCTGTCCGAAGCTGCTCTTCCCCTAATCCACCAATGTCTGGCTTCCACCAATGGCTCCAGCTGGCTTGTTTTTGGGAAGGCTTCCTGAGCAGCCAAAAGGAAGATTCCCTCAGAGAAGGCTTGGCAAGCCTCTGGTATTACCTCTAGCCCAACTGTAACCCTACAGTTGCCATGCTGAAGCAAATGATGCATTGGGCAGCGCTACCAGCCTGAACGCACAAAACGCTATTCAGTCCCATTATATTCGAGAGAAGCCTGACATTTCTACGGCTGATATCTTCAAAACTAGGCAACTGCCAGCACCTATGTCCAGGTTATCTTAAGATCCTAGCAATGATCCTGACCCTTATGCTCACATTTTCTAATGAACACTTCCTTCCTGGGGCGAGACTCCAGGAACTTGTGCCTTCCTATATGCCTCTATTCTGGCAGCCTGACGCAAGATATACTTACACCCAGCAAATCATTCATGCACACAAACACCCTTGAATGCGAAACACATCACGGACAGACAGGTTTCTTTCTCAAGAGGATGAAATTGGACAGTTGTGTGCAAATCTCTGCCAGCTGATATCATTTGTCCTCCAGGGTCCATGTTCTCTAAGATATATGGGCACGTAATCTCCATAGATAATGCACTGAAATGCTTCAGAATGAATGGGATTTGGGCCAGGCAACATATTCAGTGAAGCTGTCATCTGAACACCCACAGTCACACACATATTACAATAATCTTTCTACTGCTGTCAATCACAGGGACGCCCAGTGCTGCTGTCCAAGAGACTGTGACAATGTCTGGCTCAGTTGCCAAAACCTTCGCTTTTTCTAACAGTGAAGTATGCGGCAGAGCAGCGGCCGGGTAACTTCACCGAGATGCAATAAAATGTCCGCGAGGATGGAGTGAGGGGAACAAAGACCGTGAAGAAATCTATAAACGCAGCAGACATATGGATTAAAAAAATAATAATGCAAGGCATCACAGAGTTTGCTAAATCCAACGCAGAGGCTCTGGATTGGTGAAATCGCATTTCTGATGAGGAAGTTTGACATTTTTTCCAAAGAGTCACTTTCTGGGCCAAAACTGACTACCTTAATACAAATACAGGTAAGAAGAATACACACGTCTGGCTTTGCATGAACAGCTTCCATGTGCAGAGAAATATTACCAAGTATGTTCCGGCACTGAAAAGCCCAGCATAGATTACAACATATATGCTTTACATTGTAATGACAAGCTTGCATTTAAAAATGATAAAAGAATCTAACCTACAAGGTTTAAAACATTGGACACTTCATGTTTTTCAACTTTGATGATTGTGGCCTGCAAGTTGATAAAGGAGAGTAAGACTCCTGACATCTGACCATACTCCAGGTTAGGTACCTAATGTATTTGGGGTGGGGAGGGTAAGTGTCCCACAGGTCCAGTCATCCGCTGACTCGCGATCTTTGTCAAGCTGTGACACCTAATGGAAAAGGCTCAGGTTGAAAAAGATGAGCAGAGATGTCGGTTTTACAGGCGTACATTCCTAGGCCTAAATTCACAGGCGTACATTCCTAGGCCTAAGTTCACAGGCGTACATTCCTAGGCCTAAGTTCACAGGCGTACATTCTAGGCCTAAGTTTCACTTGTTTGTTTTTTGTTTTCTTTTCTTTTTTAATTGCACTATAGGTAATCGAATTAAGGTCTGACCTGTAATTAAGGTCTGGCTTGTAATATTGATAATTATATAAATCATATATATAAGAACAAATTTCCTATACTCACTTAGTCCACAGGACATGCTTTCAAGAAAATTTTGAGAAAAGTTCTCCATTAGATTATATGCGGATTGAGTGAGTTTTGGTCCCCAGCACTGAAACATAGGCTCTGGAAAAGAGAGACCACTCTATATTTTTTAAAAATCTGCCTTGTTAAATCCTGATTTAATCCGGTTCTGCTGGCAGAAGGCTACACTGTGAGGCAGGCTGCTTCTAGGCTCAAGGTTTCTAAGATAGTACACAAGAATAAGGTGAAGCAGGAGACACTGGCAGTGACTAAAATCAGTTAGGTAGAGGGCAGAAGCAACTTTCTAATGCCAGAGATGACTGGTAACCTATCCGGCAGTGCCTCATAAATCGGAGGATGACCTCGAGTGACCTTCAAAAAGAATGGGATACATTAAGCGGTGTGAAGTGCACTGTCAGGACAGTTCATAACAGGCTCCTAGAAGCAGGACTGAAGTCCCATATAGGAAGGCGGGAGGGAAGTAGGGGACAGCGAGGCTGGAGTTTGCAAAAAATGTATATTTTACACAGATACATACCCATAAATTGAGAAATGAGTAAAAGTAAAATTTTTGCTGTGGTCTCTTAATTTTTTCCAGAGCTGTACAATGAGGAAGCCTGACTTTAGGTCATTGGTGGTCTCATCTCACAAACAACAACAGACAGACCGAGTGAGGTTTGGAAATTGGGCCTCATCAGTTGAAGTGCCTGTCTCCCAGAAAAAGGGTCATGAGCCCTTGAATATGCACCCTACACCCATCTTGATTTATGAGACAGAGAACATTAGGCTCACCTTGAAGAAGGTCATGGTGGAACCATCTCTCACAGCACCATACTCGATTTTAGTCTGCTTTGCCAAATCGTCGGCTGAATCGATGGGCGAGTCCATTCTCTCGACCGTCAGGAAGGCGGCCAGGTTGGCCGTGTAGGACGATATTATTATCAAGGTAAAAAACCACCAGATGCCGCCAACGATTCTGGTGGAGAGAGCTTTAGGCATCAGTTCTGATCCTGTCACAACAGCAGCAAGGTGAACCAGTTAGACACATGGCACGCACAAGAAGGAAGGCACAGCAGAACATCATCTCAGTCTCCCTGGGGCAACGTCATCCTTTTCCACTTTAAGTATAATGAAGTCATGATTTGATAGCTTGGGGCATGCATGGCGATGATTGTGTGGAGGTCGAGCCCAAACAAATGGCAGTTTTCACCAGGAGGGAAGGCCATGAAGACGCTGTAACGTCTTGATTTATCGCTGTCTTTTTGTTGTCTACAGTTTTATGAGTGTTGCTCTAATCTCACTAAGGTGAGATGTTGACGACAACCTTGACATGATTCATAATACAGCCAGAATCATATTCCAGATAACGCCAAAGAACCCTCATCCTATCGGAGCAGGTGTTCAGTGACTCGGCACTGCCGTCATTACTTCAGTCGTCACATTTACACGGTTTTGTGAGTGCTAAGAGCAGGGAAACCCAGGTTTGCTGGTCTTCTCTGCACAAACACACTGCGAACCTCATGACAGCTTGTAAGCCACATGTCCATCTAAGTCACATTTTTCTGTGGAATTAATCTAAAACATGAAGCCCAGTAAAGCACAAGGTTCAAACATACCAGTAGTGTTTTGGAAGTTCAGTTACATACAGGGGGAGGTATGACAAGGGTTGGCATATTTGGTAGCAAGAATTCCAATGAAAAAAATGCATGCATTGCATACTGAATGGTCAGGAAGCTCACCATCTGTTGGGCCATAGTGTTGAACTGTGATTGATTGCTGTCTTAAACAAATAATTTTATTCTCTCCAAACTTCAACAATGAGCTATAGCTCTGGACTACTGAAATATGACTGAGAGCTTCGTTCGCCAGCTTAGTTTGTCATCTAAATCCATTAGTTATGAGCTTCAAATCACACCAAACTCAGAAGCATGCGCAGTTCTAAGCTGTGACTGTTGGGGCACACTGTTGTCACTTTGAGATGAGGCTATGCCAGCAGAAGAGAACTGGAGTAACGACAGGGGGGGCCTACAGCGTGGAAGGGGATTCAAAAACAGCACAAGTAAGGCTGCTCCGCGGACTTTACCGAGGGCCTGGTGGCTTCCCACAAGAACCAGCTCACAGCACGTCCAAGAACCACAGTGGGGGCACTGGAAGGGCCAAGCTGAGCACGTGGTACAAAAGCCTGATGTGTCAATCAGGCAATACACATAGTAAACTGAGTCTTAGTCTCTCTCTCCTTCACATTTTCTTATGTAATTTCTGTTCCACCCACCTCCTTAACAAAATAAACCCATAAACATCTGAGCCATGCAGATATCGCCGAATCAGACAGGAAAGACTGGGCTGAACAAGTCGATAAGAGTTTGTGAGCGGTGTGGATGGAAGAATGACAAAAATGACAGCACACTCCAGCATCCAAGTGAAGATATTCCATCCTGGAACATCATAACATCATGTATGGCAGCAGAGTGGAGTGTGAGGAATGGTACTTGTCTAGACAGGAGGTCTTGCACGGTGCAGTGCCGATTTGGAGCAGTGTTTCAGAACCAGGGGGGTGGTACCATTCGGAATCAAACAAACAGGTTACTATGGCAACACTCTGGGACAGAAGCAGTATTGCTGAGGTCCCTTTAGTGCTGACTGGCAGGCGTGAGAGCCAATCCTGGCCAGACCTTTCTCATGTTCTGCAGGAAAGAAAAATGCTGATAATCACATTGAATAGCACTGCTGACACACAGCCAGTGAACAGAAAGAACAAAATGCAGACAGACGCTACGTGAAGAATGTCAGAAATTACAATATAATTCCCTAGTCGTTTTTATACCCCAACCCCCAAAACAAATCAAAAAAGATTTAACTTACGTCCATACTGCGGCATAATTTCTTGCAAATGTTTAGTTGGGCTCCAAAGCCATGACAGGCAGAATCTGGTTGGTGCTGACTATCATGTACCCAAGGCAGCGGTAACTGGTGGACACGGCATCCCATAGAATGCTGCGGACGATGGTGAACCCCAAGCAAGTGGGAATGGCTCGCGCTGTAGGTCTTTGAGGCCGCAGGCACGCTAACAAACCTACACGCGCGCGTCTGCAGGTCACCGTAAAACCTGATGCGACCTAGTGAGAGGGTGCGATGGCGGTGGCAGGAATGGTAATTCCTGGGACCCGGGGAAAGAAGGGGTCTGCAGTGTAAACGAAAGCCCACATTACAAAGCAATGACAACTGGCATAGATCCAGAGATCAGTCTGAAACGCGGCTTTAGTACGTGAAAGGCGTTTGCCTGCAGTACAGGTGCCACAGAGCAGTAAGTTGCTACACTCTCAGAAAAAGGGTAGAAATTTGTACCTTTGCTTGTCATTGGGCCTGTACCCTTGTCATTGTACCTTTTAAGGCAGAGAAATGGACTCTGCAGAACATCCCAATGGTACAAACAGCATTAATGTACCATCAATGGTACAGAATTGCTGCTAAGAGTCCATTTCTGTACCTTAAAATGTACATTTACGTACAGCTGAGGGTACAGCCCCAGTGACAAGCAGAGGTACTAATATCTACCCTTTTTCTGAGCGTAAATATGCAGGGTCTTTCAGAACGCTGTATACATACAGCAGTATGTGTAGAACTTTCTGCTCTGGTGCACCTGTGGTTCCAGGAGGGACATCCTCTGTGTTGCATTTATGCTGCAAAAACGCACATATAGCAAGACAACAGCAGAAAGATGTTGCAGAATGGGAGGGGGGGGGGGTCAATAGGGTATGTTAGCGGGACTGGTGTTCAGTGTGTATCAGCCGTTCTCCCAGTGTTTCTTGCACTGTATTTTATTTACAGTACATTTACTTTTATTTAGCAGATGCTTTTTCCAAAGCATCGTACAAGTGAGGAGCAGAGAGTAAGGCTACTGTCCCTAGGAAAACTGTAAGAGTTAAGGGCCTTGCTCAAAGGCCCAACAGTGACATCACTCAGCCGACTAAGGGACTTGAACTGGCAACCTTCTGATCATAAGTCCTGGCCCTCAGAGCCACAAACGCAGAGGCGCTCAGTGCCACAAAAACCGCGTTTAATTAATCAAATTAATTAATTTCTGTATGGCTGCTGTCGTTTATCATATAGTCATAACAACTGTGGGAGTCGCGGTAGGAATGGAGATCAGGTTTGACAGTGGGCGCTGAGGGGGCGGGGCATAACAGTGGGTGGAGTTTACCGGCCCAGAGGCTCCAGCAAACTATGGGATGTGTGCAATAATGACATGTGACCCCTGTACCTTGCTGCATGAGAGCTCCAACTCCAAACCAGAAACTATTAAGCAATGTAAAATTGTTTTCCACAATGTCTGAGTCAGGGTTGCAGGGATGAGGATTATACCACTCATACGGAGTAAACCTGTGGGCGTTAAAAAAAAGAAAGAAAGAAAAACAGAAAAGAAAAGAATACTCTTTAAATCACTGCTGGGGCATGTGGTTTGAAACACTGCAATAGCAGCATTTATAAAGAAACAAAAAGAAAGAGCATCATAGTATGACACAATACGAGAGCAGGTTTAAATATTAATATTTAAATATAGTTATATGTCTGACATTTTCACTATCAGTGTTTACTTTAAATTATTATTTACTTATTATTACCTCTGCAACACACAATGTGCAGAAACACAGAGCTAAAGTTTAAAATAAACATCCCCCCTCGATAAAAAATAAGCTCAAACGTATGGAAAATTTTAGAAAAATACTCCATTATAAGGTCAGAGATCCGTTTCAACAAAACCTAAATCAATCAGTGAGATTAAAACAAACAACAAATAAACCTGACTTGTACAACACATGATTTTTGCCAATTCCACCCACAGACTGAGATTAAACAAATGTTGCATTACTGGTGATGACCTCAGAAAAGCTATATAACAATCACCATTAAATTACTTCATGGTTACGGAACTGCACACCAATTAACTTGATTTAACTGCAAGATAAATGTAATAAATTTGAATGACCCTGCCCTGTAAAGCAATCTACAGTGTAATTATGATGCTAAGAATGTGATAGTCAAATAAGTAATCAAATGCAGCATGTAACTTTATAGGATATGAGCATCTATGCGTTTCATAAAAGACACTGTGCTATGAATTAGCAATGCGGTTGGTCAGCATCCATCATGCTGGTTCTGTAACTTATCGAGAACGGTTTGTATGAGATTTTCCAGATCTTCCTCAAAGTCTAGTCACTCAAGAGACACCAGCATATCTTGCCTCCTAAAGAAGTTGCCCAGATTTAGACTGAAAGCAAATCAAACACCCAGGGGCCCCAAAGGGATTTTGGCCCCTTGAAAACATGTCATATTTGGCCCCCAACCCAGACCAATCCAATTATGTTCCAAATATTTAGGAATCATCCTAACTACCC
>JAODJU010000038.1:16043118-16055617 GCA_026776725.1 Gnathonemus echidnorhynchus | reverse complement strand
CCCCCCCCCCCCCCCCCCCCCCAGTTATAGGAAAATAATCCACGACAACCTTGTGTAATCCTGCCGGACATGAAGCAGGTTACTAACCAGGGTGGAGCTGATTATTTTTAATTAGCAATGTGGCTAATTATCATTTTACATTATTTTTAATTAGCAATTAAAAACTAGTTGCGGGTAATTTTTCAGAAGACGATAATTTATATTAATAATAATAATAATAATATTCCGCATGGCTCTTAAAAATGAATAAGGATAGAACATCTGGACAGGCTACTCACTGAGAGCAGCAAGTTCATTATGTTATCATAGAATTCGTCAATAGGCAGGCAGTTGTGTTGAAAGCAAGCAAAAATAGGCTGAAAAGATTGACTACGTATGAGTGTAAAGTCTCATAGGTTTTTATATTAACATGGTTAATAAAATATTAAAAGGCATTAATACAGAACTGTAAATAGGCTGCCAGAACCAACTGTGGGGTTATATGTAAATTATAAACACCCACTTAACATTTCTGTGCCAATAAGAAAACTCTGTGTACCAGTGGTGCTGTTGTTCATTTCTTATTATGTCAAGATGGACAGCTGGCATCAGAACTCAAACATCAAAAGAACCATGCTATTGTTACGTTTTTTTTCCACCACTCCAACACTTCAAGCACTCAAGGACTGCTTTGTCTGCCTATCTTGCTATTTAGCAATTTTAAACCAACTGGATTCTTTTCCTTTGTCTGATTTTAACTAGTGCAAGTTTAACCCCCTACATCAAAATAAAATGTAACCCCGAAGAATCACTACACACTAAGTGATCATTCCTCAGATCCTTCCAGCCAACAGCAATACATTTCCCTGGCAACACCTATCCCCCCATGCCCCCCCCAGCCCAAACCCTACCTGGCAATGACAAACAGCACGCAGCTAACGCCGAGGCAGGCCAGCAGCACGTACATCCAGATGTCCGGGGAGAGTGGGTTCAGAAAAGAGAACACCCCAGGATTGGTACCGTTAGGTTTGCGGTACAGGATGCTGATTCCCAGCGTCATAAAGGGCTTGGAGAAGTCAATGACCTTCTCTCTCACGTAGGTGATGGTCAAGGGGGCCACCGCCAGGTCGGCAATCTGTCCCAACAACAGAAAATTGGGTTGGTATGGGTCGGGGTCGGGGTAGGTCAGATTGACCCACAGCTGCTGGCTGCATTTGCAGTGTGTGTTAGTCCTTCTAAAACAGCTCTTTCACCTGTTACTGGTCAGATAGCAACTCCAATCACATTTAATCGATCACATATGTGCGCCTTATGTCTTCAGCTGCTATTCATTTTAATAATCTGGATTTAAAATCTGTGCTAATTGAATCCAATTATCCAATAAAATTAAGTCTGCAATATTACGATCTGATGTTGAAACGTGATTGGATGATTTACGGTGGCTTCCCTAGCGTCCTCTGCAAAGCTTTATCTAAAACCGAATCGCAATTTGGAGTGCAATTTGGAGTGCCGCTGATTCGTGTCTTGCAGGTACTCAATAAACCTCTGTTAGATGCTCCATGAAAAGAACACTGCAATGGCAGCAGGGTAAAGGAGTTCTAATTGACTGATTGATCGCTCAAGTTTGCCACATGACAGTCAGAGTCAAAGCAAATTATCTCTTCTGTCAATCTTAATTGAAAAGCCTTCCTATATATTAGGTGGAGATAAGAAGATCCCAACAGAC
Organism: Gnathonemus echidnorhynchus; assembly: GCA_026776725.1. Taxonomy (NCBI): domain Eukaryota; kingdom Metazoa; phylum Chordata; class Actinopteri; order Osteoglossiformes; family Mormyridae; genus Gnathonemus; species Gnathonemus echidnorhynchus. Next base: position 16,053,912 of record JAODJU010000038.1, on the reverse strand, counting down.
AGCACAAAATTGGTCATGAAGACCTCATTATCAGTCTGAGAAGCCCATCTACTGCAGTTCAACAATTCTTTAAGATACTAAGAGTGATATACAAATGGCTGTCATGTAAATTCGGCATCATAATTAGATTTTTTTTTGGGGGGAAAAAAACAGACTGTGAAAGAGCTTGTGAGTGAAACACATCAATAGGAAACTCACGTGGTCGATGAGCTCGCGCACCATGCCGTTCCACTCGCCCTTGTCATTCTGCGCTCCGTACTTGCCATCAGAGACCAGCTTGACCTCATACGTGAAGCCGAGGATGTTTGACAGCTCCTTCAGCAGATCCACGCAGTAGCCTTCGAAGCGATCGTTCCCATACAGAGCCTTGTCCGACTTCTTGTACATGACATATGGATTTTCCTGCGGAGAGGTAATTATTTCATTTTTAAATTATAGAATGCACATTTTCTCTGTGCGCACATGCTCCCTTCCAGGAAGGAGGATGGTGACCAGAACAATATTGATGAGAGAAAGGAATCGGGACTTTATTTCAGATGGAAGTGAATTTAATCAAGTCAGCGGGGAGGGGGTGACAGACACCAAAAAGATGAACAGGTGATCTGAAAATGTTCTCTCATCGCTTGACTTTGCTCTGAAATGGGACAACATGCTGTCTTCCTACCATGACCAACAGAAGGAAGGTACTCAAAGTTCATTCTGTATGCAAAACCAGAAGATACACTTCCCTGCAAGCTAAGTGCTATAGTCTTACCAAAATTGTGGTGACGATGAGGGTCCTGTTTGCCATTGAGTCCGTGACATTGGTGACTTTCTCCTTTTTGGTCTCAGTGAGATTAAGGCCATTGATGGAGTTCCAGACAGCAATCTGTAACACCGAACCCAGCGCGTTGGAACCCACCGAACCCAGTGTTGGAAAAGCACGAGAGAAAATGCAAGGTTCGCAACAAAAAGGGAAGGAACGCAGGCAGAAAAATATTCAAAGCGTGTATAGTCATTCATCTGTATTCTCGTTCAAATCATAAACTGGAATGTTCCGTTTGACCAACAAACTGTCATGACCCTGTACCTTTAAACTGATAATTATACAAACAATTCAGTGCCAAGAAAAATCTGTCAGGTAATATGAGCAGGCAAATATTCAATGGCATGAAAATTCTACTCGGAACACTAATGGACACAGAAGAATGTTAATTGAAAAATTATTAATTAAAATTTTCTGGGGATGTTGATACAACTCAATTGAATGGATGAGCCTGGAAAAATAATCCAAGCAAGAATCTATAAGAAATGCACTAAACATTTAGAAACTATTGCTTTCCAACAGCAAAGTCACGCTTTTCCAAGGAACAACTGCAAAGGCAGAGCAGATATGACTGGCAGGGAGGCCTGGAGAAAGCATGACTGGGGAAGAACCTTTTTATCTAAGCCTGTACTATCTCAAACAAAACAATTCTGACATGATTTCAAGCACGATTTCCAAATCTCTGTTAGTTCACAGGATATGTTTTTGAGGAAAAAATGTGAAGGAGTCAGTTTTGGTAATTTAATGAAAGTTCTTTGTTGGGTTGGGTGAGGAAGCCTGACTTTAGGTTATAGGTGGACTCTTCTCAGAAACAACAACAAACAGACAGAGTGTTTTGGACATTTGCGCTTCAATTTTTCTACCAGCAGAATGCTGGCCAGTAGGTATTACCTTGGGCGCACTGCAGAAAAATCAAACAAGGGAATCGTGCTGAGCATGAAAACCCAAAGTCGAATCGTTAGCAGCCGCAGTAATTAATTTGCGTGGAGGAAGAGCTGCCACTTTGCTGGAGACTAGCTGTGCCACAAGATTTGATGATTCTTTTGCTAATGAGACTATAAAACCCGCATTTCACACACGCTGTTTGTCACACAGCTGTAATTCCTCCAAAGTCCTCAATGCGAATGATTGGTCGAGCTAATTATCAGGGGTCCTACAGGCCTGTCGCAGGATCGGCGGCTCGATCTGGCACGAGATTGACGTCTTGGCTGCTGCCACGTTAGCGCCGAGGCTAATTCTGTACGCGTGCGGGACGCTGGCCAAAAACAGGTGGTGGGGGCGGAAGGGGTGAGACGGACTCCTACAGGGCATTTGATGGGGGCAAAACATCACAGGGCAGCGGGGAAGGCGGTGCGGTGTACAGACCTTTTTCCACACTTTATTTATGCTGCCCATGCCCTCGATAAAAGGCTTGTAAGATAAAAAATAGCATAATGAAAGATAAGTAATGGATCTGGTATACATCTAATGAATGTCACAGTAAACTATAAGACAGCTTAATGGGAAACTTTTAAATAATCTAACAAACTGATTCGTTTATCATTTGTTACTAAAGCAAATCTAGATGGGGAACTCATAAAACTCATAGTTCTAAATTCCTAAATATACATCCCAGATATTGCTCTCCTGGAGGTATAAGCATAAAACAAATGTTTTTAGTCTGAATTTATAGCGCAGCAAACCAGAGAGACTCCCTCACCTTGCCCAAGCCATCCTCCTTGAGGCTGATTATATCCAGGTCAAAGTCTCTTCTCAGTCCATCTGTTTTGTTTAGCACTATGCGTCCAGTCAGACCGTCCCACTGAGCCTGAGAGGCAGACAAAACAGGGAAGCCGCAGACAAAAGTTACAAACGACGTAAAACAAGCTGGCAGCTAAATGATTGATATTAAGCCAAACCTGCTGAGGTCATTTTTATTTTAAAAAATGTTTACACTACCAAATTCCACGATACCATAAATATAGCTCATTTGACTTATGCATAACTAAATTAGATATACTGTATATGACTCCCAGTGCATGGCTATGCACTGGTAAAAAAAAAAACAAAAAAAACAAAATAAAATTCAAAATCTAAGCATAAATGCAGTTAAACATATTTATAAAAATGTGAAATTACAAACATAGATACTACCAGATAAGTAAAAACATTACTGCGCTGTGTTTTAGATGCAGAGCTGCTTTTGGCCTGCGGTTGGTCAGATTTCTTTCCTGATAACCTCTGTCCTCTTGTGTAATATGACATGGACTGATGTCCATTTCAAGTGCAGAACATTGGATAGGACTGTGCATGTACCATGGCTGTCTGAGGGACTGTTTTGTCCCAAAGCCTTCTGGGTAAAGCTCTTCAGTGTGGTCATGTGACAACTCTGACGGAAAGGACAGAGGAGTGACAGATTCCTTTGTCCAAAGTACAACGAAACAAACAGCTCACTACAGTAATCAGTTTCCGCTAATCAGCAGTAGATGGAGATTACGTGGTTAAAATATTATACTTTATGTCAAATCTCATAAAGAGATCCACATCACAATTAAAAAAAAAAAAAAAAACTGGAAAAAAAACTGCTAGAAATTATTCCACTGAAATTTTCTATAAAGCTTCTGCAAAGTTTTTTTTTTCCCGTTCCCTCATAATACTAATCACATCCAGCCGATCATCCATCTTCAACATCCCCTTAGCCTGCACAGGCTTGCCGAAAACCTGAAGTTTATTCCAAGGTGCCCCTAGCACAAGGTAGGGGACACCCTGGGCATAACAGCAGATCATCGCAGGGTTTACACTGACATTGGAAGGAGCGCTTCACCATACTGAACTGGACTGTGAGAAGCAAAGCCGGTCGAAGCCCATTTGCCACCCCAGGCGAGTTACCTGCCAGTGCTCCTCCTCACCCGCAGCAAACTTCCTCACCTAGTTTCACTTTGTCTCAGAAGGTATGTGGTACGCTACATGCACCTCACACCAGCGGGGGTGGTGGCGGGACCAGTAGTTTGCTAAGCTGGCGCCCCCTCAAAGGATGGCGTTCAAGGTGGCCGCCCGTGTCGCCTAATGGGTCGACCCACACTGGTGAGAGGATACCCAGTGAAACCGGGAGGAAATGCAAAATCCATATACAGAGCCGGAAGCGAGACTCAAACCGCCAAAACTGAAGGTACGAGGCTATACTGCTCCCCACTCAGGCACCAGTGAAGGTACGAGGCTATACTGCTCCCCACTCAGGCACCAGTGAAGGTACGAGGCTATACTGCTCCCCACTGAGGCACCAGTGAAGGTACGAGGCTATACTGCTCCCCACTGAAGCACCAGTGAAGGTACGAGGCTATACTGCTCCCCACTGAGGCACCAGTGAAGGTATGGGTCTATACTGCTCCCCACTGAGGTACAAGGATACTCCATACTAAATAAAGCCAAACACTGAATGTTTAGAGAACAGAAACAGCTACCAAAACCTATTTGCCCCGCCTATTTTCCCGATATCGTCTTGGGAGGATCAACAATCTCACCTCAGCAGATTCCGAGACAAAGAGAATCTACTACAGACTGCACAAGCATATTCATCCTGTGGTAGGGCGAGGCCACTGTGTTCTGCCGGAATTAAACGGTTAATGGCGGCTTGGGGGGGGGGGGGGCGGGGCCACGTTTCCACACTGACCTCCTTGAACTGGCTCATGAATCGGGCGCCGAAGCGCCACGGCTTGTGCCGATGGCACTGGAGGGAGTTGACGGTCATCTGGCCGGACTGCTGTGATGACATGGCCACCATGTACACAGCATCGTACATCAGGGCTGCCTCTGTCTGCAGGGGGCAGCAGAGGACACCGAGTGACACGCTCAGCTGCAACATGTGACACTGTGAACATGTGACAAGGCCTATGATTGTCTGGAACACCATACATATAAATACACACACACATACACACACACACATGTTTGGAATCATATCTTTGTGGGGACTTTCCATTCATTTCTATGAGGAAAGCTCTAATCCCAGCATGACGACCTTAACCCCTACCCAGCCCTAACCTTAACCATAAGCAACCAAACTAAATACGAGACTTTGGGCATTTTTAGTTTTTCGATTGTATTCACCGATATTTGGGGGGACCTGAAAAATGGTCCCCACAACATCAGAATCATTTTTTTATCACATTATAGGGGGCTTTTGTTCCCCACAATGTAATATAAACATAATCCACACAAACACAGACATAGAGGTATCCATGGACTTATGTCTGGGTAACATTCTGGAAGGGACACAAGTCAATATGGATGTATCTCGTTCATTATAAGGGAGAAGTCAAATATACTGTGTAACATAAGATACAATGTCACACACATTTAACCAAACCTCTATTAGTGGCAGTGCAAATCATTTGTTTTGGTTCTTGCCACATGCTGCACATGTGGTGAAATACTTCCACTTCAGACCCCTCTCAATAAATTTTATTAACCTTATGGAACCTCAAGTACGATCGGACGTCACTCAATAAAAAGTACATCAATGGATGACTGTGTGTTTATACACACACACACACACACACACACACTCCGCTCCACAGTCAGTGACAGAGATCCATTCCAACAACCAGGTCATTAAGAGAAATGGCTGCCAAGTGAAAATCACAGAAGCCCAGGTGTCACCGTGATTATGTGGTCAGCCTTCCATACTCAGTTCCTTTTATCCTTCACGAAGACGATATTTTATATTTCTTAATGTGCATATTATGTCGGAAAGATACTTTATTTATTGCTGTCGTATTTGCAAAAGGTCGCTAACTGAGGTAGTCGCTAAACAAGGAATGATTGTGTGCGTGCATTCCAAACCCCTACAGTGCCAGTAGGAGTCGATCATCACAGTGCCCTGACTGCTAAAGGGCTTTACGTGGAACCTTGTATGTGTACGAGGGAGATGTCAAGATTGAAAATAAAGTGAAGTTTGACTAAGGGATGAAAAGAGATTCAGGGTGCGAAAAAGGCTAGAAGTGAGCCAACGAATGTGAACAAGCAAACGACCAGGGAAGGGGCTGACCGTCATTACTCCGTCCAGAAGCCCCGTGTCTGGATTGGGCGGAGCCTGCAGGTGTTCCATGGACCAGCGGTCCATCACCGCAGCCACCTGCGCACTGTCAGTGTTGACCAGGCGGAAGCCTGTCATGTTCACGCCACTGTAGCGGTAGGGTTCCAGGTCCAGGGCGAAAAGGTCCTGCAGCAAGGGAGGAGTCATCATGCAGCAGATACGATAACTTATCCTCCCCAAAAGCCTACAGATGTAACGTATGCCTAGACATGAGACCCCTATGCAAGGCACTCCTGAGGAGCTACAAACTGGACTTACCAGAGTTGTGAAGAAGAAGTGATAGTGTTCTGTCATCATCCCCAGAGTCAAGATCTGTGAATAAAAGGTATGTTTGTGCACCTACATTTTTACAAACTTATATTTTATGTGGTTACTAAACTGCTCCCCTTTTGACTTTGGGGCGAAATCATAGTTAGAGAAAGTAGAGCCAGAGTATTACCATGCCAGCACTCTTGGCTCAAGAACAGTGGATGGTGTTCCTGGCAGAAAGAACGACCTTTCAAAAGAAAATGCGGATGTTGCAGCATCCAGCTGAGGGTCCACCAGGAACCGCACTCACCTGTTTGAGGATGTTTGCTGCGGTCTGCCAGGAGCAGTCGAAGATGACGAAAAGCTCTTTGCCCTTCTTCATCTCCTTCAGCAGTGTCCGGGCGTCCTTGCTCCCAAGGGGCAGCTGTCGGATTTTGATCTTGATGTTGTACCTGGATGGAGCTTTGATCAGCTCCTGCAGTCGCATCAAACCTACAGACAACATAATGCAAGAATATTTAAAAAATTCTTAACTGAAATTCTTATGCGATTTAGTGTGTGCAGAGGACGCTTCTAGAAGATCATCATGAATGTCGTCACCGGTAGGGGTGTACATTTATTAACAATTATGCAAATAAGGCGAATTTTGTGAATTAAGACACACATCATCTGTGCCATGCAGAGACTTTCAGAGGGTTAAGTGCTCAACATGGGGGATGTTCACCTTGGTAAATTTTGCTGACTTGGGGGGGGGGGGTGTATTCCTCAGTAAATCGGTGGTCGGTGAATTTAACCAACCAGGGATGGGGACATAGGGCTCATGTCAGATACTGGATGCCAGCCCATCAGAGGATACTGTCATATATTAAAAATAACTGTAGGTCACCTAATCAGCATGTCTAGACTGGGAGGGACCATAATCATGGGAAAGCATGTACAGCCACTAATACTAGACGAGAATTCCAGGAGATGAACCTCATCTGATCCTCAAATCTAATTCAAGTGCACCAGCATATGAATTATGAACCTGATACCACGATATGCAGCATAATCTTACTTATAAAGTGAACAACAATATACTGAAAAAAGCACCCAGAGAAGCTGCAGACGTTCAGACTAATATGGATTAAACACACCTGTCAGAGGATTGTGTTCGGCTTGGACACAACGAGCAGCTACTCAACCGTCAGACATTAATTTTAAGCATATTGCTCATGTTTATACTCTAAAGCAGAATTGGGTAGACTTTTCAATCTTTCATGAGAGTTGCTATTTTGAACAATGGAATTTAGACGGCAAGACCCATCTCAGAACCACCTGTCCATTTCTGTTTAACAGCGATATACCCCTTCCCTGCCACAGAATTAATGGCTACTGACTTGACTGTAGCTGTACAATTAGACGCTTTGTTATTCCATCCAGTATGCAACATCCTATCTCATCTCCAACAACATGCTATCTTAGAGCAGAGGATCCCAAAACTCTCTAGCAATCCCTTATATTTTCCATATTCCACCCCTAGATGATCTGATTCAGCTAAGAATGGACCAGAAGGTTATTCAATTGGTGTAATCAGATTGTCCGGTGGTGGAAATGAATGAATACACAGAGCGGTTGTGGGCACCAAAGACGACGATTGAAAATGACTACATTTGACAGACAGACGTGTCACTGAATTGTTAATGGCCCTCTCTCTGGCATTATGAGTTTTAGCCAAACGGAAGTCAATCGAACGACGCTCTCCTCATCGCCTCAAAGGGAAGAAGAGGAGGAGGAGCTGTGGCAGACGGCGGGGAACATAAAAGCTATAATGAGAAAATCACTCTTAGCTTATTTGCGAAATGAAAAAACACTCTGAGGGCATGTGACAAATTAAAAGTGGAACAAAGTCATTTGGGTGGCATTTCTTTCCCTGTATGACCAAAAAAACAGGCATTTCCCGCAAATGCAGCCAGTAGGTGCCATTTCCATTATAATGGTCACAGGATCCAATCAGAGGCATAAATCTCTCATGAGGTAAAGCGATGTAAATAATTCATTTTCCGGAATGGGAGAGCAGACGACATCGCTGCCGTTTTTCTTTTCCCCTTTTTGAGATACAACTGACCCATCTACGGATTCTTATTCAGAAACCTGCCTGTTTAAACATACGCGATTAATGGAGAATTCAGCCGTGACGACCAGTGTGTTTAGTTATCCTCGCTAAGCACAGCAAACTTTAATTTAAATGTTCCAAATTTTGCAAAAAAAAAAAAAAGGTTTGGAGAACTTGTGGGTAACGTAGGGCAACATCACATTATAACCTGTTGGCCTGTAGTGGAATTTGAGAAACCTGAACTGCATGATTGATGCTGGCGGATTTAATGGGATAGATTCCTCATTGGGGACTAGTTGAACATTAGGTCCTGGTGATATGGCCAGTCGTCATCTTCCCGACAACTCGCTGGGGAATGAAATCAATAGATGTGTGGTACCACTACAGCCGCCGGGGAACCTCAGACCATTATCTGACATTAAATTAATGGTCACAAACACAGGCTGTCATTGGCTGAAATATTACGTGAGATCTGGGGGCAGAGCGGACCACAGGTACAGTCGATGCTCAGTTTATTGTGTTATGAAATATTAAATCAAGCAAATGTGAAAACCAATGAAATGTAAAAAAAAATGATTGTGACATATCAAAACTGTGATTCAAATTTTCATCTCTACATACTCAAAAATCATGCCGATCAGTTGGTTTGACAAATTCTTCAGAGTAATGATCCAACGTGATAAATCGTCTAGATGAACTGCGGTTGTAACAATTAAAAAAGGCCATTTAGTTCCATTAGCGACACGGAAAAACAGCCAGTAGCCGCCAGTGAATGTCATGTTGTGCAGACAGGTACAGCTGTAATCGTACAGCTATTTCTGCTTGTAATTGTAATTACAATCGACTCTGTAGCTCAATACCACATTAGATCATTCACAAAATGTCACATCGGAGTCACACAGAGTGATTAACTGACCCACCAAAAGATTACAAAAGAGGCAGCATATACTATATACAGTACAGATGGAAATCACAATTCATTCAATCAAATGATTCCTGCTCAATCGAGCATTCACTGTGGGGGGTGGGGGGTGTGGGGGGGAGTAGAATTCCTTCAGCACTTCATGCAAGTGCAGGTTTGTTATGCCAACATTTTTTTGCCCACAGGAACATCAAAGTTTCCATCTTGAACAATGACTTTATATTACCACTCTTATTGCGTTTTTTTTTATATTTGCAATATTATGCAATTTTTTCTTGTCGTATTTTAATTTTTAACTTAACAATGCATGCCTTTGTATTTCATTTGTGATGTTATTCCTGCCTAAAATAAAAAAAGTATTGAACGGGGTGTCATGTCTGGTACTTGTGTACTAAACACACATATACATTACATTTATTTACTTAGCAGATGTGTTTGTGGAAGCAACATACGACGTGGAAGCTTCCAACCCATATCGGATGCAAATTAGCGTTAGAGCAGGAGCTAAACAAAAGCTTGTCAAATGAATAAACACCATGAGGACTCGGTCTCTACTAGACAAGTCTGAAATACAGAAAAGGGACATCCAACGTTGCCAAGAAACCATAATCAACAAACATTAAGACAGAGAGTTCAAAGACATATTGGAGGCCTTTTTTATTGAGAGGCATGATCAGTAATGAATGGCCTTGTAGGTGATCTTTTGTCATTGTTTTAAACAACTGTGCCATAGATTGCAACTGTGCCCCCCCCCCCCCCCCCCTTTGATAATCTATTACTTTGACCTCTGCTTTTTAAGTGCATGTTTTGGGATCAGTGAACCAGATTACCTTGTTCACAACTGAGATCATTTCATTCACTTCAAGATTATTTAAAAAAAATGGAATGGAATTTTCCACTGAATATTTCTATGCTAAGATTTAATAATAAGAAAAGCATAGAAAAATCGCTTTTGTGTAGAAGAGTCGGTCAGTGAATGAAGAATCACTCAGTTAATGAACTGAACGAAGAGTCGGTCAGTGAACAAATTGAACGAAGAGTCAGTCAGTGAATAAAGAATCGCTCAGTTAATGAACTGAACAAGATGAAATCGAACGAATGACTCATCTATGAATGACGCAAATCAAATAAACACCAGGAGCAACAGCAGGGTGATGAGCCAATACTTACATCATGCGCACATGCAGCGTCGCTTATAGAAATTCCGGGGTCCCTGACAAAATGTTACATTGGGCCCCCTTGGGCCCCACTCTAGTCCAGGGCCTGGAAAAAAGACCAGCTCCCCCACCACAATGGCCCTGACTTAAAGTGCATAACCATCATGCAACAAACATGTTTGGCTTGTTCAAATTTCACTGCATTTTGCTTAACATGGGTAAATCAACACAGCACTTTTCTGATGTATATTAAAGCAGGACAAAGTTAATATGCTGACTTTACTTCCTAAACAAAGCATCATCTACCTGAATTACACAGGAATCATAAACATGTGTGCTAGCTCAGACAGCATTTCCTTACGTCAGGTTGTAATCATATAGCCGAGAGATCTAATATCATGAAAACATTGATTGTAACTACACTGTGTGCAGAATTATTAGGCAAGTGTGTATTTCACTTGTATCTTCTCAACCGACCAATACTTTGAATCA
>JAODJU010000038.1:16013137-16028420 GCA_026776725.1 Gnathonemus echidnorhynchus | reverse complement strand
GGGGGGAGGGACCTACCTGTCCTGTTCATAGACGGCCGCGAGCCTTTCAGTGCACACAGGCGCTTCCCCCCGAAGGGCACATACTGCTGGTTTGGCGGCAGACTCTCCGTCTTCAGGAGCTGCCTGCGCTGCTTGTCCCTGAGGATGGAATGCACCGTTTTCAGGAAGTCCTTCTTGCTCTCTGGGGACCTGCGGAAGGAGGTGAGCAGCACAGGCGAGAGAAGTCAGGACACCGATCAAAAAACCATCCGAACAACAGGAATCATTAGTTCTCAGCAATGTCTGACAGAGATCATCACACATGAATAAGTGTGGCTTCTGCTCAGCCTAGGGTGACCACCTAATCCATGTCGGTGGGGGGCACTATGAGCTACGACAGGGTTTGTAACCTAGCATTGCAACCATTTCAATCAAGGAAGCAAACCTGTAAAAATGCAAGATGAACCGAGCAATTCGGCCGAACACAAGAGCCTTTGAAGTAGTTTGTGAAACCTGAAGTAGCTCAGTGTCCCTCGTGATGTGGGTTAGGTTGTTGCTTGAGCTCAGCCGCCCTTAATGCAGACTCACCTGCAGCAGAGATGGAATGTCCTCTCCGGCCTCCCCTCCGACTCGGACTTGACATGGACGATCTCGCACATGGACGACACCTCCGAATCTGTGGAGGAGGAAACACGAGGGCAAGGTTTTAACCCGACTAATGTGACGAGCATTAGTGGGTCCCGCCCACTGAACCCCAGCCAATAGACAAGTAAGTTATTTACTGCTTTTCACAGCAGAGACAATGGCATGGGAAGTTAGGAATAAGGGTGACCAATCAGATGCCTGAGCCTTAATTGTTTCCTACACACCAACTCCAATTGAGCATCTACAGGCAGAGTGGGGGGCCTGCTTTAGCCTAGGCCTGGCAGACATAACTATGGGGGGGGGGGGGGGGGGCTTGGCACATCCAAGTCCTGCAGTCCTGACCTTAATTTTGACTTTTGACAAACATGGGAACCAGCCCTCCCATCCTGAACATCCAAGGATATCCCACCCACTAAGGGCAAGTTCACTCCTCCAGAGAGCGAGGGAAAGAACTGAGAATATATATACGGGCAAACGAGAAGAAACAGACACATTCCGTGATGGATAGTCTGAGAATGGATGGAATTCCCAGATTTGCGTCTAGTTTTTTTTTACAAATATAACCTCTGAATTGCCAACTAAACCTCAATAAGCTTCCATATAAAGTTCTAGATCAGGGTTATTCAAATCATGGTCCTCTAGGGCTGAGCCCTGCTGATTTCCCAGCCTTCCTTTACCCGTGAGTCAGGTGTGAAGCCTCTGTGGCCAATTAGAATCAGTAATTATTAAACAAACTACCCGGGAGAACTGAAAACAAGGCCTGGATTTGGAATTGAGGTCCAGATTTGAAAAGCCCTGTTCTAGATTATGCTCTTCTTTAAATTATGGATATTTTATATAGTTTTCTTTCCACAATGGAATGCTGTGAAACTGCACTGTATAAATAAAATTGATTTGAATAGGCAAAAATACCAAATAATTTGATTAACTCTTCTTCATTTCCTTTATAAATATGAGAAAACATGTATAACTTTTGTCACTTCTTGTCATTCTGCATAATTTTGTGTAGCGTTACCTCCTCTAAAGAGGCTAATATCTAATGAAATACTTTTAAAACTTAAGAATCTAGTATGGACTCTTTCAACAAAGAATTTAATTCCAGGCAACAACAGATTTCTGTAATTTCCAACCATTTTGGATGATCGTCCTTTTGGTTGAACCTTCTAAGACCTTCTAAGATCATAGACCTCAATCTACCCATACACATACTGCAAATGGCAAATGTACCTGTGCTTCCCAGAGCGCGAACCTGAAGGGCATCAGTGGAAATCATGTGACGGAAGCGGAAGGGATCCTTGTCTTCAGCTATGGAGGTGCGGTGTGATGAACCCTGGGAGAGAAGGTGGTACATGCCAGGTTTTATAGTGAGACAGGCAAGAGCAAATGATGATAGAGTTTACAGTACCACAAGTACTCGAGAGCACAAGAGGCAGTAGGGAAATAGTAGATGCAGATACAAAACTCAGAATACTCTAAGCGCGGATAACGGTACACACTGAATCAGGGACCTATATCACACAGTTGGATTTTTAAAGTCCATGTAAACTGGGGTACATTAAATCCATCAAGTTATCTAACTAATCAACAAATCTGGCTTCCTGATACAGGCACCAGGAGTACTCAGTACTCACCCTCCTGCTCCAGCATGTAAAGCCACCCTTAATTCTCCACATTAGGAGTAAAAGTGCCATCTCATCTCTACTCTCATGCCTTTGCGCAGAGGAGGAAAGTTCAGGTCCAGAGAGCACAAATCCAGTCCATGGCTTTGTTTAAACTAGCCGGCTGAGTATAAAGAGTCACAGTCACAGAGTACTCAACTGGTTGGGTAAAACAAAACCTCGGTCTGGATTTATACTCTCTGGACCTGAACTTTCCAGCTCTGCCTTGCATGCTTGTTTCTGCAAAGCCATTTGTTTTTTGTAACGCAGTGCGATGAATAACGAGGACACGAGTAAATAACTAGGACACGAGTAAGAAGAACACAGTAAAAGGACGTCTATGGCCAGAGTGCTTCAGCTAAGACCTAAGTAGTCATGGTTTGTAATTTTAAGTTATTCATTTATAGGAAGTGATGGAATGCGATCCGGAAACTCACTATTTTCTTCTTTTGCTTGGAGCAGTCCTTGTACACAAAGACAACCGCTGTTTTGAAGACTGAAATAGAAAGAACATTTGGTTCGGGGGAGAGAAAATATAATATACACTACTACACCGTATTAAAAAAACCCCTGGAGGCTAAATACCTTTATTTCAATGTCAGTATTTGAAGCCTTAAAAAAATAAACCAAATGATCATCCACCTATCGCCTCACGGCATGTTAGGCTGAGCTGCCAAAGCGATGAGGTCACATGCACAGATTTCCATTACTGCTTTTCTAATTCCATCCATCCAAATAAATATGCTTTGTGACCTTAGTAATTTGATATAGATGCTTTAAAAAAATCAAGATAAAGGGGATTTGTTGGTGAGTTTTTTTTTTTTTGCGATTATTCCCTCGCTGGACACTGCAGAGTACAGGAGGACTGATCTGGGAACAGCGGTTTTACTGCAGGTGAGACATACCGAAGGCAGCCAGCTCTGGCTCCTTTTTCCACTTCCCCAGCGAGGAGGGGGGGTTGATCCAGGTCACGGAGGTGTGAAGCAAGAGGTCTCCCATCGAGAGGTCGGCAACCTGCACCAGAGGGCGGAGAATCAGTGTGAGGCCTGTCCTGCTCTGACTGGGACAGAGAGACACCCCCACGCACACAAACACAGGTAACGGGACGTGTTCCAACATCCCTCCCCCCGGATACGAGGCTCACATTACCTCCCATTACATTACTCCAAAAAATCACCGTAGCGACTTTCAGGCAGCGTGAAATTAACTGGGACCATTAGCCATGGAGAGGGAGCTGGGAAAGACGCTGAGAGGGACTGACCTCTTTCTTGTTGCCAGTCTGCTCGGCGATGAGCTGGTCGAACACGGCCCCGTACTCCTCGTGGATCTTCTGCATCTCGTTGATGTGGCTGGCCACCTTGTTCATGGCCTTCATGGCCACTGGGGGTGAATCGGAGGATTATGGGATACTAGTTAACAACAGCCTGCTTTAAGAGTCTAATCACAATACACTGCTTCACATTAATTGGGGGTGTCAATACAGCCAAATACAGAGAGGGGCACTTGCCCCATATGAAAGCTGATTGGCCCCTGGAGTCCCCCCCTCCTTCTTCACTCACCAATTCAAAACGTATCTTTAGCCCCTCTGAGTGAATTATCATCCCTCTTATGCCCCCCGCCCCCTTCACCTTAAATAAATCCTAGAATTGCCCCTGCATGCAGAACACCCCAATGTGTCCCCCCCCCCACACACACACCACAGACACACACACACCCACAGACACACACATACACCACAGACACACACACACACCACAGACACACACACACCACAGACACACACACACACACCACAGACACACACACACACACACCACAGACACACACACACACACACCACAGACACACACACACACCACAGACACACACACACACAGACACACACAGGCTCCCTCACCGTCCAGATGATAATGCTCCTCGCTGTCGGGGTCAGTCAGGGAGTGCAGTTCCCTCAGCAGCAGTGGGTACTTGAGGACCCGCTGGATGGGCTTAATCAGGTATGATTCCAGGGTGGACGAGTGTTGCTGTTTGGGGTTCCGTTCATCCAGGAAGGCCTTAAAATCGGGGTCCGTTTTGGCTGGAAGGCAAGGGGACACACACTGTCAGCGTCACATCTGAAACAGTCCAGGTGGTTTTAATTAAACACTGAAATGTAAGGAAACAGCGGCTGCTAGCCTAGAGGCCATGATGAGCCAGCAGAAATGAAAACTGCGCGTCTCTCAGTGTCCTTAAATGTCTCACGTCTCCCCTGAGAAAGCCCAACCTTAACCTTTCCGCTATCAGAACAGTAATTGCTGGCAGGGAGCTATTTCAGAGAAAGCAGAACTGCAATGCAGCACGGCCCAGGAAGAGAGAAGAGAGAACTTTCACAACTCCAGAGAGGTCAGCAACGAAACCCCAGGGTGGCAGCAAGGCCCAGATGGCAGCCAACGTGTCAAAGTCAGCGAAAAAAAAACCAGGGGATACCTTTAGCGAGAACCTTGGGGACCTTGGTGTGGCTGGCACAGAACGCACTGTAGATCTTGAAGCGGTCGGCGTAGTACAAGAAGGAGCCACCCAGGGAGAAAAGCACCTTCTGTGAAGGAGACGCATCAGCAGACATGAGTCTGGATTCATCTAAAGTGCTTTTCTGCATGCAGGGAGTCATGGCAACAATAACAATGGTAAGGAGGAGGCAGACATCAAACGTACTTATGATTAATGAAATATTATTGGATATTATTATTATTATTATTTTGTATCACTGTTGATAATGATGATGGAAAATGATCATTAGTAATCGTGACTATAACAATGACAGTCCTCGAAAGCGACACGCCCGTCGTGGAAGTTCCCGTAATCGGACGCGCTTCGCTTTGTCACACCCTTGCCAGTAAACTGGGCTTTTTACAAGACGGCTCCACCTTAAACTGGTCCACGCTCTCAAGCTTCTCCAGATCCGGAACCAGCTTCGTCCCATCCTCCAGAGTCTTGAGAAACTCCAGCTGGAATTCGACCATCTCAGGCAAGTTCCCAAACAGCACGTCCAGCTACCGGGAGACAAATCGATTTCACTCTCAAGGAGTTACTGGTTTTTGGGAAGTATGATATATTTGTGTGTGTACATAAAGTGGAATCCATATTCACTGTGGGCCTGTTTGAAACCCATCTCCCAAAATACTAAATGACAAAATTCTCTCCTACATATCACATGGCCTAGCGATCTGGTTATTTTTACCACAAGACCACAAGATACAGGTTTTACAGACACCAAAGATCACCACTGGGAGTCAACTTTCCAGTTTAATCTACTGCCCAGAAACACATTATATTACATTTATTTAGCAGACGGTTTTATTTTATCCAAAGAGAACATAAAATTGAGAATACAGGGTAAGAGCCCTGCTCAAGGGGCCAACAGTGAAGATAGTCTGTCAACTCTGGGCTTTGACCCGGCAACCTTCCGATCACATGCATAGAGTCTTAACCCACTAAGCCATAGAGCACCCCATTTCATAACAGCGGAGTGGCCGTGATGCGGACAGAAATGCGATGCTGCCATACCTCATCTTGTGTGAGGAAGCTCTCCTTCTGCAGGGGAGTCAGGTACCTCTCGATAAGGCAGTTCAGGTCCTGAAAGACAACCACAGTTTCTGGAACAGGCGACTTCTTACGTCAAACGACCAGAGAGGAGAGCCTCAGTGGCGCCGTCACCTTAGACGGGCTCCGAGGACCGATGTGACCAGCTTTCGGGCATCTGCCTTGAGTTATATTTTTAGTATTACGACTCATCACACTCTGAGGGACAGAATCAGTCTCCTCCTCCGGATTTTAATTACACGTCGACCCGTTAGTTGCACACATCGCATTTGGAGAAGAGAAACTGAACCTGGAAAGCTTCTCAGACAGGCAGCTCAGGGGCTGACACAAAACCGAGCCGAGCTTAAAGAACGAGACACGTTTCAGCGGCTGAGTGTCAGCTGAGCCTCTTAGCCACGGGGACATGAACTCGGAACAGTCCGCTAAAAATCACTCAGCGGCACGAGACGGCACAGCAGCGGTACTGACTTTGACGTAGGTCCTCTCTGTCTCCACCAGCTCGCAGACGACCTTGCGGAGCTTGTCGGCGTCGGAGAGCTGGCGCGGCGTGGCGGCCGGCAGCAGAGGGGCCGAGTCGGGGGTGCCAGTGGGGGCGAACTCCGACAGATTCATGTCATGGAGGCTGCGGCAGAAGGCCGTGACCTGATCCGTGCTCTGGAAAAAAATGGAAAAAAATGGAGAGAAAAAAAAAAAATTATGGAGACTGAAGAAAAGGGGGGACATGACACACACCCCAGAAGAGAAGTAAGGACCTTCTGAAAGCCTTATTCCTGCTAAAACTGCAAACCTCACCAGCTCTCGCCGCCTTCCTCTGAGGCTTAATTGGGACGCGTACGCCCGGTCTGACAGCGAAGCACACAGGTATAGAGTGACAGCTCCAAAAAAATGAATAATTTACACTCATTTGATCTATTTCCAGCTCCTATCAGAGCTGTCTGCTCATCACCCCGCCTCTGCCTCCATTCTGATGCTCTGGTTGGGGGGGTTTGTGCAGAACACACTCCACAGCAGGACAGCCCCCAGGATGTGACACAGGATGAGCCCCAAGGGCATGAAATGGGCACAGGTGGGTGTCCCTGGGTCAGTGGGCATGATGGGATGTGAGCCAGACACCAGGGAGCCCACAGCTTTACCAGAACCTGAGGATTGCTATTCGGGGACTGGGCAGCCAGGTTGTCGGCCCACAACCATTAATCAGCAAATTCATAGTCCAATTCCCTCACCACTGCTCCACCTACTGGTCGATATTATAATCGCAATCCCACGCCTGTCCCACAGGAAGTCAGTTAAAATTTTACCTGCTCACATAGACCACACCCACCCCCATATATGGTAACGTTGGGGCGTTCAGCCCGACTGCATTAAGAGTGGGAGTGTTGTGCGCTTGGAGCTTCATTGTCCCTCACAGATGTCCCTGAAGGACAAGTAGCTGGAAGCATCGCACAGCGAACGTCAGGAATCTGTGGGGTGCAACATGCACGTCCTCCATGGCGTCGGTATAAATAGCTTGCACACTCTCCCTGCCCTTTCTGATTCTCCTCGCTGCCTCAGCTCGTACACTAGGACTCGCCTGGATTGAAGAAGTGCAGGGCCGTTAGCAGTCGGGGTGGGGGGGTGGGGGGGGGGGGGGCAATGCAGCACAAAAATAGCCCGGCTGTGAAGCTGAACCCGCCGTGCGATCGATGCTCCGCACCAGAAGCAAGAGGAGCCAAAGCTGCCCCCCCCCACCACCCCAAACACAAACGCTTCATGCGGGATGAAATGAGAAGTACATTTACAAGAATATCCTCTTTGATACTCCGCAGGAGGGGGGGAGAATGTAAAGGGATATTTAAAGATGCTGTATAAGAAGGAAAAAAACTACAACAGCCTCATCCGGGGCAGCAACCGCCTCAGAGTCTCGTACCATTTCAAGGTCGTCCATGTTTACAGACTCACTGTTGGACTTCAAAGAACCCTGCAGCTTAGAGGAAGTGGAAGTTCTGTGTAGGTGTGTGTCTGTCTGTACGTTGGATGGGGGGGGGAGGCAATTTCCAGTCTTTCTGCAGAGATCAGCAAAGGCTAAATGGGATTAAATATGAGGATTATGAGCAAATTTTTAACCGCCGCCGTGAGCAAGTGGCATGCTTGAGGTCCGGCCCGGAACGTACAAGCGCTCGGCTGAAACGGGAAGATAAGGCCGGAACACTTCAGCGTTCTGGACGTGCGGGACATTAGGACATTAGTAACAGCTAGTTTTGACTAACGTTAAAAACACTGGTGGAAATCTAGCCTAGTATGTCACCAGATCAGTTGATGTGACGTGTCACATGATGCTGGGGTCGAATCTGCTGCTCATTAGAATCAGAATATAAATAAATTCTAGAATCAGAATCAATATGTTTTGATTATCACGGTGGAAATTGTTTGTAATTATAGATCACAGAGGGCGCAGGTACACGACGACTCCCGCAAATGCACATGGATGATGAGAGTCCAGGGCACGTGGCGAACGGGCTGAATGCACAGACAGAGCTGGAGAACCTCAGCCAGGAGCCATTAGTGTTCAGGGGAAGGTGAGCTAGTAGCAGAAGGTTGGGGAGGTGGGGATACAGCGACTGAAACCGAGGGGCACGGATGGCGGCTCTCACTGACGAGTCCGGACAGCGAGTCCGAAGCATGAAAATGGAGGGTGGGGGGTGGAGGTGTGACCGCTCCAAGATGTAACCACATTGAACAAAAAGGGGACTCGAACAAAACATATTCAATAACCACAGTAAAGAAAAAGGGGACCCAAACAACACACATTAAATGACCACAGTAAACAAAGAGGGGAGCCAAACAAAACACATTAAATGACAACAGTAAACAAAAAGGGAACCCAAACAAAACACAATAAATAACCACTGTAAACGAAAAAGGGGAACCAAAGAAAAAAAACATTAAAATGACCACAGTAAACAAAAAGGGGACCAAACATAACACATTCAATAACCAAAGTAAACAAAAGGGGGACCCGAACGAAACACATTAAAGGACCACAGAAAACAAAAAGCAGATCCAAACAAACCACTTGGCTGGTACCAAAATGCCAAAACAAAAAGCCCAATAGCATGAGACATTGCTGCCACGCCCACCCACTGCCCCCCCGGCAGCTCACCAGGTGCAGCATGGAGTACAGCGATGAGCGTTTGCTGTTCCGGCTTCTCCTCAGCACAGACATGGTTGCCACTCGCGGGGGGTCACGGCGCTCAAGGTAGGGGGCAGGGAGGGGGGAGGATGAGGGTGAGGGCAGATGCGTAACCACCTGCCAGAATCCTGGGTCACGACCCTCGGTGCCACGATGCTACCAAACAAATATCATTCGGTTTCCTCTTCCATTGGAGATTTAAAACCACAGTGAAGCACAGAGAGACACGGTGCTGCCAGAGAGAGGAAGGTGTCTGGGACAGAGGCCGTCCCAATCCAAAGGTGCCACTTCCTGACACTTGAGCCACGCCGATACACTCCTTGGGTAACTGCCCCCTCCTGACAGCATGCTGGGCGTGCACGCAAACGCACACGGACCCGCGGCGGCCTCGTCAACAACAAAACGACGACGACAACAATGCCTCCGCAGAAGGGGAGGGCTGGGAGATGAAAGGGACGGGAAGGTAGGGAGCAAGGGAGGGAGAGACAGAGAGAGAGAGCGGGAGGGAGGGACGGACGGGGGTGGCGTGCAGTGCAGTGTCGCTCACCCCCGCCTCTGGGGGCTGAGGAGGAGACAGAAAGATGAGAAGCTTCCTCATTCTGACCCCGAGACACTAATGAAGGACCTACGGCTATGAGCCGACAGGAACAGGTCCAAATATGAACTCAAGGTGCTCGCCTGACAACAGGACAGCCAGCACAGAAAGCTAGAAAAGAGACCCTTAAAGATTCCCCCCCCCCACACACACTTCTTATTTCCCACCCAATCAATCTCATAAGGAGACTGGATTGATAAGGGGTGCAGATACAAAACTGCAGGATCCACCATTACAAATGCCTCCTGGGACTAATTTATTCAGTCTAAGATGGACAGTTAATTGCAGTGGCCACTGCAGAACCTGGTCGGGTGCCTGGGCTTGCTCTCTTGAGGGTGTCACCGAGCACCAAGCCCCCCGCCCCATGCCCCCCAACAAGCACACGTGTGTGCGCACGCGCTTCTAAAAAGACACTGATGTCACCCAAATTCCTGACTCCCCGCACTCCGGAATGACGAGCAGTGTCGGCCCAGAAAGCCCGGTCTTTAACGAGATTCACTGGGCCTCCCAGCTGGGAGTTTTTGGCTCCACTGGGAAGCATCTCCCCCTGGAAAAAAAAAATGCCCAAAAAAAGGCACTCCCAAGAAGGCCTGCACATCCTCCAACGTGCCTCCCCCCCCCATAAAAAGCCGACAAGTCCCTGGGGCGCATTCCTCGCCAGGAATTTGGCAGACCAAAAATCATGCCCCAGCACCCGAAACAAGAAAAGCAGTAGCAGAGAATTTCAAAACGCACATTCAGACACGGGCGCACGACACTGCCGGACAAGTAAAAGGACAGAAGTACAAATTCCTCTTGTCCAGAGAGGATGAGACTGGTACCAAGCCAGCAGATCAAAGAAGGACCAAAAATAAAACAGAAAAATAATTTAAAAAGCACAGATCCACAGCAGGGACTGCAGTAAAGCAGGAAGTTTGCAACATTTTTTTTTAACAGAACGGAGAAAAGGGAAGCAAGTTAGATACAGCCTTACCTTCGAGCAGAAACACAGTGACAGGGAGACCGCAGATGGGCACCCTACATGCTTAGCGAGGGCGGAGACGACACGTTCCAACCTGTTCCCTAGCCCCTATAGCAAGAATGGAATGTCTCAGCAGGCATTTTCCCTCCCGCACACAAAGTCTCCGTGTCTAGGGGCACAGCATAAACGCCGAGGTCTTTCTAGAGACGCGCACTGTCAGAAAACACAGAACAATTCGAAAAATCAAGGATCTGGAAGACCTTTTCATAGCTGCTGTTCATTCACCTAGGCACGTTTGCTCTGAAGTTTGTTCACCCCTCGTTTTACCAGCCTGAACGTGTCAGAGCAAGCGCAGTGACCTACGGCCTCAACTGTGCGGGAACGGCACTGACCCGCCGCAATGCCTCTGTGCGCATAACATGAAAACACAAAGCCATCCGCTTATCTAATGGGACGCAGGAAGGGAAGCTGCACAGTCTCAGGAAAAGGGAGGGAGCTGGTCTTCCTTATCTGACACTTTCAAGGAGGAAGTGTTCTCATGGTCAGTGTCTGCTTCCGCTGACGCAGAACACCAACAGTCAGACCGATTCTTGCTCTGAAATGCTTTAAACACTCCACAGCACAGGCTCCTGTATCTGGAGACCAGGTCCTTCTGAGGAAGGCTCATGACTGATATGAAGGAGCCTGCTTCTCAGAGGTGCTTTTTGGGTCCCTCATCCCTTCCGAACCAGGCCTGGGGACACCAGGTGGATCACCGAGCTCGAAGCCCCGTCACGGTGACAAACACAGAACTGTGCTGTCACTTCTGGAGAGTTATCGAGTCTGTCAGCCGGAACCATGAACTGCTGAAAATGCAGGATGCTGAAAGCACCATCCGGCCATTTCTAACAGACGTCCAAAAGCTTCGGCACTAATGACTGTAGAATTTTTTTTTTTTTTTCAAAAGCTCGCTGCTCAAGGGTACCACAGGAGACCTTCTCCTCAGATTTAATCTATCAACCTTCAGATTATTAATAAATCCATAGTCACTGAACTTCCAATGGAATGATGAACATGCAAATTGCAGCCTGACTGACACTAAAACTTCAAGTAGGTGTGCAGTTTAAAAGGAGCTAAAAGCCAGTAACACAAGGTTTGCTCAGCTGGCTGGTGTGAGACTAATCTGCACACTCATTTATACTTTTATTACCTTTTAAATAGCCTGTAGGGTTTGCAAACTACCCAAACGCTTTTGATGTAGGTAATTTTAGGTTTATAATGGAATAACAAATTCGCCGTAAGATTCCTTGCATAAACGTGAGTGAAAGCACTACAGTCACGCCAAATGCCCCGATATCATAAGCTGATATAATTAAAACAAGTACATGTTATATAATTTAATGATATAATTTGAATTAGACAGACATCAATAGTTTTAAACAGTGGGCTGAGACAAAACAGTGGATTTGAGTCAATTTGTCTAACTAAAACTGCAAAAACTTACATTAATATAAACCTTCCCTATAAAATTATACCTTCTTCCCACAACTTGTAAGATATCAGTAAATCAACAGCAGGCACCCCTCCGACCCCTCCCAGAACCACAAATACAGAAATGTACAAATACAGAAAGTTTTCATAAAAAAAATACACAATAAAAAGAACTACTTGCCATTTCAAAGTTTTCAACACAAAAATAAGTGTTTCAGTGACAAGAAAACAGAATGAATGAGGAAATGAGTATTGGAATAAGCACAATTAAGGTGTATCTGGCAAAGAAGTTGCTTCCTTGTCCTTGTGCCCTGAGTAATGTTACTCTCCTGCTTTTTTATTTACGGTATCAATACTTCCTTCCTTAAATACTCAGCCCTTACTCATAACCCTAAAAGCACAACTGAACCAAAAGCTAAATTAGTCATCTGTAGCTTCTTTCTTTCACTCCATCTCTAACACCATAACGCTTGCAAACAGTCGTGTAGCGATGTGGAAATTTTGACTGACGCTAATATATTTTTGTCTAACATCACAGATGCTGACACTTGGTTAACCTGTGAGTCACTTATGCTGGGGGTGAAACTTGCCAAGCAGGTTGCCAAAGCTCACTGGTGAAGATAAGCGGAGTGGAACTGCTTATGTTTTATTTTAATTCTGTGGAAAACACCAGATCGTCCGGCAGGATTTAGTGATGAATTAAAAACATCTTCTAAGCAGTGAATGAGCTGAAGAAGCCCCTCGTTGTCCATCATAGGAAGTGCAAACATCGTCAGTATTTCAGTAGTTACATCTTCAGCTCTTATGCTCCTAACTTTGACTATCGATTACGTTTAAGTGTCAGCTGGTAATATCGGCCTGGACTGACACATCGGACTGATGCCGATATCTTGATTTTAACGAATATCAGCCAAGAGGTCAATCAATATGTTGGGCATCTCTACTTGCAAATATTCTTTGGTGCTTGGGTTGAATGCATCACTTACAGAGTAGTGCATGAGAACCAGTTCTTCAAAATGCATCTAGTAGGTTTGGGGGACAATGTGTAGTTCAGTGGGTTAGGATTCTAGAAGGCTACCAGTTCAAAGCCCAGTCGACATTCATTTCACTGTCGGGTCCCTGAGCGAGGCCCTTAACCCCCAACTGCTCCAGGGACTGACTGACCTGGCTTCCAATTGTACACCGTTATGTTCTGAATGTCTAACTGCTGTAACAAAAAAAAAAATGAAAGTGGTCTGTTATAAAGCAGGGATTACATCATCATTTCTCGCCAGTTAGAGAGGGTCAATGTGAGGCATGGTGGGTTAGACCTCTGTACTTGTGATCGGAAGGGTCCTGGTTCGAATCCCATGCATGGCAGAATAGTCACATCCATTGGGCCAAGGTCCTGAACCATATCCCCCTCCCCCCAAAATACCCCAGGAGTCCTTCGCTCTCAACCATGTGTACGTCTCAAAGGAGAGCATGATGGGATATATGAAAAGAGGTTTCTGACATACTTGTGCAAGTGGAAAGTAAAGCATCACTTTATTATAAGTATGTAGAGAAACATCATCAGTGGGATTTTTGCTGATGCCCAGTCTAACATGGTTTGGCTAGATTTGTTTTACCCAGTTTAGCTAATTTAGCCACGCTTAATGCTGCAAGGAAGACAACCTACAAGACTGTCCTCCACCATAACTGCTTTTTTCCAAACCGCCTAAGCAATTCAGACTGTAATTTATCACCTTAAAGTGTAGCAAATCAGAGCATGTAATCAAGCAATTAGAACGCTGGCATAATTAAAAGGCGACCCTTTGCCCCAAGCCAGAGATCACTAACACCATCAGATGATTATCCATGCTCTCCACAGCTGCCTGGGAGATGCACAGGGGGAGGGTCAGGCTTTCAGTGTGTGGGGGGGGGACAGGCATAGAAGTGCTGAGAAAGCATCTCCACCAGCTCCAGCGATGGGAGGTTTTGTCTAAGAAGGAAGTACAAATCCAAGGTACTGAACAGATAAGCAAACAAACAAGATCGAGATGATGCCAAGATGAGCGCGGATGGTTACAGACAGCGTATTCACACCAATAACACTCCGTCACACCCTCATCGAGCACGTACGGTTACAGGCTACGCAGCAGACAGCGTATTCACACCAATAACACTGCGTCACACCCTCACCTCACCCTCATCGAGCGCGTACGGTTACAGGCTACGCAGCAGACAGCGTATTCACACCAATAACACTCCGTCACACCCTCACCTCACCCTCATCGAGCACATCCTGAGCTTCAAAGCCAACAAACAAAACTGCTCTACTTTACCCCACAAAAAAACTACACCAGCTGCAATACTGTCAGGATAAAAGAACCAGCAGCAACCTGAGGAACAGCAGCAGACCCACACAATGCGGTGCTCATATATGTGTACTTTAATGTCGCTGGCCCAGCATCTAGCATTACACGCATGTGCAAAACTAGCGCAGGCCGACTTAGACCTGGCTACGTAGGTCCAGCAGTGAACTGGCTGTTCTGTGAATAAGCAGGAAAAATCAACAAACAACATTTAGCAGGTAGGAGAGGACTGCATTCTCCATCACAACAACTTATTCCGCGCAGACTGTGTGCCACACCTGACCAGCCCTTAAAGCAGCAGTAAAATAAATCAAACAGTACATTAGATACCCATACGGGATCTTCTCCAGCACCAAGGAGAACGGGACTGACAGGCGCTGCTCAGTCCTGCGGGCTGGGCTGGTCTGGTCTGCTAGGGCCGAGCTGAGGGGCTGAGGAGCATGTTAATCAAACTCCACCTCATCGACAGGCAGCGACCTTGCTAGTTTCCCTCCAAATTCAAATTCAACACGCCAGAAAATGAAAGCGAGGAATGTTCCAAAATGTTCTAGAAATAACAATATGAGGACGGCAAGAAGCCCATACAGTTCCTGCTATTACATTCCCCCACCACCAGTCTCCATTGTCTGCCAGCTACTGCTACAGGCGGTTCCGTCTGTCTGTCCAGATGGCAGCCAGTGGGGGGCTCCAGTGTCCCCATTTGGTAAGGCTGTCATGTCAGCGACGCCCCCCCACCCCACCCCAGCACCGGCAGACCCACCTGACCTTTGTGGTCCTTGCATCTCTAATGAACGCATCCCCACGCTGCCCGTGTTTCCTGCACAGCCGCCGACAGTCACGGCCCATCAGTCTGTGACTAGCATGTTTCCCCCCCCCCCCCGCCCCCCCACC
>JAODJU010000038.1:15992358-16005689 GCA_026776725.1 Gnathonemus echidnorhynchus | reverse complement strand
GGGGGGGGCGATGATGGCGTGTGACAGGACCTGGTTGAGACTGGGTCGCCCCTTCGTCTTCTTCTTAGAGGTAGTGTCCAGCCCCCAGAGGGAAGAGAACCTGCTCTTCCGTTTGCTGGACGACCGCGACAAGGCCTGGGTTCTCCTCCGCACCCCGCTCTCCGTGCGTGCCGCCACCTGTGAAGAAGGGCGTTCCTTCAGGGCCGTGGAGAAGGTGGGGGCTGGGAGGCTACGGCTCACCGTGTCCTCACCCCCAGCACACCCTCCCCGCCCAGAGCCTTGCCTCGCACCCTTAGGCACGTGAAGACGTGGCCACGTGAAGGCCTGGTCCGCGAATGCTCGTGCCATGAGTGTGAAGTGTGCTGATACACACCCACCCGGAAATTGCGGGTGAATATTGTGGATCGTGCACAAAGGCTGGATTGAGCAAAATCGATTATGAACTACAGACGTGGATCCAGTCGGTGGAAATCGCCCCAAGCCAAATAAGCCAAAGCAACAAAGTCGATACAAGACCTACAGGATGCATTTGACCAAAAGCAACAACCAATTACTGAAAACCGATAATGGCACTGAGATCTTCTTAACTGGACATTCACTGATATATTACCAGATTGACACCATGTCATCCTACTCAAGTTTTTGTCTTTCTTCCGCTACATTACAGCCACATTAACAAGAGCGGAACTGAGTCTGCTGCTGATTATAGAGGGCGAGGAGCGGACAGACATGCTCATCTGCCAAGTGCGAGTCACACGATAACAGAGAGCAGCACATCTGGGTCTGAAGAGGAGGAGGACGACCTCGCAGCCCTGCTTATATCCAGCAGAAACCCCTTATGAAGCATTTCTTGGAATCTATGGTGGAGGTTTAAGCTGCTGCAGGTCCAACGCGCTACAAATGCAAATTCAGCAAAAAAAAAAAATTTGTTGACATTTTTTTTTAGCATGCTACTTTGAAAAAGGACCTGAGGGCAGGTGGGGCAGGGGGGGGGAGGGGCATGGCGGAATCTCTGTTGCCACACTACGGATTAAAAACACTTCTCCCCGTCCCTCCCAATTTAAAGACTCTGCCTCTTTAAATCCGTGATCAACAGACTTGAGGCTACAGGACAAAGGATGTTGACACAAGCCCCTGCTCTCACCCCACCCTCCTCTGAGTGTCAGACTCCCAACAATCAATGAGCGACTGGTGATTTTATGCAACGGTGACAAATCAGAGCAATGTGTCCCAGGGTGTGACTGGACGCCTCGCATTCCATACTAGCACATGGAGAAATGAATTACGGTGAAAATAATGGCACATTTAGCTGCAAATTGAGCATTTCGATGACCTGGCCCTGTTTAGGGTGACACTGCAGGAACACCTCATGCAATGACTACAGGGGTGTGTGGCAGAACGTGCCCCTTAAAGCATTTGCTGCTTTTCACGAGTCGGTAAATTCAACTTCACGTTACGACGGCTTCCTTTTGGTTCCCATGAGCGTAAACGTTCACGTTTTATCATCCCGTCGAACCATCTACGCAGGGACGAGCGTACCAGAGCGTGGAAGGACGAGACGGAGAAGATCCCCAGACGGCCCATGACCAGCTTGGTGGGGCGGGAGGCGAAGGCGAGCAGGCGCTTGGGGTTGGGCAGCTCACCGCCCTGCAGGCTGGCCAGGTAACAGCGGAATCGGAACAGATCCACGTGAAACTGCTCCAGGTTCTGCTCCCACAGAAAGATCTGGGCCAGAGGCAGAGAACACAAAGACAGAGTCAGGTGGGCGTGTAAGGGTTCAGCCACAGGAACTAACCTTCATTGCACATAAACTTGGACATAAACTGTCACCTCATATTGCCTATGAAATCATTCCATTGTTCCATTGTCCTCATTATTCAGCATTCTAATTATTTGTATACTGTTGTATATTTTCTGTACATTTTCTGCACTGGGCTGTCTGGGCAGTTTGTCCCATTGCACCTTATCCAAATGTCTGGTTTTGCTTACCAGTATATATTCCGTGTTACTGATTGGTTATCGCTCTATGATACCACTTTGCTATTCCTGTCATTTTTGTTAATCGGGCCAATTACCCCAGAACAAATTCCCTGTACTCGGGCTGTACGTGGCGAAAAACTGGATAAAACTGAATCTAATTCTGTGGTAGTGAGGGTTTGTGTAGAGCTCCATCCTGCTTCTCTGACGCTCCCAGACTTCACGTTACGGATTAAGGACGCTGCCATTCGGCTTAACTGCAGCGCCGGTGTAGATGTACTGCCCGGGCGGAATGGGACTGCGGTGACTGTCCGCTGGGACTTAACCTATCAGTCACAGAACTGTAGAGGTCTACAGAGATAACAGGGCTGCCAGATAAGAGGAGAACAAAGCAGGATGTTGTGCAGGCAGCTAAACAAAGGCTTGGTCTGTACTTCTCAGCTTCAAAGAGGCCAAACACACAGGCTAGAATTCGCTAATGACTGTCCAGGTGGTCCCTGTTTACCGCCATAAACAGACATGAGCTAAAGTCCAAGGTTTAGGTGCGATGATGACAAAGAATGCAACAGTAAATCGCTTTCAGTAGCTGGTAATGCAACAGACAAGCCACAGATTCAGGGTGCAGTCATTTGAACCTTAAATTTGAAAAGCTTAAATTACCGGAGTTACGGCTGTGTGGGTGGTGGTGGGGGGGGGCTACACCTCCCAGTACCTGTTCCAGTATGGTCTTCCTCTTCTTGGCGTCGGTGACGGTGGACAGCTGCATGTCACCCATCTTCTTCATCTTCTCGTCCATGTCGATCTTCTGCTCCAGCTTCTTGATCTCGGAGCGGAGCAGGCGCACGGTGTCCTCGCGGTGGTGCTGTCGAGCCACCGCCGCAGCGCAGGCCGAGTGAATCGCCGTGATCCAGTTCTCCAGCTCGGTCTGGCTGGACGTCTACAGACGAAATGAGGAGGAGGGGGGATGGAGAAAGCGTGAGTGCCAAAGAGCTTACTGAGAATTCCAGCTTAAGGCGAGTAGCGATCTCAATGGCAAAGATATGCTATAAGTCACCGCTCTCAAACTTAAATAACTGAAGCTTTCTCCAAAGCAGACAGAATGAGAGATTTTTTTTTACCCAAGAGAGACACGGGAGAGAACAAAAAAAAGAGATGTAAAACGAAAATGAGAGATTGATTTGTAAGCCAGATTTAATATCGGATTAACCGCATGTCACTCATGGGCCATATAACACCGTATTGCAGGCTGGCAGTGTGAGACCTCCATCATAAGGAACACGACTCAAAATCACATCACCTTGGAGTCCATTTCCAGCATGCTTCATCTCTATTGCTTGTGTCAGTGTTTTACATGTTTCTGATTGGGTTCCTGTGTCTGAATAGCACGCTTGACAGAATGCCAAATACATTAGAGCAATCTGGATGACAAAAAAAAACCTGACAGGTATCAATCTGTGTTCCTAGAGTACCAGGACCTCATATTGTTCCAAAGGACCACTTGTTAAAACTAATTATCTCCCTTTGTGAGTATTCACAATCCTCTTCTCAGATTGTCAGCATATCAAATAGTCTATAATAAAAATAAGAATAAAGCACATGGGGGGGTTGTATTTGCTCAGGAATACTGGACAAGGACACAGATGTGGCAAGAGCAGAATCTGCATTGCAGACATGGCAGCGTAGCAGCTAAGCTGACAGGACAGAGGGTACGGACGCCGCTCGCGGTCCAGCCACCTGGAAGAGGAAGGCGTCCCCCAGGGAGTTACTGAGGCAGAACACAAAGTCCTTCTTGGGATGCTCGGGCACGGCCTGGACGATGCTGTTCTCCACCCAGACGGCGTGCTTAGGGACGCTGTTGTGGTCAATCCCAGAACGTCCATCCGTCTCGTAGAAAAACAAAGTACAAGCTGAAATATGGGACAGAGAACCAAATTATCAAGTTAGCAATGTGTCCCCCAGTCTCGACCACTGGGGTGAGACTGTACTTCAACTAGCCCGATTGGAGAGTGTGCGGTCTACCACAAAACCTCTCGTTTAAGGTGCAGAAATGGGAAATAGATCTGAGAACACAAATGGATCACACGGATCCAGCCCTGCACTTAAGGATCCACTCCTTTAGCTGTAAGCGAGAAGTTCTGCTCACCAGAAATCGAATCCAAATCAAATCACTTTACTGTCACTTGACACTTGCTAATCACAAGCCAGTGAAACACTTGTGTGCCACAAGAGCAATGATTAAGTGGCGCAAATAAAACAAGAAAACAAAATGAGAGAAGACAATAGTGCAATAGGAAGTATACAGGAAATAGTGATATACAGCATTGTACTACTAAACATTGCTCAAATTGGAACAATAGATAGACACAACAAACAGCCTTATGAGTATGAGGACGGGTGGTGGATATGGATGACAGAACGGATCACTGAAGCCATGATTCCAATTAATCGCATGTCAAAGACAGGCACTGCAGGGTTTAGTAATGTTCTGGGATAAATTAGATTACATTGTAGCAGAGGACGACATTGGGGGGAGGAGTCACACATCTCATTGTTCATGCATTGTATCAGAGTGTGAAATGTAATTACGTGGCCCTCCAGCAAAAACGGAACAAAAACTGAATTTAAACAAGTGCCCACCTTTGAGGGAGACCCAATAGCGTTTCCACTTGCGCCGGGCCGCCGGTTCTACCTTCTTGTTCTTCTTATGCACCAGGAAGTTCTTGACGGCGAGGGCGCCAGCCTTGCGCACGGTGCCCTGGACGGTGGTGAGCAGGGCGTCGGACTGGTAGGCAGAGCTCAGGGTGCCGCTGCTCTGCTCGTCGCTGACCGCCGAGCCGGCCTCCTCTGGGCACTCCGCCGTCCGGTACGAACTCATCTCCAGCTCCTGGCGGAAGTTCTCGTACACGCCCTGAATGCTGTCACTGGGGCCCGGCCCTCCACCTCCGCCGCTGCTGCTGCCGCTATCGCTACCGGCGAACATGCTGCTGCCCACCGCCGAGTACATGGAATAGGACGCCGACATGGCCTTGCAGCGCCGCGGCTGGGGCTCAGCCTCCACCACCACACCGTCGATGCCGCTGTCGCCGAATTCGCTGCCGTCTCCTGCTGTGACATCCTGCAGGCACAGATACCAGCTTGGCTCTCTGTGGTCTATCATCTACATGTGACAAATTCCCTTTCCCCGGAGGACTGAAACCGTCTGCGTAATTCCCGAATTATACGCAAAGGTGATCAGGCACGTCTTCATACATCAGAGCTGGAACGCTGTGGATCAAGTCGCATCACACGGGCCCGGAACAGGTGCCCAACCCTTGGGATGATGCGAGGCCACGGGGCATGTATGTGTAGTCATACAACCCGGAGGCCAAGGGAAGCCAAAGGGTGAGGCAGCGTCACAACACGTTAATCAAAAGTCAAGCGTAATGAGCTCTCTGAATCGGATTGCTAACTCATCCTCATTACAAAAGATCGAGCACTTCCCAGAACAGAGAATACGAAAAAAATGTTGCACTTCTGGTGACCTCTGAGTGAACTCAAGGGAAACTGAACAACGAGCCTCTCGGACGCAGGACTTGCAAGCGATTTAAGCGACGTGCTTCTGGCTATGTGAAAGTGCGGCGAGGCGTGTGGTGTGCGATGCCAGGGGAAATGGTGGGGAAACGGTCCAGATGATTTGAAATTGAAATAAGGGGGAATGTGTTTGGGCGCAATCTGATCATAATAAGTCTGTGTTTTTACATTTGACCCTTTCGGCTTCTGAGAGACGCACAGGCAGCGTAAATGGGGGGGGAGATGACTCAGCTTCGAGATTGCTGCTCACCCTCTGCAGATTGCCGCTCCCCCCCCCCCCCAAAACTGGGTTATTCACATCACATTGCATTTCACATATATAGACAAGATGGCGGAAAGTTGCAGTCCAAGGTCCACAAGGGCAAATAATACACATTCACAAAACTGCTGATGTTCTCCACAGTTGTTCTAGACCAGTGTTTCCAAACCAGTCCTTGGGGTCCCCCAGACAATCCACATACTTGCTCCCTCTCAGCTCCCAGCGCACCGGTATCAGGTATTCGGGTTCTTGACTACATGTTTAGTTCAGGTATTCTGGGGACTGGGAGGGAGCAAAAATGTGAACTGTCTGAACTGTTTTACAACCAAGTCCCCGAGGACTGTCCTGCACTGCAAATACTGAAAAGAAGCTGTCTGGAGGAATTGATTAGGCAATAATGAATACAAGTGAGAGAGCTACTCACGTTAGTGGTCTGAGCCCGCCGGACCTGCATGGTGGTGCACAGCACCCCCTGCTGGCTCTCTGACAGACAGTGCGAGCGGCGGCAGGGCAGTGTGTACGCACTGTAGGCATTGCCATCGTCGTCGGCAGGAGACAACAATTTGTTGTCGCCCTCAGCGGTCACCCTGTTGCCGTCCCGGGAGTACTTGGGAAGGCGGTGCCGGGGGGGCCTCAGGGAAGGGACCTTTGGGCTGCAGAGTCGGTCCAGGGAAGCAGCACGGTCGGGAGTAGACAGCGGCTCCCCAGTGGGCGGGGGGCTGGGTGGCGGCGGCTCGTCCACATCACCGAAGTCCTTCTCGTCAGCGGTGTCGATGATCTCCTCTGTGCTGGTAAGGTTCTCTTGGCTGAGGTCAGACAGCGAAAACTCCAGGCTGTCCTCACGCCACATGTCAGCCGACTTGGACCTCTTCTGCTTAAAGCCTCCATTGGCGTCTCCGCCAGCTTCCCGCGGCCCGTCTTTCACCCTCTGCAGGTAGGTCTCCTCCCTGGGTAGCGGTACCTCCAGGTCTGGGGTCACCACCAGTGCCTTGTTGGCATTCGCAGATGTTTCCGCTGGGTGGTGGTGAAATGAGACGGGCCGCAGGTTCATTGCCACACGGTCCACCCAGATGGGGCTTCCAAAATCTCCCAGGACGTCACTGTCATTGTAGAGGTCCAGGCCGT
The DNA here is from genome assembly GCA_026776725.1 of Gnathonemus echidnorhynchus. Classification (NCBI taxonomy): domain Eukaryota; kingdom Metazoa; phylum Chordata; class Actinopteri; order Osteoglossiformes; family Mormyridae; genus Gnathonemus; species Gnathonemus echidnorhynchus. Next base: position 15,998,758 of record JAODJU010000038.1, on the reverse strand, counting down.
TGTCGGCCAGCGACTGGGGGATGCTGGGGGTGCTGCTGGACCTGGTGCTGGTCTCCGAGTTGCGGTGCTCCGCCTTGCCCGTGGAGGCGTGCCGAAGCCGGCGTGACTGCTTGCCGGAGATGCGGAGGGACCTGGACATATGTTTGCGGGAGAGGTGGCCATGCTCGTCCCCAAAGAAGGCGTGGTCCCCATTCTGACTCTCTACGTTTCCCATGGCTCAACGTCTGCTGACGGCACTAGAGAGGAAAAAAATCACACAAAGGACTCCATGTTTACTTCAGAAAATCCGTCAAAGGTCACAAGAGGTAGGTCGTTCCCAAGGTTCCATTCTGCCTTCCACAAGCGACATTCTCCTTCCGCGTTCCCTACTCTAGCAGAAAGCTCTTTGCCCCTCTCTTCCTCACTCCCGTTATCAACAACATGGCCTCAGAGTACTCATAAGTACCACGGGAACATGTGAGCAATGCCTGAATGCTGGAAATAACTCTGACGTACAGAGTTAACGGAGGAGTGAGAACTCATGATAGAACATCTCGGACTGCCTGCCCCCACAGCCCATACAGAGAAGCCATCTGTGTTCAGCTTACAGTTTGAAGTTGACAGTTTAACACTGATGAAGAAAGAAGAAAAAGAAGATGACACAGAAGATGAAGAAAGACAAAAGAAAGAAGAAGGAAGAGAAAGACTAGGAAGAGGAAGACCAGCAACAACAAAGCAGAAACCCACTTCAATAAGGTTGTATTTAAGGCATAGATACCATTATATAGACAGAACTGTACTCTTCCTATTATCTGAACCTGAAACCTGTGGGACTTTAACCACAGCGCCACCTGCTGTCCACATTCACCATAATAGGCATGAAACATGCCAGACAGACAAACAGCAAGCGGATAGGGCCTTACCTGTGGCAGGTTAATGGGTTTACTGACATCTCCAGAATATCCGGTTTCCCTCTCTTAAAGACCACATGAAAACGAAGGGCGTGTCTCCAGGCTCTGGGAAATAAGAAAGAGAAAGCCTAATCTTTAACCACCCACATGCATCGACAAGTTCAAGAACTCCCAAAACATACCGAAGCTTCTTGGCAGGGCAGCAAAAGCCATCTTAATCTGAACAGCCCATTGGAACATCGGAGACTGGAGCATATCTGATGAGCTACTACACTCAAGACCGTCTGCAGCAGAGGAGCTTGCAAGAGCACGGTGTGACCACAGCGGGCAAGACTGTGAGAAAAACGGCAGCAACCCCACCCAGTTTTAACTTGAAGAATGGGGAACCTGCTAAAACGAGCGAAAAAGTGCGTGAGGATCGTAGATAAACTAGCAGTACTGGTGGATGATGCCCTGCAGGAGAAACACTGCTGCTCTAACTGCCACACACACACAGATCCACACTAATATTTACACACAATTTCTGCACACAAACACCCCCTCATCTTTACACACGCCTACACACCCTCATATTTACATTGACTCCTGTTTCACAGAGATACTGTCTCTCTCTCACACACGATCACACCCCAACCGATGTTCATGGACAGACCTACGACGCACCAGTATGCGTGAAAGTGCAAAACGTGGACATACATTATTTATGCCCACCTGGTCAGGACGATGCCCTTGAACGCCGTGGGCAGCTGCGAGGGGCATTTAAAGCACATTAAAGCTCTTAAATGGACGCCTGTCACATATAGCTGAACTCTCGCTTGACAGTAGTGGAATACTAAAAATGTTTGGGGGGGGGGAGCTCAGTGACCTAATTTCCACTTATCTGACCCCCGTGGTAATGGGTGATGCTCACGTCCGTGCGATGGTGACGCAGGCAGCATGTGCCGGGAGGAGATGAGCTCACCTTTGCGATGGCTGCTCACCATGACAGTGCAAACACAGTGACGGTGGCAGCGACAGTAGCGTAGCGGCCAATAACCCTTTGCCCTTCCGGGGGTTAAACACCTAACCCTGACATTCCCATTAACTGCCTATATACCTGTAGCATTCAATTAATGACATGCGCCACCTAGTGTACACACCCAGAATTACAAACCTCCCAGCGACATTTGGCTTCAACACCATGAATGACCAAAGGCAGAGTGAGAGTCAACAGTGTAAGATGTGTATGCATAAGATGGGCTAGCAAACAATGGTGGCTCTTATTAATCTATCATGCTCTTAAAATACCATCTGAACAAATTAATCGCCCCTCTGTGACCTACAAAGTCAGTCGACTCTTTGGAAACTCCACTCTCCACTAAACCTTCTTCTCAACGCACATTTGCAGGGCGCGGTGTCAAAAAACGGAGAGCCAAACATCGGGTAACATCCACAGCCAGCGTCAGCCGAAAGGTCAGATCAATGAGGAGAGTCACCCAGCCCAGTGAAGCACCAGCCTCGGGGAGAGAAAAACTGTAAACGATTTGTTTGTGCCACGTCTCTCATGGGAGCTGCAGGCAGTTCTATGCCATACCAACCCCCCCTCAAACGTCAACAGCCAAAGCACCACCTGCCCTTGGCTCAGTACCTTCCCTCCAACTAAATAAGCTAAATAGGACCCCCCCCCCCCCTCATAACTCAGGGCCCTCCTTCAGGGATATGAGCACTCTCAACCACTATGCTACCTGGTGCCCCCTTGTGGTACAACTGGAGTGCTGCTATTTCACAATATCTCATGTGGGGGGACGGGGGGGGAACGGGCGTGCTACGTCCTCAAGAAGTAATGAATTTGAAGTGACGCACTAATTGGCTGCTTAGCAAGCACTCAGATGCCTACAGCCAGAACACTAGTGTATAGCTTTTGTGCTACCAAGCTAACATCTACATTTTAAACTTTTAATCAGAGACACCCCAACACGCCCTTCCCAGTGTGGAGGTCAGTGCTACACATTGCCATAGACTCCTTCCCAACCCACAGCAACAATCTCATTTTTCCAGAATGTTTCACCTGTGCGTGACGACGACCGAGGGCCCAAAATGAAAGCAAAAAAAACAGCCGTAGAAATCACCTCCCAGGCCGCACACCAGTGAGATTAACCCTTTCAGAGCGGAAGGTAACCCCAGCCCCCACAATCCCAGACCCTTTTCCCATGTGGACTCCCCGGGAGGATGAATTCACAGACACAATAGCACCAGGAAACAGATAACTCCTGCTTCCCTGATTTAACGCCCCCCCCCTCCCGCAGGAGCTCCCTGCGGTGGCCAAAGCGACCTTCCCCACCGGCCTCAGGGTGCAGCCTTTTCGTTGTCATACCTTCCCAAACCTCTTTGTCTAACCCTGCATTACCCTGCAGGAGGATCCACCTTCATCTCCACATGGGGCCTTCATCACCCTCGCGAGCAAACCCCCCCAGGGCGTCAATGGACACAAAGAAGCTCCGCCTGAGTGGTGTGTGTCATGGTCAAACAAAAAAAAAAAGTGACCAAAAAAAATAAATAAATAAACAAACACACATAGCTAACTAAGCAACCGTGTTACCATAGTACCAAAATGCCGCCAACCCTAAAATGGCACAGAACAAATCTGAACAGTAACTGAACAAATCTGAACAGTAACTGAACAAATCTGAACAGTAACTGAACAAAACTGAAAAGAATTCAGCCATTTCAGACCTGTCTGCAGAGTATTTCATCCTGACACACCAGCTCTAGTCCAACTTCATACTTCACCTCTCCTCTCCTCCTATCCCCACAGGCGAGTTTGCAGTCCAGGTTTTAGGTTTCGATTTCACCCCAAGCCCCAGTGAGCAAGGAGGCGGGCAGCTTCCCTCTCCTGTCGAGTGGTGGGGGGAGGGGCTGGGTCTGTCTCTTGCCTCAATTTTTCCTTAGTAGATTTACCCACCACAGGACAGTGGGTTAAGTCCCTGTGCGGAGACGTATAACAGAGGATGAAAAGCAGATCTGACTAATGATGGAAGAGCAGTGATGACAGGATAAGGGGCATGTGGAATAGGTCAGCCAGCTCTTCAGCTTCTCACAGTCACTCAGAGCCAGCGGACCTGCTCTGGAGTCTCAGCTCAGTCTTCTAAATCTGATCCCTTTTCTCCTGATCTAAAAAGGAGTTCACTGCATTTTTCCACGCACATACTACACACCACATATCTGCAGATGACCACAAACTCAGAGGAAAGTTAATAGCAGTCTCAGAGAACAGCTTTCACACGTTGGAGTGGTTTGCTCGTCGCGAAAAATGGGTGTTTTTACCGCCTGGCGGTCTTCGAGCAGGACTGCGAGCCTGTTGGCCAACAGTTTTCCTCCCTCCCTAACTGACGCAACACAGAAATGAGACACAAGACGTGCCGCATTTCGCATTTACAAATGACAATTACATTCACTCACGCTGCTCTGACTCTCCGACGCACTGCAGGATAATTACAAGATTGTCCGGAATATTCTCCTGCCAGATTAATTAGGCCTGCTTAGGACCCCTGGCGTTTCTCCTTTCATTAATATCAGTGAAGCATGTCTCCTGGGGTCACTGAGGTCCAGACGCTCCCTCTAGCGGGGATGTCGCCCCCTGGCTGCGGAGCGCAGGTAAAGCGGAGTAACCGGAGCAGCCTGGCTGACAGAACTCAGGTGTTTGATAACATCGCTGCCTAGCCCCAGGACATGGCCCTCGCTCCCGCGAATGACAGGTAGGACTCTTCACGCTTTATTGGGAGAAGGCCCTCGCAGAGGTGGGGCGCCCCCCCCCCCCATCTCCCAGGCCTGTCGGGACAGGACTGGAGTTAGACAGGTTCCGGGGGTTCTGCACCTGCCTGTACCTCTCCCCCCGCCCCCAGGGCTCAGGTGGCTAATGCAACGACAATTACAGAGAAAAATAGTAAGGAGTTGCCCCACAACTGAAAGCCTGAATAATGGATATTTATGAAGAAACGAGAGAAAAGCAACAGCCAGCAGGAAGTCGCTGAAAGAGACGGAACAAAACAGAGAAATGCTCATAAAACAAAGTCAGTCTCTGAACAAAACATGGAAACACGCTCATAAAGAACCACACACCTCCTGGTCGAGACAATATCTCAGAAGCTGAAAGAGGGCGTCCAAAAAAAAAAAACAACCCAACCCTAAATGGCTCCGTATCACCTGAGGCAGCGGAGAAAATCCAAAATCTCCTCTGTGTTGCAAAAAACCTCCTTTCTGGCAGCATCCTTGCCTGGGCCGGCAGATGCAGGGTCCTGCAGAGGGTCATACGCTGAGTGAATCACCAGGAAAGAACTGCCCACCCCCAAGGACATCTACATCCGGCGAAGTACATCCAGGGTGTTTAGTATTATCAAAGAGACTCGGCGCCCGTGCCAAAAACTGCTCCAGTGGCTGTTCTCAGGTAGGCCTCTCTGGAGCCTTATGGACTGAGAGGCTGGGGAGAAGCTTCTGCTGCAACCTACACTTTTAAGTATTTTTTCAAATATATTCAGAAAACTTTTTTATCTTTACTATATATTTTTATATATATATATATATATATAAAGTCAGCTGAGTCAGCCAGCATACTCTTCCCCATGTCCCGGTGAGCGAGTGACCACCCCCTACCGGGTCAGCTCCAGGAATTCCCGAGCACGCCCCCACACCCCCCCCTCCGCGCCCTGAGGGTCTGCCCCTTTTCTGGCATGCTTCAGTGGGATTCCGGGCAGCGTGTGCGGTTACACATGGGTGTGCGGGTGGCCCGGTCGTAACTTGAAGCCAGCCGGCCAGAAGCGACCTCCACAGAGCGACTAGTGACGATTCCCCTGCGTGCCACAGACTTTCTCTGCTGCCATGATCTGTAGATGAAGCTCTTCTCCCAAATAAGGTGAACGACATCCGGCACAGCAATAACAAAACAGATCAAGCATAAGAAACAAAAACACAAACACAAAGGAAAATATGCCTCGCCACTCCCGTGACTGGCATCACAACCTGCCAGTGACACACGGGCCCTGCCCGCACGATCGCTGGGATAAGCAACACGCCACATGTGGGACCGTTGACCAATTTACCTGGAAAGGAAATGTGGAATGTCGAGATTGGCTTCTAATCACTGATCATATGCTTCCTCAGAAAAGCCCTGTCCCCCCCTTGGAAATACCTACACAAACAAGGCAAGTCTGAAATATTTATTGTGCTGACACTTTTGTCCGAAGTGACATTTATGTCCTTGTTTACGTTAAACTACAGAACTAAAGAAGTTGGTTGATTTAACCTCCTGAAAGGTCATATGTCAGACAGCCCCTGCTCATCTTCTGGGCTTTTCCAGCCCGCATCATTAACCGCTATGCCCCCCCCCTGCTGCTATTGTCTGGAGAGGAGCCCCCACTCACAGACAGATTGCAGCAGAGCCCTGCAGAACCAGGTCACTGAGAACCCCCCCCCCCTGCCAACCCCAAGTGTCACTGGCTGGGAGACCCCCCCCCCCTTCCCTCTTGGCCTTCGTG
>JAODJU010000038.1:15959083-15977823 GCA_026776725.1 Gnathonemus echidnorhynchus | reverse complement strand
ACTGTATAACTCCAGTGTTCAGCAAAAAAATAATAATAAAACAAACTGACCAAAAAAAAAAAAAAACACTAACAATAACCCACTGAGAAACAGTGACCCCCCCCTCCTCACACCAAGATCTCCACATGCTTGCAGAAGATTACTTAAACGTAGGCGATTTTTGGAACAACATTCCATGCCCCCCTCCTCACCCACTGAAAAAATTCCTAACCCCTCAAACCTTTTTTTTGTGCGCGTGTGTGGGCCTTTCCGTAGGCGCAACAATCGTGTTTATGTATATGCTTCTTTTTCAAAATTCCTGCCAGAAAATTCTTAGAGATCAGAATACAGGGTGAAAAGGAGCAGCTGGTGTGCATCGTATGTTGTGTACATTATATATATCGCACCTATATGTATGTTTTTCTTCACTATTCTGTCATTTGCCAGTTATAATTCATCACAAGTCTGCAGGGAGGTATGCAAGCAAGTATCTCATTGTACTTGTACAAATGACAATAAAGCTTTTGAATCCTTGAACATACAAGATGGATACACACAGAGATGAAAGATTTACCATTCAGCAACACACACACCGAAGCAGTACCACCAGCTACAGCAGTCATCATTTATGGGAAGATAAATGCAGATAACTGGTTATGAAACTGGGTCCTGTCATATAGACAATAAGAGTCCACTGCCCTAGTAACAGGACGCGTGGTCTGTTCTCCAGATATTTAACAGGAGTGTGGCTGCACTGATACCACTAACCGCGACTGTGCTTAGTGTGCTAGCAACGGCTCTAGACGAATGAGCGGAACTTTTGGATTTTCTGCATGGGAAATGTCACTCGCCACTGGTGAGGAACCACCCCCCGGAGTGCGACGAAACCTCTAGGAACGTCAGAAACACGGATCAGCAGAAGGCCCGTGTCCCGACCTGCTTTATAGAGACCCATCTGCGTATGTAATGAGGGAAAGAGCAGATCTGAGCAACAAAGCGTCGCTCTTCTTAATAAACAAACGGCGGCTTTTCTTGACGTTTGCCCCACAGACGCTCATTCAGGTTCACCGTGTGTTTGACTCGCCATTGACTGGCGTTCCATACAATCCAATAGCGGCCACAGATGGAAGACCAGTGAATCAGCCCCATGAACAATGAGGTCAAACAGTTCTGAAAATGAGCATAACTAAACCGTTTATTACTATGCAGCTTCTATTAACACACACCCACCCGCGTGTGTGGGAACTCCAGCTCGAGCAAAGGGGTGGATGGTATCATGCCAAAGGCTCCAAGGGCCCATTCAAGGCTACAGCGAGATCAGACAGCCACTCGACAGCTCCGGACACATCCTGGTGATGGATTGCTTTGTCCACACGCTACGGAAACTGCAAAGGAGTCCCCGACAGCCATTACGCTCCCAGTTCGATCCTGTCTGTCAATCAAAATGGAAAACTGTCACCCCGGCCCCTGGAAGTGAGAAAATTCTCCTCCTGAGAACCACTGTTTAAAAAAAAAAACTGGAAAGGTTCAACCCCGCACAAGTCCCCGTGGCACCGCAGAAGCCTGACAGTGAGATACAGTAATTACCTGGGTGTATTACTGTCCTTGGCTAGGGAGGAGAACATGTTTTGAAAGATTTTTTGGGAAGATGTCCAGCATTCGTGCAGCCATTACACAATGCGCAGGCAGTATACTCAATCGTGGATTACCCGCTGCAATGGGCTAAATCTGTTTCAATTCGCTCAAATACTTTCACCAGTGGAAGTAAAGGAGCTCCTATCGAATTCCACTCAGAAAAAAAAGGGCGTAAAAATAGTGACGCTTTAGCTTTCTCGGCTTAATCAAGACCTTTTCAGACATTGAATCAACAGCACTGTGTGTGTGTGTGTGTGTGTGGGGGGGGTGTTAGTACACAATAAGACTCATTTCAGTTCCCTTTGAAGAAACACACACACACTTAAAACACAAGTCTCAACAAGAACAGTAAACTCCTGACTTAGGAGTCTTCTTAAAAATGAAAGGGTGATTAAAGCAAAACGTGGGGAGAAAATGAATTATTCACGGTGGGAATGCTTTGAAAAAAAAAAGTAAAATATGCGCATTTTAAGAGCTCATCTGTGTTTCATTTTACAAACCTTTTTTAAAGAACAACAGCATTACACATGACATAAACCACTGGAATTATCATAGAATGACAGCGTATTCATTCATTCTACGATTTCATCTATTTCTGAACTGACGGCGGTAGCTTCACAGAGGGATGGGGCACCGGGCTTCCCCTTGGACGGTAGACCAAAAAACTCCGCAAGTCTTAGCAAGTCTCTCTGCAGGAGCATCAGAGTACTTCGCACCTGTGTGGAAGAATTTGCACGCAGATGAGATCACCTTACAGCCCCCTGGGACCAACTACAACCTGCTCCCAGGCCATTTTTCACAGGAAGCCCCCAATTTACCACCAGTAAACATTCACTGGTTTGCAGCCAGGTCTGCTAGTGCTGGTGAGTCATACTGGAATGTCACTGGATACGGCGAGATCCTGAGCACCCAACTGCCACTATGGTGCTTTACCCTCGCAAACTGTTTGCGCTTCTTTGTGGTCTCCAGGGCTGTGGAGTGCTAGCTAAACACATCAGCGTGTGCATGTGAATGCAGTGGGACTTAAACAGCCCCCATGCAGAAGGATGACATAGGTTTTTTTTTTTTTTTAAATCCCCTTCCAGTTGACTTGGCCTACCTAGACTGGGAAACCAGGTCATGCAAACAAAGCCCACCACATGCCTGTCCTGCCTACGGCCATCTCACATTCTCAACCATCTCCCGTCCAAAATCTGGCTTCTCGAAATGCCATGGGAGGTAATGTGATTCGCTTTTGGTTCCGAAAACAGGAGACTTATGACACGCAGAATACCTGGGTCCTGAATCAGACAATTTAAACCTCTAAATGTGCTCATGAGGAAAGAGGAGAGATTGGAAGAGAGAGAGAAAAAAAATCTAAATCCAACCTACTGACTCATATGTTCCACTAAACCATCATAGCTACCAATCTGGCAGGAGAGAGAAAAGCCAAAGACCTGAACTATTCTCAAAAATAAAAACCTACCTCTTGCAACCGGACTGTTGGCGCTTTTATTTGAATAACATTAATGTTTGGCATTAAAATACATAGAAGGGCTACTGGTGTATGGCTTTCAGAAAACAGCATCCCAGCAGCTAGCCCAAACCCGTAATCGCAGGCTGGGTGGCATCCCCTCAAAACCTTTGCACCAGTCCAACTTCGCAGGTGCTCTTAGGCAAGTTCTCACCCACAGTGCAGGCACTTCTGAATCACTTCCTGCCGACTAACTTTGCGGGAAGGTTGCTAGGTGACCGATGTCTAGTCAGACAGGACAAGGAAGCCCCCCGCCCCCCCATATTGATTCGTAAACAAAGGCTATCGAAATGTAGCCCCACCCACCCCAAGCACTTATTAAGTCATCTGTAACGGTGACATCGCTTTATTTACATAGTTCCGGGTACTTTACAGGCTAATAATGGAGACCAGTGTGAGGCTGTAAAAGGGGTCTTATCGCCGTTGTAAGAAAACGCACCGCTTCTATACTGTCAGTTTTTAAGTAGTGAGTAGAACAAAAAAAAAATCACCATTGCTATTTATACAGGCAAGAGATTTGACGCTCCGCTTTTTCTCCGAGTCCATTGGGAGGAACTGCAGCATTTGCATTCTGATACTTGTTTGGAACATCTGAATATTGCAAGGCGAGCTGACGTTTTCACACATCCGAAACCATTGCAGTGGTCTTGACACAGATTATGCAACATATCTGCGGAAAATGATGGAATTTTCAAAATGAAAGTATGATTTCTAAGTGAAAATACAGTGCTTGGGAAAAATAGCCATGAAGAACATAGAGGACGTGTATTTTGGAGCATATTGTAGAGGGAGGACAGTCTGACTCATATTATCTGACGAATGCCCCCCCCCCTTCAGAGCTGTGTGACTGGCTGTCATTTCTGATGCTATGTGCTTCAGTGGTTTGGAGGGGGGGTTGCAGCCCGATTTGAGTGGCAGCTCACTGCCCCTACATCTCTGCAAGACCGCCAGCTCCTCACAGCCCATAACTAAAGTGGGAACCCGGAGGGGGGGGGGGGTTACTGAACACCCGCCATCGAAACAGGCATTCATTAGGGAGCCGATTTCTGACGATATAAAGAAAGCCACACTAACAGGAACGACACTGTTTCTTTTCGAACCGACGGCCAGGTACCCGTGGGGTGGAGGGCTGAGCACCCAGCGGCATGCGGACTGTCGCCGGTCAGCGGGCGCCCGTCGGACAAAGCGCCGCATTCCCATCACACGGAGCCCCTCTGGCAGCCCGGGGCGCAGTGAACCTGCATGCCCGCCCCCAGGCGCCGCGGCGCCCCGTCATTAGGATAATGTGCCGTGAACATGCCCATTCCGAAAGGCGGGACACAAGCTGGCAGACCCGTCACTCCTGAAAACGACTGTTTACCTCCGATTCAATAAACGTACACATGTTATGAAACGTATCGTGCTCATTACATGTTTAAGTGAAATAGAGACACTAGGGGAAGGGAAATGGTTTAGAGGGCAGTCAAGGGAGGAATGATATTAAACCGTTATTAGATGGCCTTTCCACTTCTCACACACATGCATTTTTTCCTCTCCCGTGACTGACTCCCACTGTAGGGATCAGTTCACCCTCTCCACAACATGCGCTTTACCCAGCCCACTAGAAATAAGGGCAGGTAATTTATAGGGCCGAGTTCATCGCGTGTCCATCTGCAGAAGTATCAGGTACCGCGCCACATTCTCACACGGCCTAAAAGCTATTCGCTCGTTTTCACAACCAGCCATCTAAAAAAAACATATGTGAAATTACTTAGCTTGGCATTTTCCTCACCTACTTAAAAAAAGCAACAGAGTTATTATGGATAACCTTGACTACCGCTGTTTCCGTAAGCAATCGTTTACGAAAGCCGGGTTTCACGAAGCGAAACGTTACCAGGCATATGCCCCCAAAATGAGATGCTTACAGAGGGATCGCACCGGTAAAACGTAATATTTTCATGTTACTGCACTATTCTGTATTTGCTGATTGCCGTTATGTTTTTTCCCCAAGACTATCGCTTATGATTTAAGTCAGCGACGAAACGTCGTAGGTATAAGCGACGAGCCACCGCTTCTGTAATTCATATAGAAAGCATTTATTTTTGGCTCACACTCCTTATGCACATGCATACATATATAAAATGGCTAATATGTATATTCGACAGTGTGTAGGCTGAACTGAGGTTTGTCTTCCTAAAAGTAATCAAAACACATGCATTAACACGCGTCGTCACCCACAATGCATGGACTTAAAACAACCGACAGATGTAGAATTACTTGCTGTGCATGGTGACTTAATTGTGTTATAGACATGTTTTGGTATTTAAAGCGGACAATACCGTGCTATTACATATTGTTTGACAGTCCCAACGTGGTTGCAAAAACAAACAATCCTATAGAAATGTCTCTATCCCCTGGGAATATTCGACATAATGCACCGGGCTCATTTCTACAAAAAAAAAAACGTTAAGATGACAAGAGCTGAGGTTTAAGAAAGCCAGTGCCGTCTAAGTACCTTTTAATGAAACGTTTTCAAACACGATTTGGTTAATTATGCAGCCGGCGAAACGTAAAGCAAATTGGCCCGGCAGCATGTTTAATGGGACACGTGAGGCAGCTCGCCAAACTGCGCCTATCGGGCAAATGTGTTGCACCTACAGACAGACTATTGACGCGTTTATTTGCAATTAAACATCACCGATGCGCCTGCAATTTTACACTCGCTATTGGAAAACATCAATGTATCGTTTTGCACTACGAACGAGATGTCGGCCAAGGCGGGAGACTGGATGGTGCGGACACACAGCGGCAATGATTAAGCACAGTTACCTGCATTCCTGCGAAATCGCAAAAAGTCGCAGGCTGTCAGATCCGTGAGGTACGATTACTCAATTGAATTAGCCTATGAAAGGAAAATTGGTATTATGCAAGCCCTTAACTGCATACTACTCACCTGGCATCCTCATCGCTGTAATTGTAATTGCCGGCATTCGGTTTAGCAAAAGCGAAAGGTAGCGATGAGAGGCATCACCTGCTGCTACCGCGGCTTCAGTGCAGCGCACGGTCGATAGGAGCTGCCATGTTGTTTTTGCACTATAGCAAAGGGAGGAGCTGCCGGCACTGACAGTCCTACGCGCTCCTCAGCCTAGCGGACCGGCGATTCGCCCCTAGTCCAATATCAGGTTTATCAAGGATACAGTAACTGCTTTGCGTAGGAATACACGTAACGTGCATTAGCATGGACGAGCATAATGACGACTGTGATTATCTCTTGTGTACGCGGTTTATTCAGATGAAGAAAATTATAACTTTGAATGAAAATCCTCCCTCCAGAACATGCCGAGCTCCTCGTTATAGACTGTTATTGGAGACTACCCACTGTCTTCCCTTCCTGGGGGGTTTGAGAGAGTAATTTCGGGGGGGGGGCACACCGTCTGCATATACAGCTGCTCAGCCCTGGTATCAGATGTAAGGTCGGAAGACCACCAGCCTCAAATATCGATTTGAAGCTCAGTCATTACGCCCCAACCCCCCTTTTTAATTACATCGGAATTTTGAATTGTTCGTGGCTCAGAAATTCAAATGAAATCCGCACTTAAAGAAAAAAGCCAAATTTCACCGTCTGTTTGAAAATGTCCATACGCAGATTAAGAATTTTAATTGTGTCCAACATGTACGCCCGTAAGAGATGGGATAGTAAAGATAGTCAGGAAGTGGATTAAACGTTCTAGACTTGCAGTTTTCAGGATAAGCTTAACATTCATATAAAAAAAAGTTTGGTAACTGAATTTTAGGTTAGGCTAAAACCCGCATAACCTTTTGGGATAGTGATAGAACCGTAAATGTATTGATTTTTTTAAAAAAATCCAATTATTAAGCTAATAAGGCTCACATACTCCAACAGAAACAACTGAGTAAATCTCAGTCTTCCAACTTCGCGCTGACTCTGGAGTTAATAGATGAGACAAAGGTGCCCTCTAGTGTTTAACAGACGTTAATTGCGTCATTTTGATTTTCATTAAGAATGAAATACTGCCACCTAGTGTCAGACCTATAACTTAAACGTCACCAACACATTTACGATTTAAAATGTGGGGCTTGAAATTCTATGGTTATGCACTTAGCGGGTTAAGATTAGCCACCAGTAAGAATAAACGAAACAACGGCCAGGACCCACTGAACCAAATCAGTGACTGACAGTGGACACCAAGTTCACTCACATCCATTTAAAGCCCAAGCTCTAGGAGCAGGAATTATCACATGGTCATTCAATGGCCCGGAACAATTACTTGAATGTTGACATTTTGGTCCACAGACATCCAAGACTCTTCTGTCTTCAGAGACAGAATTAAAGTCTCTCACTCTTGCAATGTGCATTTCGAACTCCAACATACAAATAAATTAAAAACAACACTACAAGATCATGGATTACAAGTACATTTGGTAAAAGGGTTAACAATAGTCATTTGAAAATGAGGTGCTTAGCCAACACACTGAAAACAAGCTTTGGAAATGTGAAAAATACAAGTGATTATGCATTATGGGCCAGTTTTTATAAGTGAAGTTTACTGCGGAACACAAGCCCAAAAGCTTACAAAGAACATCTTATCAGAGGGGTACTCTACAGTGGTTCCATTGCTTCGTGTTGGGGTCGACTTGGAGGGCAATCACTGAGCGATGCCTATGACACCACAGGCCAGGCGACCGCCTGCATTGCCCGTCTTCAGACTCTCATCATCGCCACCCTTTCCCAGGTCATCAGTCTTCTCATGAATCTGTAACAAATGGGAGGGGGGACCATTTTACTGCACCCGTCTGTCAAACATGGGGCCTTTCTCAATACACACAATTCACCATACTTGTGTTCGTGTACCAGTTCTGCATCATCTCCCACTCCCATAGTCCCAATACTTAGAATGAAAGGATGGTAAAACCCCCTGTAATGTCATCCTTGCCCCGCCCCAAATATCAAGGACACATCGGCTGCATCCAAGCCAAACAAAAACAATCCCATGATTCACCGAGTCTCAAGTTCGTTCTTGGGAAACAAGTTAGCAAGACGCGGTCTTGGTGAGAACAAACTAGTCTTTGCATTCTTGGTATTGAGAAACACCCACGGTCAACCGAGAATGAGGGGGGGTACAAGGAAGATATTTCCCTCACCACCATTGTCCGGCCAATAATAGAGTGTGGTCCAGTCAGGCTTATGAGCTTGTCCGTAATGTCAATTTTGGCTACGTTATCTTCAGCAGTCACGTTTCCTAGGTCACCAACATGCCTAGGAAGGGGAAAAAAAAAAAGGTTACATACCTCAGCTAGAGCCTTTAGCAAAAAAGGAGAACAGTAGTCAGAGTGCGTGTGACTGGTATGTGCTACTGAGGAGCTTGCAGTAATAATCAGGCTAGTTTTGCACCAATTTGTGACTTCCTTCAATTAGATGGGTGGGGTAAAGCAGAGTAACAAAGCAGAGATGAGAAAGCAAGGCTGAACAAATTGTTCTTAGTCTCATACCAGCCCGACTGATGTCGACTTCCCAGAAAAATGTTTTGTAAATTATCTATGCAAGTGCAATTTATAAATCCCTTGATACCAATTTCTTCCATTCTATCTGTGGTTTAGACATCTCTTCGCAGGGGAATTTCCCAGACTGCTCTTAAACAATTTACAGGACTAAAAATTTACTTCAAAATTGAAGTGAAATGCTTTGTTGGAAGAATTATTCCAATCCATTGCAATGTGACCCATGGCATGTTGTAGAGTAGAGGGTCCATTATATAAGGGACATGAGATCAACACATACAGCAATGAACTGGGTGGGGATTATGCCACAAGGCTCAGGGCTAAGATAAGCATCCACCTTTAGTTACTATGTCAGACAAAAGTACACTTGAGACACACAGAATCAGCCGGGAAAAGGGGTTGATAAACTGGTTATTTATACCAGTGTTTCCCAACCCGGTCCGCAGGGAAACTCCAGCCAGTCCACATTTTTATTCCCTCCTAGCTCCTTGTCAGACAGTTCAGATTGGACGATCTGCGGGTCCCAGAGGACCAGGTTGGGAAATCAATCTATAATAGATTTATGATAAATGCAAGTAGGGCAAGTCTGTTCCTGTGACTGGAAGGTCGTTGGTTCAAACCCCAGCAGAAGTCACATGTCCGTGGGCCCCTCAGCAAGGCAGCAATGCTGCAACCCCCAAGGTTTACTCTCGCGCGTGCGTGCGGAGCAAGATTGGGGAGGCAGAACATTAATCCCCGTGGGGAAATTCAATGCACCACTATTCTATTCAATCTTGAAAGTCGCTATAGCACCTAGAACTCTCAATATCCAATGCAATATACTAAAATTCATTTGTAAATGCCCAATACAGTGACTACACATCAGTTACAAATTCCAGATCATTCCTCAGCAGTTACTAGAAAATCCTCTCCTGCTCGCCAGTGAGCAAAAAAGCAATGGATCATTCATACAACATGGAATGGCCCCCAAATCGATCACGGCAATGTCTGCCTCACCTGTTGTCGTCATCTGGTCCCCCATGAGTCTTGTTGTGTGGGTTGAAGTGAGGGCCAGCGCTCATGCAGCCTGGGAGGCCACAAGAAAAAGACACTAAGGCACAGAACTGAAGCAGAGGGAGACCAACATGAAGGCGGAATAATGAGGTGGACAATAACAGCCATTTTAGACTTGAGTAAGCAAGCACTGAAAGCGTTCAGCTAACCAAAAGAATTTTCCTTAGTGCTTCTTCCCAACTCATTACTGTTACAGATTAAGTGCAACATGCAATTTACAGGTTTTCTTCAAGTGCAAGCTAAAAAGTACACACGAGGACCAAGGCTGGCCACAGGGCTCACCGTTAGTGTTATCTCCGAAGGTGTGGACGTGAAAGCCGTGCAGACCCGGCGTTAGGCCCTGGATCTCGCCCGTCACCTTCACAGGAGCCGAATCATCCTGCCAAAATCATATTTCACACCACATCCTCTCGTTACAAACTCAAGCTTATCACAGGGAGAGTAAGCATTAAAACCGTACTCTGCATATCCAACTCCAGGTAAAACAGGTGTTTCAAAGAATGACGTAACCAGCGTAAACATAATGCAGCGTACACAGAGTGTACAAGTACACAAGTACATTTATACAAGTACACTTGCTCATAGAAACTGGGCGTGTACATAATGGACAATCTAAGAATCATAACAGCAACGCCTAGCACTCAGATGAAAGCTGCAGGTGGAAAATGCGTAACGAAAGCGGATCCCCAAGGGAGCAGGTAGGGAGTAAATGTCAAGCAACGGAGCCTCGGTCAGCGGCGCGTTACCCCCGTGCAACAAACGGAATTGGATTTCACTTCGCAAATGAATTGCATAATTTACTCACATTAGTTTGCACTATGGTAGCTAATACAACTGGAAATATAAAGTGTGCACATGAGGTTACGCGCGGAATGTAAATAACATAACAGATACCAACAGCAACAATTATGCTGAGTCACTATGAACTCTGCATACGAACACACACTATGCTGTATGCGTAGTCGGTATGCAGGATAACCGACTTTTAAAAAAAAAAAAAAAAAAAAAAAAAAACTTTGAAACGCGTATAGAATGACATGCATATAACTACCTGTTGCGCTGTCAAAGTCATCCGTCTATTCGCGTCCCGGCCGCAAAGGCTTCCGCCACATTGTGGGATTTAATGACCCCGTAAATGCACGAAGCCTCACGTTCATTCCCACCAGTATCGTGCGAAAAACGCGGACTTAAGACCGTCGTCACGCAAGAGAAAAATCGCGTCCATGTGCGGCCCAATATGGCCCAGTTTACAAGCAAACTGGACCAATATGGGTGCAAAAGCAATCACAGCATGTAATTTAAGCTTGCACTGCGCGATTTATACACTCCTTATTTGAAAACAATTCTTGCGTTAAAAAACTGAGCATTTTTAGCGTGAATCAGTCAGAATATTCATGTTACCATTAGTCCCGAAACTAAACTACACCGGGGACAAATCGACGTGCATTGATGAAGGGAACACTAAATAAACGTTAAGGTAAATAAAAACGAAGTATTGAACTTGATGGTAGCACCGAAGGAAAGAAGTGGTAGTACTTTAGGCCTTATAAGAGAAACGCAACATAGCATTCAGCGAAAACGCCATCTACAGCAAACAACTTAAAAATTAACGAGTCATTACGTTACCTGCTGCTCAAAAAACACAGTCCCGGAAACATCCCCAGAACCCTTAAGAACGCAAACAGCCTTCCGCGCCATTACGTCTACCTTGTCACTGCCTACAACGCAAGCGAAAGCGCTGGTCGGCAGAAGCGCAGCAGTATAAATAACTAGCGGACGGGCTGAATATCCCCTCAGCCAATTAGCGGTGAGCAAAGTGACGCCTCCCTCTCTGCGCATGCTCAGTCCCTCGCATTCAAAGTCAAGATATTATCGCGCATGGTCAGTCGGTGCCATGTTGCGGTCGCAGGTGTTTCCGCATCTGATTGAGTTTGGGTAATGTATTCAAATATGGCTAAGTACCACATAAACCGCAGACTCACAGCCAGGCCTGTCAGCTCAGTCACTAGCCAGGGAAATAGATAGTGCGTGATGTGTTCAGCTTCGTAGGCAGGTGAATATGTTGCAAAAGGTTGCACACGTGAACTACGCTTCTTGGTGAACGAATCAACCGTCCTTCAAGATTTTCTGCCCTACGTCTAAGATTCACATGAACTACGATAAGTATGGTGATCGTTACTTCACGTCTGTATGAATTGCTCATAGTGCGTTTTTTGTGTACGCGCATCCTCTCCGGATCTGACTGTCAAGCCACCGCCTAGACCCTGATTTGAATAAGCGGGTGGAAGAAACATGTATGATATTCTGTGGCCTGCCAAATTAGATATACTAAATCATTTCATTTAACTGCTATAAAGAAACGATGATGACACAAAATCGGTACGAAAATAGTTTATTAAAAACAAATCCCTAAAGCTCAAATTTTGGAGGAGATTTAATTTCATGTTTTTCTTTATTAACTTAAAAATTATAGAAACATCTCATTTCCTATGTGTTGTAAACATTTAAAGTTAAAAAACTTTACTGCAAAAGGGCCTTTTGTTTGTTTTCTTTGTGTCATTTGGATTCTATTTCTTCAAAACACAAAGGGGTGACCAAAGCTTCCCCCTGAAAACTACAAATAGCTGCTGAGCCGCATAAGCATATTTACAGCATTATTCTTTGTTGGTTTCTTTTTTGTTTGTTTTTCTTATGACATTCAAACTCAAAAATGGGACGTTTACAGGGCAGCGCTCCACGTGCCAAGAGATTCACGGTTAGATATATAGTTTTTCTTTAATTTGTACGTGTGAAGCACGTCTATTTCAACTCTAGGACTCTGTCTCCTGGGCTTTTTCTGCAGGTTTTGTCACTGCTGAGGGCTCTGAGCTCACGAGCTCTGCAGTCACTTCTGAGGGCTGGGCCGGTTGTGGTACGGGCTCCGGCTGGGTTAGTTCTTTAACAGAGTCTGCAGAGGGCTCAGTGCCGTCAGTGTCACGGTAGCGGTCGGCACCGTCCGCCTCGTCGGCCTTGTCCCGCCGGTCATCCCTGTCCCAGCGTGTGCTCCTCTCCCGTGTCCCAGGCTCACGGTCCCTGTGGCCGCTGGCACGACGCCCCCTTTCCTCCGGGTCCCGGGCACGCTCTTGCTCAGGGCTACGTCCCCAGTCCCGGCGTTCCCGGTCCCAGCCTCCCCGCTGCTCGAATTCCTCGTGCCGGTTCCCGAAGCGTTCTCGCCCCTCAGGCCGCTCCCCACCACGCCCCTCGCTCCCACCGGCGTAAGGTGGCCGTCGCCCCCCAAACCGTTCCTGATCCCTGTCCCGTCCGAAACCAGGCCGCTCATTTCTGAAGGGCCTGCCCTCTCGTTCATCAGGCCCCTCTGGGCCCCTAGGGCCACCGGGCCTTAGGAAAGGGGGCCCGTGAGGGGAGAAAGGTCCCCTGATGGGGTGAGGCGGCGGCATCCCGAAACCTCCTGGTGGAGGTTCTCGATGCATCATCTGAGGGGGGCCCCTGTGCATCATCTGGGGAGGCATGGGGGGCATGTTGGGGCGAGGTGGGTGGATGGGAAAGCGCTGCATGTGCGGGGGCGGCACTCCTGGGGGGCGCTGCAGGGGTATCATGCCGGGTCGGGCACCCAGGAGACCCCCCGAGGGCGGACCTCCTGGAGGAGCACCCACTTGGTTCCCTATAACAGAAACAGATTGCCCGCTTAGAATTATCAGCACCTTTCACGCACAAATACAACAAAATGTCCTCCTCTAGTCTTACTGAAATTTTAAAAGATAGGGGAAGAACTGTTATGGATATTTACAGCATGACTGTGACCAAGGAGAGACAGAAGGAGGTACCCACCCATTCCAGCCATCTGCTGGGGCATGCCCCCCTGGCCCAGCCCCGGCACGGAGCCATGCACAGCTTCACCACTGTTCCTTGCCCCAGGATCACTGGATGGGTTGGACGGATCGTCCGAGCTACCAGGCACGGTTGCTGCATAGGGACCAACACACATTTAAACTCAGTGGTAAGCAAAATATGGAAAAAAAAAAAGAAAAAAAAAAAACACCAGGTAAATCACACCCTGACTCAGGATCGAAAAGATGTGCCCTTTTGCTTACATGAGGGCATGTTCACGGAAGGTGGAGGGGGTCCTGCAGATCCCATTGGGGGCATGGCATTGGGCGGGAGAAATCCTGAAAGAGTAGAAGACTGGTCAACATTTGACTACTCCCTTGGGTCTAGTTATCAACCAGACTAATTCCATACTCTTGAGAAACACCACTGTACCCAGGAAGATTGGTAGGTCAGGTACCTGGAGGCATCTGCATAGGGTTGAATCCTGGTCGCATAAAGGGGGGAGGGGGTGGCGGTGGCACCCCAGGAGGAAAGGCGGGGGGTGGTAGCCCCATGTGTGCTGGGAAAGCTGGGGGCTGAAGACCACCGACGGTTCCCATAGGCTGAGCACTGGGGGGCACCTGAGTGACAGAGATGTACGTTTACTGATAATTACGTTTAGTTTTATACTGCTTATTGCCAGTCCCTGAAAATTAGAAATGCCCCCCCTGTAGTGTCAGTGGGGGGGCAGGTACGGGGGGGGGGCCTCTCCATGAGTATGTGAGCTGCTACATGTCTTTTTATTGGCTCACTGTAATGAAACTGTCAAACCAGCAACCAAAATGCATACCAGTAGCAAACAGTATACAGCACTTAAGAAATTAGCCGACATTTACACAAGTCTGGCACAGAGGAAATGGTTTTATTGCACAACCCCCTATTCTCAGTGTCCAGTGTAGCAGAGGGGGGTTAAGTCTGTAAAGCCCTGAAAATGATCATCAGACTTAACTGAACACAGTACCGCAAACCAAATCTGGGTAGACGACATCAAAAACTTCAGTGAAACTGGAGAAAGTTCAGAATAAACTTCCAAGCTGAGCAGAGAAGGCAGGTTTCTCAGATTCATTCCAATTAACACTTGAAATAACCTAAACATCCTCAACTTAACATTCAGACAGACAGCTTTTCTTCATGCCGTTTTGCAAACCAGTTTTGAAAAGCTTAAACCTTAGTTATAACAAATGACAAATCTGTTATCTGTTGTTTAATAATTAAGAAGCGCGCTATGACCTGTGAACCATACAATCCCCTCCGGATATCACTCTTTTCTCCATTTATGCATGGTGCATCCTCCAAATAAAGGTAGAGCCGCTCTCCTGGAACTATAGTTTGTCACAATTACTTACCTCTATACAGCCAGATGGATGTACGCAGCAGTTAGTGAACAGTGGTGGGTGTAGCATGTTCTTACCTGGCAAGTATGGTCTGAAATTACCAGCTCACCACCATTTCACCCATAGCAGATGCAGGACTTTTCTCACTCTTTAACAAAGTTCCACATATTTTAATCTATTTCTTATTGTGCCATCAACAGGGTCAGAACAAAACCAGTCTGCTTCCTTTATCATTTAACACGTTCCTATCATGTAACATATGATGCATGAGCTCTTCCCTGAAGCACATCTCATGTATCTTCTCAAATAGCTGTTGCTGGGAAAGGTGTCGTTTCTATGGAGATTCTACTCAGAGATGACAGCATCAACGTGTCTGCCTCCTTGCCAGTCATGGCTTCCTGACGGCTTGCTTTCAGAGTGAGTGGTGTCCTGCTGTTAAGAGGACACTGCAAGCTGACAGCCTAAGGAGAGTCCTGGTTCGGCCCCCAGTGCCATTACCAAGGACCCCACTCTGCCTAAAGATGCAAATAGAAGTGTGATTATCTCAGGGGACATTTCTGCTAAGATCGCAAGTTCAGAACCATGAAGTGGTGGGCAGTGTATGCTGAATAATATCTGCCCCAGGGTTCTGCACATCTGGTGATAGTCCTTCCCCACACCCCATACCTCATTTTAGACTTTGAACACACAGACAGCCCCCCCCCACTCCAGACCCTTTACCCATTTTCATCTGTGGACAATTTCTCCTAAATTTTTATTTCATTCATTGTCTGGTGTGACATCTGATGCAAAGTTTTAGCAGTTTAGCATTTTCCCTAGAAATCATTGACTATATCCTTCCACTGTTTGTCCATGAGTGAACTTTGGCAAGACTGAAATAAAATTCTACTTTAACTCACCTCTTCAAAGCCCATACCTCCTGTACTTTGGCCACATCACCAAGCCACAAACTTTGAAATATGCCCTCTGTTCATCTCGACCTGTAATCCGGTATGATCAATGATCTCCAGCAGACCATAAGCTCATTCTGATATTAAATGGCAGTGCTGGATTTCCAAGATGCCAGCTGGCAGTCACTCTGTGACCAAAAATGTTACCACACAAACTACGTACGACAAAAGAAGTTGTTGACCCCATAGTCGCATGGATGCCCATTTTCCTAAGGCCTGATTTTTCAAAAACATTCAGTTGCATAAGGCTTGGAAAGCAGGATGAGGATATTTCAGTTCCATAATACGTTTTTAAAAATGGTCTGATCTGTACTAGTTGCAGTGATATACTAAAATAATCTTTCAAGGCAGTTTTTAAAAACTTGTTACCATGATATACTCCAAAAGATATTCCCCCATATTGCAATGAGTAACTTTTTATTTAAGATTTCAGTGGCATAAATTGCTGTCTATTTTTTTCATATCCACAAAAATCCTGATGACTTCTCCATCCTTGCAAGTCTTCTGGGATTAAAGCAGTTTTCCTGAGAGCCTTCAGGAATTTATTGTACGACCGAGGATTAAAATCCCTCTTAGCTCTACCATGTACGCTCCAGATGTAACGACTATGTCCTCATGGAGAGATATCAGCGCCACTATTAACACCTATAAACACAGTTTATTAATAAATACTCTGAGGTGGAACCTTAATTCACAGGACCGACAGTTTCCCATGAGCATCGCAGGTCTGGGTTGAGAACCCTGCACAAGAGACATGGTGTGGGATATAGAAAGAGGGTGTGCTTGTGTTTTCAAAATGCAATGTAGACAAAACAAAGCTGAGAAATCAAACACACACCACCAAGGGCTAAAGGTGCCAAAACCAAGTGAGAGCACATTTCTTACAGCACATAAATCAGACACCCGATGTATCGTATTTCCCTGCAAAAGAAAAAATATACTGTTTATTAGTTGAGGCCCAGAGTAACGTGGGGTGGGGAGGGGGTTTCGCTTCTGCCCGGATCACCTTTAGTCAGAGGGGCTTTACCTGTACGGAGGCGGCACCTGGGTTTTCGTCGGCTTGCGGGGGCTCGGACCGGCCGTTCTGTGCCACCTCGTCCGGCTTCTCCAGGTCGTTCTGGACTCCCTTCCACTCTGTGGGATGATCCCAGCACATGGAGTCACACCGAAACACAGGAATGCCAGCGAGGGAGGAAGCCAATCAGAGAAGAGGTGCTACTTCATTACTACTGGCCATCCTGACACCAGGAGGGTGAAAATGACATCATTATGCAAGATAAATGCAGTGACCCCAAGAATTACTGGTCAGGTCAGATGAGGGGGGGGAGCATGCACAGGTACAGCACGTTGCCATGCCCACCAAGGCATGCTAAATATGGGATGGCAAAACAGACTGTCAGTCTCCTCTTGATCTTTCATTCGAAACAAAAATCCAACCGTTAACTGAAGTACAATTCAAAAAAAAAATCATAAAACAAATTTCAAATACGTGTGCCACATGCACTGGCATTATTTAATACTTGGAGTATGTACCCTATGCCAAGATAACAGCTTTGGGACTTTGAGTCTCCAGTAATGCTTAATGAAGAAGGAGATCACATGGCAAGGAATCCGAGACCATTCCTCCATACAGAACCTCTCCAGATCCTTCAGATTTCAAGGTCCTCGCTTGTGGACTCTCCTCTTCAGCACATCCCACAGGTTTTCAATGGGGTTTAGGTCCAGGGACTAGGATGGTCATGACAACACTTTGATTTTGTGGTCAACACTTATGAGATAAATTTCAGATGTGTTCTGGATCGTTTTCCTGTTGGAAAACCCAATCACGGCCAAGTTCAAGCTTCCTGCCAGAGGAAGTCAAGCTTTGATGCAATACCTTGCTGATACTTGGTGGAGTCCATGATACCCTGGGTTCTAAGAAGTGCTCCAGGGTCTTGGAAAGAAAAAACAGCCCCACAATATCCAAGGCCGACCACAACTATTCACAGTGGAAATTAGGTACTTTTCTGCACGCCTATAACTCGCTATACACCAAAAATGGCTCTGGTTTTTGCTGCTAAAAAATAGAGATGCATGATATATTGGTTTGTGTATCGGTACTGGCCAACGTTCATTAAAAACCAAGACGTCGGCATTGGTCCGAACTGTAAATCTTGGTTTACGCTGCCAGCCAGTATTTAGACTTTAAAGTTAGAAGCTGCTTTCCCATCTGCTGATGCTGATATTTTTACAAGCACTAATTTAGTTTAAAATTGCTAGTGATATACTATGTAGTAACAGTGGACCAGCAGGTGTTATGCAGGTTTGTGTTTATGATCTATAGCTCCCCCCCCCCCCCAGATCTTCAGTTTAGACATACTGCAAATGAGACTAAAGGTCAAAGTTCAAAATCAATGTACTGCCCATCTTTTTCCCCCACATGCTTCTGTTTGCTGGGTACCTCCATTCTGAGGACTGGGATATACTGCTCATCTTGCATATGACATTTTGCCTACTACATAGCAAACAAGTATGCAATTCTGGACACACCCTAAGGAAATCTAGTCTGTGTGCCGCCTCATATTTATAGCCTAGTGAGTCATGGCCAAATACTTAAGTGTTTCTAATCACTCAGATGAACTTAGAAACGTGAAATTATGAGTAGGAATATACTTCAGTTTGATTTTATATGGCTTTCTAGGGTGCCAATAATTGTAGCACACGTATTTGAGAAAATGATTTTTTTCTCCTTTCAAATAATTAAGTTCAACAGAAATTTTTAACAGTGTGAATAAAAGACCAAGAGGATACATACATAAGACAGACTGTCTAACATCTCATTTTGCTTTTTCGCTTTTATTTAGCAAGCGAGCCAATATTTGTGTAGGGTGCAGCGGTAGAGGACGGCGGGGGGGGGGGGGGGGGGAAAAG
>JAODJU010000038.1:15948583-15958983 GCA_026776725.1 Gnathonemus echidnorhynchus | reverse complement strand
GGGGGTGGGGGGTAACCAGCGGGACAGATACCTGGGCAGAGCGTTTCACCATCCAGCATGCCTCCCTGGCAGAAGCTGTCCAGGTCCTCCAACTTCACTTTACTCCAAGGTATGTAGGTGACGCCCAGTTCCACATCCCAGTACTGCTTGTACTCTGGTTTAATGCCTTTGTTCAGGGCCCACGCAATCTGGCAAAAGGACACCGGGATCAGAGGATGAGTATGCAGGAATGCAGATGTCAAAGTAAACACACAGCGTCCTGTAACACCATAGACGGTGATGCCTCATCCTGCAAAGTACTGGAACTAGAATTGAATGTACTATCAACTGTCGCCACCTGCTGGCTGGTTGTATCCCTGCACTGACATAGTGACACACTGCCCCCTACCTTAATGGCTTTCTGGTTTACTTTGAAGGAACCCCTACTGAGTTTCTGTAGGGCCCGGAAGGCGTCCTGTCTGTGGACCATGACGATGTACGCACAGCCCCGTGGAGGAATCATCTAGAGGGACAAACGGTGCAGAGGGGTATTAGCAATCACGCTCACCTCAGCAGACGCATCAGCAGCTACCAATGTGTGTGGAAAAAAGGCGACAAGTGAAAACTACAATTAAAACTGTGCAGCGAGCTCATTTTGCCATGCGGTGCTTTTAAAGGGAAACACCCGACCAAATTTAACCAGGTGAAGCCAGTCCCCCGGCCCCCTCCAGAGCCGCGACTCACGTTGATGGACTCGATCTGTCCAAACTCCTCCAGCAGACAGGCCACATCCTGCTGTTGAGTGCGCTTGTCCAGCTGGCCAACCCACAGTGTTGTACTGCACACTGGGAAAAGGGGGGGGGGGTATTAAATCACAAGGGTGACACCAGAGTCCTTTCAAAAGGAACGAATGGCCGCTTCCGAATCAGATTAAACGGGAAATAAACGACAAAGCGTTGGGCTGACGCACCGCTGAGGGTCTCGTTCTTGGTGTGGGGTAACCCCTTAAGCCGTCGCTCCCTCTCTCTCTCCCGCTCCCTCCTTTCCTGGGACCGCGAGCGTGGCGAGTGGCGCCGGCGGTCTCTGGACCGCGAGCGAGAGCGACGGTGCCGCGACCGGCGGCTTCGCGAATTGGACCGCGATCGCCGTCTCTTTGGCGACCTGCACCCGGGGCGGGAGAGGGGCATCAGTGACGACAGACCATGATGTTCCACTCAACGAGATTACATGTTTTTATGTTGCTACCTGGAGCCTGAGTGGGACCTCGACCTTCTGCCGTCTGGTCGATGCTTTCCCTCCATCTGCGGGGGGTCTATATCCATGGAAACATCCTGAAAAAAGGAAGACTAACAATTAATACACTTCTGCTTCATGCCTGTGACAGTGACATACAGATATCAGCAAATGGTGGTGCAATGTTTAAAAGCGCAATACTTTGTTATCGAGGGCTTAACTTAAAAATAAATACTATAAAGCAGCGTTTCCCAATCCGGTCCTCAGGGAGCCGCAGACAGGGCACATTCTTGGGGTGAATCAGTTGAGGAGGAACAGGGTAAGAAGTAGGCTGGGGCCCCCCAGGACAGCAGCTGGAGACCCCTGCTCTCGGTTGCCGACTGCGAACTACACACGATAGGCTTGGATTTGGGAAGGGTGATGCACGGGATAGGAACTTGGCACAAAGGGTGTCGAACATCTTCCCACTCCATCAGGCTTATACAGCCAGGCATTTTTGGGTTGTGGGGAGAGCAAGACCCTGTGCAAGTCGCGAATGGCCTTGGCTAGATAAGACCTCCCCAAGCCGGACTCCAGAGCACCAGCACAAGGCTGCCTAACACTGGAGGACCAGGGCCATCAGATAAACAAAGGCCCAGACAGAGACAATTCCCTCTCTATGTGAGCTGCCAATTCTGTACTTAGAGTGCCTTAGGGCTCTTTTGGGCTACGGTGAAAGAGAAATGCTTTAGAGGGCTCCAGCTGAGGGAAGCCCCCGGGTTGGTGGAAGGTAGATACCTGCATCGGATGGACCATGTGCTGGCCGTAGGCCTCGTTTTGTGGAGCGTACACCCCGGGGAAGCCCGGCGGTAAGCCAGAGCCGACTGGCATCTGCTGTGGAAGGAGGGGCTGGCTCATCTGTGACATCATCCCCGGGTAGGCCTGGGGGTGCATGAGGCCGAAGTTCTGGAGCTGGCCGTTCGGAGGAAGGGCGGCCTGCTGGAGAAGAGCGCGGCAGTGAGGGATGAGCAGCAGATCCACGCAGGAGAAGGCAGCCTCAGAGTGGCAGCGGTGAGCTTTACCTGGTGTGCGGGATCTTGTGGCATCCCCAGCATGGGGCCCTGGAAATGTTCCATCTGTGACGTCTGCGTGCGGATCTGAGTGTATGCGGCTTGCTGTATGTTCTCATGGAAACCACTGCGGAGATTGGAAAAGCACTGGTTAAAGACACGGCCAGCCAAAGTACTTTCGAACTATTGGTAAAATCAGGAAGTTGCAACAACGTTTTAAATGAATTTATATGCAGTTTAACAGTAATCAGGTGTGGCACGACTTAAGGGCAATAAACATAAAATAATGCACTTATGAAGGAGATACTCACAAGGGAGGCATGGCCGGGGCACTGGCTGTCGTCATCGCCGTCACCGCTGTCGTTGCGGCTGTCGTTTCCTCCTTCTTGGAGTCCTCAGCACCATCGGGCTCGTCATCATAGTCAAATCGGTCCAAGAGCTTCTGAAGGGAGAGAGAGCAAACCAGTAAGCCGCATGAAAACAGCCGCCCAAAACAGTGTCTCTCAGCCGAGTGCTCAGGAACCTCTAGACGATCCACATTTCTGCTCCCTCCCAGTTCCCGGTAGGGAGCGAAGAGCGAGCAAAAACGAGGCCCGGCTTGAGAAACACTGGTCTAGAATGATCCAGAAGATCCCCAGATGAGGCCGAACACACTCCAACGGACCATCATCTACAAAGGTAGACATCACACACGTAGCAGCTCCCCAAGGACCACCCTGGCACCACCTTATCAAAAGCAGCCTTTTGTTCCACGGGCTGGGCAGCCATGGGGGCGAGCAGGGGATTGTGCATGTGGGGGGCGAGCTGGCCCCCCTGCAGCTGGGCCACGAGATTGTTGTCCAGGGCCGGAGACTGGTTTTTGCCTGGCTGTTGGAACGTCTGCAGCATCTGCTGGAGCTGAAGGTCAAAGGAGGCGCGGCGTTAGCGAGAGGTGGGGGTGGGCGGCTCTGCTATTAAAGTGACAAGGGGCAGCTCAACGTCCTTCTCCATACACAGCTCCAGTAAACAGCACCCCAGAAACGCAGGGAATATGCGCTACGACATCCCCCCCAAGGATGATGAACATCACATCAAGCAAGCACAGACAGCTAACTGAACTACACACTATCCTGCTGTATTAGTTAGTCAATTTAATGCCATAGTCTTGTCTGTTTAAATTTTCTAAAACCTTGACCAAAAAATCATGCAAGAATTCTAATGTACTTGCACTTCTGTGCAAATGGCAAATAAAGTTTCAATTCAATTCAATATATACTTCTTTCAAAATTTTGGGATAGCAGCAGACTATGGCCACTCAAAAATGATCACGACTATTTTGGCCAATACTGAGATCACGATTACTCACAGACTGTGGAAGTATCATGCATTTACTGAACTTTGGAAAAAACGTGTCTGTGGATTTCCTTGAACTCTAAATATAATTTGACTGAGAACCAAACAATTAAAAATTACGATTAACTGCCCAGCCAAGTTTTCGTTACAGTAATTCTCATCTTAATTACGGGTAAAAAGTGCAGTACCTTCAAATGCACAGAGGATGAATAATCTGAGGGGGTGAAAATCTGAATCTGACACAGCTACAGCAGTTTGAGTGCGTGTGTTGGGGGGCACTGCCAGCCGCACGGGTCACCACGGCGACCAGCCCACGTGGCGGACTCACCTGCTGGCCCTGGGAGGACTGGAAGAGCTGGGCAACAGCAGCGAAGGCGTCAGAGTTCTGCAGCTGCGGCACGGCTGCCACGATGGAGTTGGCAGTGACGGCGGGCAGCGGGTCGGAGGTCACCTTCACTGGAGTTGGGGGGGACCCTGGGCAGGGAAGTGCAGAAGAGAGTTAAAAAAAAAAAAAAAAAAAACAGAAGGAAGGAATGAGGAGGAAAACCAAAAGGAGAGAAAAGGTGAGAAAGGCAGAAGAAAGAGGGAACAATAGGAACAGAGGGGGACAAAAAATACTGGTCTATTTTTAAGCTGAAAGCTGCATCGCAGTCTGCGTTTGAAAGAGGTCTGGAGACCCGCTGAGCCTACCTCCATCCGGGCCTTCGTGGTCCACATCCGGCACAGAGGCACTGCTGCTGGAGCCCGCAGCCATGTCCAGCAGGGGCTGGATGATCTCGATCTTGAACACGCCATTCTTCTGCCACAGGTTCAGCACTCGCACGATCTTACTCTGCGACACGGACAGGGCGAACATCACTGAGCAAGATCGCTTGCAGGAAAGGAAAAAATCACCCCCTTTACCATAGAAAACAAATATTTTATTAAGTTTCTACTTCTCCCCCCAACACTGTCCAGCCCCCACATGAGCACACTGGCAGCCTACCCTGTCTTCAGTGGGACACAAGCACAGATTCTCAAACGTTCCTGTGATATTTTTGGTGAACCGGGGCCCAAACACGTCCTTATCAGCCCCGAACTGGTGCCGGGACTGTCGTACTATGGAGTCCACCACGTAGAGACCAGGAACCTTGTACTCCGGTTTGCACTGAAAGGCGAGTAGCAAAATGAGGGTTTTCACCCAGCCACAGATCAGCCTGGTGTCCTGAAAGCTGGCGGATCGGAACTCTTCTGCTACACCTTCTAATACAATACATACCATGAAGTGCTTCTGTAAAATACCAAGTCGTATCAATAGGTAAAACCTTAAGCTCTATAAGACCAAACAATTTTAAAAAGCTTGAGAAAGCCGTTCAATTCACTGACATTGACACCTTATATCACGCAGATATTAGGCAGCTTTTTTTCCATCATATCAAAGTCATGTGAAGTATATGTAATGAAAATGTCAAGAACTCTGCGCACTAATGTGCCTGTCACGGCCAGCGCATTCACTCCTCTAAGCACTGAACACAATCTGACTTGTGCTTTAAAATGTGGAAAAGGGGGGAAAAATGTCTCCACTTACTTTTTTGATGAACTTTTCAACTATCTGGACGACGTGCTTGTACAGCTAAAAATAGAAAAAAACGTAACTTCTGACTGTAAACTGCACCATTTTTAAGGTTAATGTGTATTTTCTGCTATTGCACAGGGGGGCAAACAACAATTGTTTACATGATCCATGCATTGCTGCGATTATGCTCTTACCTTGATGGCTTTTATGGCTGATTTTGTTATCGAAATCATCTTCGCCCGTGAAATAGGAGGTTTCATGTCCATTAAGGAGAATAACTGCAATAAAGAGAAGGAAAAAAACTCAATGTCATTTGCCTCTTAAGTGAATGCAGCTCTCGTCTGCACTGCCTGTTTGCTCTTCCCTCCCAACTAAGGGATCAGATACTTCCTGGCTGTGAGTGTCAGAGAGGTGCTGGTAACATAAAGCAGGCTGATATCTATCCAGGGAAGTCTTGAAGTCGAGCCTACATCCCCACAGTCACCCAGCTACACGGAATGACTTAACCCTGTCTACCCCTCATGATCCTGTAAGTCTTGAGTTGAAGAGCCCATTCTGGCTCTTGGTCAAATCACAGTGAGGCTACAGGTTTATTGCTACAAAACCGGCAGCTGGTGACCCTACATGTGCTGCAGTGTGTGCTGAAAATGGGCACATAGGTACACAACCATGACCTTGAGAACCTTACGCATCTGGAAGTTCTGACTCTTAGTTGCGATTTTTGGAACAGTTTGGTAGCTATTGACCCGATTCCTCTACTAACATGAGCTTGAGAGACCCCTTATTCCCACCAAACAGCAGACACCAACACCATGAGCTCAACACAAGAAGATGCTGGATGTGCATGAGGGAAAATTAACACTTGACAGGACACACACAGGTGACAAACTGACCCGCTCACTTGCACGACAGCCTTATTCACTGTGGATACCTGAATGCTTTCCTTTAAATAAGCATTCTACTTGACCCGTCTATAGCCCAGAAATTGACCTGGTTATAAGCAGTTATAAGCATCTGGATCTTTAAAAACAGGACAGCTGTAGAAATAAAGGAAACCGCTGACCTCATGAACGATTAGCCCAGCGCCGACTACGCAGATGAACAAGCGCTCTCCCATTGGACACCACAACATCCACTTCACATCTCTTTAATGAAAACAAACTTCCCCGCGTAGCCTTGGAGACGGCAGCCAGCCAATGGAGTGGTGGCTGCAGCAATGGCTGAGGTCGAAGGTCGGGGGGAGGGGCTCATGCACCGTCCTAATGCTGTGATGTCAGCAGAGTGGCACACAGCTGCTTTAACTATGCCAGCACTAAAAATACAAGCAGACCACCCTGCGATCCTTTATTCGCCAATCGGGGATTAATCCAACCCCCAATCATGAATACAGTAGGACATTTGCTACAAGGACATGTTAAACGGTTCACTGCCTCATGCCTCTACAGGCAGGAAATATATCTCGGGGTGCAGAAAACAGGGCAGAGCCACTGGATGGTTAGTCTTTAAGATGGCCCAGGAATGCAGAAATATGAAAACCCTCAATTAACATTAATAAACTACAGCCGCTACCGGAAGGACGTAGGTTCTAATCCTGAGAAAAGGAAAACTCCATTGTTCAATTGTTATCTAAGATATATAAAGTACCCTAAACCTTTGGTCCAGTGGTTCTCAACTTGATTAGTCTCAGGGTTCCTTAGTCCAGTGTTTCTTAAATCAGTCCTCAGGGACCCCCAAACAGTCCATGTTTTAGCTCTCTCCTAATTCACCCAACACCCAAATTCAGGGTGACAGCTGTCAACCACTGGGGTGCCAATAAATCTTGGGTGATTTTAATTCATTTTTTAGAACATCACACTTGCTGAAAATTATTATGCAATGTATTTTTGGGGTTGCGACCCACCAGCTGAGAAACACTGCCTTAGTCTGTACAGAGATTTTCACAGATGGGATAAAGTAACGCCCAAAGACTGTATTCTACAGTCCCAGAATGCACCACACCTCCCAATGCAAATCACCTGATACACCACTATGGCCATCACCACAGAATGGCAGTATAGCTGTACACTGGATAGTTTGTTAGGCTTGACAGTCTTTGAACCAACCAGACTGCCAGCCCCTGAGCAAAACACCTGTAACCACTTCAGTCAGTGGGGATCGCTGTTGGCTCAGCATACTGTTTGCTCTTAGTAGATGCAACCGTAGTTGAAACGTGTTGGAGATGTGCTTCACTTCTGCACAGTTGCAGTCCACAATATATCCCTGTTTTGGCTCTTAAGTTCAAAACAAAGTAAAAAAAAAAAAAAAAGCATTACCTATAAATCAGGCTAATGCTGTTTGTTTTTCTTTAAATCAGACATGTGTGAAATGACTGGGGGAAAATGCATTTTTGTTAGTATTGCAATGAACTTTTAAAAACTAGCACATATTGACTTGGTAAGTGCTGCTAGAAAAACTCACTTAAGGTTTAGTGTGGAGACGTTGCTCTGCCAAGCGAGTCCAGTGAGTTTTAAACTCCCCCACTGGTTTATGTTGCCAGATTTGGCAGAAGCCAAAGCTAAGTAGGTTCATCTAAAAGTACAACAGTGTCTGCTGAACCACTAACCACATTACACACTCATTTAAAATCATCCCTTCAGCTGACGCTTTACCCCCACAGTGCCACCAGACTCCATGACAGTCCTATCTTCAAAAAAGTCACGCAGGGTCACAAACATTTTGTACACTAATATTAACCATGCCAACGTGCAGTGAAGTATACAGCCCAATTACTTAACATGTAAAGCAAAGATGCACATAAAATCTACCAGTTACACTGGCCACTACTTCACATGCAGTAAAGAGTGAGAGGAACCAAACTGAGAATGGAAATAGAAAGCAGCTTGAAAAGTGAGAGTTTTGGTGAGTACAAGGATAACTCCCCCCAGGAAGAAAGACGAAAAAGAATAAAATAAAAGTAGAATAAAAGTACTTATATAATAACCAAACACTTAAAATCTGACAGAGAATTTACACATTTGCTTTTTAAACGCCATTCATTCATTTTAACAGTGACCTTTGTTACGTGCATCTTTCAGTTGCAGAGCAAGGCTATAAAGGAGGATCCCTTTGAGGGTCGCAGACACAGAGCTGCAGAAAGGGAGCCCACAAAACTAACACTAAAAATCAGTGGGAATTAAGACACTACGAGCGGAGGACACAATCCCCACTGGAGCCTAACATCCAACTTTATCACCAAAGCCACCTACACGCATCATCAACATAAGGGCGCATTTATTAAGCAGTCTTATGCCATCATACATGAATGTGAATATTTTACAGAAAAAGAATGCACTTTAAATATGTGTTACTTGTTAATTAAGCTGCAAAGCAGATAACCATGCCGTCTGTAACCACCTCTCTTAGCGGTCCAAAATAACACATTTCCTTTTTAGTTTGAATAACCGACCAAGAGTTACAGTATGCGATCCCCGAGAGCTCTCAGCTCGCGTGGGATGGGGGATTCACACCCCCACCGTACCCCTGCTCCTTAACTAGTTAGCCGAGTTGTTAACTATCTAGATAGCAAGAAAAAAAAGGTAGCTGCCGCCTTGGTAACGCCATACATGCCTCTAAATAAAATACAGTTAGCCGGTTAGCACGGCGGCCTGTCCCACGGCTTGGTCTAGCATTAAAGAGTAAGCTTTGGAAACATAAACAAAACCGTAAAAGTGCGGGAGCGGAGAAGGAACGGACAGCCGGGCGACACCCACACCCAGCCCGGCCGGCTCCCACTGGCAGCGCGGCGCCTCACGCCGTCATTGGCGGCGCCGTTGGCGGGGTCGGCCGAAACATCCGGCCGCACGGAAGCGCACTCCCGCAGCCGTCTGCGGGACACGGCCGTCGACCTAGTCCCTCACCGAGTGGCCGCCGGGGAAGCTTTGGGCGCCCCTGTGTACGTCCAGCAGCGCGGCCTGGAAACGTAAGTCCGGTCCGCGGCCTGGAAGCGAACACAGCCGCCTCGGAGGGGGCGAGTTCACGCATCGGGAAGGCGCTCAAACGTGCTCATTTAAAAACGGATTTACCTCCTGGTTGAATGCGTTGACGGCATCCATAGTCTCCCGTCGCAGCAACTTCCTCCTTTCCCGTCCGACACCCTGTTACGTGCAGTGTTTATCCCCGGACAGGCCGGTCTAACATGTCCGCTTCCAGCAGCTCTCCGGAGCAGACGGTCGGCGGGTACGGAGAAAGGCGCGGAGCACCATGGGATTGATGCAGTGCCGTGCGCGGCGGCAGTGTGGCGCTGTAGCGTCGTTTTTGTTACGAGTCCCTGTCCAAGCCAAAAGCTGTATATCCCGTTTCTCCGCTCAGTATTCAAAAATAAACGAACATTTGTAGTCTGCAACTGTACTATACATATTATGTATATCTACTTATGATTTGCATTTCTTAGCATGTCTTGTGAAGTTAAATGAATGGGAAAATAAGTTGTATACCTTAATTATAAATTGATGCTAATAATATTTCTAAATAAAGAAAATCTGTTTGCTTCAAATAAATATTGTGCTGAAGTAGGTTTTCTGTATAGTCTAATTTTGTTTAGACAATAGTACACAAAGGACACGGAAACGGGAAATTGGAACAATAATACACTTGTGCTTGTAGCACAAAATATCGTACCTAGATGGCGTCATCTTCCCGTTTTGAGAAAATGATCAGAACGTTTTCCTTTGTGAAATGCGCCAGTACCTAATACTGTATAAGTGTGGGGATTTTAGCACCATGGATCTTAAACGTTCTTATCAGCCATCAAAACAGACAATGTCTGCAATGAATTGCCGTGTGGTCCGACGTTACACGCAGCTCAAATCACGTAAAGCCCACTATCAGTTGAGGGTCAGACTGTTTCGTAAAAGTCAGTTGTGGACATATTGGGGAAACAACAATGATTAAGCACGTGTACTACAAAAAGCTTGTGTGCATCGTATACGCTATGAATATGACGGGGCCTCGGAGTGCTTTCGGGTTATTTATGCAAGTTCCAATTAGTTGTTCCAGTGTAAAGGCAGATATTCGGTCTCGGGCCTTAGTTGCTGTTTAATGATGGAGTCTGAAAGTAAATGGAGAAATAAACCTCAGAGTGACCTACATGCTTTTGAAGGTACTAACATATGTGTCAGTCTGTTGATAGATTTATAAGTACGATTGATGTTCATTAAGACAAATGAAAAAAATATATATATTATATGTGTGTGTGTATGTGTATATAGCCTAGG
>JAODJU010000038.1:15931694-15945953 GCA_026776725.1 Gnathonemus echidnorhynchus | reverse complement strand
GGGGGGGGGAAGGGAAACGCGAGGGGGTGGGAATTCAGCACATGCCGTTTGAGATATGTGAATACATCTAACCCAGTTTCCGTCAGCCTCTTTGTCTGAGGAGAGGGAACAACAACGTGTCGCCCGGTAGCCTGTGCCCCTCCCTTCCAGACCGAGCCCCCGCCCAGTCCCGTCGACTGTAGCAGCCGCAAATCTGGTAGCATAGCTTGGTACTGGAATGTCTCATCGATGTCTTAAACACCTTGTCAAGGTGGGGTCTTGCAGAGCCTTCCATCGTTTTCTGTCTGCCTGCCCCTTCTCTCATTCCATCGTCCTACAGTCAACATAAGAGCGCTCTTAAGACCATGAAGAGTAAATGGCTCGGATCAGACGGGCAGTGAATTGCAAGTGTCTGACCCTCTTGAGAGATGAGAAGACAGATAGAGTCAGGAGTGGTGGATTATTTCCGTGAAATGTCACTGTGTGTGTTTAACTGGCTGGCTCATATTAAAATGACATTTAGGTGAACACCTGTAAGTGGGATGATTTTTCTTTTGTTGTGATGCCTTAGGTTTATTTTGTGTGTTTGTTCAACCCTGTTTGTCTGGGGCATCCACGTGTGTTGGGTGGACAAATGGGCTGAGCAAACAAGCCATTTGGGGTTCCCTTCAAAAGTGATGGAGTAGACTGGTAGTCAGGTCAGTTTGCTTTTCAACATAAACCCCACCCCCACCTCTTCCCAATGGCCGTGTGCATGTGTGTATGCACAGATACACACACACACACACACACACACACACACAAAGACATTAACCCTGCGAATTCCCTGGTCTATCCTCAGGCTCCCCTTCCAAAGAGTTTTGCCGCTTTTTTAAGAGAATATGGAATAATGAATCCATGGCTCTAGACACTTGACGCTGGGCAAAGCCGCAGCGTCTCTCTTTCCCATTGGTCGGTTCTTTTGGCCAATCACAGGCTGTTTTCACGCTGGCCAATCACAGAGTGTTTACATGGAGGCCACGCTTACACTATTGATCGATGAGGCGTATCCAACCCATGTTGCCATGTGTACTGTCTGTTTTGCAAACCTGGCCTTTTTCGTCTTGTAGTTTTAAGGAGAAAATCCTGCACCCCGGGTCATTAAATTTTCAGAGGGCACGCCATCTCAACATCCTGTCTTTTTCTCTTTCCTCATTTCTCTTTTAGGTGGCCGTGAAAGTGATTGACAAGCGGAAGGCAAAGAAGGACTCGTATGTGACAAAGAACCTACGCAGAGAGGGCCAGATACAGCAGATGATTCGTCACCCTAACATCACGCAGCTCCTGGACGTCTTGGAAACAGAGAACAGTTACTACCTGGTGATGGAGCTGTGCCCGGGCGGAAACCTCATGAATCGCATCTATGAGAAGAAACATCTAGAAGAAAAGGAGGCCCAGAAGTATGTCCGACAGCTGGTCATGGCTGTGGAGCATTTGCACCGAGCAGGCGTGGTTCACAGGTGAAGGCCTTAACACGTGCAGCAGATACATACTGACACTGCGTACACTAGCAAGCTTACACACAAACAGTCACATTGCGCAGGCTAATTAGCAATAAACACTACTTTCTGATAAGTGCAAAAATTGTCATCGTAACTTACACTATTTAGCTTCAGCAAACAAGTCAGGAGTCTTGGTAAAATCTTGTTTCTCTCCACAACCACACCAAGCCCTACTGCAAAAAGAAACACTTTATGCAGTTATTCAGAATCTCCTATGAGCCGTGAATCGGATGGGGTGATTTTTCAGTAAAGGATGAATCACTGAACCTGGTTTTAGACAGTGTTCCGATACAACAACAATCCAGTGCTTGTGAGTGAATGTAACAGAGGACAGTGTTTCCTTTGTGCAGTGTGCAGAATCGCCTCTCACATCCCACCCTACCTCATTTTGAAGGCTATGTTTGTTGCAGCCACAGCATCGTTTGCTCCCCCCAACATGCTCTGCTCTGTTTGGGATTCTGTCGACTGGAGCAGACGATCGTCCTGGCAGTATTTTGGCTGGGGGGGGGGGCATCCAAGATCCTTCCATTCCTTCTGGGAAGTAGAGGTTTAATTTTAGAAGCCAGCAATTAAAGACATTCAATTCTAGACTGGATGTTCCACATTGCCAATGTGTAAAGAATGTTCTCAATTTTAAATTGGTAGAGAAGAAACGCCTAAGTGTTATGGTTTTGTTAGTGTCAGTTACAGATAGAAAACAGACAGTTCAAAATGCAGGAAAAAATGCATCTCAGCACTTCCACAAAGTGAGAAGAAAATTATCTTTGGAATATGTGTGCATGTGTGTATGTATGTGTGTGTGTATGTATGTGTGTGTGAGTGAGAGAGAGAGAGAGAGAGAGAGAGAATCAGCAACACAGGTAAGGGATACAGGAATGCCTTGGTGTTCTACCTAATGTTGGTTTCGGTTGGGTTTCTGAAACTGAATCAGTCCTAAACAGGGAAGCATTTATTGCCTTATACTGAGACACCCAGGATGATAATGACCCTTCTAATGCGCATCCCTATGTTTCTTGCAGAGACCTGAAAATAGAAAACCTCCTGTTGGATGAGAACAGCAACATAAAACTCATAGGTAACGCAACAGATTGTCTTTCATTAGCGGCCTTGGAAAGCCTTTTATTTTTTTTTAAAATTTCATTACTTAGTTCAGTTAGTCGTGTTTAAAGACTAAGCTTTCAAATCTGTAACTGGAGAAACCCTCAGTAAGATCCAATTAGCAGTATTTAATTGAGAAAGAATGTTTGGTCGGGATGCGTGCCCAGTAAGCAGCCCATTGAAACCTAACGTCTTCTCACATTTGCGTTAGACAGACAGCAGATAGCAGCCACATTTTACAGCGTGTGTGAACTGTGGCAAACAGGTTCAGCACTAAACACTGGAGCCCTAATTGCCCATGAGAAGTGGGTTGGCTTTAGCTGATGAGTCATCCTGCCATTCTGACTGCTCTCTTCCCACCTCTCTCTCCTCTCCTTAACGAAAGATTTCGGACTGAGCAACTGCGCTGGAATCTTGGGCTATTCTGACCCCTTCAGCACGCAGTGTGGCAGTCCAGCCTACGCCGCCCCCGAACTGCTTTCCCGGAAGAAGTATGGGCCCAAAGTAGATGTCTGGTCCATGTGAGTGCCCTTATCTGGTCCACTGACTCTACTCAATGTGGCTTACAAGTTCCCACACATAATCATAATCCATGCTGAAATCAATCCTGCTTGTGTAATAATACTCTGACAAGGGGCATGTGCTTTGAGTAAAAATATTAAGTATTAGTAGCAAGAAACTTTGTAGATGAGATTAAAGGTCTTTGGAGAAAATAAGCATGTAGAGAGGAGATGATGTGAGCCTGACGGTGGTCATGCTTTTGTGCAGAGGGGTGAATATGTATGCCATGCTCACTGGCACCCTGCCCTTTACGGTGGAGCCTTTCAATCTCCGGGCACTGCACCAGAAGATGGTGGACAAGGAGATGAATCCTCTTCCACCTCAGCTGTCCTCAGGTAAGCTCCAGCTCAAGCACGGTGTTGATTCCCCTAAAACATATACCGCAACTGCATGCAGTCCGTTTCGGGTTCAGCTACTCGGCAACAGGAAGTGCAAATTCCCAAAAGAGATTCCATTGAGTCAGTTTCTGATTGGCATCAGGTAAAGCCATGTGGGATCGGTTCCACGTGTGAGAGGAGGATGGGTCAGTGTGGGGGAGGCAGCCTTTGTTTGTCTTTCAGTGGACAGGCTGTCTGTTTATTCACTTTGGCCCCAGCTGATGTGCTGAGAAGCAAAGCCCTGCACTGAACAGCCCCCTGGTACTTTCAGCCCACCAGCAGGAAAATGGTGTTTTGTGTCAGATGAGCAGATTTCGGACAGCCTAGAGTGCAATTTGGCGCGATGCCAGAGCACAGAGGTTACCACATTTCTGGTTGGTTGGTTGGTTGGTTGGAGGTTGGTACACCAGTTGTGTACTGCTGCTAATGTGATATCACAGACTCGTAGGATTCAGACGCATCGGTCACTGGAATGCTTGTTCCTTCCATATCTGTTTCATCTGTTTCATGCTGCCTGCTGTGTGTTCATCACCATGTGAATTTAGACAGGCTGCCAGGAAACCACCAACCAGAATGTTTAACCACAGTCAGTTGCGGCACGGACAAGACATGTTAGCTTAGTAGTAGGGATACCTGCTTTCTTTCCAGCTCTTTTGAAAGTATAACCCCCCGCCCCCAAACTGATCCATCATTACCTTATTTTAAGCTTCTAAGATATGCCCCCCCCTTCACTTTGGGTAATTGTTGAGGGACTGAAGCCTAATCACCTGAGCATTTGCAAGTATAATGTGTATGTGTGTGTCAATTATTAGAACTAATGTGGCAGAAAGCAGTTTTTTAAACGGAAATGTAGAACGTTGCCGTTCCCTTTGATTCAAACTGAGAAAGTCCCTTCGAGACTCACAGTGATTAGTTGTGCATGATTACAGTACTCTAATAGTCCACTGTCATCACTCAGTGTTAAATCTGAATGGGATTACTATTACATAACCAGGTTATGTAGAAGGGTGCTAGTCAGAAGCTTACTGTCCACAGCAAAACTAAGTAGACAA
The DNA here is from genome assembly GCA_026776725.1 of Gnathonemus echidnorhynchus. NCBI lineage: Eukaryota > Metazoa > Chordata > Actinopteri > Osteoglossiformes > Mormyridae > Gnathonemus > Gnathonemus echidnorhynchus. The sequence continues at coordinate 15,941,345 of JAODJU010000038.1, read as the reverse complement.
ACAAACAAACAAAAACTATGACTCAAAGAGAGAAGTTAAACATTTCTGAGGGTTTGTTCTGTTGTATGAGAGTATCGGGATTAATTATGTGCTCTGTTCTGTCTATAGCTGCCGTCAACCTTCTAAAGAGTCTTCTGGAACCTGACCCATCGAAGAGGCCCAACATTCACCAAGTGATGTCTGACTCTTGGTTGCACCTTGGGAGCCCTCAGTCTGGAACACCGTACCTGAACAGGTAAGGCAGCTATGGGAACCCGAGCACTGGTGCTGCACGACTGCTTGGATGCACAGACATTGCAAGGCTTGCATTTTTTTTGGGAGCATGAAGAACCCTATGAAAAGCACGTGTGCAAAAGATCCGTCAGCCTGGCTGTTCCCCTTGAACATCAACTTGACAACCAAAACCTTCACTGCGTCTCTCTCTTTTCCCTCCATCTCAGGATCCACATTGAGGAGATTAACCACACAGTGCTCATGCACATGACTGAGAAGATGGGCTACAAACACAGTGAGGTTCTAAGTGCCGTGCTCACCAACAGGGCCTGCCACACACTGGCTGTTTACTTCCTCCTCAACAGCAAGATGCAGAGACTCTCCAAGGAGTACCGGGTGAGTGTGTGTATGCATGGGACTTGAGGGGGTGTGACAAACAGACATGTGCTAAATATGAGTACTGACACCAGGGCCAAGAAATAACTGCAGCTATATATCCGCTCTCTGTCATTATAGGAGAAGGAGATTGTAGAAGATAAAAAGAAGCCAGAGCTCTTTCAGACCCAATGGAGAAAACGAATCGAGAAGATCACCATCCCTCCGAAGCAGACGCCAATCTACCTGGCCATCAGCAAAGGTCCAACTAAGGACAAGAAACAGAAAATGGGTATGAATGTCTTCACATAACTGGATGGTTTCATCATGGTGAAGTTTATTGGTTTGTGGTAGGTTGTGTATTGACAAAGCAACCTTCGAAACAAGGTACAAGTGTGGAGATAATGCATTACAGCTGTCAAGGAACCAGCTTAGGCTCAATCTAAGCTTCCAGTGAGTGATCATTAAAAAAAAAAAGTTAGTTATGAGAATAAGGACTATACAGACTATACAAACACTGTTTAGCACATATTATCATACAAGGCTATACAAATAAGTAACTCCAAATGAATCTAGTAGAAACTAACTCTAAGTCGAAATATAAGTCTGGAACACCCATGCCAAGAGTCTTTGATGTTTTTTTTTTTCCTTTTGAAGCACGAGTTTTACATGCTGTACTATTCCTAGTAGATTTGAAAGCATTCAAGTAATATGATACGGTGTTTGAAATACCTTCAGTTTTGTACATGAAATTACAGCTCTCAGATACAAACTTTAATTTTCTCTCTGCTGACACACAATCCACAGTTCAGCGGACCAGAAAATATAGCCCAAGTTAAGCTTAAAATAGAATGTTGTGAGGACAAGGGGAAAATGTTCGGGACTCTTATGGTACCAACAAGTGGATATTGTCATGAGATTGTTTGCTATCAAATGATGACCATATTGTAATTACTGTAAAATAGTATAACGATGTTTTTCGTTGTTTTCATTAGGTCTCCTTCGTTCTATTACGGGAGGCAAGAGTTCAAACCTGGGTCCTGGAGGGAGTGTTGCATCGTCTTCTTTGGAGTACTTGGCGATTCACCCGCTGTTTCCCCGCACACCACAGCCAGTCAGGCGGCTGGAGACACAACAGTCAAAGGGAAGTGAGCCTAGCAGCGGTGGCCTAGACACGCCAACCGTCAACATCGCCACGCAATCCTGGGACTCGACCACCGGGAGGCAAAGTGACGAGCCAGCGCCTCTAGTGCCTCCAGCGCCTCCAGCGCCTCTAGTGCCTCCAGTGCCCGTGCTGAAGCTCACTGGCGGGGCGTTCTCACCACCCCGGCAGAATTCCGCCTTCACAACCGACAGCTCCTACCTGAAGAAAGCCACCATCCCCAACCCTCCTGTCTTGGCCGTCGCCCCACAGCCCAAGAAGGCCCCCACCAAGGCCGACTGCGGCACCTCGACGGACTCCCCCAGCAGTCCGCCGGGCAACCCAGAGAGCCCGCAGCACCGGAGCAAATTCCCCTCCATGGGCATCGGTCAAATTCTCAAGAAACGCAGCGCCCCATTCAATCTCCGAGCAGAGCTGCCCCTAGAGATAGATTCCTCAGTGGCACCGCCACCTTCTCAAATGGAGACATTACTCTGTACTTCAGGAGCCCTAAAGACTCTCTGCTGATGCATATCTCCTCATAGAGACCTTCTCGGAACTTGGCTCTTACTTAATCCTTGTCATCATTCTCCTCTCTCATTCCAACACATAATAATCACTCAATTCCACAAAATGACACCAAGACAATAATTGTAGATTATGGGTAGCTTTCTGAATGTTCTGTTTCAGAACGTTACCCGTTGGTCCATAGAACCTCAGGACCACATCATTGCTAGATCTCCAGAGCGCACATTATGAATTCAGGGATATGAGAGTAATTCTCGCATAATGCCAGTGTCGCTATCTGCCCCAAGTGACGCCGTCTGGCAAACGTTCCGTGTCCTTTAGTCACCCGCTGACACTGTATGTTCATGACACATTGAGAATGGGAGTTGGATTATTTTATTTGGACTATTTTTAGTTCAGGCGTTGAGCACACCTTGAATTTTGTCATATGGAATTGAAAGCTGTAGGTAGTAACGTGTTTGACATTACGTTGTCATAAACTCTGTAGTTTCATCTTGCTTTTATTGAATTGAATGTTCTGTGTCTCCAGGTGATGGCTGGGTGCTGGGACACCTAGACTGTTTTTGAGATACTTTTTAATCCAATCTTACGGTACACATCAGTAACTCTGCTGGTATGTGTTATTTCAAAACACCTTGCCCAGTTTGTCCTAACCTCATGGGGTGAGCAACACCCCAGTGCTGCTGGGAACAGATGCAATCAGCATACACGTGTTGTCATATATACCTCCAAGTGCTCACAAACCACACAAAAAAATATATATGTCCTGATGATGACTGTGATGAAGTAAACGACAGTCCAGATATTAATGTGATTTTTAAAACCGAAGAGCAAAATCCAGCTAATGTCGCCATGTCTGGTCACCCAGGCAAACGACATTTGACGTAGCGGGGTAGGGAATCGTGCGCGAGACGCTGCTCCAGATTCAGCGGTTAGCCGTAACGCGAAAATGACCGGAAATCGCACGTAGTTCGAGGTGCGCTGCTGTACCTTTGAACTGGGTACCGAACTGTGATTAATAAACAAGAGGTTTAAAATAAAGTCTAAAACTGTAATCTACGCAGGTCGGTCGCCTTAGCGAAGGTTAACAAATGGAAATGAACAGTTAAGGGAATTTCATGATGGTCGTTTCACTGTGTTGGATGTTTGCCAAACCTCGTTATATTATTGCATGTAATCCAAATAGTTTTTTTTTAAATGTCAACTTTTCTGGATCTATAGATAATTTTTGTCAATATTTATTGATATGACTTTTTTAAGCTTTTGTAATACTTTGCTATGCTTAAGTTCAAATATTTTTATGCTGTAATATAATTTAAATATTTATATAATAAATACAGTGTGTTTTTCCTTCACCCAACGTGTTTTTTTTCTCCAATTCACAGTAATTTGGCGAATCATATCACTTAAGAATAAAAGACTGCTGAAATGTATACACAAACATTTCTGACCAGTAGCGTCGTAAAGTGGGGGATGTTACACGATTCAAAGGGTCCCTAAATAACAAAGAATTTTACTGGTCTCAGTTGGGGACCAAATATAATTTTCTTTCATGAACCCCAAAATTTCTAACTGCGTCCCTGTTTCTGATTCACCCATGAGGTTGCTTAAAATGAGAAATATTTAGTTATGCGTATCATTAACTAAAACACCCCAATAAGAAAAAAGAAACTTGTTCACTTGACTACAACTGTACAAAGAAAAAAAAAAAAGTGTTTAACCCGAGGCTGAAAAATAACGAAAATGCACGGTGTAAAGGGATTCCTATTGGAAAATAATTTAAAGCAGTCTACCAACAAAATATTATATAAATCTGGATGGGGGAAACGTATCCCTCTTCGTTAAAGAGCAGTTGTCAGCACACCTAATATATTTCATTGAGACACCTGTGGACTCCATGAGACTTGGTGACAGCTGACCGTCACCTGTCCCCCCCAGCCTAACCCAGACACCCCGCCCCGCCGCCCAGGGAACAGACAAAAGGGGCGTGTGGAATTTAAAAAAAAAAAAACACACGGATACTGTCGACTTCAGTAAATCTGCATGGCTAAGCCGATAAAACCTCAGGGCACAAGCACCTATTAAGTGCATTAAACTCAAGCTCTTTGTTTCCAGATCCCCACAGTTATCCCGCATCAAATAAGGAAAACTGGCACAAATATTCAAACGCGCCAGTAACCTACTGAATTACATGCGGGATATACAACTGCGGTCCCATGGTAAATGTGACTGCATGCCGGCGCTTAGGGGCAAACTATCAATGCATTTGCACAGATTTACTTGATTTTAAAGATAAGAAGTGCAATCAGGCAGTCAGTTACACGGCCTGTGTGTCTCCGTAACGCAGCCATGCTTTGCAGTACAGTCGCCCCGTCGTGTTCAAAGCCTCTTTGAGATATTTATTCGTTACGTTTGATGAAACTCTTGCGATGAATTGTACATTTAATGGTGTTAAGTCAAATTCTTATGCTGCAGTTGTGATAATAAAATGCTGTTTCTAAATGCGTTTGGTGTCTTTCATTTATCGCAACACCAGTAATTTTCAATCAATAATTTCCCCATGTGTCAAATACCCCGAATTAAACCTGCAGAAGACCATTATACCATCGGACCATGACGGAAAAAACAAGGCTATAGATTGGCTTATGTCGTTTTTAATATACCCATTATAAAATAAAAAAATAAGAGGACTAACATATAAAGGCTGCAGAGAAACAACCAGGTATCCTTGGCGCCAGGCAACAAAACGTAGCATATTGAGGCGCCCTATCACATCGCTGTATCCAGGAGGTTTGGCCAGACGCTTAGCGGATTAAAAAAAATCCTTTGGACCTTTGAAAACGGATCGCATTGTTAGCGAATCATTAATGCCGAACCCTTTGCTGGGCCGTATTCCCCTGACGGATGCTTTCGCCATAGTCTTTTGGGAATTGAACCAGGATGTAGGCTAATGCCATGCATTTGCTAACAGACCAAAAAATGTATTCGATTCATTTTGAAAACATCTGGAATCAAAATATATTTAATTTCGAATATTCGTGTGTACACGCGTAAATATATTTCGAACGTGCATTGAATATGCATGACTGATTAGGTTTGATCTTGAGTGTGTATTACAATGTAGCGTGGGACAATCCGTTTTAAACTATATTTCACTTATTCAGACTATGTTCATTTAAGCATTATGTCGTTCGCGCCTGCATCAGGGTGAAACTATTGATAAAAGGTGATGGATAACATAATGGTAGGGTAGTAGTGGACAAATGGGTGAAGTCATTCCATTAGGAAACCCGGTTAACGGATTAAAATCGCATATTAACATGCAACAGCGAAATGGGTCACCCACGTTTTTGTGGGTTTATGAACTTCGACTCCACTTTCCGCACGCATGATGTAAGACGGGGTTTCTCCGATTGGCCAACGATGGATCAGTCGAAAAGCAGCTGACAAGAAACACGCGGTTTGTTTTGCTTTTTTGTTGGGAGGGAGAAAACACACACGAGGTTAGGGGATTAACCCATGCGGAAGCTGTAGCACATGCATTTTAACGCGGGATGACGCGCCGTCTGAGTGGCTGCCCGAGAGGCGTGACGCTGTGGTAACAGACACGCGGAAGCACGCGCTCCCCCCTTCCCCCTCGCGCGCCCTTAGATACAGCTTCCTGGTTGGCCTGCTATTTGCCTTCGATATTTAAGATGCTGTCGTCTACTCACCTCACCCACTTCTATGTCTTAAGGTTGGGGATGAGCCAATTATGCCCAGGAGTTTACAACAGGCTGTCCATTTGTATTCTGAAAGTGTAGCTTAGATTTGTAAAGCTCGATGATCTGTAAACAAAACATGCCATCCCTCCATACAGTTGGGATTTAATTGAAAAACACTTATTTTGCTCATAATCCTTTGTACTTGATGATACAAAGAACAATACAGATACATACATTCTATCTAATCTGACTTTTCCTTAATGTTTATTTCTTTAAAAAAAGATTTTGCTAAAATCTGAAGTAAAAATAAAACAGCAAATGCATTTTTTTTTTTACCTCAGATTTTTTTTTTTTTAAAATGCTGGCTTGTCTTTCCACCATAGTTCACCACACATGTTCATGTCCACAGTATGACCAGCACTGTCCATTCTGGTCTGATTACTTCTTGTCTTGAAGCTGAGCTTCGATCTCCATAAGCCTTTGTCCTACCGACAGTGTCAAAGCTTTGATCTGCAGGGACAAAGTAGGAGACGTTACGTACCCTGTTGCTAACTGAATATGGAAAACATCACAAGGAAGAGAAAGCCAGTTGGTATTAAAAATTAACGTTGTGCTTTCTGATTCTGCTTCAAAGAGTCAAAACACATGCCAATAGGACAAGAAAAAAAGAAGCTGAAATCGCATATGTGATCACAGTCTGTGTACTTGCCCTAAGACAGGCTCTTATAAAAATAACAACCGCGTGCCTTTTATGGAATTATTTTTTAACTGTCGTATTATAGTTTTTGTATTCATCCAATTTTGTTGTGCATAGCTGACTTACATTAGTCAACTGTCATGATAAGAACAGTGTTGCAGAACTCCAAAGAATTATATTATGAATTTAAAAAGACAAAGTCTAAATACACTTTTCCTTTTTACACATAAAGGTTCGTTTATTTTTTACAAAAGACTGACGAGACCCATAATAAATTCCTCAACATTCCCATCCTATTGTTCTATGAATTCCGTTCGATAACGGTCCGTGGGGAAAAGGCTGACACTGCCTTCACACTGGCGCCATCTGCCGGTTGTTAAAGCAAGTGCTTGTGAAATACGACTAAATGAATCCTCAAATTTTTTCAGCATGTCCTCTTTTTGTCTTTGAATTTTGCACATCAGATTTGTGCTTTAAAAAGGAATGAGTGCTGCATTATAAATTCAAATGTATTTGCTGTAGCCAATGATACATAATGGGTGTCTTTGACCTAAAAACAATAGATTACAGTAACCTGATGAAAACCAAAGTGATACCGACGGTAATTTAAAAACCAGCAATTAACAAGACACTATACGTGTATAGGAAGTTATGCATTTTACATCAAATATTAAGAAGCAGCATTAATATACCATTACACAGCACAAGCCCTGGTACAGTTACTCTCACACTGATCTAAACTGGGTGACCAGATCTGAATCTAAATATCATTGCACCCTTTATACACTTTACCAGTCATACACTTTACCTGTGTAATCTGAAAGTCCACAGCCTCTCTATACTCCAGAGTTACAGGGGATTCCTCAGGGTCCAACAGCATTGTCTGGTTAGAGGATCCTAAAATATAGCTGCAGGGGAATTAAGGAACAGTATTAAAGTCAGGCCTCTGAGGTTATCTATATAAAAGAGATACCTTAACTTTAACCATACAAGTTTCATAATTGTAGAGTAAACAAAATACTCAATGAATAAACTGGGAAAAAATAGTGGGTCAACAGCCTGAATTCAAAGAAGATCCAAAGCTCATACATTCCATATTACATCAGTCACATGGGGTGAGCAACTAAATATTATATAGTATAAACAGCTGGAAGCCAAATTACCAATCAACAGTTCCCACATCAAGGCAGAACAGAGATCTCTTGTAGTCAAGGCTCTTGGGAGTGGACGTGTAAACTCTGCCAAGCCCAGCAGAGCAGCCCCGACATGAAATGTTTACCACAAGGCTGCAAGTGACGGAAGGGGAAAATGATCAGATGATAACAGCAATCAGAATGCTGACAAAGATAACATCGGAAATATTCACCCACCAGCCTAATTCCACCTGTGTTCGCGAGACGTACGGCTCACTGCTGATGACGACGTTGTCTGTTGTACCTGGAAACCAAAGTGTCTAATAAGAAAAGCATTATAAAAACTAGATAAATTAAGCTGATTAAAAGCACTCAGTCAATCGGGTTTAATACTCCATAATTGGAAAAAATATACAACTGCAATCGAGTTGAAAACATAAATATTCTTAAATAGTTTGAGTAATGGCTCTCAATTTCTTGGTGTGTGTGTGTCTGTACACATATATAAGTAATTAAAATATATGGCATCTACATACGTGCTTGAAATATGAAACATTTGGCGTGAAAACGGAATACGGCTATTATTAACAAAATCCACCACTTAGTTGAATGACACACGCGTCTGCTAGCAGGACCACTCTTGTGATCCTTCATGACTACAAGTATATGTCAAAGCATAGACACATGGTTTCTAAATTAGAGATTTTCGTCTATCAGAGGCACTCTTACCAAGGACATAGCAATTATTTTTTCCCTCAATTATTTTATCATTTGGCCAGTATTAGACGATTGTTCAGGTTAGAATTGGTCGGTACACATTATTATTGGTAAACTGCAAACGCTGTTGGCACATCGTGAGTTCATGACATTCAGTAGCTGCCAAAATATGCACCTGTCTAGAAGATGATCCACGCGCATACAGCTTGTCGTTATAAGTTGCCGGTTTAGGAAAGGCACTCATTAGGACTAACTTACGTTTCAGCAGTATTTGGTTTTGCTCATCTTCACTTCCGGCCCAAGACAACGAGTCACCAATAGGGAGTCTACAACGAGCACACTGAAACACCACGGGAGGGTCGCTGCCATCGTCTTTCATTCCTTTATCGCCCGGCTCAAACTCTGACATGGTCGGCTCTTCGTCTGTCATGCTTTCAGCAGTGTACGTTGTGTTTCTCAAACCGTATCTTCCTCCTCCAGCCATGAGTTTCACGGAGATTTCAAACTACAGCGCGCTTTTATCATAACGGAAATACGTCACCAAAACAGCGCGCTGGGAATCGCGAGCACTACGCATGCGCAAAAACGGGGGTCTCGAGAAGGTAAACGTTATGGCAGGATAGGTAGGTTGGCTAAAGCGAATGCAAATATTAGTGGCTAATATTATTGCTAAAACAGTAACGTGCTTTTATTTAAGTTATAACAACGGTGCAAAATGAACTAAAGATTTTTTGAAGCAGTTAGTTTGCATGTTAATATGAGATTTCAGGGTTTTCCGCATACCAGACGTTAAAGTGACCTTTTTAACTGCGCGGTCTGTATCGTCAGGTGATGCAGGGAAACGATTAAATTACTTGCTAAATATATATACTACCTGCTAAGCCCATAAAACTGTGTTGTATGTTATTGTACATTTGAGTGAATTTTGTAAACAAAAATGCTTAAATCCAACAATACAAATTGTTTTGTGTCTATTTATTTAAACCGCTTTTGATATTAAAACCGTCTTGTGAGTAATGTTTAACGGTATCCCTCCATCACCAGGATAGCCGCCAATCAATCTTTTACAACTTTTCCTCTACGCTCTCAGTTTAGGCTACGTCACTCACGCACAACGTGACTCACACACACACACACACACAC
>JAODJU010000038.1:15913004-15928720 GCA_026776725.1 Gnathonemus echidnorhynchus | reverse complement strand
CACCCACCCAATTTCTGGTCAGAGATGGTCATGGAAATTTTACCCAGGGCACATGGCCCTCAAAATGTCTCTGCATCTTACCTTGCATCTTACCCTGGCTCTTACCCTGCTTTACCCTGACTCTTAACACGATTCCACCTGCACTTCTTATCCAGCACAGAGATACTCAAGGACTGATACTAAGCTCTTAAGCACAATTTCATTGAATGTTTAGTCTGATGATGATATGAGCCATCAACTGCATGTAAACATTGAATGACAATTATTTTGACAAAGGGCGTCTCAGAGGTCTCTGAAAAGGGCTGTAGAGCTGCGTTGTAGAATTCGTCTTGGTTTTTTTTTGTATTACATGACCTAATTAAAATTAACCTGTTATATCTATCATTTATGATTGTTTTTATCAATGCACTTAGCATTTAAATGAATAAATAAAATAAATTATGTATTTTGAGCAATATTTCTAAGGAAGACCCATTTGTAGACATTCATGGTTCATTGCAAACATTCATGACTGGAAAAACTGACTCAAACGCTTTTTTCCTTGTCAGATGTAGGACAGAGTGGGGAATCTCAGTAACATAATAAGGAGCCTTAAACATATAGGCGGCCTAGCACAAGACACCCTGGAGCGTAGTGTAGAACACGCGCGTGCAAGGGAAGGTGCTGCACTGGAGCTAACGTTTTGTGCAATCCCGCTGACCACGGTACATCAGCTTCTCTTACTGTTATGTGAAGGGAAACAAGGATAACTTAATTCTACCCAAGGTGATTGGCGCTTTATTTGTCTTTTATTCCACAAAGTTGTACAATTAAAAGGTGGGTTAGATACTTCCCTAAGCAATACACCCCTACCGCATGTGTATCCGTTCGTCAGAAACTTTTGGACATCATGGCCCTGACGATCACCTGGTCAAGGTTAAACAATCCTCTTTGACCACTCAGATAGCTGTAATTTAAAATAACAAACAGATACACCAATACAAATATATTGAGAGCCATTTTATTACTTATTTCTTTATTATTATTATTATTATTATTACTATATTCTGATTTTTATTTTTTTATTTTTATTTTTTCTTTAATGTCTGGTTCTGTGTCTATGTAACACTGCTCTATGTGCCTCAAATTGCCCCTCGGGGACAAATAAAGTTTTTTTTTTTTGTTGATTTTTTGAAATGACACTCTGGCTGCGTGATGTCATGGACACCCACTTATTGCATGGACATATGTTAATGTTAAAAATGGCTGTGGAAACCACGTTGGACAATCATTACATATAGGCCTGTTTCAAAAATCATGGGACCTGGGATCAGCCTGTCTGTACAGGAGCAAACCTGTACAAACCCGGTATGAAATGAACTAAATTTACTTTTTGGAATCCCCATGTGTGGAACCAGCAGTCAGGACATCACCCCTACATTTTCCAAAAGATACCAAACAACCCTTAATGAGGCCTTACAGTAAAGAACCAGGAGCTTCACAGACCAACAACCCAACTGGGCTCTCATCCCACCACTGACCAGAACAAATCCTACTTGGCTTCACACAGACTACCCAGTCCAAACTACAGGTACTATGGTTGCTGACAGCTGGAAACACTGATCACTGAGAATGTGAGCTGGAGCCTAAAGAACACAACTACATCAGTTACCTACAGGGCATAGTAAGAGGGGGGTGGCCAGATAGCACAGTGGTTAGTACTGCTGCCTCACAGCCCAAAGACCAGGGTTCAAATCCCAGCTCCCCATGTGTGGAACCTGCAGTCAGGACACCACCCCTACATTTTCCAAGAGATACCAAACAACCCTTAATGAGTCTGCACACTGCTTGTGGGCTCCCAGACACCCTCACCCATAGCCTGAGAAAACAGGTGGCCTGATTTTAGTCAGGACATTACCCATCCTTTTTCCAAAAGATAACAAACAACCCTTAATGAGACCTTACATTAAAGAACCAGGAGCTTCACATAACAACAAAACCAACCAGGCTCCCATCCAAGCACTGACCAGACCAAACCCTACTTAGTTTCACACAGACTAGCAGGCCCAAACTGCCAGTACCATGGTGGCTGATAGTTTAAGACCAAGTAACATCATACGTTCTCTACACATTTACTGCGTGCAGGGCCTTGCCACCAGGGGGGAGCATTGCGCAAAGTTCCATCATAAACTGTACTGCACAGGTCAGAATCAGAATTAAGAAAAAAACTTTATTAGTCAAGTCCGTTCACACATGCAGGGAATTTGTCTCGGTGATACTCCTAAACATACATTTAACATTAGACTTTATATTAGCCGTAGTAACATGATTGTTCAGCTCGGATTTCCGAACTCAAAATCATCTATCATGGCCGCCTGAATAATTCATTAGTTTACGATGGTTATTACTGGTAGATAAATAATGTTTTTTGTCGGCTATTTCAAGCAGGTATGGGTAACTCTTAAGAGACCTCTTAAGAGGCCTTATAGGGTTTAGAGTTACGTTTTCGAGTTTATACCTGGAACCCAGACGGTGATTTCCTATCCCCAAAATAACTTTAATTTAACTTTAACCCTGCGGCCCCAAAGAACGGAGTTCCCCACGCTTCTTACAGCAGATGGTGTGAAATATAGGGAACATAATCCACAAATGTGGGTAGGCCGGTTTCACCACACCATGCATCATGGTATCCTAACGTCCACCAGAACGTCGTCGTTCCTGTTGTGGCTGAAAACAAAGACAAGGTGTATTCATTTATTTGCATGTTTAAATATATATTTTTATCATTTAAGATAGCATGCATTTTTTTATATAAGGCAAGTGCTTAACTCAGTGATAGCAGCACGAAAAGGATATATAAGCTACTGCAAGTTATGTTCATAAGACCCACAAGCGTTATGTGATATATTTATAAGAAATTTTACGTTGTATCAATTAGGTTTATATTGATATTTATTTATTATTTTTCCCTTAACCTATAAAATGAACAACAATAATAAATATGATTATATATTCATCGATTCTATTGATCACGAATCAAACTTCTATCCCTATAATTGATAAATTAAATTGTTCATATAAGTCGCAATTTAAATAGACCCAACCGTTTCGTTTTATTAGGAAATATTTATTTATGTTAATCTTCGCGAAGCTCAGATTGCGTCTCCGGGCTCGATAGGACGCCGCCACGCCCCCTGTGCCAGTGGCGCCCGATGATCTCTAAAAGCTCGCCGCCCTTTGATTTAGCGGCGATCGCCTGTCGCCCGCGGCGGCACCTCATACCCCTGGACGTTTCTCGGCATTCGGCGACTGTCCGCGTCCTTCCGTACGGAGAGCCGCCCGCGGTTCCGGCGCTTCGGACCTGTTGCGTATGTTTTATTTCGGCTCCACGGTGTCGAGTCCAAGCCGTCGGACTCTTCGCTAGTGCGTGGTGCGAACGGGACTTAGTTTGTTTCTCTACTTATTATAATAATTTGACTCATGTTCCATAATTAGTATTTGTAAACTCTGAATGGCAGCCGAGGGAGGAGGGACGCGGGCAGCTCGCCGCCTCGGCAGGTGTAGGTGGCGTGCTTGTATGCCATTCCAATGCTGCTTTCCTTTCCAGGGGTTTGCTGCCCGTTTTGGCGTTTTGAGGGAAAATCCGAACATCTGATCATGATCTCATGGACTCGGCATGCGAACCATGACTGGCTTGGGGTCCCGGAGGCAGAGGAGGTCGCTCCTTAACGTTTTCTACCACATTCTTCTCCTGTGGACCAAAGAGATGGACGCGCTTGCGAACTTTTCAAGTTGGTTTATCCTCTCTGCTGATATTTAAGTCGTTAATGTTTAATTCCCTGGTTTCGGGACGCGATAATCGCCGTTTACGGCGGAGATTATTTGGCGGATAAGATTGTTTCTCTGCGCAGTTTTAGGTCCATTAGCCCGTGTAATTGCCCGGTCAGCTACTCACTGAGTAAAGTGAGATGTAATTGAAGCTTTTTTATCCCACAGCCCATTTTACTCGCGATTATTGTGTGTTTAAGATTACCTACTTAGGATCATCAAGAGCCAGTCGGCCCGCGCCTGCGACGGAGAGCAGCTTCGCCTGCGCTGCCCTCGACACTCATCGGTCTCTGTCCAGTCCGCCTTTTATGGGGCCGGTGGGACGCTGCGCTGTGCCGACAGCCCGTGGGCTGCACAGGACAAAGAGGGCGATCGAACCTGCACCGCCGTTACTGCCTTACAGGTGCTCCACACACCCCGTGTTTTTAATTACAGCAAGCAGACTATCTGAATTATAACAGAGCGCTATTAAGATAGGGGGGATTCCATCGCGCGTGATCATTCTAATTATTTCGTGTTATTCGGTTTGGAGGGTTTGTACTGCGCGCGATCACTTGTCTGTCATGTTTTTGCCTTTGTTATCTGTGGAGTGCCCGTGCATTCTTAGCAAATGAGCTCATGAAGAACATCCTGTTCCATATCCTATTTTCAGAAGGTGCTTTCAGAGTGCCAGGGCCACCGGGACTGCCAGCTTCCTGTGAACCCCCATGTCTTTGGGAGGGACCCCTGTCCTGGGACCCGCAAGAACCTCCAGGTGTCTTTCAAATGCAAACCCAGTGAGTGAGGCCCTTTTTCCTGAGGACACCCTTCCTAAATGGCTTCTTGCACTCTTTGCATAAGCAGCGATTCCCTTGTTTTAGCTGAACACAAGAGGAAGACTGGATGCCAAGCTGAGAAGTTGACTCTGCATTGCAAAAGCCCACGGCGGCTGAATATCTACTGGGCAGCGTATGGCAGGCAGCTGGGGGATGCTCACACGTGCGCCTCTGAGGAAGGAGAACCACCTCTTTTTGGTTAGTTGTTGCCTGTAACTCCAGAGATTGAGCCACCCCTTCCATTCCCCTTCCCAACTCGGGTCTTGAAAGTCACCCTTCAATTGTTCTTTAGCACTCAGCATATCGGCAAGAAGCCAGCTGTGCTGTTTGTGTTTCCTCACAGAGTGTTTCTACCACGGGGCTGTGGACATAGTGTCCAGGGAATGTTACGGGAAGCAGAGGTGTGTCATCATGGTCGATGACCACAACTTCAAGGACCCCTGTCCCCCAGGAATGAGGAAGCAACTCACCGTCCTCTATGCATGCGGTATGAAACCATTTGCTTTCTGACAAGTAACCCAGCATGGTACTCTGGTCCATTGACTAATCCAGACTACTGCATTTTGCATTGATTACCAAGTTAATCTCCTTCATATCTTTGCAAATCATATTGCCGTTAATAATATCAGATTATCTGAAAAAAAAAACACAATTTGCTACCAGTGACTTTTACAAACCTTTCATTACCTTCCAAATTCCAAGAAATGTAGTACATCCGCTGCTTTTGAATCCCCTTTCATTTTCAGTGAGTGATATTATCATATTGTTGGAACAGCTTCTAGAACCAGCACAAATCTCATACCATAGTTTGATAGAAGTTCTGAAGCAACAACCACATTCTTTGATTTTATCCAACTTGAAACTGAAGATTTATCAGTTGTTGGAAGATGTTTTTCAGGGTTGATTTTTGTCATTTGAGTTGCAAAGGAGTAAGAGAGACAGTGGATTGTGTGATGTGGGCTTTGTTCTTGGCACAGTGCCTGTGAGCTTGATGAAGGAGGCAGACCCCAGCATATTTACCACTACTGTGACTCCTAAACAGACCACGGAGAAAGGTAATTATCCTCTTTTGATTGTGACAATGACAAACAAGTTTTGGGCTGGTCTGTTTTTCACCACTGCCCATTTTGAGACAACTGAATCCTTCATATCAGCAGGAAATGTCTTTTTTTAATTGTAATTAAAAAAAAATCTTTTTTCCAAAGTAGTGGTTTTGTATCCCAAAGGCTCCAAACATCCAGAAAACAAGGGGATTATTCTCAGCAACTCTCTGATGGTGTTTGGTTTTATTAAAGGTAATATACACTATAGACCATTTCTTTCATTCAGAAGGACCAACATTTCCTACAGTTCTGAAGCCTTTCTTATATCCCTATGGCAGGGGTGGCCAATCTTATTCATAAAGGGCCGATGTGTATGCAGGTTATTGGGATAACCTTTAGGTCAGCCAATCAGTCCTTTAATTAGTAATCTAATTATGGTGTTCCAGCGAAAACCTGCATATGCAACTGCCCTTTTTGGATAAGATTGGCCAACCATGTCAGATGGTCACAATTCCTTGACTAGTGCACACCCTAGTGGTATGAAATAAAAGTAGTGACACATGGATTGTATAATTCCTTTGACAGCTTATGGGAGTTTTACTTACACAAAAAAGGGCAGAAGGAAATGTGATTGGTTATCTATCTGAACCAATCAGATTGAGAGGAGGTGGGTCCAACCTGATTGGAGGTCAGAGGGCACCTCATCTCTTTGAACTAATTTTTCCTTCTGCCCTCAGAACATTTTTGTGTAAGAAACACTCCCATGAGCCACTTGATATCACAGCAGCACCTTCTAAGGCTTGACATGTGGCTGCTTCCCTTCAGAGCACCCTGAACTGGCAGCCCTGCTCTTTGTGTCCAGTGTATGCGTGGGACTCCTCTGTGTGCTCCTAGCCCTGTCCATGAAGATATCCTGCAATGTCAGACCTCTCAGAGGGGTCCAGTCAATGGCAAGACAATACAGCGGGCATAATTCCGATGAGGAAAGCTCAGAGCTGAGCAGCTTGGTCAGCGAGAGCAAGGACGATGCCTGCTGGGAGGTGACCAGTACGACGCTGGAGGCCGCCGAGCTGGCGGAGAGGATCGAGCGGCGAGAGCAGATTATCCAGGAGATCTGGATGAATGCCTATCTCAATGGGACCTCACAGATCTGGCCTGTATCACCTTGTAATACTGCTGACCACAGACCAGACAGCCTTACACTACATTAATGCACACCAGTCTATTAACCAAATAGACTACATTTCACTGTGTAGCTTCTGTTTTGTTAATCTTGTGATCTGGGATCAAGTCCATTCTAAGAGTGTGGTAAAGAATCTGGTCCTTCATTGCTGGTGCCAAGCATTAAGCAAATATACAGCTTTAAGCTGCCCGTAAGTGTCGGTTGGATTAGCTATAACTATCATCACTGTGCACAATTATGAATTTTAGAAAAGAAATTAAGCTGAATATTTATTTAAAAGCCATGTGTGCTCGTTTAAAATTATTGAGACGGTGACTGAGTTTAGCCAGGCCGTGAGCAGGCTGTTCCGCTTGGTTTACGAGAAGCACTTTAACCACACCTTTGGTTCTTCCCCTGCCTTGAGGGAAGCTTTGTCGGGAAGTTTCAGCCCCCTTGTCTTCTGAAAAGCTTTCCATGTTGAATTCTGCAACTTCCTCTCTCTGGCCTTGGGAGGACGTTAAGGCACAGTGGTATCCTGCCTGCGAACGGCATTTGGTTTCATTATGGCCCCGGGCTGGCCGTGCAGCGGGACAAAGGGAGGAAAAGTGCCACACCTTCGGCCCGGCCATGGTGAGCCAAGTGGGTATTGGGTCCCGCCACCGGCTGACCCCCGCCCCCTTGCTGCAATACTATGGAAACTGCCCCCCAGGCACCTAATTTGGTGCTGACGTCACCCCTTGGGCACCCGCCTTACTGACTCAGCGCCTTGACTCGACGTGTGTGGTTCACGTTACATTAGATTTATTTGTACCTGCCACGGGAATCCACCAGGGGGTGTTACAAACCAACTTCACAGATGGACCTGAAGGCCTGGATGACCCAATGCGCAGCACAGATGAGGAAACACTGGGAATTAATTGTCCAACAGTCCGAGAGGAAGGTCAGCATGTCAGCCGTTCGTTTGCTGAAAGCTAACCCTATGACATCAGGGGGAGAGACGATGTTCTGGAGTTCATCTGGGGCCCCACTTTATGTTGTTAAGTCCCTGAAACTGCCTCTTCAGCGCTTGCCTGTCTGACCATTCAGACTGCAGGTGTGTGTCGTCATCGGCTTCTTCCAGTTTCTACAGATCAGGGGAATAAACCACGAGAAAGGGGGGATGAAGCTGAAGCATCACGCCCAGACTGCACTAACGGAAAAAAATCAGTTTCAGGGGTAATCCATCTCTACCTTTAGCTCCTCCTGCCGTCTGTAGTAATGCAGCATCATCTGTTTCTGTTCCTCGGCACTGACTGGCGGCTCTCGCGATGGTGCCCCCTGACCCCTCTGTTACAGGAGAGACGGCACAATGGACTTACATTCTGAGGGCATTACAGAGCACAGACTTAAATGCCGTCGGACATTGTTCAATCTACAGATGCTCCTCGCTTTACGACGGTCTGACTTATGATATTCCAACTTTATGATGGTGCGAAAGCGAGGACCATTCAGTGGTCAGCTCTGAATTTTGATCTGTTCCTGGACCAGTGATGTCATACGATATGTTTTGAGGCCAGCCAATGGCAGCATCCACCCAGCCATGCTTCCAGTCTCTGTAGCGATTGCAAGCATAAACATTTCATGTAGTGTTTAACATATTGCAATGGTGCTTTCTTCTGTCTTTAATGACATTTTCCTAGGTCCATTATATTTTACTACATGCCCAACTTTGTCATAATTCATACTCGACTTAGGATAGGTTCATAACCCCAGCTTAGGATTCATCCCAGGTTCATCAGAACATAACCCCATCATAAATCGAGGAGCATCTGTAGTTAGCTGTTGACCTTATGAACAAAATGGAACATAACAATACTGCAAGTGTCATAAAATGGCCTGTTTTACTAAAAAGAACTTTAATAAAAAATTATACTGCAGTCTATTTTTAAGGAATTGTTTAATTCAATCTAGTATCTATTTGTTAATCTATTTGCTCATACTTTTAGTATGACGTTTCCTAAGCGTCTGAGTTGTCACTAAGAGACTTAAGCTAGGAGAAGTGGAGAGGCATATCAGCAGAGTTAGCTGTTGAAATGTTTCAAACGTCCATTTAGAGACCCTGGTCTCCCCTGTATGATAAATGCATCCACATGATGTATAACCCTTGACAAGGCAAGAGTGGTTTGAATGTTTGGCTAATGCAGCTCCACACACTTTCTGAATCTTGACCATGATCTTGGTCTTTTCGTTCCTCCCCACATAGTCCTGGAGCTTCTTTCCCATCTGCATCTCCTTCCCAGCCCACCAGAGCTGAGCTTCCTCCTCTGGAATCACTTGTAGTGAGGCCTGAGGAATTGTGGGAGATATGGATTAGGAAAAGTAAATGTTGCAGGCCGGCTGGTGTTAACTGGGGAGGCACAGTCGCATGCAAAAGTAAACCCCAAATAAAGGTTTCCCATTTTTAACATGTCAACATAACATTTGAAACAAATAAAAAATACATATTATATACATACATGTATATAAAATCACAACCAACCAGTGGTTTTACGTGAATAATCTTAAGTTGTATTAAATCAAACCCAAATTAAATTTCTAAAAGAGCTGTTCTGAGTTAAAAAGTTAATTGACAGTCTCACTGACTGCTTTTTAACTAGTGACACCTTCGCAATAACAAAACACCAAACATTTGTGTTTATCATCACTTTGGGAGACAATGACTGCAATTGCAGTTAATAGAGGAACGGCAAGAACAGAACTGAATGAGTAACTCAAAAAAAAAAAAATGATGACAGAAAATGTCTGTGTGGAAGATATGTGCCCGTCAATGGAGCACTGTATGTGTGTGTGTATAAATTAACACATATGCAATTTCCTTCTGTGGAAAAAGTAAGTACTCAGGCTCTAAAAACATAATTTTCCCCTGTCCAAGAGCTGCAAGAAACAGTTGTTTACCTGTGTCCCTGAGAGATCTTCTTTGTTCTCAAACTCCATCCTGATTGGATCATGGGGGGGTAGACCCATGGGGTACACTATCATCACAGCTCCCCGCAGCATATCCAGAGCCTCCCTCACCATCTCCATGGTGACGCACACCCCAGCCTGCACTTGTTTCTGTTAAGTTAAAAAGGTCAGGTTAAAATGAAGTTAATGTCCAAATGAATGTGTGGCTTTATAGATGAAAAAGCAAAGCACATCATTGCAACAAGTGCAGAGGATTAACATTTCTTTAACAAATACCCACAATTAAATGAACATATCAAACACAAGATGAACCTAAGGACTACCTTGGAAACTAAGGCCTTGGCTTCTTCAGTAGTTTTACGCAGCACTTCCTTCATTTTTTCATTGGGAGCTAAAGAGAGGTGCACAGGTGGAAGTGATTAATCGGCAGAGGCATCACAGGACCGCCGGGGACGCGGTGTCGGGGTCGCCCGGCTGCCCTCACCGTGGCCGTTCCTCCGCCCGATCTCGTCCTTCTTCATCTCCGATCCTCCGCTCGGTGCGCACTTCTCCTCCCACTCATCCCGTAACCGGAGATCCACGATCTGCTCGTCGGTGAGTCCTTGCATGTTTGGCGGGAGGGTGATACCGTGGTCGGCAAGCTCCGTCATTTCTGTTCGCATGCAGAGTCGAACGGGGTGAATGCACACATACAATCGGCAATTATGCCTAACTTAATAATTAACATTAGAAAAAACGAGAACATGCATTAGACTATACAGCGAAGACATACATTCCACAACACATAGCAAATGATCTCAGTAAAAACCTCACCAGAGCAAATTCTGTCCACCTTTAGCCTTCTATTGTAAATAGCAGCAACCTGCTGAACCAGCGCGTCCACCGAAACGTCTACTGTCGTGTTAAAGAGAAACTGACTATCATCTCCCCGCTTGACGTGTAGCTGGACCATGTCTCCTGTGCAAAACTGAGGGAAAAGACGATATAATTCAACGGCGTTGCGACCACTGCACGGCTAATTAAAGAACACCACTGAAACAGTCCACGTCTGGGTAAAAATACATGCAAAACACGCAATATGAGACGGCCTTAATTATGTTTGGATACTGTTGCCATGGGAACACAGTCTAATATTCGCGTTACCATTGGTCAATGTTGTAATAAATTTGGGGAGGTGGTAAGCAAAGCAAGAAAATGACGAGGTAATGTACCCAATATCATGAAAAGCACCATCTTAGTTAAAGGGGGATCGATTATAAAGCGGGAAATGATCAGAACTCACCGCTGTTCCCAAATCTTGCACCAGCACAAACGACCGAAGGCCCAAGCGTCCAAGCTAGAAAAGTACTTCCGGGTACATCACTACCTTACCGTATATCATGGAATAACATGGCCGAGGAGTTTGATCACAGCCTCAGAAAGCATATCTGACAATACGGACAATTCACCTGACAGAAAACAAAAACGCCAATAGTCGCTGTTGATTGATATTTATTATTGCATACGTACAACATCAATTGCTTCATCCATAAATGTGCAGGTATCGGTGCACATAATCTTAAGTATTGTTCAATTAAATTGCAGTATTCCGTGTTAATACGTACAGAACATGATCAGCAACATTTTCTACCAGGTTACAGTCGCAAAGGGACACCAATCGCACAAAATAATTTTTTGTTTCTTATAAAATCTCATACGTCACACAACAAAGACTTAACACCATAGCTCATACTAGACCCCTATAAGCAGTTCCTGCTATGAACGGCACACATTAACAGCATAGATGTCTTTTAGTGGTTACTTAGGGACAACCAAAGCAAGAAAAATACATTTTCTCCCGTTGCTCGACAATACACGGACCCTGGTGTGTTTAGGGTCGTCTTATTACAAGGTGTGATTTACGACAGTAACATGGATATTGAGAAAAACATTGTTAAACTGGTTTAAAGGTTAAGTGCTCAAACCAAACCATCTACCTCTACTGTAAAAGAGGAGGCCCAAAAAGACTCGCAAAAAATCAAATGACCTATAGAAAATCTCCTTTTCAATGTTTTTCTCTCCCCTTAGGCTTCAATTTTACCAAATTTGACGTACCGCAAGTCACTAATATTCATGAAACCTTTGTTGGTCAACAAATTTTCAAAGCACAGGCAACAGACTAAAGGTAGTACAACAACATTACAATACCAAAAAATCCGTTTTGACACACCACCTTATTCCTAGTCTACATAAAGCCGTGTCACGATTCACTTGTATTTCAAAGGTTTCTTTCTCTTTGAAAATGCAAGCCTCGGTTGGGGGAGGGGTGGGGGAGGGTTTGTAACGGTTACTACAGCACTTCTCAAAACACAGAAGGTAGACTGAGCAAAAAATGACGAAAAAATGCCTTTGGACAACAGCCAGCAAACACACACCAGAGAATAAAGCTCAGAGCACATAGCACAGATGTAGGGGAACTTCCTGTATACATGGTTTCTATGACAATGTTTCCATGAGAAATTCCTGAAATGCTGATAAGACTTTGCTGTTATCAGCTGTAGTTCCTAAACACACCAAACAAGACTGACATGTAACACAGAGCCCCTACCTCACCATTCCTGCCACTTCAATAACATTTGTGGGGAACAGTGCAGCCCCAAAATGTGCTCGTCTTTAATCCACCACTGAGTCAAGGTAAAATCAAAACAAGACTGCGAAAATCAGCAGATACACCACAAAGCACACTACTGTACAGTAAGTAAACCTCAGGAAGAATGTTTCCCCTTCCAAAATAAAGCTCGTTTTTTAAAACAACTCAAGTTAGACACTTTTTAAAAGCATAAAAGGTAATCTTTTACTTAGAAAAGTATAGTCACTATACTCTGCTTTTCCAGCTTGATATGCAGACCACATGAACAGACATAGCACATTGACTGGATATAAATCAGTAAATCTTTCTGGCTTTGGATCGAATTAACGTACCTACAGCTATGTAGTAAATGAAGAATTTTTTTACTGCACAGCAGATACACACACCTCGGGAATATAAGTTTTTTACCTCACCACCACCTTTGAGCCTCATACCACCTATTAAAAGCCCAAAGAAAACCAGTTAGTGCAAAAATCAGGGTGTGTATATATTTTATATGTATATATATATTTATATATAGTGTAAATACATACATCTGTGTAAATATACATTTATATAAGTATATATATATATAATTTTCCTTTTAGATATGTGTTCAGGTTTTCAACATATCTACTTTCCAGTTTACACATTGTTCCACAATATACATAAATCCTACCTCTATGTAATTTACTGTATTACCCAGATGAGCTTGAAAATTGTGGATGCAGGAGCTGCAGCAAAGCGCGGTCACCGCCTAAAATGCGAGGTCGCACGTTATGACCACTGGCGGTACCGGGAACGACACTGCGGTTAATATACACTGGGCTGCATACATTCAGGCGATAGGATGCGAAAACCAGGAAGAGAAACTGGGGGGTACTGGGGCGAGGACAGAGGAACACAGAAGGGGGCAGCAAGTCAGAGGTCAAAGGTGTCCTGTGACTTCTGGGTCACTTATAAATAAACACACACACAGTTTGCTCTCCAGAGTACATTGCCAATACATTATTAAAAACCTCCTCGCTAAGTGACACACTTTTGCTGCATGGGGTGCATCTTTCCTGAAGCAAAAAAAAGAATAATAATAAGAATACAAACTGCATGGACATTCAGACGCTTGTATTCAGAAGCGTGCCAGTTGCCAATGTGCAGACACGCATGTCTTGAATATTGCACAAATTAAACAAAAAATGGATATGTATATACATATAGTGACACACCATTGTGCATCTAAGCAATACAGGCAGGATTCCAGTCAGAATTAATGAAATTTGAGGCTTTGGTGAATCACTTATACCACTGTCACCTTCGCACTGCAACAAACGAAAAAAAGAAACTGGAAAAGCTCCTGGTCCGTCTGCATTTGAACCCATGTTGAACCCATCAGATACACCTAATTCAATGATCGTACAGTCCTTTAACTGTGTATGGTACAGTTTATTCAAACCATACATGAGTTTAAACAGACGCATACTTGTCACTATTCAGTTATACGACATGCAGCTCCTATGAATCAATCAATGAATTTGAAAACTGTTGTCCTTCAGTGATCTCCTTAGAGACTAGAAAGCTGCTTTCTAGTCTCAAGGAGGGCTGAGGGTTTCCAGATTTAGTCCTTGCAGGAATGGGAGGGGGGATGGCTGGGAATGTAGAGGAGGAAGGCTCCGTGCACAGGTCAAACCCAGAGCCAGGGAACAGGGTTTGTGGGTTAGGGGGACCAGAGATGGGGCCGGCTCCAGTCAAGGTGGGGGGAGTTGTTTGCGTTGCCATCGATGGAGTCCTCACTGGAGCGGGGAAATCAGAGTCGTCGTCAAACTTGACCCACTCTTGGGTGCTGTCTCCTGCAGCTGAAGGGGATACCACCGTGGAGACCATGGAGGGGATGTGGCATGTAGTTGGCTGGAGGAGAAGCGGCTTTGAGGCCATTGCTTGCTGCTGGGAGTGGAAGTCGGGCGTGAGGGAACGGCGTTGCGTTGCGGACATTTGGCTGGTGAAGGGGTTAGTGCTTCCCTGCTGGATGTCGGATAGGAAGGGGTTGGGAGACGTACGCAGAATCTCCTGGGAACGACTGCGGGAGGGTGTCAGAGAGGAAGGCCAACCTGGCAAATCCTGCAGGGAGGACTGTGACGTTGGCTGCAGGGTGCAAGATCCAGGCGGAGCCAGAGAGGCTGGGGTGGGGCTGCTGAGCAGAGAGCAACTTCTCGTCAGGGACTGTGTGCTGGACCAGGAAGCGGGCGGGGGGGGGAACAGGCCGAGGGTGAGACTCTCAAAGGGGTCGGGCTTTGATTGTGCTTCTTTCTGAATTCCATTCATCCCATTGATCTGAATTGGGGGGGGAAATGAAACATCAATGATGTCATTTTCAGCAGCAGAAGGTGAACCAATGGCATCATTAATAAACGTCTTCTTTTCTGCCATGACTGGCACAAACTATTTAAATTTCAGGATTAAAAATGTCTAAATAAAATATGTAAAATTCCACCATGAACTATGAAATGATCATTAACTCAACTCCTTTAATAAGCAGGTTACTTGAAATTCCTCATCAATGTTATGAAAAGTGCAAAGCAGGTGAAAATTTTGTGGCTACCTAGTTCTATAATAAAACATTTGTTGTTTTAAGGAAAAGAAATATTTGAGAACGTTCATGTTTTAATTGAATATCAGGGGTATATAGATGTCTTGAAATAAAAAGTTTAAATGTGAAGTTAACACCAAAAACTGAGTGGAAAAAGATGCAAAACTAGCGTGATGCTTAAATGATGTAAAAAGAAGGACAAAAACAAAAAGGCAGGTTATTTCCACATATGGGGAGAAGTCGTAAGGTGCTAATGATCTGAGGCTAAAATACTCTTAAATACCTGTCACCCTGAGGATTGGTCCTGCTTGCGAGAGAAAAAAGGGGTAAGAAGAGAGATAAGTCAGACAGAAGAGGCCAGTGTGCAAGTGCCACATGTCACAGGAAGTGTGAGCAGAAGCTGTCACTTATCTGTCCATTGTTTTCAGGGAAAATGAATACAAAGGCAAGAAACAAGACAGAAAGTGTGTGTGTTTGGGTTCTTTCAACGAATTGCACTTAATTTCTCCAAGTCGGTGTTTCCCCATCCGGTCCTTGGGCACCCACAGACAGCCTGCGCTTTTGCTCCCTCCCAGCTCTCGGAGGGAGCAAAAACATGAACCGACTGCGGGTCCCTGAGGACTGGATTTGGAAACACTGCTCTTAGGGATCAGGCCTGACTAAGACTCATGGAGAGATGTTGGTAGTCCTCGCTCCATGATCGAGAAAGTCCTTCCCATTTCCTGTGCTGTTTGCTAATTGGGGGGGGGGGGGGGGG
>JAODJU010000038.1:15851154-15888059 GCA_026776725.1 Gnathonemus echidnorhynchus | reverse complement strand
AAAGGAAGTCAGTGTTGCGTTAATATATATACTTTTTTGTTTAAAAAAAGAAAAAAAATACGTAATTATGAGAAGTGTCTGTGCACGTCCCTGCACCTGCAGTTACACAGGCTGCCTAACAAAATCCCCTTCCTCGCTCAAGAAAATTATTCTTTAACTTTTGGGATTAAAGCCACAATTTTGTACCGGTGCAGGTTTCTGGGTTTAAAATGTCAACAGTTGAAACGCAGCTCCGTTGATCAACTCAAATCGGAAGGCCGGACCCACCCCGGTAGCCTGACCGGATCGATATGGTATTATCTGTACGGGTTTACTGATAACCTTATCAGAAAAAAACAGTAAACGACAAACAGTGAGGCAATAAGCTCAGTGCCAGGCACTTATTTTATCAATCGACGCACATTTTGACTAAATTTCGTTTTCTTTGTTTTATACGGTCACGTGGTATATTCAGTATTTCCAAACAGATTCCTTCAAAATTTATTTAAGCATCGACAATCTACATAAGCGCTGCAAAGAAGTTAAACATCATTGGATCATTTGCGCAGGCTTCCCCAAACAAACTGCTCGGCTGCGAGTCTCACGTAATTGACATAAAGTTAAACCAATCATCGATTGACTGATTATTTTTTAACAACAAATGTGTCCAATCGTAAGCAAGATGATGGCATCGGGAAATGGACGAGTCATAACTTCAGCGCTGCAGTTGCAAAGGGATTTAAACTAGAGTGGAATCGATGAAGCCTGTTAATCATAATGTAAGAGTCACCTTTTAAATTGCGCAACTCAATATAAGGTAAGAGACACGACGCTTAATGTTATTTGTCAAATCCGCAGTTTGAGCTCTTTAGGATTAACATTAAATAAATCTTTCGTTTGTACGTTTTTGTTTGCTTTCTGGATATGCTGTTTACAGAAACTTGTTTTTGATTGTCATTAAGGGGCACCTGACAAAAAAGTGAGATTTGTAAAGTATGTACTTTGTTGTATTTTTGTACTGAGATGGGCATTAATGACATGCCGTTTGTTCTTTGCTTTTCCAGTTATTAAAAAGTTTGTTTTCTTGCCATTACTTTGTTCAAATGATACTTTGTTAAACTTAACATGTAATAAATCTATATATTTCCGGACGTTTTCACTTTAAAAAGCGTACTGAAAGGTACGCAACTTTGTTTCACGGTCAAGTAAATTAATTTCTTTGCCAGTAGTTGAAATACAGCTGCTTATGTATCAGAATCCTTGTACATTGCTGCCTGTTTGCAAATATGATACTGGTGTTTCAACTATTTGAAAATTGTAAAATAATTCATTGATTAGTTGTAATAGTTAGTAGTTAGTCCCACAAATTGAAACTCCCATACTGGATTAGGCTTATGAGTCATACCCAGCAATGCATAACGCTTATGTAATCTTATGTTCCAGTGAATTTGAAGCAGAACTGTGGCCCGAAGAATGAAGGGACTGTACTTTGTGGAGCCTGTCGTGGCTCTGTACTCTTTCGCCTGTTTTTTGATCTACCCGCTAGTGTCCCAGTATGTTTACCGGCGCATATGGCAGGATCTGACGAATACGACGTACCCAGCCACAGACAATGCTTCCAGCTGCATGGTCAACACTAACCAGTCCAGTCATGAGGTCAGTAAATTCATAAAAATGACATGGACCTATGTAGCTTCATATATTTGTATCTGATGTGAGGGGCAGCTCCAGAGAATTTCTACTGCTGGTGCTATGGGGTTAGCTTGGCCTTTTATTTAGGGTGCTGTGAAATTTACATTTCCTGGTGATGTGTTATCACTGTTTTTTATTACAACACATACACACGTATGCTTATACGTCATGGTAGGCATGAACAACAAACCTACAGACAATCTCTGACAATGAGACCGCACACAAATCTACTTAGTACAAACAGAAACGGAAGCACACTGCATCATGAACATAGCAGCGGGAAAACTATTTGAAATGAGTCACCAGGAATCAGCAGTATTCCATTCCAGACTTAAAATAGTCTCAAGTCCCAAATAATTAAACTCAAAATGAGCTAGAGATTGAAAAATCTTTCACTTACTATTAGATGTCACTTCATAACAGCACAATTCCTGCTAATATCCTGTATATTTCTAGCGTTAGCATCCTCCACAGTGGTGGTGGGTTGATCCCAATCTTCAGCTGTATTTATCTGGTTTAGTTTGTCTACACATCTATCTTCACTCTCGATTGTCGACTCCACACGTGGACATTTATGAAGTAAAGAACGATCCATGTTCTATTATTTTAAGTTAGTGACACGCTCTGTCTCTCTCACACAAAATGTAAAAAAGTACGTGAGGTCAAACTTTAAATACACTCTCCACCCATTGGCTGAATCAGATTATTTTTTAGGTGACGTTATCTTTTTCTGTTTATAAATGTTTATTTTTTAATTAGTCAAACATAGTATCCAGGCAATAGAAATAAAAAATAATCATAAAAAATTATATCTTGGGGGTGCTACGGCTATTCCAGGGGTATCTATAGCACCCCCAAGCGCCGCCCCTGTCTGATGTCTACAGTCTTGTGACTTGGATGATAACAGGCAAACTTCTGCTAGTAACTGTTTCAGTTTCCTAAAACACAGAACACCTGCTTTCTATGTTTAGGTTGTACTCAAATGTCACTTCCATTTTTTCTTCTTTTCTTTTTAACTTCTTTAAAATTTTGGCTTGTATTATTTAAGGTCTTCCCAGCATGCACTGCACTGCACTGCACTGCCTGCTTTTGCTAACAGTGTGTTTTTTGCTTCAACAGAAAGTGCAAAGGGCGGCTTCGCTGTTCTCCCTCTACAACGAGCTGTTCTCCATGATTCCCAGCCTCATTGTAACTCTACTGCTGGTGGCGTACAGTGACCACCGGGGTCGCAAAATCTCCATCGTTTTTCCTCTGGTGGGCAGCCTCATCTACACGTCTTCCTTCTTGACCATCTCCTTCTTTGAGCTTAATATCTACCTGATCATCGTAGCCAACTTTGCCAGCTCCCTGTTTGGTGGTGTAGGCACCCTGCTTGGTGGCTGCTTCTCTTACATTGCTGACCTGTGTAGCGACGGCAAGCAGAAGACCCTACGTATGGCTGGTGTGGACATGGTGCTTGGTCTTCTCTCCGGTGTGGCTTCCATCTCCACGGGCTACTTCCTGAGGGCATCTGGCTTCAACTGGCCCTTCTTTACCGCCTTTCTCTGCCACGCTGCCAACTTGCTGTATGTCTTAGTCCTGCTGGAGGAGACGTGGAAGTCACCTGACCTGCAGGAGATGCAGCCCCCCTTGCAGAAGCTAGTCACCGGTGTCTACCGCCTCTTTGCCCTGGCCAGTCGGAGGAGAAACATGGTGCTGATCCTCTTGCTCCTCATTTTCTTCACCTACTCCTTCTCCAACATTGGCGGCCTTGCTCTGGTCACGCTCTATGAGCTGAACGAGCCTCTCTGCTGGAGCGAGATCCTCATCGGCTACGGCTCGGCCCTCTCCACCCTCGTGTTCCTCACGAGCTTCATTGGTGTGTTCATCCTCTCCCGCTGCCTGTCCAACGTGGCCATTGTCTTTGTTGGCCTCCTATCCGTCATGTCTGGGCTGATCATGACCGCGTTCGCCAGAACCACCTTGGCGATGTTCCTTGGTAGGAAGTCTTTTTTCGTTCTTCTATCTGCCTGTAGACTGTGAGCAGTAAAATGGTTAGAGCTCTATAAACATTCAGGTTTGAATCCCTGATAAGGCTGGTTACTTGTAGTAACATTATTGTTCCTTAACTTAGGAAACTGTATCCATCACCTACATGCTAGTGCTTAACCTTTCTAGCTTTGTGACTGTATGTTTGCACTAATTAAATGATATTCCACATCAGATGTTTAGCTCTGGGAACCTTTATGGTTTTATGGTGCCTGAATGTGCAATTAAAACATAAATACTATTGCTCCATTGTGTGTAAATGCACACTTTCTGTCAACACCATCGTCTTATCAAGTAACATGCATTCGTTGTTGCATTTTCATTATGTTTTCCGATAAAGGAGAACATATCAGCCTTTTTATAATTGTCACTGAGAATCTGGTCATTTAAAATAGTTTTTTTTTCCAGTTCTAGCCAGTGGATGAGACTGTGATGTTCTTTTTGTGTTGTTATAAGGAAATTTAGTAGTGACACATTCTTCTTGGTCTGTGTGTGTGTAATAGCTAGTCATTAATTTTCATAATGAGGCTCCTGTCATTATTTCTAATAAGGGAAAAGTCCCATATGAAATGTTTGTTTTCCAGTCAGGGTGCCCATGCTGCTGGCCATCATGCCAGCCCCCGTTTTACGTTCCATGATGTCAAAGATTGTCTCAAAGTCTGAGCAAGGTAAGTGCTCTGTGTGGCGGCTTCAGAGGTGGAGTGGGCTGGGGGGGGTGACTGAATGGAGGTGACTGGACTCTTCCCCCCCCGACACAGGAGCCCTCTTCGCCTGCGTCGCCTGCCTGGAGAACCTGAGCTCGAATGTAGCCTTTGCCATCTTCAACAGCCTGTATGCAGCCACCGTTGCCTGGTTCCCTGGATTTAGCTTTCTGCTGGCGGGTGGCTTGTGTCTGCTGCCCGTAGCCTTGCTGGGGTGAGCTGCTGTCATTTTACAGACGGCGACACACGTAGCGTGTATCTCTTTTATTAATGCATATGCTGACATATTTGGGGGCTCGCAGTTATTTTTGTTTTAACTTCCCAAGCCGGCATACTGCATTTATGTGACATGGAGTGATCTAGCTGATAGATAGAAAAAGTGTTTCTTTAAGTTGCCTTCGGAGGGATGAACAGACACTTAAGAATGCCTCCACCTGCTCAGGATTTGGGACGCCGAACACTGTAGTGCCATTAAAACAGAGTAAACCTGCCAAGTGGTGGGAGCTGAAACATGAACCTGATTCTTATGCCACATTTCCTCTTCAGACCTGTTTTTTGGGGTCAGCAGTGTGTGACTACATGTCCTGTGTACAACGGCTTCTTAACTGTATAGTTCCTGTTTCCTGAGTCACTGTGCCATAAGCTGACAAAGGCTATATTGTGAGGTACTAGTGCTGGCTTATGGACAGCTTATGAGATTCCAGAGTCGGTGGAATATTTTCTTACCGCCCCAAAACACCACTTGGCCATAAAAACAGAGGTGA
Source organism: Gnathonemus echidnorhynchus (assembly GCA_026776725.1). Taxonomy (NCBI): domain Eukaryota; kingdom Metazoa; phylum Chordata; class Actinopteri; order Osteoglossiformes; family Mormyridae; genus Gnathonemus; species Gnathonemus echidnorhynchus. The sequence continues at coordinate 15,882,895 of JAODJU010000038.1, read as the reverse complement.
GCTAATTAGTCCAGTAATTAGGCCGTATATGTTACGGTGACGGTGACGGTGACGGTGAACACAGCAAACTCCAACTGACCCCATTTCAGAGATGCAGTATGCCTTTATGTCCAGTTGCTGGTCCCAGTCCAAAAAATATATATCCCAGTGTCGGGTTTCTCTCCCGGACAGTATGGTGGCATTCCTGGGCCCGGATGAAGCCGGTGAAGCAGAAGCTCTTATCGCTGGAGAGGAAGCTGGTGGAGTGCCTTCCATCTGAGATCCAACGAGGCATTCGAGCGGGACGGCGACGTATCATCTGACCACCAGATTTTCCCCGGACGTGTGTGGTGTCCTAGGGCGGGTTGTAGAGGGACGGCCGACGTGCCACGAGCGGCACAGGTGCATCATCGCTGCTTGAGACCAAAGCTCCCTGTTAGCACTTCTTTGGAAACCAGCTCTTCGCAGTTGGGGGTTCTTTCTGTGGATTATGGTGTGGTGTGTTTCACAACCCACAGCCTAGAATTACAGCCCCTGTTTCCATGGCAAGTGAGACACTTGGGTGAATATTCAGCACTTTGCGTAGAAGTATATTTTCCTATGGTGTATGGGCTATTTTTGCTGGTTCATTTACTGTGACAGGCTTCATAGTTTAACCGTAAGTTCAGCTGTTTGTTTCTGCTGCCAGACAATTTGAGCTCATCATTCAGATGTAAAGCAAAACATGTGATTTAATAAATGAAATACTTCAATAAGTAATTAAAATGCGCTTCCATTGGGAAGTGGTCTAACCAATAAATTATATACAGCTGTAGTCTGCCTAGGTCAGGATTTCAGGATGATGACTGAAGATGAAAAGCACCTTAAATTTTGCCAGTGCGCAGTGCATCTTTTTCCCCACTGTAATCCTATGATAAGCCTAGCTCAGTGCAATTTTTGAATTTTCTAAAATTTAGATGAATTCAAATGATTATTTAATTATATAAACCATTTTTGTTCAGATGTAACATTGCAAGATACGTGTGATTATATGAATTATGGCTATCAAAATGATGGCTAATGGTAAAATTTTGTATATTTTTATATATGTTTCTTTTCAGATGATTCAATCCAAACGTGTGTGAAATCATTTAAGCAAGCAGAATGTATTTCTGCTTTAATCATTTTATGCTGGCAAATCTTTGGGTGAAGCCAGGGAGACCGATTATGGTTAATATCATGTCTCTTGGAAATATTTTGCTCAAAGCCTGACCAATGAGGCAAATCCAGTTTGTTGATCAAGGCACTTTCAGATAACCAGAAAATACTTTAAAAGAGCTAAAACTAAGAATCTCTGCTTTACTAATTTAACAGCCTAACCATAACATAATGGAGCTGCTGTATTTCAGGTTATTCTTTTCCCAAGGAAATACCCTTGACAGTGGTCAATTGTTCAGAGCTCGTTAGCCGTTTAGTTACGCAGGACTCGTGATGCTGAGAGTAAACTACAGTATTTTCCGAATGCAATATTACACTTTACCGCAAGATGTCAGGCTTTGACAGCAAAACCCATAATTTCTTGAACAAAGAAATTTAGTCAAAAATCTTCTTAGCATTACATTAAAACAGCTTGTATATGTTGTAATGAAATTTCGATACTTAATGTAAATCCCGAATCTACGGGAAACGCAACCGTAAAATAAAAAGTTGCATATTTTATGAATATCATTTTCTGTCCATTGATTGTTGCTTGTAACGCATGACTGTCAAAGCATCGCTTGTATTTGTTGACCATGTCCCACTGTTTCCATCTGTCTACTTGTTGGGGGACTTGTCGTTTATTGTTAGCTGCCGTACGTATCATGGCGGTGGATAATTGTACCTTCTGTACAAATGGCATGTAAGCGTGTGCTGTACCGGGAAATCCCATTACAAAAATACGTGAAGAAGGATTTTTATTTTTTATTCTTTGGGGTGGGGTGGGTGTTCCTTTGGGTCTTGTTTTCTTATTATACATGTAACAATTAATTAAATCACGCCACCATTATCTTACAACTCACAAGATAACGTCACAAACGCGGAAAAACGCTTTACTACTCCTCCATTCATCCATAGGAAAATGACGGAATTTCAGTGAAAATTGGCAGTGCACAAGACCCTCTCACCATGCAGTTATAGCTGGTCATCAGTCTTTGTCGACAGATTGTCTCAACGTGATTTATATTGTGTGTGCTGTTTAATATCCCTTTATACAGGAGGCTTTTTTTGTCAACCTATAGTTAAAATCGTAACCTAGTTGTATTACAAAAAAAGTTAAGCTACGGTTAAAAGTCCAAAAACAAGGATATATTCTCTCATTTATTTATAAGTGCACGCATTCGTGAAAATCGGAGTCAAAGTGAAGCCGTGTGATTGACTGAATTGATTAAGCTCAGGTTTTGCTGGAGATTGCACTAATTTTTACCTACAAGCCGCACTGGAATGCGATCAGACCCATAACTGCTCACAGAAAACGCAAATAAAGCGTGTGCTGATTTATCTCCATCCGTGACAGACGTCCAGAAGACAAATGCGGAAGATAGGCTACATTACTTAAGTAGATGTTAGATATTCAGATTGTGGTAGCGGTTTCAGCGTCGCCATCATTAGGTCACTGTCGCATGTCACTCATCGGGCGGTCAGGTGTTTATTATAACCTTTTCATCAAGAGCGTGTTCATTTCTGACGCATCTTTAGGTATGAGCACTCAGTTTGCCTTGCTGAAGGTGTAGAGAAAGCTTCTCTTTACCATATCACACTTAATAATAATAATCGAATTGGAATAGAATAAGTTAAACTGGATTTCTCATAATGTGCGTCTGTGTAATCTGCATGCGCTTGTTGGTGGACGGACGTCCTGTTCTGGGTGCAGTCCTGCCTTTTACCCTGTATTAGTGGGAAAGACTCTCAGCACATTTGTGACCCTGTACTGGATAAATGTTTGGAAGATTAATGGATGGACTCTATGTATATATCAGGGCTGCCAGCCAACTTCGAGGAATTTGTTGGACGGAGATTTATTTGGAGGTGGGCGTCGTATAACCGGAAAGCGTTCACTTTTGTGGATATTCCCATATGCTCTAACGCGTGATATGACACCGCTAATCTGTTGTAACGCGACTGAAATATTAGTACAAGTCCATTACAACGCAGAATGGCATTTGATTTCTGACCTCTGACCAAGATGGTACCCCGCCCCGCACTGCTCCCTGGGTGCTAAATAAAAGATACCTACTCATATGGGTTAAAAGCAGAGGGCACACGAATGTACATGTATGGGACAGTTCTTACATTGTGAATAGTTTGTCGGGTTTTCAAACTACCTCAGCTTAACTAATTTTAGGTTTATAATGGAATGCTATGGATTTGCTCTAAGATTTCTTGCGTAAGCTCGAGTCTGAATGCGTGAGATGCGTGAGACCTGGCAACCCCGGGGGCAGGAATTCTTACCTGCGTTCTTCAGGCAGACCACGGTGCCAAAGAAATGCAAGGAAAATAAGTATGTGAGCCAACAAGAAACAGCAAATAACAGAAAATGGCACCAATTTAGACAAGCAAAGGGCATTTACATGTACCATGAACAGCGGGATCTAGGGAATACTGTCAGGGCATTAATTGTAGCAGAATTTGGGGTGAAATTAGCTTTTGTTGAGTAATTTACTTGCCTGTGGATTAAAACTGTTTCTGAATCTTGTGGCCTGAGTGCTTAAGGTCCTATACTGTCTGCTGGAAGGGAAGAGGAAGACCTATCACTGAAGTCCTTTATGATGTCGTCTTCCCGTCTAAAGCAGTGTGCTGGGTGTGCCCTAGACTGCCGTGTGTGCCCTAGACAACTGTTTAGATCTTCTGGTGGTATCTAAGGAGGTGTTGGGCCTTCCAGATGAGGGTTGAGGCATGATGTGTCCACGAGAGGTTGTCTTCGATGGTGACTCCCAGTTATTTGATGCTGCTGACCTTCTCCACACAGTCCTCACAGATGCAGATGGCAGTGTGGGCTGCTGTCTGCTACGTGAAGTCAATTACTCATGCCTTGGTCTTGCTGACATTTAGGGAGACACTGTTTTCCTGGCATCTCTCATATTTTTATTGGAATATAGGGTAATATTAATGCATCAGCTACAGTTCCTCTTCAGACCTATTAGGGCTGGCCCAATGTATAGTACAAGCCTACATAAATTGTAGATTTGAAGTGCTTTGACAGTAACGAATGAGTATTTTTCCAGCTAAGACAGTCTATTGCTAAACCAAATGTAAATTTGCAGTAGGTAGATCTCCCCATCTCAGTGGCTATTAGACATGTAGCATATATTCAATGGATGTACGCAATTTATAGGCGAAAGTAATGTAAATATGTGTATAAAAAGATTTTTAGGTAGAAGATTTAAAAAATGCCTTATGATAAATATTCAATCTTGGCATTTCATGAAGGGGAAATATAAGTTGCTGCTGTCTTTGTTTGGAGGAGGTATTTAAAGTCAAGCATATTAACCCTGATTGGAGGCTGTTTAATGAGACATGTGACATCATCTCTATATAGCTACTTAGTCCATCTAATAAGATATATAGACTGTTATATAAAAAATTCAAATTAGCAATACTTTATGAGTATGAGCTAGTATTGCAATACTTTTTATTAACGTTTTGGTATGGGAGAAGTTTCGTCTGTCCCCCACACGCAATGTTTGTTAACACCACACAAAAATATGAGGCACGTGTGAACGAATGAGACCCCATGATGGGAAAATCATTGGAGATGCTGTCTCTCTTCTAGGCTTTGAAAAAATAAGGGGTGTAACTGCCCCCAAATGTGTACCAAGATACACGATTTTTCATTTTTTCAATATGGGACAGTAATATATGGGACAGAAGGCAACTCTACTCTCTTCTCACCCACCAGTAATATTTTTTACGTTTTTTTCCACAGCTACCCTCACCAGGAATAGCTTGCCGTCTGCTGAAAGAGGTGATTTATTGACGCAATTAGGCACTTGACACAGAAATATCAAGTGAAATTCCCCCTAGATATCAACATGAGCTGTGGGCTTTTATTGTTTTGTGGCCTTGGTGGTGGTAGGGAGGATGGCACCCTAACTATGTTTTTATAAATTGGCTTTAACTCACATGCCTATATGTGGGGAGTCAACGGCTGGCTGTACAGATGGGTGTGGATTATGGAATCAGCCACCAGGAGGCGTAATCCCGGCCACTGGCTTGATCCTTCCTGTCCGGATGCCCTGCCTATTAGACTCAGTGAGGAGTGGGAGCGGCTTGCTGCTTAGGAAAACAGACAGTAATTTGTGTACTGGAGACAAAATGAAATGTAATCGAAACTGTCAGATGTAATTGAAACTGTCAGATGTAAATGAAACTGTCAGTCGCCCAGCTGGGTTGAAAGATGAGGGTCTGAGCCGGTTGGGTGAAAAAGCGATGAATGTCTGGTGTAAGGTGTGAAAGCTGGATCGGCCAGTGCTGCATTTGGACCCCCACTGAGCGCTTTTTTTCAGTTGGGTAAACGCAGGTCGGTGAGCCGACGGGTAGCTGACCCCCCCGAGGTTAAATGCCCCTCCTCTGCTGGAACGTTTTCCACTCCCCTCTTTAGCCCTCCTGTTGGCTCCGATCGGCTGCATTTTTTTTATTATATATATTTTTAAAACACTCCTAATGGCCCCATTGGGAAGAAGGTGTTTAGGAACGAAATGGACGTCGGCGTTCCTGCTGGCACACGGGCGGGACCAGGACGTCCCTGATGAGGCATCATTTTCACATTTCATCTTTCCATGGTTTTTATTATCTTTTTTCGCCGCACCATTTTAAAAGTTGTTTTCTGTACATTTTCCCTTCGTTCCCCAATACTTAGTGGAGGGCCTCTCCACTGCCGTCATGTATGATTTATTTTTTTTATTGGGTGTTGCAAGTAGCTACAAGGTATGTTCAATTTCCAAAATGCGCAAAAATCTGTTCATGCCGATTCTCCCATGACACAGGATAATGATCTTGGGAAGAACCTGCCAACGCTGACATACTTCCATCAGGCAGCCTGTTAAACATCTAATTTTACGCAGATTCACTATTATCTCAAACGGTCACCCAGTGCATTGTGGTCTTTCCAGGAATACAATGAATAATGTGCAATAAAACTGACAATAAAACCATTAATATTTTCCCAGGCCCAGTTACCACTGATTGTGAAGTAGGGGAGTCTGGGTACAATTGTTTAGTTTTTTAATTTTTATTCTTATATAAAAGATAGGAGAATGAAAAAGGAAGAAACATCTTTTTCCTATCAATGCACAGTTGTACTAGTTTGCTACACATCAGTGATGTTTGGGGGATTCTTATTTATGCAGGAAGGTTTACCGTATCCCTTCTAAAATCTGACCCCATTTAACAATTGTCCCTGGTCTCCCCTATAACTAAACTGCATACTCATCACTTTTATTTCATGCCTTTTTGTGTTGTTGGAATGATCCATTATGTCTCATGGTTGAAAGTTAACACCAGAATCCTCTGTGACAGTAAGGTGAGGATATATTTCTAATCAAACCACTTTCCCCAAAAAAATGCAAATGGCTGCCATTTTCCACAGTGGCTGCTCCATGAAGAATCTGGAACTCATCCAGTCATTTTATTTATTTGCTTATCTTTGTTTGCTTATTTTTGCTTTGTTTTCAAACTCTCACCCCTAACGTTGTATGTCAGGTATCACACTGGACAAAATATTCCAACACCACATGCAAGATTAGGTGTAAATTGGGGCGTATATCGGGAATATGTATTTCCGTGTACCGTGGCACCTCTGAAAGAGTCTTTTTAGGGGCGTGGCTGTCTCAGGAGCCACATGGGGGTTTTGGAAGTGGTGGGAGGGAGGGCTCATCGTGGTGCCTTTTGCTGGAGCATGAACGTCGTATTTATTGTCTAAGCTTTGGCCCAGAACACTCAGCTACTTAAAATATCCTCTTCCTCTTGCAGGCTTCAGCAGGAACACAGGATCACGAGCCAGACTGACTTCTGACACCAGGAAGTGACCACTAGGGGCATACGCTGGCTATGCTCCAACCTTCCCCGTACATCTGTCCCGCACGTAACAGGATTGTGTGCGTAGCGGCTGCGATGACGTGTCCCAGTGTATGGGTCGAAGCCTCGTTTTTCCACATTTTTATAGGCATCAGGTCGGATGGAAGGTCGAACATCAGGAACATGTTCTGAAAGTCTATGGAAAGTGTCAAAGGGCGGGGGAGGGGGGAGTGTAAGAATAAAGTGACTTCACAGTGAAAAGAAGCCACGTTAACAAAAAAAAACACGGCATTTTACTTAAGGCCATGTTTTCAGCAATTAATAAACACATTCATAACAAATAATGCATTCATAAAGCAATATAAACACGGCTATACATATTTATATGGAAGTGTAACACATTATAACCATGTTTATTACGCATTATGAATGCTTTATGAAGCTCTCATCTATAATGCACTATAGATACCTTCATAATGCATTATAATGGTCAGTATAGGAATGAGGTAAAGCATTACAGAATCTTCTATTGACAGTCATAAGGCATTATAGTGTTAAGTATACTACTATAATACTTCAATGAAGGTCTCATCTATAATGCTGTATAGATACCTTCAAAATGCATTATAATGGTGGATATAAGCACTGGATGCTTTGTACTGCATTATAGATGAGAGCTTCATAAAGCATTCATAATGCATAATAAACATGGCAATAATGCCTTATGCCTTCATATAAATATTTATGTTTATAATTTTTTATGAATGCATTATTATTTGTTATGAATGTCTTTATAAATTGCTAAAATCATGGCCTTAAGTAAAGTGTTACCAAAAATACCTGTGCTCTCATGCTAAATACCGAACAGTAGTACCGTTTGATACACGCAGAGATGATGAAGCAGAGCGAGAGGACATCATGTTATCGCGTTTGTTTCTTCGCTCACAGCGGCCACCGCTTAAAGAGCTGGCAAAGTGTTCGGAAAAAGAAATATCTAGAAGATATTGGAAGCAGCTTTTTTAAATATCTGTGAAACGTTCCCATCCCCAGAGCCCATTCACGAAAGGGAGAGCCAGGTCACACATGTCCAAAGAGGGTCCAGCAGTGTCACCGCAGTGCCTTTGCCAAACCATATGCTGAGGCTGGGGGTTTGGGGTGTGTCGATTGGGTATGGGGGGGACTGGGGGGGTGCGGTTTCTGGTAAGCAGATTCTCGCTACGTGCAGGTGATGCTGCTGGATTGTCCTCATCATAGAGCTCAGGCAAGAGCCCCTGGTGTCACCCGACACAATGTCCCCCCCCATCTTCATTCAAGATAACACTCATTTCCATCCACCATCTAGACGATCAGAGGCTCCACACTTACCCCCGCAAGCGGGCGGTCACGCTGGGCCATCGCAAAACATCTGGGACCGGTTGGGCACAGCTGTCACTGCCTCGCCCCAGACCACAAAACCGCTCAGCCCAGCCCACGTGTGGAGAGACGGCCCGGTCACGTGTGCTACATGTGTTACCTCCCTGGGGAGTCCCGGGGGGGCATTGCAGTCGCCTCGGAGACCCCAACAGCCCCGCCCTCATCCGGAGTTGCTTTGTGCTACACAGGGTGATGAAGCGCTACCAAACGGGTCTGACACCATCCCGGTCTTGGCAATTTCAACCCCTAACCGTCAATTAGAGTCCAAACCCTGAAATACAATCACAAAGATGGTCGGATGCGATCACTTATTTCTCATTTAAACAGTTGCGTGCTTCAATGTGAATAAATGAGTAAAAACAGTTTTAAAATATTCTGGGGGAACAGTGAGCATGATCAGAAAAATTTGAGTACAGTAATGATGTTTTGGAATGGTGTGCATTACACATTTGTTAGAGTGACATAAAAGTGACCAGAGATGACATAGGTATGACGGAAGGGTGACAAAAGAGTGACACGGCTGCCATTCTGGGATGCGGTTTCCTTTCTGAATGATGACTGTTGTCATGGTCACCACAGCCTTGTTACAGACTGCCGGTAAATACGAACTTTCCTCTACATTTGGTGAAAGTCATTTTTTTTCTCTTTTTTCCCAGAAGGTCGGAGTGTTCAGTAGAATTCCCCAAAGTTAGTGTCTGGCACGTTCCACATATAATTTCTACCAGCCTTGTTTGTATTTAGCTGACGCTTCTCCGATGGGCGACTGCGTTAGCCCACATCCGTAATTACAATGCTGTCGTGCCCTGGAGCACAGCGCCGTCAGGGCCTGTAATCAATCACCGCTGGGCTCCCAAAACGTGCCTTTGTGAGGATCGCAGCCCATCGCAGCCTCCCTCCCTCTCGACGCCACGAAAACACGACTGTGCTTGGAGGGGACTGATTACAGTCTGGCTCTCTCTCAACTCAGATGTGCTTAGATAGATGCGTCTCTCTCATTCTGCAGTTAATTACATTCAGAGCCTGATTGTCTTTTTGTTTCCAGACACAGATGCACCAAAAGGACGTTACAAACGCCACATAACACAGTCTCATGTTATCTCTCCCGATCTTGTTATACTGACATGCTAGAACAGGGTTCTCGACTTAATTTTTACCCTGAGGGTAAAACTGATGATAAAATTTTACCAGGAGGGTGTTTCGCACTCGTGGGACACCTATCGGGGATGACGACCCGACTGGGCCGCAACTCTGCAGTCGATTTTCACTCCTCCATCGTCACAAAACACATAGTAGCTGGAGAGGAGTCATCAGTCTCTGTGTTTCTCCAGAACTTAATATTCTTCATCTCTGCTATCATCATCACAGGCCTGTAGCCAGAAATAAATTTCAGGAGGGAGTCCCACTCTGAAGATTTTGCCAAATTTGGGGGGTTGGGTCCCCCATAGATTTTGAGACTGGGAGACTGAAGAAAATTTTGAAAGGAGTTCAGAGTTGTAATTTTACTACGTGGCTACATGCCTGCATTATCACCAACATCGTCATCCCTGTTATTTCGCTGATATCTGGCCGTGCCTTATCTCTGGGAAGGTGGCCATCTTGCTTTGCCTTTCTTTCGTGGAGATGTCGGCCTAGACTCCTCCCTCCAAAGACAGCCTGCAATGCATGACTGCTATTGTCTTCTGATTGCTTCACATATTACCCGCTTGTGTGGGGGGTGGGAGTGGCGTTTTTTTCTGCTGCGCCCTTGTCTTTTTGCATTTGCTGCAGTCATTCTTCCACATAATTTTTTTGTGTTTTGAAAACAGGGCCCCTTCCAGATTCGTTTCACTGATGTATTGTGTAAGCTTAATGCACTAAAGAAGGACAAATGAGGTCAATGAGGTCTCCAGTCTCTGCGGTTCACTGCGCATCAAGTCTAAAGCAGGGTGAAGACTTCTCTCCGGCGTGGTATGTTAAGCCTGGCACACCTCCAGGAATGAGGGTGGCGCGGTGGAGCCCCCTGCAGTGTGGAAAAGGAAGCTGTGACAGGGTGGTCTTTTTCAGGATGAGAATCTTTACTGCCCACATGACCAAGGCTGGTGGAGAATCTTGTTGGTACCGCTTGGTGCTGTTGGAAACACCCATTATAATCGACAACTGAATTACGGAATAATGCGGGCAGAGAGTAAATACAACACACAAGATACACAAGAGGAGTAAATGCTGTGTATGTGTAAGTATGTGACACAGTAGTTTAAGTAATGCAGTGTGAACGTTGACATAAAACAAATCAACCTACATCTACTGTATACATATAGTACATAACATGCATTATGTGCGATTTTCCTGCCCCAGAAAGAGCCCCCTCCCCATATTTCACTATCCCCCCCCCCTCTTGCACCTCACCCAGTGGCACCGGTGGTGATTTTGGGCCCCCAACCCAGACCAAATTTTTGGAATCATCCTACACCCCCGCCCCTCCCTGACGCCCCTGACTTCACCAACCCTCATCTCAGAGGTATCCATCCCTGATATTACCCCTTTTCGCACTACAATTATCTGCTATTACACTAACAGAGGGGTGTGGGGTCTTTTCCCATTACTTTCCTGTGGGAGGGGCATTTATTTTTGAGTTTCGGCTTAGATCAGCGCACCCCCATTCAAGCATATCATCCCCCTCACCCACACCGCATTTCAGTGGTCTTGACCCCAAACCGCGTCTCCAGCACACAGACTCCCCTTGTCTGAAAACACTTACCCATCTTCAAAAAGGTTTTATTTTCCATCTTGGGTTTGACACCCTCCCCCAGTCTCTACAGCCGTATGTGAATCTCAGTGTATGAAACTATACTGTGTATCTGCAGTTGATGGAAAATCCTGGAAGAGAATCTGAAACCCAAGCTGGATAGACTGTTACCCTGTGACACTCGTGGTGAAGTAACCTACACGTCTGATGTGCATGGAGATGATTTACTTGCTTTGATGATGACAGATCAGTGCATACTTTGACTTCACAATTAGTATTTTTTATACTTGATGACATACTTTTTCTCTACTTTATCTTGTAGTTTTTGATATGGAGGGGAAGTAATATTGGTATGAAAACTGTTGAACTTTTACAGTATTTCCTTTTTTGTAATATTCCCTCCCTCTGGATTTGTCTCCTGAAATAATTAGTCCCCCTCTGTTGTCTTTTTGCTACTCTAAATTGCCCATAGGTGTGAATGCGAGTGTGTGTGGCTGTTTGTCTGTGTTGGCCCTGTGGTGGACTGGCGACCTGCCCAGGGTGTACCCGCCTCTCGCCCGGAGATGCTGGGAATGGCTCCAGCTTCCCCGCGACCCAGATGGATAAAGCGGTATAGATAATGGATGGATGGATGTTATCTTTTTTTGAAACGTGATGCTTAAGTATTTTTTGGGTGGTTTTCAAGTATGTTTACCTAAAACATTCCAAAAGCACTGGCACAAATATATAAAGCATCACCAACAAACAAGATAAAAACCAAATCAGCTTGATGATTTAGAATGTTGCATCTACAATATTTCATAAATAGACACACTTGCCAATTTATGAAATGATGTTGCTTTCATTTCATAATATCACTTAAAGTTACAGTGCAGTAGTTAAGTGATCTTAATTGAATATTTGGTGTTAATGGGGAAACATCCATCTGAGCATGAGAAATGTTTGCGATTAACACTTAAATTTAATTTCAGTAACATAGAATATGACATTTTTAATGGAATGTCTGCATAGACGTAAAAACCTTGAAGTAAACCATTATCATTATAATATTTTTTAAACTGTATGTAAACAATTCATTTCAATGTATCAATTTATGCTTGGTAAACAGTAAGTAGCACATTTTTGGTTAAAATAATATGTTGTGGGCAAAAAAGGCACTTTTCTCATGGACTAAGTCATTTAAATCCAAAGAAGCACATAGGGGCACTGAAAATGGGCTAAAGTTAGCTAGCCCCCCCCCCCCCCCGACAATATTCATGGCCCCCCTAAGCACGTATACTACTTGGGTCTGAAATAAGTTTATTATTACTATTATTATTATTATTTACATTTATACTGTATATGTGGGCTAAAATGTTGTGTGCTGGGAACAGGCAAAACACACACGTGAGCATATTTTCTTGACGGACTCTTAACGCGGGTGCGCCGGGGGGGTCGAGTTGCTTCAGTTGGTGCAAAGCAAAGTTAAAGACAGAAAAAAAAATCAAACTAGTCTAAACATGAAGTCGGTGTGAGTTACATATCCATAGAAACTGTGAAAATGTGTCTGCAAAGCATTGCATAAATAACAGTTTTCTAAACTTTTGCTTCTTAATACTGGCAATTTAGAGTAATGCTTCGAGGAGTTTAAGGTCAAATGCTTCTGGCCCCCCTAACAGAAGAACTGGCCCCAGTCTGCCTCCCCCTCCAGTTGAAATGGTCTGGAACCACCACTGGTCCAGTGCTGTGGAATAATTGGCATTCTGGGGCTCGGTCAATGCAGAGATGGTGATTCTTTCTTTATCCTACTTGGGTTGCAAGTAGGAGAAAAAATTCCCACAAGGTTCCTGGTCCATTGTTAAAAGGCTTAAGTGTTCCCCAGAAAAGCAGTGCCCTCTGGATATCATCTGTCCTGTTCATCATCACCTGCAGCCTATTCCAGGAAGCAGAGGGTGTAGCACTGGAGTGCACTGGATGCCAGCAGCTCACTGGCAACACAATCACACTGCACGCAGTCATACACTAATCAGCCACACTAATCAGTGATGGGATTTGAACTCCCAAAGCAAGAAGTGTAAGGCAACAGCACTGACCACTAATCCACCCTCTAAATACCTCATCTATTCCATTTAATATTGATTTTCCTCTATGCCCTGAATGGCAAGGACTTCATAATAATAATCTTACATGCATTACCCACCACTTTGGTTACATGAAAGGGCAGTATATGGGATTAGGGTGTTAGTCAGGGAAACCACTTTATAAAACGCTGTACCTTTTATGACCTCCAGGGGGCCCAAGGGGGCATCTTGGGGAAGCTGGCTTCATTCAGCTGTTCATTTATGCCTCTATTTATTGGTTCCTGCCATAGCCAGGCCCAGTACCAGCCTCCGCAAGCCAGTCATCTATATATCTATATTTGTCATTAAAGACATGAGCCGCAGACATTGTGTGTGGGCCGTGTGTGGAGTATACCACATATTCATATACAATTAGCCCTTTCCTTCTTTAGTAGCATCTTACACTGCCACCCCTCCTCCCCCACCCCCTACAGGTCTTCTCCTCTATGGGAGCATCCCCCCATTTTATTTGTCATGAGCTCTGCCTTCTTTTGGATTGAAGCCTCATCGCAGCCTGGAAAGTAAATCCCCATCTGGGATAGGTACTGCTGCTGGCTGCTGGTTTTCATGTCTGATTTCGGGCCATTTCAGCGGCGGCTGGTGTTTTTGCAGCATTTCTCTAATTGTAGTATTTTCATAAACTGAACACATGGCTGACAGAAGCATTAGGCCGTGTATGATTCTTGTGGGTGGAAAAGTGCAGAGCCGTGACATAGTAATGAGTTATGGTAATGAAAGTTCTGACACCATCTGACATGTGCTTTGTATTAATTACACTCTGGCAGGCCTTTAGATAAACTTTTCTACCAGATTTCTGGCATGTTATTTTTTTTTGGTTTAACACCTGCTTTCTCAGCATTGAGTTGTATTCATGATGTAAGTGCTGCCTTTGAACTCTTTGTAGGGCACAACTACAATGTTTTGCCAATTTATGGTTCCTGTTATGCGTCCCTGAAAAAGTCAGGCTCTGCTCGGATGATTTAAAGATCTTCGAAGAGCAGGGACAGCATAACAATGCAAGGATCCAAGAAAAATAACTCTAAACAAAATTGCATCTTCAGTTTCTTATATAATTTTGTTTGGCAAGGTTTTACAGTAACTGTTCCCTCATAATGCCTTTATAATGCATTCGTAGGACATTCAGTGCATCTTCACAATGCATTCGTGCAACATTCGTAAGCATCATGTGAGTATACCCTAACATCCTAACATACCTTAACAGCTTTAATATGTATTAATAACAAACATTGTACAATTATAATGTTAGTTATCGTGAAGGTTGAGTTAATGTAAAGTGCTACCATTTGTTTCATCCCCAATCTGTGGTCTCTGTTATAGAATTCTCTTACAAAATTGTGGATGCATTCACGCAAACCACTGGGAGCCATTCAATATCCAATCCTCATGTTCTTCAGAAGGGAAGAAATTGAGATTTTGGAACTAATAAGATTCAATTCCTCGAGAAGCTTTTTCCTTTGAAGTGTGGAAGGGTATTGGTACAGCTATTTTAGATGGATTGGGTTCCTTTTCCGCTCTGGCTTTCCTTTTTCTCTCAAACATTTTTCTAATACAGCAGGAATTTCTAATACAACAGGAATGTAGATCATCAGGAGATATCAGAGATGCCCTTAAGGCGAGATCTCCTGGCTCTCAGATTTAAACATGAATTCCTAATGAAATACCCAGCTTTTCTTTTTGAAGAAGCTCTCTTTGACCTCTGGAGAAACGGTCAGCTCTGTTACCCTTTAAATAATGAGAAGAAGGATCTGATTACGCAGTGGAAGCGGGTGTCGGATGAGATAACGTTATCCAGGGTGAATGAAGGCCGTGTGTGTGGATGCACGTGTGCGTCCTATGAGCTGCATTGTTTGACATCCAGCGTCCAGGGTGCACCTTTGCTACGGGTTTAACATGTGTGCGCTCGCCTTCCTCTTGGTGGAGAGAATCATCAAGGGTCATGAGCAAACAAAGGCCAACAGGAGGCAGATCGATCAAAGCTTTGCCCCCATGATATCTAGTATCTAATATCTCACAGAGTCACATCTTATGATGCTTTACTTGGCATCCTTGAGGACTTTCTGCAGGAGACCGGAAATCCTGTCCTTGTCCCTCTTCTCCATGCACACGTGCTCAGGTCCGGTCACGTCCACTCCCACACGCACGCTCACTGTCACGTTCAGCCCCGGACGATCCTCGTGTGTGCCACGCCCCCTCGTTACCTCCTGTGGATTCTTGATTAGTTACCCCTGTGTCTAGTTAAAGTTCGTTTCGTATTGTCTATATCAACCCACGTCTCCCAGTGTTGCTTGTCTGTCATTGATGTTAGTTTAGTGTTTGCCATCCTTCCCGTTGGTTCTCGACATTAAACCACGTTATGTACCCGACTTCCTGGATCTCTGCCTGCTTGCTTGCTCGCTCACCCGCTAGAACATAACACTCACACACTTGCATGCATGCGTACACTGGTGTTCATTTAACTTTGTCTTCACTTTCCTTTTTCTTTGGCAAGTTACAGACACTTCCGTTCTTATCCCCGTCAATCTGTGGTGACCAGAGCGTTTTCTTCTGGGAGAGCACTGGAAGTGCACCAAGCCCCAGCAACGACATCTGCCGAAGGAACGACAGCGGAGATGAGATATTCGAAGAAACCACAGTGCAAGCCACAAACCAGCGATGGATCTCACGGGCGGGGGACCGGACATTTCCAAGTTCGACTCCTTGATGTGCTCGTATCCCCGGGCAACGGCAGTCAAAAGAGGGATGGCCACCAAACAAATAAAAGCTGAAATACTTTCCCCCCTCTGTCTTTCATTCAGAGCCTCAGAGAGCTTCCTGTGAAAACATGGCCTGAAATCGAACCTTTAACTTGTTCATCTGTTTATTTTTAGTGTTGTGTGCCAGAGTTGCCGGCTGCTGACAGTATGGATAGAAATGCACGTGCTTGAGGATTGCAGGATCAAGTCCATCCTTGGGACTCGAAGGCCCCTAACACCCCTGTGGCTTCTCTAGTGGAGGGAGCGCACGGATCTTGTTCCGCTTCTCTAGTGGAGGGAGCGCACGGATCTTGTTCCGCTTCTCTAGTGGAGGGAGCGCACGGATCTTGTTCCGCTTCTCAGCACTTCCTTGACGTGTGCCACACCTGGTCAGCTGGCCCGCTTGCCGGGTCGTAGGCCACCATGGTGTGGATGTTGGTAAGGGGGACTGTGCGTGTGGGACCAGTGACCAGTTCTCATATTGCTAACAGTATGTGACATGTACTGTACTGGTGCTGCTGCTGAAGATCACACTTGCATAGGCACCGGTTCCCATACCACAAAATATAATATAATATAATATAATCTAATTACAAAACTATGATAAGATATGCTTTATCACCGTATTTCTCAATTGGTGGGTCGTGACCCAAAAGTGGGTTACAAGATCATTTAAAAAAATGCTCCCCCCCCCATCACATACTTTTACTGTGCAAAGGCAGTACATAAAGGAATATTCTGCAAACCATAACATACTGCAGGAAACAAACAAACAAATACAACTAAATGAACAGGTGTTGCATGCACAATTAAAGCAGCACTGGACTTTTTCAGCGTAAATGATGAAATAATATTTTTAATCCTGGTTAAAGTCCAGATTAATTTGCTTATATGTAGGAATTTGGTTTAATAGACAGGGGATTCTACTGAGACATGTGCCAAAGCTTCATATTTTTGCACAATCGCTAGATGTTTCCAGTGGTCTTTTGTAGTGAGGGTTTCCCATTGTGTTTTTGCACGTTGTTATGGAAACAGTGTCGTGGCAATGGAGAGTCATTCCTGACACACACCCTTATTGATTCACTCAGATTGACCCACAATGAACAGCCCTGTGTGTGAAAAAAACAAAACAGCTGCTTATTCTTGCTTACAGGGTGGGACATTAATGGTTCATTGTGAATCAGTACCAAGTAATAATAATAATTTTGTAGAATAATAAGAAAATGGAATGCAGAAATAACGAATTAGTGTACCTGTTTGACCTTGAGTTGTCATTACTCTATTAATCGGTTGTCAGATTCCATCAACACTCAGTGATAAACTGCTAAATAGCGTTACTTGCGACACAATTGCAACATGACTGCCAAAACACAGAGACAAAGGAGGGAGTATTTGTATTTTAAGGAGAAGAATAAAACAGCTAGAGGTTAGATGTTTCTGTGCTGGAATTCCCCTTCTGTGAAATTACTAACTTGTTGAAACTGTTTGCATTCTACTTGCTATGATGGATTTAGAACCAGCAATGTACATTATTGTGTAATAATCTCCTGTGGACCATTCTGATGATTATCTGGACCATTTTGTTTAATTGAAAAATGCCCTGGGCTCTTCGGCACTGCAGTGGACAGTGTGTCTGTTACGGCATATTAGCAGTCATGTTGCTTTGTAGCACACGGATATGCAACCCTACCCACACATGTACTTGCGCAATATACCTTGGCTTTGTGTCTGAGGTATAGTCTTTAGGTTATGTGAAATACTCAGATTTATTGTTTTTCTTGCTATCTGTTTGATTTCTTTGAGACTAAAAGCTTGTATATTTTACACTTGTACATCTGTCCATCCATCCATCCATCCGTGCTACAAATCCCTGCTCTGAGTACTGCTCTGTGTACTGCTCTGAGTACTGCTCTGTGTGCTGCTCTGAGTACTGCTCTGAGTACTGCTCTGTGTACTGCTCTGAGTACTGCTCTGTGTACTTACTTTCATGCAGACAACACATTTGACACTTAACACTTATTGCACCGAGATCTCGGCAATCTGCATGCACTTCCAGCAGCTGGATTCCAGCACATCATGTTTGGCTCTGAATGAGGACTTTCAGCTGGGACCAAGAAGGGGGGGGTGATTAGGAGATTCTTAAGAGATCAGGCACCTGGGGATGGAGGATCTTCTCTACCACAGAGGACGAGCCCTGAACGCACCACAGGCCCGGATGTGGCCAATGGCACAGCAGTAACGGCTGCAGCTGGTCCTCCTGGCACAGGATTGGCTGGACACCGGACTCCCAAGTAGCTGCATGCCATTACATCATTTTACAAACAGCCCATGCAACAGTTGCTTTCCTTGAAAATAGCGCATATTACATTACAGGACCCAATACGGTATTACCTACTCATTACAATACTCAGTACACTACTCGGTACAGTATTAAGTTAATGCGACAGTGTTAAAATGTTGTCACAGTAATAGTTATGCTTCAATGTAAATAAGTGTCCATCCAGCCTTTTATAGGCGTTTATCCAGGACAGGGTTGTGGTCAGTATGGCCCCCGTCCCAGGAAGCACTGAGAATCAGAGAGGGGCCACCCAGGTAAGGTGCTGGTGCATCACTATGTGTGTGGTTTTATTTATGCTAGACCAGCATTGCTCTATGTTTTATGCTGGCACTTTGCATAAGTGCTTTGTTGGTACCCAATAGGCAGATGAGGTCTTTTTGCTCCCCCCCACCTCCAGGATTGGGAGTTTGAGTCTGTTCTGTGTGGGGAGTTTGCATGTTCTGCCTCTGTCCTGTGTCGCATGTTTTTACTCTTGATCCTCCAGTGTCTTTCCACTGTCTAAAGACTTGCTGTTAGGTTAGCTGGCACCTTTAAATTGCCCAGTGTGTGTGTGTGTGCGTGTGTGTGTGTGTGTGTGCGAGCGGGTTTACCTATCCTTATGGGGACACAATGTAATCTAATTCATTCATTAATTCATTCATTCATTCATTTATTCATTCATCTATTTATTTGTTTATTTTTCTTTAACTGTTATCTTACTTCACAGTCTGAGTAACCAGATTCGCATTTCACTGTGAGTTGTACCTGCATAACTTTGCATGTGATAAATTAATCTGAAAAGTAAATATGGAAACGTGCAACATGGACAGGGCACCAGTCCATCACATAGAACTTACATGCACAGTCTTTAATGGAGGAAGCTCACAGATGCACGCAGAACTGCCTGGGACACTGCCTGTTATTTTACAGTTTAATGATGTCATTTTCATGGCTTTGTGGCAGGTTTCAGCTGTGATGGAATAAATAAGGATTTTAACCACACAATGGATCAGATCACTGTTTTCCATCAACGTTACACTAGTCTGGGATTGACAGTAAAAATATTCCCATTTTCTATTGGTTTGGAAGCCTTATATCTCTCCTTACCTGTTTTTAGTGCAATTAATAAAAGTCTTCTGTCCCGGAAGGCCCACAACAGAAGGTCAAGTGAGATTCACACGAAAGGTGCGACGAACAAAACCGACAGAGGAATAACCAAACAGCTGCAGGCAACAGCTCAAAAGAGTTCATGGAGAACAGAGTTGAGATCCATCAAGCTCTGAAAAAGGAAAAACAACAGCAGAGGAATCGCAGTGGCTCCTGAGGAAACCGTTTGACCTCCTGCATCGATGTCGACTCTGGGAATGTCTTAGAAATAAGAGCATCGCTGTTGCTACCCAACAGCAGATGGATACAATTTTGAAAGATTAAACAGATAAGTATTTACATTTCTTCTTCTGCCCTTTATTTATGTTATGAAGAGAGTGCATGCCAAGCCAAGCCAAGCCAAGCCTCCTTTTGTGCTTTTTATGGTGCTTTCAAAGTTGGAACAAATGAGTTTTCAAAAACAACACGAGGTCACCAGGAGTTTCTAGCTGTCTAATGTAATAGGGTTTTTAACGAAGGGATGCTAACATGATGAACGTGATGACTAAGTATTGTTATGAGAATGAGCAAACTCACAGTGGAGAGCATCTTTCACTGGCAAGTGTATTTATTTGTGGTAATGGGGCTGCTATGACTATGTATGACATTGAAAATATTTATGTTATTCTTATGTGTGCTTAATGTTTAATTACGAAATAGCATTTCCTCCAAGGCACTGTAAGCCTCTTGCAGTATTTTGACACCTTCCCGTTGACTGTCCAGTGTGTCCTTAAGATGCCTTTTATTTGGGAACGTAAGTGAAGAAAAGCCAAATTTCTGATAGATCGAGAGCAAAAACAAAAAAACCACCCACGTCAAACAACTTCAGGACCAAGGACAAAGCTATCATTTTAGTTAAACTTTATGATCCGAATGAATACCGTGATCTTCGTAAACCCACAGTGGGACCGAGAATTGAAGCAGAACAACACAAAATTCCAATCTTCAGACAAAAGTGTGATGTTGATACTTACATCCTGCTATGGGATTTAAACTTTAAGAGTCCTGTGTTGAGGATCAAATAAATGCTGTGGTCACAGCGACTGTCAGCCCTGGATAAAATTCACCCTATTTACAGAACGCCTCTTCTCTCGGTGCACTTGAAATAACTAATACAGCTTCTTTAAGATCTCCTTGTGCGGTCCATTTCCTTCAACCCCCTCAACCAGGGAGGTGGCCCAGGATAACCGACAGAGCCGCCACAGATCGACCTGGGTGTCATTTACGATAGGTGTCAAACGAGGGCCCCAAGCAAAGACATCAATGAATGCCGTGCACGTCAATATTACAGTTTTTCTCGATTGCTTTGGCGCATTTCTCAAATAGCACAATAAACATTTGCAGGGCAACATCACCACACCATGATGTCACTTGTGCACAGCAAAACGCCATTTCTCATTGCTTCACACAAATTTCCAAATGTTTTAGTACATATACTGAGTGACAGGGGGCCTAAAAAATTTGCAACATACTTTGGTCTGAGTTGGGGGCCCAATGTGACAGGCTTTCGGAGGGGGGGAAGTCTCTAGCAGCCCCCCTGCCCACAGTGCATGATTTGGTGTCATTTTGTTGTCCTTGTTTTGCAGTATTTCCATTTTTGTGTTATACAGTGCTGTGTGACTAATTTGTTTGCTATTGCGCTGTGTCTTGAGAAGTTACATGTGCATGTGAGTCTTTCTCTTGGCAGTGAACTTTACACACTGTAATGTAGAGCCTTGCAATGTTGAAACTTTTGTCTGACATGAATAAATATGAGTTTGATAAACAAAAATAATCAATCAGTGACGATGAGAAGGTGGGAACCGACTATCATTCAGAAATGTGGAGCTCAGCAGCAGCAGACTTACACTGACATACTTACACTGACATACTTACACTGACATACTTACACTGACATACTGAATACATCTTAATATTTTGACTCTCATAGTTAAAACGATGCTGATTGTATTTTTCATTTTGGTGGCACTGACTCATTCATTGGTGGAATCATTTGCTTTTGAGACACAAGTTAATTGTTTTGGGTGAGTTACAGCAGGGGTCACCAACTCCGGTCCTGGAGAGCTACTATCCAGTAGGTTTTCTCTCCTACACATACCTGGCTTCTGATGAGCCACACTAGTTCTCAGGTAAATACCAGGAGCAGGTGTGGCTCATCAGAAGCCAGGTAGGATAGAAAACTTACAGGATAGTAGCCCTCCAGGACCAGAGTTGGAGACCCCTGAGTTACAGGTTTTTGCAGTTAAACCAGTGCTGTGCTGTATGTAGGAAGTGCTCTTATAGTCTTGGAAATGTTAAGTATGTTTCATGAAATGTGCCAGAGCAATTGAAAAAAACTGTAATCTGAGGGAGCAAAGGGACCCTTCTCAAAATCTCAAATGTTCTGTATTTTGTCTGTGTCCTGTTTTCCAGATTTTTTCTTTGCTGGCCCAGTGGAGTATTGTTGGCCCAAGATAAGACATCATGATAACGTAATCAGTTTGACACTTTCAGAACAATTGATGATAGATAGATAGATAGATAGATAGATAGATAGATAGATAGATAGATAGATAGGTAGATGGATAGATGGATGAATGGATTGACAGATGGACAGACAGAAAGACAGACATAGATAGATAGATAGATAGATAGATAGATAGATAGATAGATAGATGAATGGATGGACAGAGACAGAAAGACAGACAGACAGACAGATAGATAGATAGATAGATAGATAGATAGATAGATAGATAGATAGATAGATAGACAGACAGACATAGGAAAAGCTAGGTGATGACCCAGTTATAAGGCAATAAGGCATTTTAAAAGCCCTTAAATCTGTCCTTAAGTAAGATAAGATGAACTCTTACCCTTTGGCACAAGAAAAATAAGGAGGGTTAAAGTCCAAGAAAATTACTAAATTGTTTTCTTCACTTAATATGACAATTTCCCTGGGAGGATCTGGATGAGGAATAAGTGCAGCAGAAAGCTGTCATTTTAGGTTTTACTAAAATAAATGTCATTTCATGTGGTGACTAAAATTATGGTATGGGAACAGAGAGCTTGTTGGAGAGCAATGAGTCAAGGCGCTGCCAAAATCTAATAAGACGAGCAGATGCTCTGGAAAAAGTAAAAAAGAGGTGGATCTGAGAGGGTCGGTCAGGCTGGATAATGAGGTGTGTTCCTGCATGTAGGTTATCATGAAGCTCCATGAAGCTCATTATTAGGGAGGAATTGAACATTTTTCCCATTTGAAAAAGGTAATCAAGAAATATTCATAATTCATGAAAAATATGCAGTCTATAAATATAATGTTATATAAATATTGCGGCTGGGCGAGCTGGTGACCTGTGACCTGTGGTTGGGTTGATGGAAATATGTAACTGCCAACGTGGATAATTTCTCTGGGCATCTTATTAACATAACAGTTAACAGAACGTGTACGTACTGCCTGTGATCTGTGAGCTTGGGGTGTGCTGGCCACAAACAGAAGACAGAAGACAAAACCGTTTTCTGGTAGCTGATAAATCAGAAAAATAGAAAAATCCTGGTGGATTAAACAATGACAGCATTATAAAGAGATCTGGACCTGACGGTGTGTACAACCAAGATACTTGACGCTTAATCTCAGCACAGCCCAGGTAATGGACGGAATCACATGTAAGGCTATGAAGAACTGCGGGAAGGTTCTATGCTGAGTCAGCAGCAGCTGCTAAAAGATTGGTGATTAGATAGACAGACAGATAGATAGATAGATAGATAGATAGATAGATGATAGATGGATAGATAGATAGATGATAGATAGATAAATAGATAGATAGATGGGACTACATTGATTCCCCACACTGCAGCGAGACACATTAAGAACAAAGAACTTCATACTGAAGAAATATAAATTAAGAATAATAATAAAACACACATGTTGCTATACAAATATTAAAAAGGCAGAATGATATGGATCATGTTGTGTCATGGTTCACTGTGATCTGCTCTCCTGTCCTCAGAAACACATCGATAGACATTTCGCTGTAGCTTCAGTCTACCTGGACTGCAAGGCCAGCGGCATGACGTACTGGGCAAAGCCGACCACATGCAGCTTTGAAGGATTTCCTGGTGGGAGGGGTTAGATGGGGTGAAAGGATTTAAGGAAACTAAAATCTGCAAGCCACAGGTCCAACTAGGAATACATGTAAGCTTAAGAACAAAGTAGCTGGTGCAATGCTTCAGTTTGTGCTCCAGCACAGTTTTAATGTTTAATAGTGTAAAATGATAACCGAAGTACGCGTAATTTGTTTTGACTAAAAGAATCAGTCTGCCGAATTAATGTAGGAATAGCACGATAGTGGATTAGAGGGGAACATAAAGAATCGTGATGGAAGGTCATCGACTCATGTTGCATCAGAAGAGGTGATCCAGGCAGCCGTCTGAGTCCCAGCCAAGCGACTCTGCTTTCTCTGGATTTGGACCACCATCCGGAGGCCGTGTGTGGTAGCCGATCGGGGTCCCAGCTGTGAGATCAGGCAATTCCCAGCAGGCCGAGCTGCGCAGTCGGCCAGGTTAGAAGCAGGCCACTGCATACGGGCGGTCCCGTGTATCGGATTCTACGCGGACATGAGAGCCGAATTCTGCTTTTCCACTTACTGGCTCTGAGTATTAGGAAAATTTGTTGCTGGCGTGAAATTTATTGTGTTCAACAAACAATCGTTTTAAAAAGTTTATAAACCCTTTTAAAAAAATCGATTTCTGCAATATAAACAAAAAGGAATAATTATGTAAGAATCACGCAGGCGTTCCCGAAGGCTTAACTTTTGAATGCTTTTTGAGGTACAACTGGCCCACTACTTTCCTAGATTTCAGGATAACGGTTTATAATTTGGGTGACACTGTGGCTCAGTAGGTATCCTGCTTTTCATGCTCCCCCTGGGTTCTGCAGGGTTCCTCTCGCAGCCCAAACACATGCAGTTATGCTAACTTGTGTCTCCACATTGCCCATAGAGCATGACTGTGTGTGTGCCCTGTGATGGATTGGCATCCAGTCCAAATTGGCTTTACTGTCAAACTATCCATATACAGGTATACAGTGGCACAAAACAGTGTTACCCAGGACCATGGGGTCACATACAACAACACTGATGATAGATGAATCATCTATAATCCTTCTTTACGTACCTCCGAGGACAATCTGGTGAGTGGTCCCCAGTGTTTGGTCACAATCTGAACGATGGGAGGCAATTTTTCAAAACCTTCTTAGAAGGTCAAGTGACATTCATGCTGTGTAAAGTTCATACACCCACATAAATGTCTCTCTTTGCCTGTTTGTTGGCTCATGGATATAACAGAACACCCTTTCAAGGAGCATTGTGGAATCCTGGTCAAATGTCAGCACCCCGATGGCCCTGCCCTGGTGGTGGCAGTGTCTCCCGAGCATGGAGAATATCTCAGTGCGTCATCAGAAAAGTGGTCCTGCTCAAGCTAAAATTCACCATCCGGCCTTCCTGCCACTAGTACACTTAATTATTTATTAAATTAATTTTTTGGTTGTAGATAATTAAGTAATTAGCCTTTTAGAGGACAGACACACTGACTCTGAAAAGGGAGAACTTCTGTAAGTGCTAGAAAAGGAGGAACAAGTAAAACGAAGGCAAACTAGAAGCAACACATTGGGCAGAAACGTGATCAACCTGATCCCACGTGATCTGGCTCCCTTGCTTTGCTATTGGTCCATCCTCTACCGCTTATGTGAACCTGAGACTATTTATATTATATTATATTATACTTTAGTTCTTCTTTACATTCTTCTGTGCAAATATTTGAGAATGAACTTACAAGTCCAGTTTTTTTTTCCACCGCAGTTGCACTGAGAAAATTAAAAGTCTTTACCATTACGGTTTGGCCCAAGTCTGGGTGTTTTTTACTTCTTCCCTGCAGCTCCACTGCCTAAAAACCATCTAACCACCCAGCTTCCTCACATCCCAACACGACCCCCCCGCCACAGGGGCAATGAGATCCGAGGCATGCGACTCGCTCCAGATGCATACAAATAACAGAATTGCACTCCAATCTAAACATCTCTGTTTCTTATTTAATAGGACCTGGTGACTAATATCTGACGTGACTGCAAAGTGTGCTGTCACGCCAACTGTGCCTCAGATAAGTTTGGAATTAGCTGCAGATAGCAATTTTCCTGACAAAACATTGGGTCTTGGGTTACAGAAAAGTGCAGGAAAACATGTCCTTGCAGTAGTGAACTGTCAGGACACCCTCTCTACCTGTTTCTCTTAAATCCACGTCTTTGTATGCCTGGAACTATCAGGATGGGTCTCTGCATGCCACTTTTTCCATTATGTCTGTCAATTCCCCGTTTGGCCAGCTGGTGTCACTGGTCATCCTGTTCTGTGTTCCCTTTGTTTCCCATAGTCAGCACCCTAATTTGTTTCTCTGCTTCTCTGGCTGCCACGTGCTTTAATAGGGCTGTGCGGGTGGCTGTGTCATCCTAACTTCCCTTTTGTTGTGGGTTCGAGCCTGGCCAGCCTCAACTATGTTTGCAATTTTGAACGTTTATGTTTTATTATTTTCTTGATCTCTGTATTTGTGTTATGGTTCCTAGCTGTTCCCTGTTTTTACTAATTTTCAGTTACCCTTGTTTTCTAGTCTCCCTTTCTGTTTTGATCATTTATCTGTTGATTTCCTCACCTGTGCTTGTGTTGGTCATTTTGTGTTTGTAGCTGTTGTTGCCCTGAATTTGCTTCTGTTCTACTGTGGGTGTTCCTGTGTTGCTCCCTGCCTTGGTTTTTGACCCCTCATGGTCATTTTGTTTCTCATGTTTTTTCAGTTCATTAAGTCCCTTTTTATAATCCACTACATGGATCATCCAACCTTCATCATGTCCATCCATAGCTGAAACATGCTTTTAACCAAAAAACTTTTTTCTGAACATTTTGTGGCATTCACCAGTAAGCGCCCTCACCAGACTTGCAAATCTGATTGTTCTTAATGAAAGCAGACAACAAACAATACAAATGTGGTCACATACCTCCCCCCCAACCCTCTCCCATCTGTAGTTACCCCCCACAAAGACAACAGCCCACATCAGAGAAGTGAAAAATCCATGTGTCAAAACCAAAATGGAAACACATTGGTGTGAACTGAAATCACTAACAACAAAACAAGCTGCCCTCTCACTGGTGGGCACTTTGTGAGCCGTTAGCTTTACTGGAATGCAGGATGAAAGCCTCGAGGCCTGGATGTGTCAGTTTTAAAGGGAGGACTTTCCCTCACCCTCTTGACTTTCAGACAAACTCATGTCCCGGGGTTTGGTAACACGTTAGCTTTTTCGTCTTGCTAACATCAGTCACTGAGAGTGGTGATTTCTGGTAGCTGTGAGATTCAAAGAATTCAAATGCTGAGACGGTACAATTTGTGATAAAAATGGACTTACAGCACACGTGGCATGCAAACCACAAATAAACAAGGCTTTTCTGGAAGCTTAAACTTACAGACATGAAGCAAACTTGACATTATAAGAAATGTCTAACAGATGCTCCAGCTCCTCTGTGTTTAGACACGTCTTGGCTATCAGGGATCAGAACCAGTACACATCAGGGGTCAAAGGTCCAGGGTTCAGCCACATTCGACTCCCCCACATCGCAAACTACAGGACACAACTTTGAACCACATCCTGTCCCTGATTTCATTTTTGTGCCTGAAAAGATGAAATTCCTTGGGTTACAATGAGGTCCTCATTATCACTAAGCTGGATGTGCTGTTAAAATATACTCACACCAACACACTGCTACAACATTCACTTGCAGTCCTCAGAAAGCCTTTTTTCCTGAACAGAATGCACTATTTGTTTTGAATGATTGTGAACGACCACAGATATTTCATTTTGTCTATCATCACCCTGGCCACTGTCCTGTCCTGAACCTTCTGAACTGCATTTTCTTTGTGTACAATCTCCTTGCCAGGCATATTGTCATTCTACCATCTACAGAACAAATAATTTTCCAGTTTGTATAAATTCAGCATTAGCTTACCTTTTTGTTTCTAGCTTCGTGATATTACACACGAAATGGATTGTTCTCATCCCTCCAGTGCCAGTTATTCCAGTGGGGTTTACATTCGTTTTGGAAAATAATATGTATTTCAGCAAATGAAAACCTCAAGGTTCCAAAAATATGTATATATATCACTACATAAATAAATCTGCTGTATACACCCCATACTGTGTGGTCTTAATTGTTTTTGTTGCAGGCAATTCCTAGTTTACGAATGAGATCTGTTCCCTAAGTCTGTCTTTGAGTTTGCATGTAAGTTGTAGGTGAGTTGGAACCATAATAATACAGTGAATAATAATAATAATAATAATAATAATAATAATAATAATAGAAGTAACTACATATGGCACTGTACTGTACTGTACCTCGAGCTGACGAATCACGGAAGATGTGTAATGTGTTCATGAATGTCACAAAGTAGTTTGTGTACTTGTTATTACAAACCATTGTATTTAATTCAAATTTCCCTTGCTGGTTTGAGTTCATGGCGCTTAAGAATCACTGTTTAAGAAGGATACATATCTTTGTTTGATTCTGACATGGTTGACATATATTAAGACAATTGTAGCTTCAAATGGAGATTTTTTAAATATCAATACCCAGCATAGGGCAATTCTTTTTATCTCTTTAAAGGTAATAAAGACTTCAGTCAGACGCACATTTTGGTTTGGCTCCAGTGAGTCCCATTCTAAGCTGACCAGGCGCTAAGGAGTCTGATGTAGACTAGCAGATTGTTTCCTTTGGGGACATGGCAATATCTTCTCTGTCCCATGCAAAATGCTCTAGGCACAAAGCAAATAAACAACCAACAATGACCAACAACCAACGCTGACAACCAGCAAGTGAAAAAACAACCAACAGCTAAAGTGTCAGAAATAATGCCAAAGAGGTCAGATCGGCCCATATCCCTCTCATAATCACAGCAAAGGATTATGGGAAATCCCAGCTGGGCGGCTTAGTTTAGGTGATGGGGACACAGGAGCCTTTCATACCATACGACAACCTGCCACAAGCCATTTGCTGGTGAACGGTTCCAGTGGGGGTGCAGGCTGGTGTTTCTCAGGGACACCAAACTCTTGGCATGGTTCCTGGGGCCTGACAGCAGTAAGGGAACCTCTGCCTACAGGCCTTCATGTTGGCATCGGTCTCCCTAAAAGGTTCCTGGCAATTCAATAACTAGTTCTAAGGCTTAATGTTTCCATGAACATTTCTCATGATTAGCATAGCATCTGCATTAAAGTCGCAAATTCATTATGATGCAAATTGCTTTTTACTGCTAGCAGATGCACCGTAATAAGCTGAACTCTAGCTATCTGCAGCTACACACTCTCCCGTTAGTTAAAAAACAAGCTGCTAACTTGACTGCTTTTTATTAGTTCACTTTCATTCAACTTCAAGAGCCAGAAAAAAAAGGGACAGTTGTTTTCAATCGGTTTTGGATCAAAAAAATGTTGGATGAATCATTACAGAGAGGGCGTCTGGTTAGTAGAAAGCTGTTGAGGTAATCTGATGTTCAAGAACTGTGCAAGCAATTAAGGGCATTACATATTTCATAATGCATTATGTGTTTAATAAAACTGACTGCTCCTTCTCACTCCTCTCTGCTCCACACTCTGCTTCCAGCTCTTGACGAGTGAACTCGTCCTAAAGTGACTTTCCGCCTTCCCTTCCATGTACGTCTTATTAAGTTAGGATAAGCTCCCAAGACACGCAGAAGTGGGGTGGTTTGAGGAGAGCGACTGCGGACAGGCACGACACGCGTGGAGGACGTGAGCATCACTGCTTTTCATAAACAAGTTTCGCCCTCCCCAACTGTTTTGAGTCCCAGTGCCTGAGAGACTTTCAGAGAGCGAACTTTTAATGACGATCGGGCTCACTCTGTTTATTATTTCTTACGGCGACTTCCATCCTCGCCATGGCAACCATCGACGGTGGTTTTGAGGCTAATCTGTAGTCAAATATCACTGAAATAGCCATTACTGGGTAATTACTGAGGCCTCAAGCCTGTGATGTGGGGGCGGTGGCCCCACCCTCAAAGCGCTATTGCAGATCCATAGGCCGCGGCCCTACCTTCTCTTTCCATCCATTCTTGCCTCCGTGTCACTGTGTGGTGATGCTGCAGTCCTTCTGCGAACGATCGTAGGATCCCAGTAGTGGCTGAAAAGGATGGATCTGGCAGAACTAGTCTAAATAAAAAAATGAGTACATGCATTAGGAACCATTTTTATTTAGTCACCATTTACTCCTACGCCTTGCCTTTACGCTTCTCTGTTATGGATCTTGTGTCCTGTGTTTATCCCTTGTCCACATTATGCCCTAATTGTTAGTTGCAGAGGTAGGAAATTCAGGTCCAGAAAGTACATATCAGGGTTGGGGGGATTCCGGACTGTATTCATCAATTCCAGTCCAAATCAGGAAATGGAACTAAAGTTGGCATTGGAAAAAAAAGTATGGTGGGAGAACAGAACTGAAACTGAATTCGAATTCCAGGGAGATTTAAACTCCAACTGCAGTTCCATGTCCTGATTGGGATTACTGAATTCATTCAGAAATTGCCCCAGTCCAACCAGTTGTGCATAAAGAGTAACATTCACAGGAGACTCAGCTGGCTGGTTGAAAAAGAAAACCTTGGACTGGATTTGTACTTTCTAAACCTGAACTTTCCACCTCTGGTTAGTTGTTTGTTGCCATTGTGTCAGGAACAGTAACTGCGCCAGCAAAAATCCCCACCAGCTACGGTCGTGTGGCAATAAAGATTGTGATTCTGATTAACATTTAACCACTAATTAGCAGGGCAAACAAAGAAGCCGCTTCTCATCCTAATTGTCTTCCAATGAAAAGGGAAATTAATACTTTATTTTAATCTGGCTTTGTTCTGCAGTGCAAGGTTGGAAAGCAAATAACAGGTTCTTTTGACACTACCTGGCAGGTATACTTTTCCATGCAGGTATGGTAGAAAATGATAATTATTCATGTAATAAAAGATAAAATATCTTGGTCGAGTGTCCGTATCTTTAGAAATGGACCATTGGCTGAGGAAATAAATCATAGCACACTTGTTTATAGAACAAAATATATGTCTGTAAATATTTGGTAGGATTGTGGTAGAAAAAGCCAAAAATGGAGAAATTAAGTGCTCTGAACGCAGAATCCTACAGGCAGTTATGAGTGGGCTAAACCTTGTATGTATTAAAATCACTGTATTGTTTGTCTGTAGTTAAACGTTTATTTATGAAAAGCCATAAGGAAAGGAATGTAGCACTGGTGACTTAGCGGTCGCTGTGATTAGCAGAGAAATAGTTCCCTGTTTTAGATAAAAATCAAAGAGGACACAGCTGTGCTTTATGGCTTACTGTGCAAATTATGGCACGGTAATTATGGTTAATTTGGCATGGGGAAATATAAGTCAACTATCTATCTATCTATCTCTCTATCTATATATATATATATATATATATATATATATATATATATACTGGTAACACTTTACTTCAAGCTGTCATCTATAATGAAGATATATTATGAAGATACCTTCATAATGAACTATAATGATCAGCATAAGAATTAATAAAGCATTACAGCATCTTCTACTGACATTGTCATAAGGCATTGTAGTGTTTATAGTGATTATAGTGATTGTAGTGTTTATAGTGATTGTAGTGTTTATAGTGATTATAATATTTCAATGGAGCTTTCATCTATCATGCATTTTAGATCTGTACCTTCATAACGCATTATAATGGTTGCAATAAGCATCAAGGATGCTTGGTTCTGCATGATAAAGGTATCTATAGTGCATTATAGATAGAGCTTCATGTAGTATGTTCATAGAGTTATGCCTTTTTATAAATATTTATAGCCATGTTTATAATGCTTTATGAATGTATTGTAATGTGTTATGAATGTGTTCATTGATTCTTATAGGCGCGGCATTCAGAGAAAATGTTACAAAAAACTTAAAATAAGATAAAGGCCAGTCATTCCAATATTAAGAATATTCCCTATAAATATACCACATCACCATATCCATATATACCATTGGTAGAGAAGGTTATAGTGGGCAAAAGGTACAAGCTTGACAGCCCGTCACAGGGACATGCCATCATAGCACCTTTTATAGACAGCACTTTGCTTTCCTGGATGGCTTTGGAGGAACCAGAGAACCTGAAAGAATCCCATGTGACATGAGGAGAACGCACTCTGCACCCACAGAGCGGGGGGGGGGGGGGGGGGGGGGG
>JAODJU010000038.1:15823946-15844001 GCA_026776725.1 Gnathonemus echidnorhynchus | reverse complement strand
AGTGGACTCCCCCCCCCCCCCCCCCCCGTGAGTGGCGCACGCACAAGGCGTGACCTCATTCCTTTGCTCCACGGGAAGGAAGTACGAGGCTGATTGCTGGGGACACCTGCTTGGAGCGGACGCTGGAAAGCGGCTGACAGTGGCAGTGGCAGAGAAATAAATGAGCAGATAGATTATTTGCTCAGGCAGGTTGTTTAGTCATAGATAAAATAGACGTATGGGCCTGGTCACATGGTGCAGTGTGTGGCACTGAGCTTTCCCTTTGATTTATTAAAATGCTATGTAGAAATAATACCAAAAGCCTTTTTGCCAGGATTTAGCTATCGATTCTCCAAAAGAGCTACGCATTCTTCAGCCCCATATGATGCTACATTTATGCAATCCCTTTGCCCAAAACTGTAAGTTTGGCCAGTCGGGGTCTGTGAAAGATCGCAGTCTTATACACTGTGAACAGGACATCCTTTGGGTAAAGACTGAGATCAAGTTTTTGAAGAAGACCACCATGAAAACAACCCCGAACTTTTTACCTTTGCACTGTAAACACGGGGGTTTCTCGCCTGAGAAAGTTTTTCATTTCACCAATGCAAATTTGTGGCCTTACACTAACCCCATGCCAAGTGATATTACTATAGTGGGTGTCGTCAAAACAGAAGAAACGTTATTTCTTGATATCTGTTCATCTATCCATTCTGTCATCCATATTGTTTTAATCATGTTTCAATCATGTTTTTAAATTATACTCATATCTCTTTAATTTGAATTTTCTTTGTATTCTGCATTTTTCTTATGTGTAAAACACTTTGAATGACCACAGTGTACGAAAGGCGCTATATAAATTAACTTGCCTTCATTCAACTTCCATACTGCATATCCAGTACAGCAGGGTCATTCAAATCATGGTCCTCGAGGTCCAAGCACTGCTGGTTTTCCAGCCTTTCTTTACCTGTCAGTCAGGTGTGAAGCCTCTGACCAATTACAATCAGTAATTATTAAACTAACTACCTGGGAAAACTGAAAACAAGGCCTGCATTTGGAATCGAGGTCCGGATTTGAAGAACCCTGCAGTACAATATCATTGCAGTTATATGCAACAGTTAATTCATTTGAACATTCTTCTTCGAGCTAAGTAACATAATGATTCTACTGCCACAAAACCTCTTAAGCTTGAAACAAGGTTATATTCAAGACATCTAAATAATTATCTGTAATGCCCTGTAAAAGAGATGTATGTGTGTGGTTCTCCTACACGCTCTGTAACAGCTGCTGACTCCAGCATCTGGCCTCCAAGAAACTCTTGCGGTTTTTTGGTACCCACTACAGTACACCCAGGCTGCTCGAAATAGCTAAAGGCACAAGGCAAGGTTAGACAACAGCCTTTTACATCACAGACAGAATTAAGGCGTATAAAAATGCTTAAAGGTCCGTCAGTCATCTTGCATCTACAATTTGGCACGTTCTCTGCCGTCACTCGGAAGAGTAAAAGGGAAATTTACAGAAGCCTTGTTACTCTGTGCTGTGCTTCAGGAAAACTACATCCGACCTTCAGCAAAACATTGAAAAGCTCCATCTGCTTTGCATTAAAGCAATGTCTTTATAATTATCTGGTTAACTATATCCACAATAACTGTGGTATCCTTAAAAAACATGAGCAGATAAAGTGTGCTATATTCCTTCTCTGTGATTTAAAGTGTTTCTATAAATATATTAAACAGTGAACTTCAATTTTTGATATTAATGCATGACCAAGCTGATAAATCTTGTCCAAAATGACCGGCAATTTTATTCATTTTTATTTCAGACTGGATATTTTACGGGAGCTGCAAAAATTACTGCTATCTGCCAGGTAAAATGCTTCCCTTAAGCATCTTCAAAGGGAAAAAACCGAATAAACTCTTGCAAAAATCAAAATATGTATAAACAAAGTCCTGCACTCTCCTCCCTATGCTGGCTGTTAAATTTAAATGTAATTCAATTTACTACTTGTCATCTATAAAGTCACAAAGAAATTCATCTGCAGCTGCGATTAATTTTCAGTTTTCTGAATATTTTTGTGCTGAGTTTCCTGTTTTTGTTTTTCTTCTTAGAAATTTACCATCCGTCTCTGTAAAGCACTTTGTGTCCAACATGGTTGTAAACTGTGCGATACTTAAAATTCAATTCGATTTGGAAGGCAATGCACAGATTCTTTAGGGGTACGTCATGTACCTAGAGCTTCGAGAGGCGCACGGTGCAGCGATCCTGGAAGAACCACGCGTTCCGCGTTCATCCTGCACAGGCTTTTCCACACTCGTGAATGAAAGTCTGGCCTGGTCTGCAGTGTGCAGCTCCACTGTGCAGTGTTCAGCTCCACTGGAGCAGGTGGAAAGCTGACCTAAAATCCTGCCTGATTAATGGATGCAGCTTCCCGCTGGCACTGCTGGGTGGGGGCCAGAGGTGAACATGGAAAACGAGACAGTGGAGGCCTTGGCAGTGAGCAGTGCACTGCCATACCCCCTCTGCCGGAATGGGATTCGATGACAGACGCCGGCATCCAGGCGGGGAAGGAGATAGCGTGGTGCTCGAGGTCCTCGTGACCTTGATAGCTGCAGGTTCATGACTGAGAATTGGTCCTGCTATTTCACATTTCAGCAAAACCATACAAGATAAAGCAAGAAGCCATATGATTAGGTAAAAAACTATGTGAAAAGCTTCATAGAAATAGGTTGATATTATCTCAACCCAACTGTCTGGCATGTAAGTATACTGTCAGAAAAAATGGTACCAATTTGGACCTTTGCCTGTCACTGGGGCTCAGGAACATCCCCAAGGTACAAACAACATTAATGTACCATCAATGGTACAGAAATGTTCCTCAGAATTCATTTCTGTATCTTAAAAGGTAAAATTACCCTTGAGGGTACGACTCCATGACAAGCAAAGGTAAAATTCATACTACTTTTTCTGGCAGTGTACACATCTACATCCATGTCCTACAGCATTTTCGAACCTGTTAAGATGAGACCAGGGCCAGTCGATGAATGTATGATATGTATGAAGTGGTCTAACAGTCGTTGTTAACAGTATATACTGAGCCTTGTGTATTTACATACTGCCGCCTAGCTGGTCCAGTCTGCATCCAGTGTGTCTCCAGTGGCCTGGTCTGTTTCAGCTATTTATAAAGCCAGATATTTTCTACCACCTGGACCTCCACCTTCAGACCTTCACCTCCCATGCCTTTAACAGAATACTTAACCCCCATCCCTGTTTCCTACTCATATCTGTGCTTTGCATATTAGGGTGAGTAATTACTCCTGCACGGCATTATGGGTGGCACGGTGGCTCTTTGGGTGGCACAGTCACCCTTCGCCTCCTGGACTGCAGTGCCTAAGTCCCATTTGTGGGTGGAGCTTGCATATTTAGCCTATGTCGTGCGGTTTTTCTCCCTCAGTCCAAAAAACATGCTAAAAAACTTTGGCTAAGTGCCATCTGTAAATTGCCCATAGGGTGTAATCGTATATGCGTGTGCCTTGCTGGCGATGGACTGGCATAAGATGAAGGACGTACCCCAGCCGTGTTCCCTGTGCCCTGTGCCGGGACTCTGACCTGGGTATGCACTTCGAGGTTTGATGAATGGATTGTATTTTAATACAGGACACTTACAGTTTACCATGAGCCAGGCTAAAAGACGCAGCCTGATGATGATGATGATAGTGGTTAAATAAAAACTCATGAACAGAGAATTTTTACAAGAATTGCAATTGTACTCAAAGGGGTAAGAGAGAGTTTAATATTGGGGGGTTGGTTAATGACTCCAAATTAAATTTTGGTGCCTATGCCCCAATTGCACTAGTGAATATATATGTGACTATAAGGAGACTTTTAATGTTAAACAGTCCCTTTCTTTATATGTATACCACTGTGTGTGGATAATTATTAATGTAAACTCACAACAATATATTCTATAATAAAAACACAAACAAAACATTGTATTTTTACAGATAATTAACAAGCAAAAAATGTGATAAACCCCACCTAATTAAACAGGCATCATTACTAACTCCCGGTTGTAGCTGGTCTTTGTTTAAAACCACTTCCCCTCAGTATAGCTTGGTGGCA
Organism: Gnathonemus echidnorhynchus; assembly: GCA_026776725.1. Taxonomy (NCBI): domain Eukaryota; kingdom Metazoa; phylum Chordata; class Actinopteri; order Osteoglossiformes; family Mormyridae; genus Gnathonemus; species Gnathonemus echidnorhynchus. The sequence continues at coordinate 15,839,906 of JAODJU010000038.1, read as the reverse complement.
CTAAAGTCTTCGTGAACAAACCCCATTTTTCTCTCTTCCCCTCATTCCCCCCACCCCTCACTCTCCACTCATTTCGCACCGCTTTTCACGTGTTGAATAAATTTGCTACCCGGAGCGGGGAAGGAGGCTGGCCTTGTCGCGATATCGGGTTTCACTCGGGCTAGATGCGGCGTGTCCGCCGAGCTTCGACACAAAGCCGGACTGGATGCTGTGGCGGCGGGGTGCAGATGCGCGAGCAGTGAAAGCCAAGCCGGTGGAGAGGCGGAGAGAGACCGGGGGTGGCGTTACACACCGGGGAGCACGCGTCCACCTGACCCTAAAATAACGGAAAAGAGGGAAATATTTACCGCAGGAACAAAGACATTACATTCTAAATCGGCTGTAAAAACACACGGAATGGATATATTGTAGCCAGTACCCAATGTTGTCTGTTCAATGAACGCTTACTGGATTCCTCTGCGGTGGAAAGGCACTGGAGCTGTATCTGCATACAAACGGGATTTATTGGTGGATGAGGAGCGCGCATCTTAACATCCAGCGCAGGAGCAGATGAATGTAAGAGCTCGGTGAAATTTTCCTTTCACGTGGAGCGAAACTGGGCGCCCGAGGTTTAATCATCTCACCGAACGGCATTTTACTGCGCCGGTGACACTGTCACACTTTAGTATGAGGAAGAAATGTGTTACACTGGTACCTAGATAATCAATTAAATGTTTCACCGGTACATGCATATGCGTTAATACAATATGCATCTTTTTTGCAGAGGTGTCTTGATTGCATGCTTGGCTCCTATTGTTGAATTGCCTGTATGACTGTCACGTTGAGTAGAATAGGTGACGTTAGTGAACCGATTTGTTGAATTGTCAAAATTATTTTGTGTGCCATGCGGTCGAAACGGCGCAGGGAAAACGCCAGGACCTAGAAAACCCCCGAATGCTAATGACATAGAAGTGGTATTTAAATGAAATTACCCAATATCTCTCTCTTTGTGGTCCGTTGTGCCGTTTAGAAGGCCTGACTCGCTCAGATCGATTTAAAACGGCTTCTGTCAAAAAGCGGCATCATCTTCTCCGCAAAAGGCAAAGTGTTTCCCCATTTATTCCGGACAGTACATATGGATTATTAAGGTGCCTATTCAAAACCCATGCATTAATATAATTGATTAAACTATCATTTAAAATTTAAGCAAGACAAACCCACATCAGATGTGTAATTAATCTAAAATTAATTACAATTGTTTAAACTAATATGTCGTAATTCGAACCGTGATGTACAATAAAAATCAAACTCAAACATACTTCATTACTCACTGAAATAATCGGATTGAGATTTTAGCTTCAGACAACTGCTGCCTAGATAGTATTACATGTGTCGCCTTGGTCAACAAAAAAGAAAGAAAATTCGACCTATACAACTTGTATTCGTTTTCCTCCCGAGTCACAGCATGATATTACCACTTAAGAAGTATATATCAACTTTATGATTTCCTTGCAAGGACATTTTCCGACGAGAGTGGGGTCGTGCAACGGTTCATTATTTAGGGTGCCTTGAGTTTACCGTCACCGTTCGTGGGCAGATCGGTTTCTCCCGGAGCGGCGATGCGGCACTCGAATGAAAACCGACCCTTCCCTTTAACTCGAACCATATGTCGGCAACTCTAGCGGGATCAAGGTGTTTTCCTGAAAGAGAGACGGCTACCGATCCGGGCTGGTAGTGAACTATACACTCGATCGTACGCGTATCTGACTGCCTGCAGCGTCGCTGCTGCAGCTGCAAGAACAGCAGCGTTTTATTCTGCCAACTGCTGTAAGGTTATATATAGTGCATGTATCGGTAGTTTCGTAGGTGTAGGAAAGCAAAGGTGATGCAATATGATTCCAGTCTAGGGGTGCGTGCAGGATTAGGTATAACTGATTTTCAGCGCCTTTAGCGATAACAGTCACCACTGGAACCTCACTGGAAGCCCTGTGGGTCATTGCTGTTGTAATTGGGCGAGTCGGTGCAACTGGCCGTCCGTTATATGAGGAGCTGCGCAGACTCGCCTTATCGAGGATCGCCATCTGTGTGAAATAGAAGTTCCAAAAATCAGCTTTTCTTGGAGTCGCATCCACAAGCCAAATAGCCTTTTTACCTAGAAGGTCGTTTCTTTTGGCTAGTATCCCAGATACACGAACACGCTACTTGGGATTATTCTACTTGTTAAATATTCATAATCATGTGAAGAGAAACTTTCGTCTTGGTATTTGTGGCCTTTTAAAAATTAAATTGGGACAGTCCATCAAAGGATAAAAAAACACATTTCATTTAAGGCAATCCCTGTAGATTAACAGAGTCGTGTTTTTTCTCCGATAGGACAATGGAAGTCAGAACAATGCTTAGCAGTTCTCACAGGATTCTCGATTTGCCTGAAAACCCAGTTCTGAATTATCCAAGAGATGCTTGCATTACTGTCTAAAACAATGAAGATATTAGATGAATAGAATTTTTCTTAGCCAAGGATTTCTATCCATTTTTAAATTTCGTTGCCTGATGGAGAATTGGATCCTCAAACACTGCATGGCTTAAGTCTCTCCTGGGGTGTATTTGTTTCCATAGTGACACGGAGTACCAGCTTGTCTCAATCTTGGCCTTTTGAAAATTAAGTAGCAGAATTTGAGGGAAGGTATGCTGGCATGGGTTTTGGGGACCGGCAGGGGAAACCAGGAGCTGTACAAATGTTAGTTTTCTTTTCTTTTCCCCCCCTTTTTTTACTTGCTTTGCAGAATTTTGTAAAACAAACAATAAGACAACAGGCAGAAAATAAAAGTTATGTTTCTGGAAAGGCCCACAGTCAATATCCAAGTGTTTTCCATATACTATGACTTAAGACCATCGTCCCAGATGACAGCCAATTACTTGAGTTTTCTGTCCACCCTTAGAGTTCCGCTCACACGCAGTTGACGTGTTGCCGTCTGTCAGCATGAATTAAAGGGGACTTTGATCTGAATGAATCAGAGCGTGAGCATAATTGGAGCCGGGGGTTCTGAGCTGACTTGGGCCCTCAGAAGTCGGAGCCAGGCCCACTAACCCAGGCTCCCGGGTCTGTCTTCTCGGGCCAGGCTAGCACCCGGGGAACCAACCTATCAGTCTCTGGCAAGCTGAGATGCTGTTTTACCAGTCTCTGGAGGACCTCCAGATGGATTTCTTCCTCAGCGCTATCCAGACCTGCAGCGTCTGCTTTCGACAAGGCCAAAGGCCTTCAGAAATGGGCCTTGCTTTTCTCATTAAGGGGGTTGTGGGGGCGGGAGGGGGCAGTACACACTAGGAGCACCGGGTGCAGAAGTGTGTCCACTTGCATGAGTTAAACAGCAGACTTCACTTCTGAAGATTTTGGGGAGCTTCTGTTTACACGTTGCGGATTTGGTAACAAGGGTTATGGGTACCAGTGCTGTTTCTCTTCCCAGTAGGAACTGCGTGTGCCTCTATAAAATCTGTGGATGCCCTGCTTTCTTTGTGGTGCAGTGTACAGATGCACCTTTATGCCCCCTGGTTTGTTACAAAGGCTGCCTCCTTCATTTGCATATGCTGACCGGCTCCTTGAACGTCTTACACCCTGAATCCCCCCCGGCCGCCCCCCCCCCCCAGCATTGTAGGTAACGAAGTTGGACCGCTAGCGTGTCGTAGCAAGCCACAGAAATAATTTACTGTTGTTACTCTTTTCTGCAGGATTTTATTTATGATTAAAGGGATTATAACTGCTGAGCTGATTTATTTTTCAAACAAATAGCAGGTCGTAAAAGACTCATATAAATAAGAATGGGTGGCCAACCCGGGGTGGTGTAAGGCGGTGTTTCCCAATCCGCTCCTTGGGGACCCACAGACAGTTCAGGTTCTTGCTCCCTCCCAGCTCCCAGTGGGCTGTCTGGCAGGGAGCTCTGAGGGAGCGAAAACATGGCCTGACTCTGGGTCTCCGGGGATGGGATTGGGAAACACTGGTGTGTCACCAGCATCTTCTCCCATCTCGCTGACCAGGAGAAAGGCTCCTGACAGTATCTGCTGGGAGCTGGGCCAGACAGGAGGTAAAGCGTCTGTGGTTGATGTGGTCTTTGTGAGCTTAGTGGGGATACCTGGAGTGTGAAGATAGGGTGACCCTTGCAGGGGCTTCTGGGAAATATATTAGAACAAATGGATGTGAAGGTGCTTTGGTTCTGTGGTTGTTGCCATAGAGGGATACATATATGAGTATATTGGGGCAGAGGGTGAAATTTATATAAGGCACCTTCTTTGCCCATTTATCTGCCAGATGTCCTTCAGTGTCCTGCTGGTGTATGGGAAAGTCATTCACCCAGAACCTCTGGAAAGAAGTGGATTTATTGTGGGGGGGAGGTGTTTATCATTTGCACAAAAGACCTTGTGACCAAGAGTAGATTGTGAAGGTTCTTTGTCCTCACTCTTAGTTACAAGAAAAAAATAGATTTAATTACCACTAAAATATCCAAGATCATTGCTATTCCAGTCTGTCATTGCCTCTTATGTATGTGTTTTCACCAGCTTGGGTAGGAATGAGCTCCTCACTTTTCATTTCCTTTCATTGGACATGTGTAGTGCCAGTTAGCTGTTTTTGGGGCTTTGTGGCGACGTTGCATCGACCAGCTGCATCGGTGAACTTCTAAGGATGATGCAGCCGGACAGCTCTTAACAGACACCGTCCAGTCAATCTTGATTAATATGGTGGTGCTCGTATAGAGAATGCAGATTCATCCAATAAGCAGGCAGGATATTTGCCTGGCGGCCAGCTTGGTACACCTGTGTTTGCAGCAAAAGATCAAAGCGATCAAAATCTGGACCTATACCTGGATTTGATATATCTTTACGTAATTTTAGAAAAACCTATAATCTTATGATCTTAACCATCTATTTGTGCATTCAATATAATTTGATGTATCACTTGTATTTTCAGCACATGTATAAGCTGGCCTTTTGTACCTTTGCAGTTAAAGCATGATATATAAGATTTTCATTCTTCTCATTTTATTGTGTCTAGTCCATCTGCTTTGTATTTATGGCCAACATTTTACACCTGATGTCGTGCACTTGTGCATTTTTGATACTAAAACCTAAATTCCTTTCTGAGATATAATTCTTATGTGTTTACAGTAACAGTTCCAGGCTTATTCTGGTTGGACATCAAGGCATAACAGGAATCAAAGAAGTAAAAGGAATTTAAAAATGGCTGCCATCAGCTAACTGTCGGCATGCATATTTGCACCATTAGTCAGTGGGCGGTATGCAAGAATTGAGCGGTAATAGCTCTGTGTGGCTAAGATGTCAGGAGGTGTGTGGATCTCGCAATTAAAGAAGCACACATGTAACAGGTGTGTGATTGATCGGGCATCAAACCCGTGTTGACACACCCAGTGTAGCTTACCGAGCCCGGTGAGAAAAATGCCAGCTGATCCCACTGCAGGAGATCACTGCACCACTGCACCACTCACATGCATTCAGATATGCACCTTGAGCTCAGGGAATTTTCAATTTGGCATTTTTTCCTCTCTTTAAAAATCCACCAGATAAATAATACTACTTATGCCACTGTTTTAAAACATCTGATGACTTGCATTGACCCCTCCTCAACTTTTCATTCAGGAACTACATTCCTGACAGTACGATACTTGTCATTCTTAATATTCAGTGAGTTGTCACCCATGAATTATTAAGCACCGTTGCTCCTTGCTGAGCCAGCACTCTCGGGCCGTATCTCTTACACCAAGCGTGGCATCTTGAAACACCTGTTGGTCTGACTAGCTGCTGAAATATGATGGAAATGCAATGTGGTGGCTTCCTTTGATGGAATCCCAGTGAAACGGACAAAATCTGTCTTAAAAATTCAGATGTTGCATATTAGGATCAGAACAAAGCATATATTCCTTATTATTAGCTAGATTTATTTTTCTGTTTTTTAAATGTAGGGTTTTTTCGATAAAATTATTTATTTAATTTTGAAATTATTCTAACGTATAATGTTCTTATTGAACCGCTCAGTTTTTTTGGATCAAACCAGAACCCGCTGCAGGAGCCTTGTCTTCCTGTTTCCTAGGCCTGTTTTGACTGTACTTGATGTGTTTTGTCTTTCGTAATGTCATTCCGTTTCGGCATTGGTGAACTCCCAAATACAGCTCCTTTGTTATGTGATATCTTCCCAAAGACTGTGTGGTGTTACCATCTGGAAATTAATGCTAGAAATCCAACCGTGATGTCATATCCTGCCTAAGTGATCCCAGTTGTGATTATTCATTTTCTAGGTGACAGAGATGCTATTTCTAGGATCCGAGCAGAAAGAGGTCTTGAGGCTTGTGTTTTGTGTTTTCGTCCTGAGCTACAATGGCATTAACAATACCCTTTGTCTCATTTTGGGCTTCCACCATGTCAGAACCTTAACACTTGTCCATAGAATGGAGGCTGTTACCATGGAACACGGCAGCTGCAAACATTAGGGAATGTTGTGTGTCTTTTAATATAATCTCTCTTGTCACCTGACCCCTCTACAAGCCCCTGTCCCTTCATGCATCCTTGGAGACAATTGTTTGGTGGAACAGGCTAGAAATAGCAGTGACAAATTAGTGACAACAGCAGTAACATTTTGTAGTTTGAAAGTGATTTGGACACGTCTTCCCTTTACCAAGGGAGTTCACCAACCTCTCTGCATCGCAAACTGAGGACCAGAATTTCTTTTCTCTTCAGCCTACCTCATTGTCTGAAAATGCTAACTGTCCATGTGTACCTGTTTAGCTGGAGTGTCAAGGCTGTGATCTGCTTTCACGAGCCCCGAGGCCAGATATCATGAGAGAAGTTGGGAACAAGTTACTGCCCTCTTTATGGCACCTCTGACGCTAAGTACAGTATAGGAATCTCAAGACTGGGGCAGGGAAGGTAGACAGATGCAAGCTGTAGGACTGGATCCAGGGGTCTGTCTGCTTCTGTAAGCCTGGCTGAATGACTGAAGCCATTTGAGGTTTCTTAGCCTTCCTGTTGGTGGATGTAGGGGTAGGGGATGAGATTATATGTCTGGATCCAGTAATTTCTTGGCAGAAGAAACAAGGAGTTCCAGAAGAGTCAAGTTATACTGTTAGACAGTCAGTTGCTCTCTAAGTTTTTAAGAAGCACGATGAAATCTAGTCTGTGCAATTGGATTGTAAAAATAAAGATCCATGGTACCAAACTGGCTTTGGTACTGTGAAGAGCATTTAGACCTGCAGGACCTGAAATTAAACGAAGCTCAAAAGGATCATCGTATTGCCCTTTTGATTCTGACTAATGGTTTGATCCCTGACAGCTGAGTTGCTGTATTCGTGCAGACATGTCTAGTGTTAGAATTTAGCGAACCCCAATGAAAACAATTACTGATGCATTCCACGTAGCTGATGCAAGTGTCGGAAGACTGGGGTCTGAGCACCAACGTTGTGGCTCCAGCATTTCAGGAGTAAATGTGGTGCAACATCAGAAGGTGTCAAGCACCCAGCCTAAGAATTGTGGCTATTTATGTGCTTTTCACACCATAAGGTTTTTTTTTTTTTTTTGTTGAAAGGGCATAGGAAGGTATGCCTCAAATGTAGGCAGAACCTTTCAACAACCCCCCCCCCATCTCAGCAGCTTTGTCGGTACTGACCTTTGACCCTTTGTTGGGAGGTGGTTGGACAGGGCTCTACAGAGTGAGAGAGGAAAAGACACATATATGGTGTATTTTTCTTCTGCATAGCATGTATATGATGAGGGTGTTGAGTAGGAGGCAGAGAGATGTTGAGTTTGCATGGCGCTACATCACTTTTTGTCCTGTTTGATTTGGCGTACCCAGTTTGGCCTGCTACATCCATCAGCCCTACTGGGTCTCAGAGCCAGACCTGGGGAACCCAGTCTCAGCGCCGTGCGTGTGACCTTCAGAGGTCCACCAGAGTGTGCTTCAGCTAATGCAGAAAAACAACCCCAGATCCATTTTTCTCATTCTTCCATCACGTCCAGTGGTTTGAACTCCTTGGTGGAATTCTGCATCCTCTGAGCTGGAAGTGTAACGGTGACATTGGAGTTCTCTGTCAGGCCAGGTTTAAGTTGTGGGGGGGGGGGGGCATTTTTCAGGGAGAATCTCACTCCATGTCTCGGCTGGACGGTATGAGGTTTAATCACCAAAATGAAAATCACAATCTTGTGTTGCTTTTTAATAATGGTTTTCTCGAGATTCATTGGTCCTATGACCAGGAGTCATCTTTATGGTGGATATAACTGTAGCGAAATAGGAAACTTCTTTAAGAGAATGCCGTGATTTAAGTTTGATTTTTACACTAAATCCTAAAACAGCATTTCTGCTTCCCTTGTAAATCATTGTTGACCCACTAGAGGGAGCATCACCGAGCAGAAGATCATTCATGCTCAGTCATAGCAAAAGCGAGGAAAAGTTTTATATTCTTTTGCATCAAAGTGGAGCTTAGTTTTTTCAGGATTACTCATTATATCACTTTTTGTTGGGGGTGATTTAGAAATTCCATTTTGTTACTGCAAGAATTTCAGACAAGCTTACTGACAGTGACAAAGTACAACTATCATGTGGTCAACCATAAAGTGGGCAGTGATCCCCGTGTCCTGTTTGCCAGCAGAATGTTTTGAGGTTTGGATTGCACAACAGTCCCTGTAACTTATAATATCTCCTGCACGGGATTATGGCGTCTATGGATTATGAAAAAATGCCTGCCAAGACCATCTTACTGTATCCAATTATCTCATAGTTCTTCTACACCAGAGTTCCCTGTGTTTGGTCATCTGCTCTCTAATTGGCTGGCTATGTTCCATGTATTAAAAAATGGAACTTGATTGGTCATTGTCTTAATGGTAGAAGTTTATTGGTGGGGAGGAGTTAGTGGCCCATCTAGTCCAGACAGGTGCAGTTGCTTTTGTAGGATGCGTAGATAAGCATTTTTGTTATATGAGGGATGGAGCAGACAGGGAATGTGCACATTGAGAATGCCCCAGAGACTGGAATTCTCCCTCCCCAGACAGGTTGTGCCTCATAAGCAATTGTTGTCTCCAGATTTATAGGGGCTGGTTAATGTGTTTCAGAGCTTTGAGCTTCCATGAGTTAATGTCCTGATTATTTCTGGTGGGAAGGTTGTCCGAGAAGGAGGAGGTTTTGCGGTTCCTAGTCAGTGGGAGGCTGTGGAATCTTATCCCCTAACTGCTCTCGCCTCTCCAAGGCCAGCCTTGCTGAAAGGGTGCTTCAGAAGCATAACCAGGTCTGCCCAGATGTTCTCATGGCGAACTGTGGGAAGTGTTGGCTGCTCTGATGGTGGTGAGGGCCGGCAGCCATTTGTTTGTTTGGGGGGGGGGGCACACCTGCGTTTAACTTCAAACTTTATCAACAGTGCAAGCAGCTGTGATGTAAAAGTGCTGTCGGGGGGGTAGACACGCACGTGAAGAATGGGCAAGTGTGTGGAATGCAAAGGAAATATCTATGGCATCTATACTGTGTGGAGCTGATGAGAAAAGCTACAGGCAAGCAGACAATTCCCAAAGCTTTAGAGATGTCTAATGGCTGCTATCCTGTTGAGAACATGCCCAGAGGATCTGTATGATGCTCGGTCAAACTATTACGCGAACAAGCGATTTATCAGTGCAGCCTAGAGCAGCTTTTCAGGTGTCTAGGTTACTAACTTATGAGTCCAGCAGCAGTGAGTAGCTGTTGTGCGGTTTGTCGTATGGATTGATAAAGTTTTAAAAATGGGAGTGCTGAATATTTTAAAAAGCGACAGGATGAATTAAGACCTGCCGTGTTGAGGTATCCACCACTGTCCCCTCCCCCCCATCACATTTCCACATATGGTACCGGAGGATCACATTCCTCAAGTTGACAACCCCTGAGCTGGATGTATACCCAGGGAGCACTTTGGGTCTCTGAAAGGAGGCTTCCGGAACACCAGGTTCCTCTCGGCTCAGAGTTCTTATTAAGAAGACCCCTACCTTTGCCCCAAGTGCGGGGCTGGTTTTCTGGGGGGGGGGGGTGGACTCTAGGGTCCCAAAATATTGTCTGAGCTTATTTAATGCTCAGGAATTATTGCCTTGACTTGTCATCTTAAATTATTGGATATAAATCAAGCTGCATATCTTTGTAAATTAAACTCCTTTGTCACCGTTTCTTGTGTGTGTGTGTGTGTGTGTGTGTGTGTTTGTGGGTGTCTGTGTGTGTTTGTGGGTGTCTGTGTGACACTGGTGAGTTACACTGTTTGAAATAGTAAGATGAAAAGCTATGGATGAAATCTCAAAGGCTCCTGTTTAATCACAAGAGAGCACTTCTCTTACCCACAAATAATCCTTGCCACATTATACTGTTGGTATTTGCTGTGTATTCTACGGATCTTATTCATTGCTTAAGTGTGTGCACATGTGTAAGATGCATTCACTATGCATGACTGTTTATACTTTCTCTTAATAGAACCACTGGTGCTCATAATGTTTTGTTACCGCATTGTTCCTGCAGGCTTAGGGAGAAGTGATCGGCATGAAGACGATGTCTAAGGGATTGGGGAAGGTGGTGATGGCTCAGTTGCATAATCGTGGCACCTGGAACCAGAGGATGCTGCTGCTGCTGTACGTGACTCTGGAGCTTATTGCGACCCACGCCACAGCCGTCCTCGGCACGCTGGAGCTGCAGCTGGACGAGGAGCAACCAGCGGGTACCATCGTGGGTGACATCAGCGCTGGCCTGCCCCCGGGAGTCACAGCAACACTGTTCTTTATCGCAGACCAAGAGGGTACTGGAGTTGGAAGTGACCTGGATATTGATGAGACCAAGGGCATCATCAAGACGGCCCGCGTCCTGGACCGGGAGGTACGGGACCACTACAGTTTTATTGCTGTCACCACATCAGGGGTGACGGTGAAGGTGTCTATTGTGGTGAATGATATCAATGATCACGCACCAGAATTCCCGCGGGAGAGGACGGTCCTCAGAATTCCGGAACAGACAGCAGTAGGTACAAAGTTCTCCTTGGAGCCTGCCACTGATGCAGACAAAGACCAGCTGACCACTCAGGGTTACCAAATAAAAGACGGGAACGTGGGGCAGGCTTTCCGCTTAGATACCAAAAGGGGATCCAACAAAGTACTCTATTTGGACCTGGTCGTCAATGCTGTTTTGGACAGAGAAAAACGGTCTTCCTACTCTTTGTTGCTAGAGGCTTTTGATGGGGGCTCTCCCAAGAGAACAGGACAGATGGTCTTAGATGTCTTCGTGCAGGACATCAATGATCATGCGCCTGTCTTCAACCAGAGCCGCTATCATGCCATCATCTCCGAGAGCATGCAGCCCGGCAGCAACATCCTACAGGTATATGCTTCTGATGAAGATGAGGGTGACAATGGACTGGTGCTTTATGAGATCAATAGGAGGCAGAGTGACCCAGAGAACTACTTTGTTATCGATCCTCGTTCTGGGATGATCACCCTCAACAAGCCATTGGACTATGAGATACGGAAGGTCCACGAGCTGGTTGTTCAAGCCCGCGACAATGCGAGCCAGCCAGAGGTGACAAACGCCTTTGTGACCATCCATGTTCGTGACTACAATGACAACCAGCCCACCATGACCATCATCTTCCTCAGTGAAGATGGCTCGCCCCGAATCTCAGAGGGGGCACAGCCTGGCCAATACGTGGCCCGAATCTCTGTCTCAGACCCGGACTATGGGGAGTATGCTAATGTCAACGTGTCTCTTGAGGGTGGCGATGGCAAATTTGCCTTGACCACCAAGGACAGCATCATTTACCTCATCTGCGTGGACCAGGTGTTGGACCGTGAGGAAAGGGACTCCTATGAGCTAAGAGTGATGGCCACAGACTCTGGCACGCCACCCCTGAGGGCCGAGTCTTCCTTCACCATCCAAGTCACTGATATAAATGACAACCCCCCTCTCTTTGACCAGCAGGCCTACAAACAGGCCATTTCAGAGGTGGTCTATCCTGGGAGCTTCGTCCTGCAGGTCACTGCAAGGGACAAAGACCAGGGCCCCAATGGGGACATCCAATACAGCATTCTCCAGAACTCTGGCACCCACTCAGATTGGTTCTCGATCGACCCAATGACGGGGATAATCACCACAGCAATGCAGCTAGATTTTGAGATGGACCCCAGGCCCCAAGTAACGGTGATGGCCACTGATGGGGGCCGTCCACCCTTGTCCTCCACCGCTGTGGTTGACATCATCTTGCAGGATATGAATGACAACAAGCCCGTTTTCGCGAGCAGTTTCTACAACGTGTCCATCAATGAGAACGTCGCAGTGGGAACCTGTTTCCTTGAGGTAGGGATTATTTATGCATTCACCTTATGGTTTTATATAAATTGAAATATCATTTTGGGGAGTTCCCCAATTAGTTGTTTCTTGCCATTGCTTGTGGTGTGAGGTGGAATTTTTGCAGGGTTGTGGAAAATGTCCAGAAAAGCTCATATTTATTTTATTGAGATGTCAGGCATAATACCATGCCATAATATGATTAAGACACAGCTATTGCTCAAGCTGGCAGCACAACCATTAAATTTATTCATTTGAGTAGGAGTCTCCTGATCTGGAGCTGATTTAAGGGGCGTGTTTTGCACAAATTCACTTGGGATTTGAAGGTATTAGAGATGGGTTCACCGGCATTCCACGAGCTACAGTGAGCAGCCGTGATCAACGCAGTCTGTCCCCTCCTTCACCTCTCTGAAAGGAGTTTCCATGGTAACAGAGACTGCGTAGGGGAGTAAGCATCAGAACAAAATCTGTGAGCTTCACCCCGAGCATAAATAAGATACAGGTTATCACTCAGATTTTTTTGTGAAAAGACAAGTGAAGTGCCTGCAGTCAAAAAAAGGCGCTTTTCACTACAGACACATTGTTCATAAGTGTAGGAACTTTTAGACTCAGACATTTCAATAGAATGAGAAAACAATCACATCGATGAAAGGCTTGTGGCACTTGTTTGCTTGTTTCGTAGACCTCCTTTGTCTAAAAGCAATGTGGAAGTCTTTGAAAAATTTCGGGAGTTTGGGAATAGGAACAAGAAGTTAAATGATTGGAATTCCGGATTTCTGCAAGCCTGTTTAACAAAAGATGCATGTAGAAGTCAGTCTGATCGGGTGCACAGAGGATCGGTATTGACTAGATGTGAGATGGGAGCGGGGAGAAGGTTTAGTGTGGGGGTGCGGAAGTGAGATGGAGAGAAGGGGTTGAGGGAGGGACAGATGGGGAGAGGCTCAGCACTGTCCAGTTGCTTTTGGCGGTGCTGAAGAAGTGGAAACCACAGGAAATGGAAGAGTGATGATCCGAAATGTCCCAGTTGCCCAGAAGATATGGGTCATACATGCACGAAAGGAGGAGTGAGATGACATGGAAGTATATTTGTCTGGAGAAGGAGAATTTGCTGTGGATCTTAATAAATGGAAACAGGTGTAATGTGACAGTATTTGGCCTGGTACTAGTGTCAACTGGAACAGTGTATCTGGGTACCTGTAGAAGGACGTGATTTTATGTGACTGATGCATTCTTCTGGTGCCCGAGAATGATCAACTCCAACCAGAGTGACATAGACACAGGGTACCTATATTTCTCCAGTATCCCCCTGCAACCCTAGTTATCCCAAGAAATAGGATCTTCCCGACACAATAATGAAAGGAGTTCTTCTGACAGAAGGTGCTCGAGGGAGTTGGTGTTCTTTATGTGATCTGCTCTCTACGAACAGGCCGCCAACGACCTCCCTCTTTGTTGATTACTCTAATTCCATCTTGCAGTGCTGCAGTCTGTTCTTCCAGCCTGCGAGATTCTGCCACGTTAACTGCGTTCTCTGATTACCCGAATTTGATTACCGTTTTTTAATTAAAAGGAGTGTAGCAATAAGGTGCTTGGGAGATCTGTCAATGAAAGCCAAGCATGACAACTAAAATTAGAACTATAGGCCTCCAAACTATTAGTATTAATCACTGTGTTACTGCAGTATGCTGGGATGTAAATGGAAAAGACAGATCTCAAGGGAAATGTGAATTGAAATGAGAGACAGAAAATAGTGTAAGCTTTATGCCAACCATTCTGGGTTGTTCCCTACTTTGTGCCCCTAGTCTTTGGGCTCTGGACCCCCCTAAATTGGACAAGTGGTTTCAGAAAATGGATGGATGGATGGAAGTACTGATATTTAGTATACAGTATTTTCTGTCACAGTGTCCAGACAGTCACATCTCTTCTAATCTGATCTGAGTCGATGGTGTCAAACTTCCTCTTGTGAGAAACAGGAAGCTGTACAGGAGGAGGACACTGATTCACTTGCGGTGAGAGAGCTAACACAGTAATGGAGTTCAGTGGATCTCCCTTGATCTCCATCCAGGAAGATTCACTAGCCTGGGGAGCCAGTTGGGAAAAAAAAGTATTAGAAAATACTTCTCTTGCATTAATGGGGGGGCAAGAAGAGTAATGTTGGAGCTCATCTCTGTTGGGTGCATTTTTATTCAGCAATGTGAAACGGTCATCTAGGGGATTATCAGTTGTGTGGCGCCTTTATTGACCCGAAAGGAAACACTACCGCTGTTGAGTTATTCTTCATTTCCTTATTCCCCCCCCTGGGAAAATTTCCAGACAAGTCGGGCTGTTATGCAGAGTGGCGAGTCTGTTTCATGGGTCCTGTCAGTGTCATACTCAAGGGGTTCATAACGGATGTTTGCAGCGGCTCTGTCTTTGGTTCTAGAAGCAAGAATCGCCCCTCTGTCCCCTTGCGGTCCCGGGGCATGACCCTCCAGCTCTAACGGAAAGGTGAGAGGCTTTCCCCGGGCACTGGAGGGGGAAGTGAGGCCCACCTGAGGTCCCCATGTGGCAGGATGGAGGCAGTGGAGTAGACATGGTTTGTGGGGGCCATTGTACCTCTGGTCCCTTCATTGGGTTTGGTGTTATGAATAATGACATGTTGGCCCATTTAGAAGGACCTGTTTTGGCATCTCCCTTCCTTGGAATGTTGTGATTTCATTAGAGTAGAAACCTACAGTTTGTGCCTTTATCAGTTCCCCTGCAGGCAGAGGAGACTTCCTGTCTGGATTGTGCCTTTTCAGACTTACTAGCTTGTACTGTGCACCCTTCCTGTTCTCATGACAGATCTCCAGTTCCCTGTTCCATTCATCTCCTAGTCCTCCCCCCCCGTTCAATCAGGGGTGGGGGGATCAGATGAGAATCCACACATAGCTGCCCACTGTTTGTATATCATGGTAGGATTCACCCTGAATATTTGTTTTTGGGGTGACTTGGAACATCTCACTCATCGAGCGGCCAAGATGGTTTGCTTTGCGGCACCAGAAGATGACCCGTGATTTGCCTCCATGGCGCCGCTTTCCGTGCCTGCCAACACAAACGTGGCAGCTCAGCTGAGAACAGCAGCACAAGGAGGGGGTTGAAGACCTCAGCCAGCACCCATGGAGGCAGATTGGGAGCCCTGGTGTGTGAGGGGGGGGCTGCACATGGATTTTTATTATGCCAGAAACAGGGGAAAGAAACAGAGACAGATAAAAGGAAACAGGGAGGAGAAAGTCAGAGACAGAGAGGAGAGCTGTGGAGACAAAAAGGAGAGAGTATTAGATACAGAAAGAAGGAAAGAACCCAGGGAGAGGCAGTGGAGAGCTGTCAAGAACGAAAGCAGAGAGTCAGGAACAGAGAGTGAGGCAGTAACTGGCTGCCCCAAAAGCCCACAAATCATTGGTTCTTCTTTGATGGGGTGAAGGGATTTACCAAAAAAATAGTCTGGGTTCATGCTTTTCCTGGTTCCACAAGGTTCCACTAGTTGTGCTTAATATTATGGAGAAAATGGTGCCAACATCTGGTGGCACATTAAAGACAGAGAAAGGACGCTTCCTCCCCCAGTACACTCACCACACAGTGACTAAGGCGGTGAAGGGGCAGGAGAGAATTCACCAGTTAGATATAGGAGAAGG
>JAODJU010000038.1:15791522-15807327 GCA_026776725.1 Gnathonemus echidnorhynchus | reverse complement strand
GGCCGGGGGTGGCTGCCGGCTCTTCGTATTGAGCAAGGACACCACCAGAGGTGGAAAGCTCAGGTCGAGAAAGTACAAATCCAGGTTTTTGTTTCAACAAATCAGTTGCGTACTCTGTGACTCTGGTTGGTTGAAACAAAATCTTGATCTGGATTTGTATTTTCTGGACCTGAACTCTCCACCTCTGTACAGTACAGCATGTGGTGAGCAGTAGACACCAAGGTGATATGAAGTTTCATCTCTCCCGGTGCGATCCTTCTTCCCGGTTTGGCGCTGTATGCGCTCCTGAGTTGACAGTATGCAGCCTGCCACAGAGAGCATCCTGTTAGGAAGCGGGAAAGATGCTCGAGTCCAACCCCAGAGGATCGTAGGATGCAGGATGGCTGCGCCTGCTGGCTCTGACTGTCTTTTTTATTTTGGATGCAGAAATAAATGGTTTCTAAATAAATTCTGTGAGAATGGCAGAGAGCAGGAAGGGAGCAAGGCTTTCCCGTTGTCCTTGTCACTGGATGTCAGGAAGGAGGCCTTGTGTGAACAAACATGTGGCCTCGCTCACAGCACAAATCCTGTCAACTGATTTATTTGGCCCTTCTTTTCCTTAAAGACGAAACACGGCTATTCTAATGGTCCTTGGTCTTCCTCAATACCATTTGCAGAAGTTATTCTAAGATTTTTTTAACTTGAGAGGTATAAAAGGGGCCATAATCCAATGATACGTTTCGAATTGGTGAGTGACAGAGGATGGGGCACTCTGGGAGCCAATCAGCTTTCAAGATGAGGCCAGTGCCCCTTTGGTCCCGCCCCTGTATACACCCATGGACGCATGACATACACGTGTTATTAACAGGGCCATGCCACAAGTGCATCTGGCATTTACTCGCCGGCCTGCTTCTGGAACAGCTATAATGTGCTGCACCTTTCTGGATTAATGCCTCGTTCTTGCGCCGCAGCTAGGCATGCGTGTCGCAGTCTCATTGCTCCGTGGGAGAGCTCTTCTGCTCCAGAGATGCAAGGACGTATATCAGAAGATGCGCTTGGCAAGAATCGCGAAATCCGCAAGCACGCGCACTGCTGAAATGCCGTAACATCTGGCTTCGATCCCGTCCTCCGCTCGCTTGCACGTGGCCTCGGTGGGGAGACCTATCCTGCATCTCGGCGGCTTGCCTTGTAAACGCCGTCTACCTGGCTGTGAAAGCAGCTGCTCCTCACGTCTGAGAAAATAAAAAGGAGTCAGTTCCGGATTTCAACTAATTGTTTACCGTATCACCCCTGGCTTGTCTAGTTTTACGGGAGCTGTCGTTCGGGTCCTTGGGGCCTGATCAGTGATTTTTGCACCTAGAGCAAGTGTTCGATTGGGTCTTACCACTGTGAGTCAATGATGGAGAGCTATGGGGTTGGGTCCAGTATCCTGTTTCCCATGAGGAAATGATAGTCTGAACATCAGCTATGTTTGGTTGTATGTGGTACTTCGCTATAACTCGAGTACATTTGTTCACCAAGGAAATTTGAGATGGGTTCCATGTGCTTTGCCTTCAGTTTTTCGTCGCACGATTCCCATGAAGGTGATCAGGGCAGCTTCGAAGGCTTTGCTATAAGCCTATTTTAAATGTCCCCAGTTTGCTCTCCTCTGATTGGCTGTAAGGTGGCAGGTGAGTAGAAGCCATTTTGGAATGTACGGAATGTATGAAAAAACCTTTTGGTTTCCAGATGTTTTTGAAACTTTTGCAACAACAACAAAAAAAGAGGTAGATTCAAAGATACTCTTATCCCACCGTAGCAGTCTGGACCTCCTTAAGGGTTTTGTTGTTGCCTACCCAAATGTCCAGTGTTTGTTGGTTAAGTAATAGGCTTCTTGTTAAATACTGGCCAGCATTAGTTGAAGGCAGAAGTACTAAAATCCCCCAAAAATCTGATGCTAAACCAAACGTGGTACACTGGTAGAATTTCAGGCATATTGGAGCTTACAGAATCCAGCCTTGGATCAGTCTTGGATCAGCCTTGGATCAGCCTTGGTTCCGCTAAATCAGTAGCTTTTTATTCACTACCCATTTATACCATTTGGAGACTTTCCTCGTATGAATCTTCGAGACTGAAGAGTAATATAATAACTTCCAGCAAACCACAGTGTTCCAGTCCTGGAGCCTCAGCTGCTTTCTGAGTAGTAATTGATTTCTTTTGGGTTTAGGGTTACTTAAACTGTTATTTTTTACCCGTAAGGATATGAAACTAGGCATTGTTCCACGTCAGTGAAAATTTGCTTACTTAATTTGTCCTCTGTAATGGACCTGTGACATATTGGACATTTTGCCAAACAGCAAAATATCGTAGCATGTAAAATCTTCATTTTGGTTCTCTGCACTGAGCTGTTCCTGAATGATTTTACAGTGAGATGAATTCAAAGTTGGTCATGAATATGGTGAGTGCCACTTCTTGGGTAAATTGTTATGTTTCCAGTCTATGTTTTGGAAACTTGCTTGGAATTTAGAAAATCTGGGCTTAATTGGGCTTGAATTTGGTGTTTGAGTGTTATATTGTATGAATGGTAACATTTTACTTAAAGCTATCATCTATAATGCATTATAGATTCCTTCATAATGCATTATAATGGTCAGTATAAGAATAAATAAAGCATTACAGCATCTTCTATTGACAGTCATAAGGCAGGTCTAAATATCTTTACTGTAGATATCTATAGTGAAGGTATCTAAACTGCATTATAGATGAGAGCTTCATAAAGCATTCATAATGCATAATAAACATGGTTATAATGCGTTATGCCTTTTTTTCATAAATATTTATATCTATGTTTATAAGGCTTTACATACGTTTACTGAATGAATTTGCTGCTGCAGCCATGGTGAGGTGCACCAGGATTATGTAGAAACAATAGCACTCATCACCATTCTGTCAGATGTGCCAACCGTCCCTGCAATTCAGCGGTTATCCAGCTCAGAACAGGGTCATTTTTCTGAAGTGTTGTCCAAAATCGGTGGTATTAGAGCGAGACTTAGAGAGCATGGGGCACAAGACTGGGGTAGACGCCGGTCAGGACGCCAGCTTGTCGCAGGGGCATATACACGCATTCGTGCACTATGGGCCATTTAGAGATGCCAATTAGCCTGACTGTGGGATGGATCCTGGAGTTTCCCAGACAAAGGCCCACAAGACAGGGAGAACAAGGAGGGAGAGAAAATAAACTGGACTTCTAATTTTCAGCAATCAGTCTTGACCCCCCCTCCCCTTTGCTAAGACAACCGTCTGGCAGTTTCTGGCTATAACTGTTGCCTCCCCAGGTGGGACTTTTCAAGATCACCCAACCATAGGAAAAGCACAAGTTGTGTGTGCGTGTGTCTGCGTGTGTCTGCATGTGTCTGCGTGCGTGTGTCTGCGAGCGTGTGACTGCACTCAAACTTTATTTGTACTTTTTTCAATGCATCTTTGCATATTCAGGGGCAACTGTTGCAAAAATTCATTTAATTTCAATATTAAGAAGCAGCTATGGTGATTGGGGTTGGGGTTGGGCGTTCTTGGCTCATAACAAACTCAGACATAATCCTTCAGTTGTTGTCAGAACAAGAAAAAAATGCCCCACAGACGCCAGCCAGCCGTCCCTGCTGTGACTTAGCGAGTAACATTGTGGTGTCTTGTTTCCAGATGAAGCAGTAAAGACAATGAAGCAGACATTACTCTCCTCTGCCTCAATCCATTCCCTACGATCTGTAATTCGTGTTTTATGTTTCCTTTATTCATTGCTTTCAAATGGTGATTGGAAAATATAGCATCATAACAACGACAATGTGACACCGATTAGCTCAGACTTATGTCGGTTGACTCTCAGGATACGTCAGTTGAGACTGATCAAGGAAATTGCCATAATGGCTGCTCTTAAAACTCTGGCTGAGTGTGGTTGGGGTGGCTGGAAGGTGCCCCCGTCAATCCCAGCACGAGATCGGGCTCGGGGGTTCCTCTCCACCCTTGTCTCGAGGGTCATTCTGACAGAAGATGTGTGTAAATGATGTGTCGGTGAAGTGGGTTTGTTTATGTAATCTGGACGTGATACTGCCAGCCACATGTGCTTCGTGCTTATTGAGTGCATTTTTCCGAAGAGGAGTTTCACTCCTTGTGATCCTCCTGCATTCCCTAATTTCCCATTTCTGACTCCTGTAATGTTATAACCCATGTTTCTTGTTCAGAAGCTGATATGTTTGCTTGGTTGAGTCCAGAATAATGTTGGGAAGGATTGTGATCACGAGTTGCTGAACTGTACTCATATACACTGAAGTAGCAGCTTCACTAGACTATAGTGACTATAGGCTATAGAAATCTGTAGACTATTGAGTAACACTTTACTTAGTATTAGTATTAATTAACCAGGAACTAAGTGTCAGTTACATACTGATCCCCTGTTTGTTCATCATTAATCAGTCATAAGAGTTATGTATTTCATGCAGTAGCTATATTTGTTCTTGATTTGCACTTGAGTAGTGACTGAGTTACTAAGTTATTTGTGCCCTCACAAGTAAAGTGTTACAAATTATAGTTAAATTCAGATAAATAACTCATGTTAGATCTACGTAGTTAAATTCATTGAAAGATGGCTGAAAAATACAGACATTAGCCTGCAATGACCGGTGCGTTTTCTTCAGAGCAGGATTCTGAATGCATCTGTCAATCACGCAGTGACCTGAACATGTGGTGCACATTCATAGAGGCTCTGATTTTGGAGATGGATCAGCCGGGAGAACAAACAGGAGTCACTTGCGGTCAGAGGGGTGATGGCATCAGACCACTTTTCCATTGGTGAGTCACGGCGCATTGAGGAAGGCACGCCTCAGGGGTCAGAGGTCAACAGTGGAGATACAGAGATGTGAGCAGGTCAGCAAAAGTAGTTAAGTGTTAGCGGGTCGGGGGAGTGGTTAAGCAGATGTGCTGCTGATATTCTCAGAAGTGACACAAAACGATGGCATTTAGCTGCACTCACTGTCCATCAGTCTTTCAGTCGTGGTCAGGAATCATATCTTAAGCCTGTCTCAGGCAGCGCAGGGCACAAGGTTAGGGTACATCATAGATAGGAGGCCAGTCCATCGTAGGGCGCATACACACAGTCATTCACTGTGGACAACTTAGAGACGCACTGCAAGCTGGCGCTGCTGGAGGAAATTTATGCAAGACAGGGAGAATGTGCAAGTAACGGATATGAGGGAACCTGATTACCATTGTATAACATTCAAGAGGTCAAAGAGGTGTTGGCTGGAGCTGTTTTCTGAGCCTGTCTTCCATATATTTGTATTTTTCCTGGCTTTTCTCTGCTTTCACCTGGTAGTTACTCTGCATATCGCGACATGTTTTCTACGTAAGATAAAAATGAAGATGGGGAGATGAACAGCCATTGCGGATGTTGTGTGGTCAGTCAGAGCAGGAGATTAGCGTGTAGGATCACTGCTGGGCCCCTCTGGCGCACTGTTAGCTGCGTAAGGCCACCTCTGGAAAGAGCGTCTAACACCCCATTGCAAGGAAAAGTAAATGGAAAAGTACCAAAGCAAAACAAACAGCTGCAGTAACAGGGAGAAATACATGCGTGTAATTGTTCTGTAAACAGAAACAAAGAGCTGGGTTCTGTTCTGGTCTGGCGTTTTCCTTAATTTTCAGGGGAATTCACTGAAAGACGGTAGATGTCTGTAGGCCAGAGCTGATCTGGTCCAGGAATAAGGGAAAACGATGCAGTGATGCATCAGCTTACTGCATTTTTACTGGTGTGGTTGCGTCTTGGAGGTTATTGTCTGCATTTCCGCATGTCCGCCTGGACTCGATGCAGGCACCCTTGGAGGCTGCAGACATGCAAACACCGGGCTGGGAATGAGCCTGGAAGGTTGCAGCTAAAAATGTGCTTCCAGTTTAGCTTAAAAATTGCAGTGCAGATCTAGTCTTGATGGGGCTACGCAATAAGACTGAAGAGACGAAACAAATTGCATGGCAGCCTCCGCCACCGGTGTATGAATGTGAGTGTGAATGGGTGAATGTGAGGCATGAGTTGTAAAGCGCTTTGAGTACTCGGAAGAGTAGAAAAGCGCTATATAAATGCAGTCCATTTACCATTTACCATTAAATTGATGGTAGAATGCCTGGCAAATTGTGAATTGAATTGTGGGTGGGTGTGTGGAAATGTCCAGGTAACGTTTATCAGAGGATATTTCTGAAGCTTGGAGCTGATTGTTGGGGCTTTGCAGTGCAGAACTGTTATCCTGGCCAACTGTAATGCTTCTTCTCTTTCGGTAAGAACAGTTTGTTGGCAAGATGGTCCAAAATCTGTCACGTGTTGCCTGAAAACCAAAATTAAGCATTTTAGTCCCTCCTGCGTGCGCGCACATACACACACACACCCACACACACACACACACACACGTGTACATGTTCACACATACAGAGACACACACACTAAGACCTGCCAGAAAGAAGGGGAGGTGCTCCAGGAGGCTTGGATCACAGCTGATATGCCGGGAGGAGAGTGAGGAGGCAGCAGTATGGAAACGAGGAGCTGGAAGGTTGATCCAAGCTCTCGCCATGCAGTGTTGCTCCTCTGCTGGACCCGTCTGGCACAGTAAGGCTGGAGGTGGTGGGGGATGGGACAATATGTCACGAAAACCCAGTGCTGGGGCTTTTTACCAAACCCCGTCCTAAAAGCCATGTGAAGACACTACTGAGTCCCAGGTCGCTTGTGTCAGAAGATACCTCCTTCCTGTATCAAACTGTAGGTGTTTCAGGTTTGATATCGCCGTCATCTGTCATTTCATTTAGGTTTATCTATCTATGCAACTCCTCTGTCACCAGTGTAGAGCTAAGCCCTGTAATATTTGAAATATTTGTGATTATTCATAGGGAACATGTTGACTTGCCCAAACACTCCTACAGAAGGTAGCTTCAGGATTCCTGCTTAGACACCATTCACCATTTCTTATGGGTGTTATCTATACATAATTTTCAATTTTCATATTTATTTCTATGCTTTTACTTATGTCTGTTTTCACTTTATGCACAATTTATTTCTCATCTCAGTTTCTGTAAAGCACTCTGAATGACCTTTGTGTATGAAAATGTGCTATGCAAATGAATTCGACGCAGCTAAAGCAGAAAATGCTAACGGTATAATTTGCAGTCATATGCTTTCCTGCCCAAAGTATCATCCCCTGTCCTCGGCTGCCATCATGCCGCTTCTGCACATGAAGTGTCAGTCTTCGCTTATTCAGTCTCGACTCAGCAGTCGTCTCCTGTCTCGGGGTCCTGCTCCCAGTCAAGCGTTTTAATATTTAATCTCCCTCTGGGCGCTGGTGCTGTATCATGGATTTGGTGACATGGTGATATTGACTGTTGGGTGACTGTAGTGGTATTCAGGAAGCCGGATCACTTTGTATTTCGGCACGTGTCATGGAATAAAATTGTCCCTGGGTGATTCAGACGGAACGTTCAAAGGAGTATTATGTCATTACCAGTTGATTCCAATTACGTCTTTTACCCGCAGCAATTGCAAGGCGGTTTTAACTATGTACAGCCGGAGTCACTGCTTCTACGGTCAGGAGTCCTCCACAATAAGGAAATGAGCTAAAACGGGATCAGAAAGGACCCACGGGCATGTTATTAAGTGTGAAGGTCATTTTTTTTAGCTGCGGTGGTGCATGCGTTCCTGTCGCTTGTTTCCACTTCCTCAGTTCCCTTTTTGAGAGTTGCTGTTTCAATTGTCACCCCCTCCACCCCCCCAGTGTCCCAGATGAAAGACTCATCACTCCTGGAATCGTGAGAAAGTTCCTTCAGGCCTTCAATAGACGACTATTTCAGTTTGCCAGCATTAAAGACGTAAGAGGCTCTACCAGAAAGGCTCTACCAGAATAGGTTTAAGGGGGAGGATGTCCGCTGTGGTAAAACAATACAGATAATGTCTGTTTTCTTTGCATTTTGATGTAAAGGAAGGAACTGCACTTTTACGTCAACCTCACTCGGTGAAAACTCAGATTCAGATCCTACTGGAGATGTTCATGGTGATGACTAATCGTAGCATCAACTCCAGTTCACTTCAGACTTATTCTGGGGTCAAACTCTCCCCAGATATCAGACAGCCAGTCAACTCTTGAACGATACATTTTTTTTTCAATTATCATCCTTTGATAATTGTCCCTAGTGTTGTACCCGCTTCTTGTATCTTCTAGGAGTTTCGAAACTGTGTCTAGCTAGGGTGACTACATGCCAGGGGACAATATGAGCCAAGACAGGGTTTGTAAACTAACATTTCAATTAAAAAGGCCTAGATTCCACTTCAGCACTGAATCCTTGCTGTGTGCTGATTGCTCAGTCTCCGATAATCATGTGTGTGTCACTAATATCAATATGAAACAGCTGGATGAGTCTTTCAGTCAAGGAAACAAACCTGTAAAAGCACAAGATGAATGAAACCATTTAGCCGAGCATGGAAGCCTTTCAGTTTTAAAGTAGTTGGTAAAACCTGAAGTAGCTCATAGCGTCCCTCCTGATATGGAGTAGCTGGTCACCCTACGTCTAGCTCAGACAGCTGACAGTGGGGAGGAGGCAGGCTTGTCCTGGTGTGTGGGGAATATCATGTCTTCTCCGCCTTCGCCTTTGTCTTGGAGCCAGGAGGAATGTGGTGGATGAGGTGGAGATGAGCCAAAGAGGTGGGATTACTCTGCATTCCGAAGGCGGCTGAGCGCCTCTCTGGAAGCCATTACCTGGAATTACCTCCGCTTCAAAGGAGCCTTATCTGAAGCAGTGATACACTGGAGATCTGACCCCGAGCGCGGCCCAGCGGCCTGGCTGCCATCTCGATATGAGCGCAGCTGCTATGAGCTAAACCCGGTCCTTTATTGTGCCATTCGGCTATACAGACCAAAAAAACAGTGTAATTGTAATAAGCAACCAAGCGGAGCTGTCTTTGCAATCGGCAGCATTTGAAACACGAAAGCATGGGCCATTTTAATTTCTTGTTACCCGTTTGAAGCGGAGTGTTCTTAACACGGTGAGATATAGCGACGGCTTTTTTGGCGAGGTGCGCATAAGCTACGTGCGATTTTCGATGGCGATAATCCGGCGTTTCGGAAATAATGAAAGGAGAGAAAAGGCGTAGCGATTGAAGTATACGTCCGTTTCGGGGGTTGAAATGTGATTTGCCAAAACATCCCAGCAGCAGGCTGTAGGACTTCGAAACTACAGGCAGTTTCTTTTTATCAGATTTGCAAATCTTCTTTGGCAGTAATACCATTGGGGGGGGGGGGGGGGGGTCCTGCGCTGGGCTCAATTCCCATCAGCATGTTTCGAATCAGGGGTGAACCTCAGGTGCCGAAATCCCTCAATGTGGTTGTGGAATTACTCACCAATGGTTTTCCAATTCCATCTAAAACATGGTTGCATTGTGGATATTCTGTTTCCCATTTTTTCAGTTTTATCTGTTTATTCCGACGTAGTTTTACTTCTCCGTAGTCTAGCGTCGTTCTTATAGTCCACCTTTAATCCACTGGAATGGTCTGTGGCCGCTGAAAGTCGAACGATGGGTGATGGGCATTCCCACGAGAATCGTATCCCAGGCATAAATAAACAAACAACAAAGCAGAGCCATTTTTGGGATGGGTATTGTATCTTGGGAAGGGATCCCTGCCACTCTTTGTCAATCCATCTCTGCTTGTCCCGCTGCCATTCAGAGCTGGGGGTGGTCCCCGAGTGACAGATCAGTCTCCTTGGTAACTGTCACCACAGCAAATGAGCCCCCCGTTTCCTTTTCAGACCTCCATTTAGCCAAACAATGTGCCATTTCTTTACCATTAGCTTTACGAGACCCACCAGTGCATGCCAGTTGCATGCGCGCGTGCATGTGGACAGAAATGCACGTGTGTTTGTGGGTGCGCTATTAATCGTGTTTAATAAAAATTGCATGAACCTAATGAATGTTCCTCAGAAGCAGCACGTCATAATGGGCAATTGATTTAATGTCTCAACAGACCGACGTTTCAGAGAGCGTTAGCAGAGCCGTGGGGAGTGTGGGGGTTCCCCAAATGATCATTGTTAGTTTGATTGATGGGTCTCCCTGGCTTCCAGCTTCAATAATGTACCATCCAGGACTGGATCAACAGGTTCACTTGCTCTGTAGTCTGGGCATAGAGTGCCAGTCCAAAACCCAACCCTTTGGTTACACCACAACACACCCACACATGCCCCCCCCAGTATATCTGAGATCCCCTGATTACTATGTGTAATGAAATACAATACTTTCACACAGGAGTATGGTGTAGCATGAGAACTGAATTGAAATTAGAAATGTATTCTGCCTCCATAAATAAGGCTTTTAAATAACAGAGGCTTTCTGGTTTAGCTAAACCTGATGTTCTTTGTATTATTCCATTATGAAAATATTGTTCTACCATTGTGAGTTACTGTTACATTTTTAGTAATATTACTCTTGTCACAGAGTTGAACCATTTTTTGAAGAGCTTCTAAAAATAAAATTATGCTAGATGGAGAAGAGATTGGATATCTGGAAAGGTATGAAGGACAGATATAAAGGAACCGAACCATTTAATGATAACAAATCCAGTAAGATATTAAACACAGAGTATATTATAAGATACCTAAGTGTGAGTGGATGTACTTTCAGGATGTTTACATTATTTAGAGAAGGATCACAGAACACGTCTCTACATTCTGTGTAGCCATGTGATTTTTTTTATTGTTGAAGTCTGAACAATGGAAAATGTTTCCTGCTTTCGAGCTTTTCAGTTTTAAGGCAGCTCCACACCATCGTCTGAAGAATCTGAGGCCTGAGAATGAGTAAATCCAAATTCCTACTAAGAGACTAAAAATAAAATATTAGTCATAGTGTTATGTTACACATCCGAAGTGCTACTGAGGTGGGAAGAAAAGCTTATGTTCAGGTATACGGGGCTCGCAGATTAATCTGCTGGTTCAGTGGTAGAATGAAGAACATGCAGATGTCCACACATGCAAAGGCAAAGACAGACATGTACACTGAGACACACACACACGCACACACACACACACACGCACACACACACACACACACATACACACAAGCTCATCCGCACCTCACAGTCAGCCCATTTGGAATCCACTCCTGTTCCTGTGTGTCTGCAGACACGTGACTCTATGCAAGGTCATTCTGCTCCTTCTCACACCATTAGGCACATCCGTCACATTGTGGGCCCACCCACCAGCAACAAAATAGAGAGGGGGGGTGATTGAAAAACAAGCGTTTGGGGAGGGAGGGTCTCCTCGTCCCACACCGTGGAGGACAGAGCCAAGCAGGAGTCGGAGAGTGAGGTCTGCATGTTCCAAACCAGTATTTCAGTATGAACACCGCTGTATGGAATGTGTAGGTCTACATATATACAGGTCTTGAAAAAAATTAAGAGACCACAGCAAAATTTTCAGTTTCACTCATTACTCTATTTATGGGTATGCTTCTGTATAAAATATGCATTTTTTTGCTAAATCCAGCCTGGCTGTTCCCTGCTTCTCATTGATGAAGGGCTTCTTCATTGCTTTATGGGACTTCAGTCCTGCTTCTAGGAGCCTGTTATGAACTGTCCTTCAGTGCACTTCACACCACTTAATGTATCCCATTCTTTCTGAAGGTCACTCGAGGTCATCCTCCGATTTATGAGGCACTGCCGGATAAAGTGATGGTCATCTCTGGCATTAGGAAGTTTCCTCTGTCCTCTATCTGGCTGGTTTTTGGTAATTGCCAGTGTCTCCTGCTTTATCCTTTTCTTCTGTACTGCTGCCTTTGAAACTTTGAGCCTGGAAGTGGAAGCAGCCTGTGCATAATGTAGCCCTTTACCAACAGAACCAGGATTTAACAATGCAGATTTTTTAAAAATGTAAAGTGATCCCTTAATTTTTTGCTGGCATTAAACACACTGTATGTGTGTGTGTATGTATGTATGTATTACAATATATGACAATTACGCCAACTGTTGCATTTTCTTGTGCATGTGCACAATGACAGTAAAGTTGACTTTCACTTTGAATGTGTGAAGATGGACAGATCCTCCTTTGAATCTCCTCCAGAGGACCTGGTACAGTATTTCGTCTTGTTGTTTGTTTGCCTTTACCCTGAAAGACCCGACCCTTGGAAGCTTCTGGGTGGCCAGATATAGCTGATCTGGCTTACGAGGAGCTTTGGGGCTTTCAATCAGTTTTGGCCTGGGGGAGCTTACGTACTGAACCCCCTCAAGGGGCAGCTGAATGGCGAAAGTGCCCCGTCATCGCCGGGTGGACAAACGAGGTGTCAGACGTGCCACTGCCTCTGCCATCCAGTGGGATCGTGACACTGCGTAGGAACTGCAGGTTATGCTTGCAGACATGAACCGGATCTGTGTTTGTGAGAGGCGGCTCAGCTTGGAGCTCGGCCTCTAGGACGGGCTGCAGAATCGACCCTGTGTTACCTGTCTAGAGGTTTTATCTGCCAGCATTTTTGTATGCATCTCTCTTCACTGCTCACCCTATTTATGCATTTTGCCCCACCATGCGAAAGCGATATGTGCTTCCTCTCCCCCTGCTGTGGTCAAAATGAGCTGTTTTCGGAACGTTCTCCTAGCTTTTGAGGACTCTGCAGATCTAGTAAACATGTAGATATTCACACCAACAAATAGAAGCAGCTGGTACGAACCCTATAGCTCTGCTGGGCATGAAAATAGAAAATATGGACAATGTGATGTTTCCTGATGAAAAAGAACCCCATGTCTGGCTCTGGAGGACTGTTAGATACACATGAACAAGAATTTCTTAATATTGGGCACGGTGTGTTGGAGTTCTTCATAAAGAGGAGAGAAAAACGTCCTGCCCTGACCTCGTTTCAATCAGATTGAGCTTTGCATGCTGCAAACTACTAAGCTGTGAACTTAATTCTCTTAAGACCCACTTAGGTCTGCTGCTTTAAGATCCCAGTGCTTCTTGTTAACAATGGCTATGTTCTCGCCAAATAATAATCTAATCAGAATCGTCACAGACAGTCATGTGGCTACTATACAAGCACCTTAAAATTACCTCTTGACCTTTCGCTGCCTAAGCTTTACATTTACGCTGCTTCTGCTGTGGGGAGAAGACTTTTCCTTCCTTCTGGAAGAGCTCTGGGAACAAAGGAATGGTCAAAGGAATGGTCTTTCCTCATGGAGAGGAAGAAGCAGCCCCGAGCTTGGTGGATTGGACACAGTGAAGATTCCCAAAGTGGTTATTACCTATCTACTGTTTTGTCCATCACTAGCTGCCCATGTGTTGTTTAGATACGCATGTGTATGCGTGTTTGTGTGTATTTCGCATTGCTGGAATCCGGATGGTGTTTAGGAGAGTAACAGTTTAGCCTTTTCTTTTTGTGACGCTGAGTTTAACCGAATTCCATTCCATCTTAGTGGGTAATTAAAAAATAACGCTTAAATTAAAGCCAACCCTGAACGCGAGTCATATATGGTCAGCAAAGTTATGACCTATACAGAGAATTACTCATAAAAACAAAAAAAAGCACAAACTTAAATTGCCTTTCTCTGGGGAGAACTATTCTCCGTGCTGGCTGGCTGGTGGAAGTTCCATAACTGGTTAATTTGCCATTTAAAAGACGTGCCAATGACATTCAACTTCAATACTGGCGATGCACATTCAGCATCTAAACGCAGGCTGCACGAATCTCGTGGGACTTTCTGTCAATACTGTGACTGAAAGATCCTGGAAATCTACAGAATGAAATCTGAGTGCTGCTGCAAAGTGTGAACCATCAGGTGCCAAGTGGAAATTGACGGACAGGTTAATGAGTCGTGGAAAAGCCTTCGAGTTCCTGTTTTTGCAGAATCTGTCCCTTAATATTTAAATTGAACTTCCCTGATTTCCACATTCAAGGACATTAATGTGAACCACAGACATTTTTTTTTTTCGCTAAAGCCCAAACAATAAAATAAAGTTGTCTGCAGGGTAAAGTTTCTGTGCTCAGATGATAGCATCTGTTACTTACTGTGCAAAGGGACAAAATTGACAGGCGATACGACCAATGTTTTCCTCCCCATAAACACGTCATAAATGCACCTTCTCAATGACCCCAGTCTACCCACCTCTCTATGTGAAATGCAAGTGACCTCTTGCAGGTTTAGAAGTCAGTGATACAGGAAGCAGACGAAGGTAAAGCTGATAGGGTACAGCCAGCCTTGTCGGGGGCTCCTGCCGCGCTTCCTCCCCCCTCTCGCCGCCATTAAATGCTGAGCTACGGTTAACACGACACCGGTTGCAGTTGCTGGCTAAGGTGAAATCCGGGACTGGTCTGAGACAGACAGAATAAAAGATCACGGCGGAATCCTTCAGAGCGTCGGGAGTCCACTTTAGTAGCTAATTAGTCAGCATCGATGGTTTTTGCATTACGGAGGAAGAGTGCCTTAGGAGTTTTTAAGCTGGGTTGGCAGATTGTTTTTCCACATGATGACTTTTGGGGAAAGTGAAAGTGGCTCCCAGCGATGTCACTGTTGGTTGACGCAGGGAAGCTCTGCAGTAAACATGTTGGAACGGACAGTGATAGTGAATGGAACAAACTGTGAAATCAGATTTAGAGTTTCACACCAGGCGGGAGGGATTCATGAGCTCGAGGTGACAAAAATAGAGAAATGCCTTGAGTAGAAACCTCCAGGAAACTGTCTGATCTGTACCCAGAATCTGCTTGTTTCGCATGGGGCTAACAGTCCTGCTAGCAAGTGCCTGTAATGAGTATGTGCCTATGGAAAATGTGCAGTGCACAGTATCAGGTGCACTGAGCAATGCAAGGACTACTGTATGCCTGGAAGGGTCTTAAAACGATCCAAGCACCTCAACTGGTTCCACCTCTGTGTTTTCAAAGTCTGGCTGAACCTTCTGGTTATCTACACTGAAGTTGATTCGTAGACTAATAGCTCTATCTTCCCATAACAACTCTGCTCTACAGTACCATTGCCTTCTTCTGGTCCAGTTCCTGGAGGATTCACATTCACAACTGGCCCCCACCAGCCATCTCCTGAAATTCAATCTATTTTTGGGACCTTTGATCAGTTTTCACATTTGTTTCTCCACGGCACTCCAAATAGTTCCTGTCCCGAAATCCTCGGCTTATCATGTGACACCGGAATCTTTGACCCATCAAATCGGCTTAAGTTTTACTGGTGGAGCTACAGTCCAAGAGGTCTCATGATTTGTCGCTAATCCCTAGTCCCCTTCTCGTTTTTTGTAATAATTCCTCTGGAACATGTTGTATTGCTGCTTTGTGCAGACTCTGTTTTCCTTCAAGATCACATTGGCTGCTCGAAGAAGGTTAGCTTACCTGACTCACCATTGTGGCACCATCTAGGATCTGTGTGCTGGATTTTATAGATGCAACAATATAGCTAAGTGGTCCCCCACCCTGATAAAGCATAGTTGGTTGCTGATGTCTCTCCTCAATCTAGGCTTTGACAAATTGCATTCCACAGACATTACCAAGTCACAGATGTACAGACATGGATGGATTTGCAAGTGGGGAGCTGTCATTGGGTCTGGCTCACCCAGTTTTGGCTTGGTGTGAAGCAGATAGTGTCCTGTTGCTGCCGGCCCACTGTTGTGACAGGTGCAACCCAATGTGTTGGCGTAGGATGGTTTGTCGCGTCTGGAAACTCAAGGGTTCGAGATTCTTGCAGAGGAAATGAAGAAATGAAAACAGCACCAGGATTTTGTATAATGGACCTTGTGGGGGGTGGAGGGGGGCAGGATGGATGGGGTTGCAAAGGAAAATGGGGGGGGGGGGGGGGGG
>JAODJU010000038.1:15757654-15781140 GCA_026776725.1 Gnathonemus echidnorhynchus | reverse complement strand
AGACACTAAATTGCCCATAGAATGTGAGCATATGTACCCAGCTAATGATCTGCTGTCCTGTGCCCAGTGCTGTCTGAGATTGGCACCAGACCCCCCACAACCCTGACCCGGATCAGACTAAAGGATGGAAAAAACCAGTACAAAATATCCAGGAAATGAACTATTTTTACCCAATGATGCATATTGTAGTAAATGTATATATATTTTATACCTCCATATAATACTTCTTTGAAATTAACGTATATTCATGATTTTGATATATATTTTACTTTCTCCTAAGGGCCAGCAGCCAAACCCCAGTTACGGTCCTGAGATACATTACGAGCCTGTGAATTCAAAACGACACCAATTCACGTTAAATTGTTCCATTTTTAAACTGGTTCACTTTCTCGGGCATTTAAAAGGAGGATCTGCTTCTTTGGAAAAAGGTCATCATTAGCATACGCACGACATTTGTGGAGAGTTCTGTAATGGCTCAAAGAAAGTGGGGGGGTTTAGGAAAAAACAGGTTACGACGTCTTGCCAGCGTTAAACGTTAAACGCCCCGACTCCTCCGAACTTGTGACGCATGGCGAAGGAGGAGTTTGGACCGAATTCTATAGGGACCGTCCGTTCCAGCTAGTTGAGTAGTGAGGCCAACTGCTTTTCCAGAAATTGAGGTGATTTGTGAGCACAGAACAAGGGCTGGGGCTGTCTGGGGAAGCCCCCCCCACCCGCTGAACCTCACTTCTCACCTCGCCCACCTCCCACAGCATGACCTTCATCTCGACTGGTGGCTCCCCATCCTTACAGAGGCGAATAACAAGCCCGTGTGGATTTATGGCGACATTGAAGGGTGATGCATCTGTGCCAGCGGTTAAGCCAGGCCGACGCTTCGGTGAACAAAATGAGCATATAGAGTGTATATTGTAGGGCCTCATCTGGCGCCTGCTGGCTTCTTAGCTTCATCAAACGGGCCTCTGATCTTAAGCAAGAGAGCAAAACCTGAAAAGAAAGGCCTGAAGAGCAATCTGTTCATGTGGGAGACCTGGGCTGGCATCACTAAGGCTCCATAATGCAGTTTCCTTTAGTGTCACTTCTTTGGTAATATCATTCTCAAAATTAGAATTCCTTATGTTCAACAGGCAGGGGCGGGGCCATATAAAAGCTCATTGGCCTCCGGAGTGCCCCCATCCCTGTGCCCATGGGAGTTTTACTTACACAAAATTGTTTTGAGGGTCGAATGAAAAAAATGATTGGTTCAAAGAGATAACCAATCAGACTGTAGAAGAGGTGGGTCCAACTAATGAGATGCCTTGGTCCCGCCTCCTCTAGTTGCTTGGACCCACCTCCTTTACAATCTCATTGGTTATCTCTCTGAACCAATCATTTTTTTGTTCTGTCATTTTCCCATGAGCCTCCCGTGTCTCTCACTGATTCAAAACATATCCTTGGCTAATGTTTAGGTCTGCCCCTCTGTATAAATTATGGCCCCTCTTATGCCCCCATCTTAAAAAAACTTTAGAATCTCCCTGATCAACAGAAATGGTGTTTTTTGTGGTCATTTTTTCATTTGCAGTCATTAGGTATATCCAAGTGTGAGGGTTCGGCAGAAATATGCGGTAATGAAAACCAACTCGGCAAAAAAACAAAAACAGGGCTGTCTTGTTTATAAGAAAACAAAGTAAATATAAATATTTATTCGCTGTTTTCTAAGCATTACTACATCCTAAAATAATGCTTGCAACTAGTGTTCTTGCAAAATGCCATAAATGTGTGCTTACTTCATGGCCTAGCCACGCTCAGCTAAGAAGCACGACTTAAACTCACACTAGCTCCAGCTTGTAGCTGACTTGTGAAAAGCCTGTTCATTCCTGTTGACTGTTAATTCTATTGGTTCTCTTTGCTATCCATTGTATGTTTTCCCTCGACATCAGTATCTGTCATTGTATGGTTAACAGGTAACTCAATATATCTGTAGCATGGAACCCTGCCTCCTTTCCAACATAAAGAGACATTTTTTTGCAGTGTGTTCCACTTAATTGAATCTTAGTCTAGCCAGCTCAAAAGGCTGGGGATATTTGCCTTGCACATTTATGGCTATAAATATTTATTAGCTGCGAAAAGTGGGCCTTGATTTGATTCTCATCGGGGTGACCTGCCAATCACCGGCCCCCTTTCTCAGAATTTGCTTCTTAAGACCCCACAGATGGGCCTCTGAATAAGAACTTCTGCATAAATAGCTTCTCGGACACTTTCTCAAATAGCGGATTGTGTTTAATTACCTTGCAGCTAAATATAGACTGAGGCACTCTGAAATCACCCCTATTTTGGTCTTGCATGGAATTAACTTCTCTTGACCTTCATTCCCTGTTTTCTGGCCTCCCGGTTTTTTTAAATTAAAGGGATAGGCAGATGGAATAAGCTAAGAGTAGCTCTTTATACTAACGATATGATGGAATAATTTGGCTGTGGGTTTTCCTGGTGTAATCGAATCCTTTTTTTTTTTTTTAAAGAAATATCCATTCCATATTCCATAAACTGGAAAATATATTTAATATCCAGGAACAAGCGGAAAAAAGAAAAAAAAAAACACCTTCCTGCTCCCTGTATTCAAGGCTGCTTCTTTTAATGTGTGCCAGGTTACGGCGCAGAGGCTCTAACAATAAGGCGGGACCGGCCCTGTCTGGCTCAGCGGCCCGTAGGAGATAAACCCCGAAATTAATAACACAGACGGCATGCAAGGCTCTGCGAGCCATGTAATAACAAACAATTTACAGGGCTGCGAAACCGTATACCCAGTGCATGGCCTTTCTGTTTGTAATCTCGATTTCCACATCAGCGTGTTCATTTGTTATCCGAAACTATGACCTTGGAATGCGATCCCTCCATTTGTTCCCCCAAGTGTTTTTTTTTCCTTTTTTCCCCCCCTCCCCTTCTTAGCCACAGATGACATTTGTGGGTACCGTCAGATGTTTCACTGAAGACTCATGTATTCATCTTCCTCTTCCAAAGACATGGGAACCCAGATGACTGTGAATTCATTAGGTGACATCAGCTACAATGAAATGGTTATTGTTTATTGCTATCGATTGCTATTGTCCAGAGGCGAGAAGTTGGTGTCCACCAGGCCAGAGAAACTGGTATTATTATTATTATTATTATTATTGTGTTTGGGCTGTTCCATTTTTGGTGGCTTTTATTTGCATCTTTCTTGGAACATGCTTTCCCAACTTTGTGGTGGGAAGCATCATTGTTTGTGGTGGTTAAAATGAAACTGATGTTCAGCTTCTTCAAGGGCTTCAAACATGGGCAGATCTTTGCCACGAGCTTAAGAGAAACTGCAGTCATGTCCCACCAGAGAACCTGAGGGGCATTCGCATGAAACCCTATCAGCCTTTTTTTGTTTTTTTTTGGTAAACACACTTCATCAACCCATGACATTGGTCCATTATAAACAGTCTCAGCACTGGGGGTCTGTTTTCTGTCACTTAACAACCCATTGAGGTTGGTACTGCTGAAAAGCCTCAGTACTTAGGCCTGCAGTGGTCCATTTAAGGTTCCGGGCACTCTAAAGAACACGTTTTGGGTGCGTCCACATCGATAGGTTCCACAGATGTTCTGTGTGCGTGTATATTTTTTTATCTGATGTTCCTAAATAGCTTTCATTATCGAATCCTTTCATTTACATTTGCCTCCAAAATCCCAGAATAGCTGGCCGTCTTTTCCTCTCCCTCCCTATCTCCCTACACGTTCCCCCCTGTTGCACTCTGCTTCTCTCTCTCTGTCCTGCAGCAGTTTGATCTTTTA
The DNA here is from genome assembly GCA_026776725.1 of Gnathonemus echidnorhynchus. Classification (NCBI taxonomy): domain Eukaryota; kingdom Metazoa; phylum Chordata; class Actinopteri; order Osteoglossiformes; family Mormyridae; genus Gnathonemus; species Gnathonemus echidnorhynchus. The sequence goes on along the minus strand of JAODJU010000038.1, from coordinate 15,777,351 downwards.
ATCGCTTCCAGCTGCGAACGGCAGAGGGGAAAGACAGGCTCTCGCAGGAACAGTACAGCTGGAGCGGAGGCAGGGAGCGAGGGGAACGGGGAAGAGACCCAACTCTGCGGCCTGCTTCCACTCGCCGGCCCACTTCCATTACGCCTCTTCGTTGTCCTTTGGACTTACTTTGTTGCGGTGCCAGATGTTTGTACCCTGCAATATGTGTGAAATTTACCTGCCGCCCCTGGTCGCCGAAGTGTTAGGACACTCATATAAGTGGACAGTGTAGCATTTTATATTTATTTGACACTTTTATCCAAAGTGACAGTAGAGGATTACAGTTTGAGTCCGTCCAGGTATTCAGAGCCACAACTTTTGCGTCTTTAGCCCAACCCTCTACTTGTTGAGCTAGAGAAGCAAGCAGGCAGAGTTGTGGTGTGGGGGCTGAGGGGAATTACGTGAGGAAAAAAAGACGCACAGTTTTTTCAAGCTTTCTCAGGCATGGATTGTGTTAGTCCTGAATCAACACTTCTCAGTCACGCCACTGGGAGAAATTCTTCTGCAATTTTCAGTTAATTGAATCAAATGTACTACTCGATTGGGCGTTAATTGAGCATAAATTTAATGTGACTGTTCTCCCTCTGAGCCCCCAGCTGAGATAGTCTGTCTTTTCTCCGAAAGCATATTCATCTAAAAAAAAAACAAAAAAAAAACAACGCAGAATGAGACAAAGCTGTGTAATTTCAGCTCTTCTCTGACGAGGAGCTGCATATTGGATGTTAATTGCGTTAATGCTAGATCAATTGCCTGTTTGAAATGGAACAGTTAACAATCAACATTGGTACCAACATATCGACCAGTGGTTGTATTGGCTGAAGTGTAGAGTATAGAGCTCAGTTACCATTTATGTGACACTATGGAACCAGCTCAGTCAAAACATCTGAACATATACAATATAGTTTATTCATTCAGCAGACTAAGAGCAACATACAATTCAAACCAGGGTCAGCCAGTCCCTGGATCAATTGGGAGTTAAGGTCATTGCTCAAGAGCCCAATGGTGAAATCAATCAGCCAACTGTGGGATTCAGAGTGGTGACCTTCCAAGCACAGGAACAGCATCCCAATCCACTGAGTCCACACGCCACCCACTAAGAATAAAGTCTCCACTACCCAGCTGCGCATTGGCTTGTCTGAGATTCGAACCCAGAACCTCTTGCGCCTAAAGTGAGAATCGTAGCCCTAGACCAAAAACCCCAGAGGCGGCCGCAGCAGTCATACACTTGGAGGATACAAGCTTTGGATAACAGGAAGCGGCACTGAAATGTAGAATGCGTGATTGTACGTCAACTGTAAGTCTTTGATTCCCAGATCACCAGGTGCAGCACATTTTCTGGAGAACGATCCCATTGACTCTTGAAGGGGCACAAGTTTCGCATGCATCTGACCTCCAGAAAAAGCTGCGGCTAGCCGCCTCTAGAGATAAATAAAGCTCTGAAAAGAGGGGAAGAGTTATGAGGCTGTGCTCACATTTCGCTTGCCAGAGAGCAATTGTATGGCGAGAGCGATGGAGTATAGATGGACGACTCTCAGAGGAGATCGTTGGCTCTTTAGTTTGAGCCGAGTTCCTCAGTAGTTTCATCTGGGCCGTGTAACGGTTTACGGGGGGGTTGGGCAGGCAGAATATCTGTGGATCGGCTTTGGATGCACTTGTCTTGCATTTAGGAGTGATTCTAGAATTTTTTTAGAGATGGGGGCATAAGAGGAGCCATAATTTAAACAAAGAGGCCAATCTTATCATTAGCTAATTGGTGAGTGACAGGGGAGAGGGCACTCTGGGGTCCAATCAGCTTTCAGATGGGGTCAGTGCCCCTGTGGCCCCGCCCCTTTATACGCCCCCGTCTGTCGAACGTAAGGAATTCTGTTTTTGAGAATGATTAGCAAATAAGTGACGCTAAAGGAAAGTGCCGTATGGAGCCTTAGTGATGCCAAGTCTGGTCTCCCACATGAACAGATGCGGACTTGATTTCAGTACTTTTTCAGTGCTGCTTAAGATCTGACGGCCGTTTGATGAATTTCAGAAGTCAGTAGGTGACAGATGAGGTCCAACAATATACGCTCTATATGTTCATTTTGTTCGCCAGGCCTGGCTTAACCGCTGGCACAGATGCATCACCCTTTGCTCTCACAATAAATCCACAAGGGCTTGTTATTCTTGCAATGACAGGGAGCCACTAGTACCCTTGGGGCCCCACCCCAGTAATGTGGCCCCATGCTTGCGTTGTTCCGGAACACAGTCACATGCAAAGAGTGTTATCTATCCTGCCGCAGCTTAAAGGCACAGGCAACAGAGAGTCATCTAGTCAGGCTTGCCGTACACCAGTATTTACTGAGCGGACTCCAAGTTCAAATAGCTGTAGCATGAATTTTTAGCATCTGGGGCTAATACCGACAAAGTATCAGAAATGACCTCATGGGAGATCTGCTTCTCCCCCCTCCTCTCAGTTTCCATTAGCAATCAGGTCCCTACAGGGGCCACTCAATGATTTTTTTAAGGTGTGGGACATAAGAGAGGCCATAATTCATACAGAGAGGCCAACCTTGAGTTGGGGAGGGGGCGCTCTGGGGGCCAACCAGCTTACAGCTGGGGCCAGTGTCCCTGTGGCCCCCGCCCTGTACATGCCGCTAGGTCTCTATCCAGCCATCTCCATGCATTCCAGTTTCCATTTTAACTCTCAGTAAGTTCAGACTCTTCTAGTGGAGTGAGCCTTTTGACCATTTTGAAAACAACAGTCTTTCACTTTTCTCATGTTTGATGCTTTATGGCGCTCGCTACCGTATTTTGTTGTGCGTGGACGCAATGACAATAAAGTTGACTTTGACTTACAGAGACCAGGGTAGCTCTAGTAGAGAGTCCTGGGAAGGAAATCAAGATTGTTGAACTCCAGAGAAGTCAGGAGGCTCCCTTCGATTGTGTCTGCTCCATTTAAATACACTCATTGAATATCTTGATGAAAGTTAAACAGATTTACTTCAGAGGAATGCAAATGTCTATTAAAACATACTGTATCAACTCAGCACGGTTCCCCAGTGAGTTCCTTTGTTTTTCTTCCTATAGCCTGTGAGGTCATGATGAGGACACTGGCTCTTTGACAGTCCCGTGTCCTTGGACTGTGTCAAGCGGATAATGGTGTGCTGTGGTTCACTCCTAAGCCAGTGGCAGGCTTAGCGAAGTCTGTGCCCAGCTAGGCTCTGTTTGGGCGCTCGCTCAACCTCAATCACACCGCCCCCCTCCCAAAATTCACATGTACTCTTCTCAAACTTCATTTCTTAATTTTACATTAACATTTTGTTTAGCAGGCGCTTTTGTCTAGAGCCTCATACAGTTCTGAGAAAAATCAGGATCCGACAGTCCCTGGAGTAATTGGGGGTTCGCGGCCATGCTTGGGGCCACGCTCGGGGCCATGCTTGGGGCCACGCTCGGGGCCATGCTTGGGGCCACGCTCGGGGCCATGCTTGGGGCCACGCTCGGGGCCCCGAAGGTAAAACCACACTGACAAACCTAGGGCTGAACCTGCAAATCTGGTCAGAAACACAGCATCTTAACCTGCTGATGCACACCCCACCCTTGGGGTCTTTGGCTTCTAAATGTACATTCTTTAAGGGGGCTGGACCCCCCCCCCCCACTCCGCTATATAAGAAGTTATATGTTTCCAGAGATATTAAAAAAACTAATTTAATAAATATCAAATTTTTATGGAGCAATAAGCTATGTGCAATCATATTTTAGAAAGAACCATGGAATTTTAGGGCAGCCTTTGATCAGTATACACAGAGGCCTTGGACCTCGTCTTCAGGAGCACAGAGGCAGCTGGCCTGGAGACCCTGTCTCCTTTCCCCATTGAACTTTTGACTTGAAAGTAAACAATGGCATGGGAGGGGGGCATCTCAGTCCACACAGACCACCTTAAAGTGACAGGACCCCAAAGAGCCCGTTCAGGAAATCTCAGAACCCGGACACGACATGCCAAGCTGCCTCATCAGGTTTCATTGTGGCGTTTTCATGTTACAGCCCAGTATTTATTGTTGATTTAATAGAGGACATTAAACAGATATCACGTTATACAGTTCACCGATGATGACTTTGCCATAAGCATAAATGATTTCATGTTAGATTTGTAGGGATCGTTTGTGAAAAGAATAAGGGATGGAAATCAGTTTCATTCCCGCGAGAGTAAATCACAAGAGCGAGACCACCACAAAGGTCAAAATTATTAGCCTCCTCGAACTTGAATTTCTTCCCAGTTTTTGTATTTGTGTCTAGGCTAAACCATCTAAAAACAAACGTGAGAATATCTGTTTTTGTAAAACTTATCGTATTTTAGCAAGGGCCAACATGGAACAGAATCCTGTTTAAGAAAGCAAACTTTGCTAATGTAAAAAGCTTGTATTTGCTTTTGTTTGACTTTTACTTATGGTTATAGTCCAGTTCATTCTTACTCTACATGTGAGAATGGCACACGCTTTCAGCTTAACAACTCTGTTCTGGATAGACTACAAGCTTTGAACATCTGAAGGCACAAGGTCTAGCTCACGTGCCACTGCCACTCACGGTGTCGTTCCCCCCCCACACGTGCTGACTGGGCTACAGGGACAATCCTCGCACACTCCTTACATGGGAGACCTAAGCAAGCTGCCTTTCTAGAGTATAAATCCAACATGTGCTGACAGGAGGGAACACTCTGACTTTACACGCTAAGACCAGTTTAGCAGTTCGTTGACTGTTTTTCGGTTTTCCTTTAACATCAAAACATAATTGTGTTTTTGGTGCTTTTTTGACCTCTTTTCACAGACATGGTTGATGATCTGTTATTGATTGGCGCAAAAAGACGGGATTAGTCGGTCTGGTAGCTGAGCAGAGCAGCCAGTGATGGTTTAGCTCTTGCATGCATGGAGACTAGTGACGGTTAAGTTCCACGGGAAATGTTTCTGCCCTCCGTTACCCCAGAGAAGTATGGCTCATTTTCACGTATCTGGGTGCCTCGATGAAAAAGATCCATAGCAGAGGAGACCCAGCTTAATTTGAACATGATGATCAACTCCCACCTTCAGCTACATCTCATTGCGTGCAGAGGGTCCCTCAATGATATTGGCTTCAATTGTCATTCTAGTTACCTATCCTGCCGTGCTTGCTGTGTGATTTATACCTCTCCATCTCTTTCTCCCGTCTCCTGTCTTGTCCGTCAGCCAGTTAACTGGTTCCTTCCTTTCCTTCCTTGTCGTTTTGGGTTCCCGGGTGCTGGATGGGTCCTGCCACATTTCCTTTAGCTTCCATATCATAAATATTCAATACAGGACTTGTCCGGTTGCCAGGATTTTACAGGGGCAGGGTGCCCAGAAAAATAAACACCCCATGATTCTTTGTGACTGAAATGGAAAGCGATTAGGAGTTATGTTTCTCCTCGAATAGGGCTTGCATTCAGAGCTCACTGCAGCCACCCAGCCACAGGACAGGAAACGATACTGCTGGCGAGGTGGAGCTGGGGGGAGTTGGTGGAGACATGGTGGTGGAATGGAGCACTCTGATGGACCTTCTGAGAGAGCCTTTAGGCTGCTACCCCTTCTCACAGACCCTTAGATGTTGGAGGTATCAGGGTGGACATACATACTCGTGTGGGATGGGTTTTAATAGGTCTTGAAACTGGAAGATCTACCGTGGAAAGACTTTTACCCATGATGCATCATGATCCTGTCAGAAACCGCCTTTGCATGTGAATTATTTCTTGTAGTTTCATTTCATTGGTTGGGCGTAGTTCATTGTAGTTGGTCTTACATTGGTTGGGGCGTCTGCAGCTTCCGCAGAAGCATGTGGGGTAAACAACAATGCTAATCTCTGTCCAGCAGTGTTTTCCCTCACAAAAATGTCCTGTTGGACTGCTGGAACCTCGAAGGAAACTGGCCCGATTCCGATAAATGAATCGGCCCTGTGCAGTGTGTTTTTAAGATTCACTGGAATGCATCATGCCTCTGCCAGTACGAAAAAGAGAGAGATTTGGGTGCAGGGATTGAATAACTCCAGGAGCTATCAAGGGGCAATCATTTGCCAAGAATTCATTTACCAGTACCTATAGCTTTCTGTGATTGGCTGGGTCACCGTTGTCCCGCCCAGGGGACCAGTGTAGTGATTGGACAGGCATCCTACAGTAGGTGACGGCCTTGAGGACCTGGTAGCCGAATCGGCGTTCTTTGCACTGCGTGTGTTTCCTGCCACTGTGCTGGGCAGGGCAGGCCTGCACCATTACCGATCCATTCTACCACTCCCCATCCCCAAGTCATGGCAACCCGCCATACTTTTGTTCAAAATGTATGGCCCGGGATCTGTGAAAACCATTCAGTCCCCCCGGCTTCCTCTGAGAACACTGCCCCCCCCAGATGGCCTGTGCGCTGGCACAAGATCCAAAACTCAGACAGAGGGCGGGAATGAGCTTGCCGGTGGGATATGTAGGGGGCAATATAGCCTCAGAGTTTGTAATCTGAGCTACAGGGGTGTCAGGGTGTGGACACAGGCGACCTGTTTGTTTGTAGAGCCGGTGGCCCGTATTTTTCTTTCCAGCGCCTGGTTCACACGATCAGGCTTTTCGAGGTTTTCCTAACCCAGCTAAAATGACGCACAATATAAAATCATCAATGCTTTTTTCACAGGTGTTTTCTTAACACATGCCTTTGACCGATACTTTTTAAAACAGCATGTTTTTCTGTCCTGATTGTTCTCGTCGTAATATTATCGTTTTCTTGTTTGCGTTCCCGCAGGTGATGGCGACTGACGAGGACAGAGGTTCTTTTGGGACCATATCCTATTCCGTCGGATCCGGAACCGGCAGCACGGCCCCCACCCAATTTACCATCGGCAAGGAGACGGGTCGGATCTGCACCAACATGGCTTTGGACCGGGACCAAGGTCCATCCAGCTATGACTTTGCTGTGACTGCAGCGGACGGGGTGAGTCAAGGACATAGACTGGGTCACCTCGGGGCCACAAGAGGATCTCAAGGATGTTTGCAAGGACACGGGAGCAAAGTACAACTCAAAACAAATTAAAAGTAACCCCCTGAAAGATCCCTTTGGCTGGAGCCGCAAATAGCATCCATTTCATGGCGTGCCAAGTAACATTTAGGGCGAAGATGGTCGCAGAGATGGTAAAGCCATCAGCGCTAGGCAGCGGCCGCATGGACGCCAGCCACTCGTATCTGAAACGCTGGGGTGTCTGGCCCGCCACCAAACCCCAGGCCCCTTTCCCCCTCTGCGGTTTTTGCTCCACCCTCCCCGTTTTTCTGTTTAAAATGAAAAACAAAAGAAGTGCAAAAATCTCAGAGGTGCTGAACGATTCCCACTTCTTCCAACTTCTGGCCCCAAGTAACTTGGTCTCAATACAACCCCACCCCCCAATGGGAATCCTTGTAGAACCGTAGAGGAACAACAGAAGGAAGCTGAAGATATATCTCCCCCCCTTTCCTTTCTCCAGGGTGGATTGAGCTCCACAGCATCCGTGAAGGTGACCCTGATGGACATCAACGACAACGTGCCTACCTTTTACCCCGTGCTCTACGCCGTCAGCCTGAGCACGCAAAGCACACCTGGAACTTCGGTCGTCCGGGTGACGGCCTACGACCCCGATGCGGGAGCCAACGGGAGGGTAACCTACCGCATCATCCCAGGCAACAACTCCCCCTTCTTCACCCTGAACAAGGACACAGGTCAGTGTGGTGGTTGTGTGGCTCGCCGAGAATTTGACCCAATAAGCTGTCCGATATTTGAAAACATTTGTAGTTAAATCTATCAGTTTTAAATGAAAGCATTTCATCTGGTTTCCGATGATTAAACTGATTAATTTCATATCGTAATTTCATTTGTGAATAATTGTGCTTTGTGGTTTTTCTTACCTTAATATATATGAAAATTATTTGTTAGTAGCAGAAGGCCAGGTTCTGTTGGGCAGAAAGTACAGGTGTGATTTCAGGTGCCCCCCCCACACACACCCCCACAGGTGTGATTTCAGGTGCCCCCCTAACCCCCACAGGTATGATTTCAGAATCTTATTTGCACTTACCACCCCCCCCCAGGTGTGATCTCCCTCTCCCGTTCCCTTCACGGCAAGGCCAACTCCGTCATTTCCATGGTGATCGGAGCCCAGGACGGTGGGGGCCTGACAGCCTCCACCAACGCCCGCGTCAACATCAGCGTGGTTGCCGGCTCAGTGGCCCCCCCTGTCTTTGAGCAGGCACAGTACTTCTTCACCGTGTCAGAGGACGTGCTCCGGGGGACGGAGGTGGGCGTGGTGCGTGCGAACAGCAGGAGCGGTGAGTCAGCGTGATCACCGTGCGCGGCGTCAGATCCAAACTCAGACTAAATACGCGTTAATGGTTCTATAAACTAAGAAGAAGAAGAACAGAGCACATCAGTAACTGGGTCCAAACCTATTATCAAATCACTGACTCGACCTAACCTAACACTCGGTCAGCTCAGGTCACTCGGCAATTAGATAAAAAATATGGATGATCTACTGACTCACGAGACATAGACCTAAGGACCGTGACCCCGGGGCCACCTGGGCCCTTGGCTGGGTTACTTTTGGGGCATCATTAAGAATGCAGTGATATGACAAAATCACCTACACATACTTTCATGCAAACCTTTAAAACTTTGTTAATAAAAGATTGAATTATATCCATTTTTTTTAAACAAATGACTAGGTTGAATCTGACCAGCACTTACGGCGTGTTACTCCATTCTTGACCCCTTTATGCCCCAGTATTATAGATTTAGGGCATGATTTAGTGAGTACATTCATTTCAAAGATTCCTTTTCACAGCATTGTCTTGCTCAGAAATTCCTACCTTACTACCCACTTCCCACGTGCCCTTTCCATCTGGAGTGTCGCCATCCTTTCCACCTTCCTGCTCTGCCCGTCAGGGGTCTCCCGGGACGTCTCCTACACCATCTCGGCGGGCGACCCGGATGGCTTCTTCACAATCGACGAGGAGATGGGCGCGCTGCGCACCAGTCTGCCGCTGGACCACGAGGCCCGGCCCTGGCTGGAACTGGAGGTGCAGGCGCGCAGCGGCTCCCCCCCCGCCTTCGGGCAGGCGCGGGTACGCGTCACGGTGGCCGACGTCAACGACAACGCGCCCGCCTTCCTGCCCTCGTCCTCTGAGTCGCTGCTGCTGCCGGAGGACACGCGCATGGGGACCACAGTGTACCGCGTACGGGCTGAGGACCCCGACTCGGGCCCCAACGGCCAGCTCAGCTTCCACCTCATGTCTCCTGCTGGCCAGCGCACCTTCAGCGTGGAGCGCGGCAGCGGTGACATCCGGCTGATCGGCAGCCTGTCGTACGAGAGCGTGCCACGCTACGACCTCCTGGTGGTGGCCCGGGACGGCGGGGCACCCCAGATGAGCGCCACCTTCACACTGGTGGTGCACGTGCAGGCTGAAAATGACCAAGGCCCCGTTTTTGACACGCTTACCTACCGCGTGGAACTCAAAGAGGGCACGCCCCTCAATACACGCTTCCTTCAGGTCCGTGCTCTCAGCAGGGAGGCCCCCGGGGCTGCCGGAGGCTCCGCCCCCTCATTAGCATACCACCTACGCCCCGACGGCGATGCGGCAGGCTTCGGTGTGGCCCCCGACAGCGGCTGGCTCTTTGTAAAGAGCGCCCTGGACCGGGAAGCCAAGGACCTGTACCTCCTGACGGTGCTGGCTACGTCGGGCAGCGGGCAGATGAAGAAGACAGGCAGCGCCACCGTGCGCGTCTCCGTGACGGACGAGAACGACAACGCGCCGCGCCTCACGCAGGAGCGTGTCTTCCTGGCCGTGCGCGAGAACCTGCCCTCGGAGACTGGATTCGGCCGGGTCTCCGCAACCGACCGCGATGCAGGCCTCAACAGCCGCCTCACCTACCGCCTGCTACATGCAGACAGAAACTTCCAGATTAACTCCCAGACAGGTACGTATATAGCAATAACAGTACTCACAATACATAGCTGTATAATAACAATCATCATCAGAAAATGATGCTTTATTTTCCATTTGCACAAGTGCATTGGAATGCTTGTTTTGGCATATCCTATCATGCTCTCCTTTGAGACACAATCACATATATATACACTGTTGCGAGTGATGTTTGGAGTAATTAATCTGGCACCTCTGGTGCATTTTGAGGGGATTTAAGGGCATTGCTCAAGGGCCCAACAGATATGTGACAATTCTGCCAAGGATAGGATTCAAACTGTCAAACCGTGACCTTCCAGTCATAGGCGCAGAGACCTAACCCACTGAACAGCACACCACCTGGCTGTGCGTCTTACATATAGCTGTATGATGACAATAATCATCATCGTCATCATTAATTACATTCTGGATTCAAAATGATGCTTTATTTGCCATTTGCACAAGTACATTGCAATGCCGCTTTTTGCATATCCCATCATGCTCTCCTTTGAGTGTGTGTGTGTGTGTTTCTATATGAACAGTTAAGAGAGAAGCTTGGGGTCATTAATCCGGCACCCCTGGGCATTTTGGGGGTGTTACGGGCCTTGCTCAAGGGCCCAACGGACAGATGACTCATTGGCTAAGCATGGGATTCAAACATCATCATCATTATCATCAACATCATCAACATCATCATTGTTATTAAGTCTGGATTCAGGGGAAGGTTTCATCCCCACCACTGCTGTTAATTTGACTCCCCCCTCCTCGTGTTTCAGGTGAGATCAGCACAAAGACAGCCCTGAACCGCGAGCAGCAGTCCAGCTACCAGTTGGTGGTGGTGGTGCAGGACGGGGGTACGCCCCCCCGCAGCGCCACTGGCACAGCCCACATCACGGTGCTGGACGAGAACGACAATGCGCCCTCCTTTGTGCAGGTGCCTTCGGGAAGGGAGATGGTCATGCAGGTGAGAGCTCATTCACGTCCATATGACGGCCAACCTCGAGTTTCTGTGTCCCGTTCATCAGTTGTGCTAACTCCTCTCACCAGGTTCAGGACGGCCTGCCTCCCGGATCTCTCGTTGGGACGGTTCACGCCAAAGACCCTGATGAGGGAGAGAATGGCACCGTTTTTTATTCCCTGTCAGGCAAGACAAAGACGGCAAAGCTTGAAACATTTAGCTGGACATATTGAATGTGTTTCTAATGTTGCTCAATATGTTGGACAGCACTTTGTTAACACATTGCTATGTACATATAAGCACAGACATAAGAATAGAAAAAAATGCTTAGAATAATGATATACAAGAGGGTTAAAAGACAAAGACAGAAATGAAATAGAATCCAGTCACAAACTTGCAAGTCGCTAATCAAGTCAACATGCGACTTATTTAACTGTAAGTGTAGACCAGTGTTACTCAATCTAGTTTTCGGGTACCCCCAGACAGTCCACATTTTAGCTCCTCCCAGCTCCCAGCACAATCGAGAACACCAAATAACTGGTACAGGTGTGGGACGGAACAAAAATGTGGACTGTCTGGGGGTCCCCAAGGACTAGGTTGAGAATCGGTGGCAGTTGCTCCTTCATAGGCTAGCCAATCAGAAGACTTTGCCTCCTGATCTCTGGTGCTCTCTTTTCATTCGCTGCTCCCACAGGCCCAAGGGCAGAACGCTTCTCCCTTAACCCCAACACGGGTGAGCTCCGTACCTCCGCCCCACTGAGCCATGCCGAGCGGGATGAGTACAGGCTCACGGTGACGGCCACTGACAGGGGCCTGCCGCCCCAGAGCTCCACATGTGCCCTACACATCCAGGTGAGGGATCTTGCCCATCTTCGGTCTGCCTTGGCAGGGTTCTTTCATGCCTCTAGGAGCTTGCACTCCAGTTGGGTGAAAAATCAACACGAACAGACCGGAGAACCTGACTTATGGTCCACGTTTTCTTTTCCAAAGGTGCTTCAGGAGACCCAAACCCAAGGGGCAAACCCTGTTAGGCAGTGAAAATGTGTTCTTCCACATTCCTTGCTCAGTATAGGGAACTGGAAAAATAGATGTGTCATTTTGACGTTTGCAAGATGTTTTTCTCGTGTTTTGGACATTATTCGCCGCCAGGGGAAATGTCACTCAGTGAAGCAAATACATCATGTGCATCAAAACACTACCAGCTGAGAGTTGTTGAGAGGTAAATGGAGATGTGGTCCAGAGCTTTCAAGCCTTGTAGGCCTGCCCAGTGATGCACTCTCCCATAAATAATACCACAGAGAAGCTCAGCTGAGGGTAGCATTTCAGCTCAGGAGCAGGAGTGTGAAAGAATGTCATGCTGAGAAGAACCAGGCGCAGTGGAGGAACCTTCACTTGCATGTTGCTTTCAATTAGAATACCACCAAAGACAACAGGGTGGCGCTGTAGCCTCCACACCCCCATGGTTGGGCATCCAGTTCCAACCGCTAGATCTCTGTCCCTCCATTCCAAAATCATGTGGTTAGGCAAATGAAAAAACAAAGGAATAATGTTTTTGTGCATTTTTATACACACGGTAGTCATTTACTGAGATCTTGTGGCATAAACAAAATAAAGAGCCATGACAATGTGGCTCAAGCGTGGTTAGCATATTAGCATCGGTACAAGAAATCAAACTTATGGCAACAGATCCCAAATTAGACTCTGTCGATCTGAAACTTTATGCAGCTGGCCGCTTTGAATTGGAATGACAATGTTCTCGTAATTCCTCTTCATGAATGAGCTGACTCAAGCTAATTCCAGGACTAGCAGAGTCAGAATTAGCATTAGCATTTCAGGAGACAGTCAACTCAAAGGATTGTTCAGTGTCAGAAGTTTATAGGACAGTCTGTGTACAAAGATCCTGTTCTGAATAAGCATAAAGTTGCCTCTATTTGGACGCAAAAGCACCTTGCAGCAAGGATATTCAGGTTTGGCATAGACGGACCCTTTAAAAATAGTCAGGGGTTACTGTCAAAAGAAAAGCAGAACACATGAATTTACAGGGATAATGAAGAGCAGGCAAGCCAAATCAGTATGAGTAATGATAGCCTGACTTTCCCTGCCAAGTTGGACCCCCAAGACAAAGCCCCCTCCTTTTCTCCCAGAATTGTTTGGTTTCTGAATGATTAAATTTATTATAATATGGGAAGGTAAAGTATTACACATATTACAAAGTCCAACATTCATCCTTAAGGCAAATTTCCTTTCTGTGTGATTCATTACACATTCCTACCATTTTCATGAAGAAGAATCTTTGCTTCAACTCATCGCGTCCTTGTGCTTTTGTCTTTAGGTCATCGGCTCCAGCAAGGCTTCACCAAAAACCAACTCTCTGTCCATGACCCTCAACTCAGTAGAGGGAGCCAAACCTGGCTCTATCATTGGCTCCGTAAGGACACATGACAAGCAGCCACAAGGCCAAGTGACCTACCTGGTAGTAGGAGGCACAGACCGAGATGGCACCTTCATGGTAGACCACCTTACAGGAGATGTTTACCTGGCCCGGGAGCTGGACTATGAGCGAGGGACTCGTTATACCTTGCAGATTGAGGTGGATGACCTCTCCCAGGCTTACCCCAACAGTCACCTGGTTCAGCTGGACATCAACGTGCAGGACAACAATGACCATGCCCCCCAATTTCCTGAAGACCCCGTTACCATTGTAGTTTCTGAGAATATGCCACCTGGCTCCTCTGTCTACACCTTCCAGGCCATGGATGGAGATGGGAGTGGCCCCAACAGCGAAGTGCGCTACTCCATTCTCCGTCGTTGGCCTAACGACACAGAGGTTCTGTCCCTGGACCCATCCACAGGTGTCCTGACCCTGATACAGCCCCTGGACCATGAGGTCACCCCTTCTTTTTTCTTGGTGGTTCAGGCCACTGACTCTGCCCTCGATGTTTCTCAGCGGCGGTGGGGGTCAGTAACGGCCCGTATCTTTGTGACAGATGAGAATGACAATGAGCCAATTTTCAGCTCACCTGCTGCTGTTAGTGTCATGGAGGACCAACCCGTGGGATTTGTGGTGCTGTACATCATGGCCCGTGATGCTGACAAGGGGGAGAATGGCCGTGTCTCTTATCGTATCCAGGATGGGAATGCTGGAGGGAGATTCAGCCTCAATCCCAACACAGGTATGCCTATAAAGGCTAAAATCTTCAGAAAATAGCACTTTGGTCCTAATTTAATATGTAACTGTGTTATTAGTTCTTATCTTTTGCCGAAGAACTTTAGTAATGTGCTTTTAGTCACTACCGCTACCTCCTAAAGAACTACTGTAATATATTTCATATTTACTGAAGTTGTTCACTGTAGTTAATGTATCATTTGTAAAGAACCGCTTAGCTCCTGGGTCTCTACAGGTGCAGAATGTCCACTATTAAGCAATCGCTTTTCCACAGTTAGTAGAGATTGTCCATTTTCTTTCAAGGCATCTTGTGAAAGAATTCAGTACTCCCAGTTTGTGGTTTGGCCTTGACTCGTGCAAAATACACTTAAGGATATACTGCTGCTTTTTGTCTCTGGCCCAGCTTGCTCCTCTCATTTCAAGCCTCGGGAGTTCCAGTGAGTAAGGGATTGTCAGCTGCCGAGCAAATGTTCCCGGTTACAAAGACCCCCCCCCCCCACCTTCTCCCCACTGCAGATTTCTCCTAAACACAAGGCACATTTTTGCATGTACCCCGAAGACAGGCTTTCCCAAGCCAACCTCGTTAGCCAACTTAACGTGTTGACGAGGCTCTGAAACATGCCCCCCTTACTCACAGATACCTAAAGTCAACGTCTTTAGAGTCACAAGTGCAATAGTATGTTATTTTATAACGTGCTGGCAGAGAGACTGAACGGTGGGAGGCCTCTCATAGTTAGATCAAATTCGACATGACTCTGATCCCCCAAGTTCCACAGTATGAAGGGTTTCTTGGCTTGATGTGATTGGGCTGGTGTGGATTTTTCTTCTCATCTCCAAAAGGACTGCATGTGTTTTACAACCGCGGTTCATCCAGGTAGACAAGCCTGACCTAGCAGCATGATACTGTCGTTATACCACATTCTCACTGGTAGTATGACCCAGGAGTTCACCTCGCACCTCATTGTGGATGTGAGAGGTTTATAGGTTGCCACGCAGACTAAGTTCTCTGTCGGTCTGCGTGCTGTGGGTATCATGCAGATTCAAAAAGTGCAGGCCAGCTTTCAATCTGAATATTACTGCATGAAAATTTCAATGAGGGGGACTGCTAATAGAACTTTTAGCGATTAAAACATCCTATTGTTTGTAGCCTGTTGAGGATCTGTCCTAATTCCTCAAGAAACAAAGAATCTTTAATTCTTCGGTACTTGTCAAGATCAAGGATGAGCCATACTAACATCTAATCAGAAACTGAATCTTCCTGTTTCTCCTCTTCTTTCTCACCTGACACCCAAGGTTCTTTGTCCATCTTGAAATCCCTGGATCGGGAGGAACAGGCTGTTTACAACCTAACGATCATAGCCGAGGACCATGGGGTACCCCAGCATTACACCTCTCAGCTGCTTTCCGTCCAGGTGATTGACGTCAATGATGAGGCCCCCTGGTTTGAGAAGGCCGAATTTGAAGCCGAAATCTTGGAGAACCAGCCATCTGAGGTCACCATCCTCACAGTATCTGCGTCTGACAGGGATCAAGGTAAACCATGCCCCTTGAAGGGGATTTCTCGTGTTCAGCATAACTGTAATGCAGAAAAACACATTAGACCAGTTTACTGTAAATCAGTTACACCTTTGTTAGCCTTCATTACAATTACTCATCATGTCCTGCACAACAACAGTTTTTAAAAAAAAATTTATGTCTGTGTGGTTTTGAGAAGGATATGGGTGCTTGGTTGGTGGTACATTCTCCAAGTCTTAGTCTGGAGCTTATAAACAGAAGGATCATAAACTTTCTCTCCAGGACCAATTAATGAAGCAAACAGGTGATGGTGCCAGGTCATTCTCAGTTAGCACGCAATCTGGCACCCGCACACTAGGCCGGGGAAGAGAGTGAGACGGGGCCAACTGCTCGTGAGGCAGAATGAGCAACGTGCAGTATGCGTGCACAAGGGGAGGGCTGCTCTGTTTACACGTCAGGATTAGGGCACGGCAGAGATCACACTGGGAGGGCAGAGCGAGTGCCGGCACAGGAATGCTGATGCTAGCAAAGTGTGTTAGTCTGTGGAGCTTCTCCTTGATGAGATGTGTTTGCCCTCCCTCCCAGGGAGTAACGGCCAAGTAACCTATGGAGGCATTGTGGAGGAAGGCTTCACCATCCACCCAGAGACCGGGGTCATCATGGCCACTAAGGCCCTCGACAGGGAGGTCCAGGACCGCTATACAGTGACAGGTAACTGCTGTTGGGTGTACGCCAAACTCTTACAATAAGGAAAATAACCCAATTTGAGTTGTGCCTAGTTACCCCGAAGGACCGGTTAGTTTGCTTTGATACCAACATCTGCTTTTGCGCATTTTAATTGCTGTTGCACTAGCAGTGAATCACATGGTCTTCCCTTTCTGTAACTCCCTTCAACACCCCCCTTCTTCCTTTTCATAAATAGTCTATGCTAAAGATGGCGGTCTGCCAGCCAACTTTGCCACAGCCACAGTTCGGATCACAGTACTTGATGAAAACGACAATGAGCCAACCTTTGGGAGTTCCTACTACAACCTAGAGGTGCCAGAAAACCAAGACCCCGTGGAACTCTTCACGCTTCGAGCCACCGACAAGGATGCTGGAGCCAACGGAAAGATTAAATACTGGATTACAGGTACATCTCGTGTGAGACGTACCATGCTGTGGCAGATTCTCACTTTGGATTTGTCTATTGCATGATATCTCTCCATCCCAACTGCCTGTCTGGTATAGGTTGTGATGGGGCCTGGATCCTATCTCAGACAGCATAGGATACAAGGCAGCAGAACACCCTATACAAAATGCAAGTCCATTACAAGGCACACAAACAATCACATACTAAGGGTGATTTAGGGACACCATTTTATATAGTTACATGTCTTTGGACTGTGGGACAAAACTGATGGGATTTGCGTTTTGTGTTTTACACTTTCACAGCTGGCGACCCCAATAGCGATTTCAGTCTGGACAGCAGCTCAGGAGTGCTGTCTACTTCCAGACCTCTTGATAGGGAGAGAAAGTCCAGCTATACACTTACTGTTGTGGCTCAGGACCACGGCACCCCACCGCTCACCAGCACAGCTGTTGTGGACGTCGCTGTCCTGGACATCAATGACAACAGTCCAAGGTTTCAGCACAGCAGCTACACCGTTGACATTTCAGAAGATGAGCCTATTGATTCAGTGTTGCTAGAGGTGACGGCAACAGATGATGACGAAGGACTGAATGGGAAGATACTATATCTTTTGAGCCCAGAGTCCTTGGGTGCTTTTTCCGTCGACCAGGACACAGGTCGGATCACCACAGCTGTGGCGTTGGACCGTGAGAAGCAGGCCTCCTACAGCTTCAAGCTATGGGCTATGGACTCATCCCCCGCGAACCCACGCAATGGTACGACCCATGTGTCGGTCCACGTGCAGGACGTGAACGATAATGCCCCTTTCTTCATTCAGGATCCATTAATCATCAACATCTCCAGTGGCAGTGTGTCCAGCCACCAGGTGGTTGCTACTATGAGGGCCGAGGACAAGGACTTTGGGGCCAATGGGTCTGTCTTCTACCGCTTCGCCAGCCCAGTTCGGGGCTTCACCATCAACTCCCTGACAGGGGCAATCCAGGCCACACAGAGCCTGCAGTCACTAACCCAGAGCCAGCGGACCCTGATTGTTGAGGCGGTGGACCAGGGCAGTCCTTCCAAGTCCTCGCTTGGGGTTGTGATAATCTACATCAAGGAAGAGGAATACAAGGGCATCCGCTTCTCCCGCACTGCTCGAGATGTCAACATCCAAGAGAATGCAGCCAAAGGTGCGAGGTTTTCTTCAGCTGGATTATGGTGTAATAAATGTTATGTCAGTAACAGTGTTTTTTTGCTTTGGTTTTTTATACAGTTGTGTGACAAATTACTGCCATATATATTTTTAATTGGGAAAAATACAAATGTGACAGCAATGTAAAGTAAAATGTGACCCGGAAAACTCTTGTAATATGAAGCCCTGTAATTATATTCCCGAAGTCCATCTGGAATGTAAAGACAGCTAGTGTTTCATTCAGGCTTTGGAACAGCAGCTAGACTGTAGAGGAGTTGCTCATCGAGGCGTCTTATGTCTTTCTGCCCAGGTACCTCTGTGGTGCAGGCAGTAGCTCAGCACCCAGATGGTTCACGTGCTGGCATCGCCTACAGCATATTCAGTGGCAACTGGAAGCAGTCCTTCAGCATAAGCTCCAGCACAGGTGAGTCCGGTGCGAAAATGGCTGCCTGT
Source organism: Gnathonemus echidnorhynchus (assembly GCA_026776725.1). NCBI lineage: Eukaryota > Metazoa > Chordata > Actinopteri > Osteoglossiformes > Mormyridae > Gnathonemus > Gnathonemus echidnorhynchus. Next base: position 15,758,989 of record JAODJU010000038.1, on the reverse strand, counting down.
CATTCCAGGTAAGGAACTCTGAGGCGATTCACCAGAAAACTGCTCTGGTCTCTTGTTCCTCAGGCGAGATTCAGGTGCTGAGCTCCATGGGACTGGACTTTGAGGACACCCCCAGACTCCGCCTGGTGGTGAAGGCAGAGACTGCATTGTCCAGCTCCTACATGGCCATCAATCTGATACTGCAGGATGTCAATGACAACCTACCGCGCTTCCAGCTGCAGACGTACACTGCATACATGCATGAAGCACAAGGCTATGACCTTCCCATCATCCAGGTGCACAATCCCTTCCAATTTCTTGATTAATGCCACTGGCGGCCAGCGGTTCTTTTGAAGACAAAAAAGAAAACACCTGTGTGTGCTTAGGAAATCATTTTACTCTGGGACTATCCACTTTACATTTCTACATACCCTTTTCCAAAGCCATAGGCCCAGGAGAACCGTGAATCAGAAACTATTTGACTGCAAAGGACATTATAATTTTTTTAGCAAGGCTTGTTATCAAAGCAAAATGCCCAGACAGTTCTTTGCACTTATCTGACGTAATTTTTTTTCCCTTTCGCTTGTTTAAATTTTCTCAATTGTACTCATTTCCCCATTCTAAGGTTCTAGCTAGTGACCCCGATCAGGGTCCCAATGGTCAGGTGACCTATTCCATCTCATCGTCCAGCATGAGTGGCCTTTTCAGAATCAATCCTTCCACGGGCAGCATTACCACGGCAGCCATCATGGACAGAGAGATCTGGACACAGACTAAGTAAGTGCATGTTGCAATGTTTTTGATGTCTTTTTGTTGTCACATACTCTTGTCTTGTCTTGTAGATTTCTCTGTGTGATTTACGTGTAGTGTGCTGTAAGAGATTTTGGGCTCCATGAAAGCATATCATACAGCTGGAGACAAAAAATAACAGACCACTCTATATTTTTAAACAAATCTGCATTTTTAAATCCTGGTTTAATCATGGTTCTGCTGGCACAAGGCTACAGTGAGCAGCAGGCTGCTTCCAGATTCAAAATATCTAAGACCACAGTACACAAGAGTGAGCTGAGGTAGGAGACACTGGGAATGACCAGCCAGGTAAAACCAGCCAGGTAAAGTGGCGGAAGTGACTTTCTAATGATAGAGATGACCATCAAATTATCTAACAGTGTCTCATGAATGGTAGGATGACATCAAGTGACCTTGTATGGAATGGGAAACATTAAGTGCAGGTGTTAAGTGCACTGCTAGGACAGTCAATAACAGGCTTCTTGAAGCAGGATTGTAGTCCCATTAAACAAGGAAGAAGCCCTTCATCAATATGAAGCAAGGGAGCACCAGCTTGGAGTTATATAT
>JAODJU010000038.1:15735959-15757554 GCA_026776725.1 Gnathonemus echidnorhynchus | reverse complement strand
GGACACAGGACTGGGGATAGTGGGATTCCTTTGTCTGACAGATGAATTGCTAATGGCATCAAAACTCACATAAATTCAGACCAACCCAATTATGTTCCAGTTCTCATGAAATCGTCCTGACCCTACCCCCCCGCCCCCTCCCTTTACAGTGCCCCTGGCTGTAAGGCTCAGCTTACATACTTAAGATTCTCATTTGAAATTCAGTCGAAATTTTCTGCTAGAGGCCTAGGTGTTCAACGTGAATCCTTTGTAATATAGGATGGAATTATTAAAAATATTTATAATGCACGTGCATTGCGTAGCATTACAAGAAACAAAGAAACTGAGAGTAGACTTTGTAAAACCTTTGTTTATCTGTGTTTAAGAGATCACCTGACCATTCAAATCTGAGCAGAATTTGTGGCCAGAACCTAAGCAAGGACTGTTGTTTATTTATTCATTCATTTTGTTGCATCAGGCTTGTTGTCACGGCAACAGACCGCGGTAATCCCAGGTTGTCTGGGTCTGCTACGCTCACTGTGATCATCGTGGACCTCAACGATAACAGTCCTACAATCCCTTTGCCGCGGGAGATCCGTGTGCCAGAGAGTAGGTCATTTAACTTGTTACCCTTAGCTGGATAGACAGAGCTTTACTTTTCTCGTCAGCCATACTGCATAGTAATAGTTGTTTTCTATACTTTTATAATATTTTAAATTTTAAATATTTTTCAGACACCCTCATTGGAACAGAGATTACTCAAGTGACAGGCAATGATGTGGACTCTGGCCCCGCCTTGTTCTACTTCCTGCATTTGGATGCCTTCTCCAAGGGAAAGTTTGGGATTCACCGCTATGGTGGAGGAGTGTCCTTGACTGGGCCACTGGACTTTGAGGAGAGGACCTGGTACACATTCACCATCCGTGCTTCTGATTCCCAGCACCATGGCGAAGCCAACCTGACCATTCTCGTGGAGGATGTGAATGACAACGTACCGACCTTCACCCAGGATCTGTACCAGGTGCGGTTTAGATATAATCAACTCATCTACCTCTCCAGATAGAGCTGATCTAGTAACAACCTACATTATTTTATGAAACAGCCAGAATTTATTATGTATGATCACCATCTATTAACCATCTATTAACCTTTTCATGGTCAGTTCCGCAGTATATAAATTTAAAAAAAAGACGTGCAATATTTTAAACTAAATAAGTCAAATGTATGTCTATCGAATTTCACAATTAACAGACAAGGCAGTAATTTTTAATATTATATTTAAATATTTAAGCTATTGATGCTGGTGTCCACCCCTGCTGAAAAAACAGCTAAAAACCAGCTAGTGCTGGTTTTAGCTGGTTTCAACTGGTTTTAGCTGGTCTAAGATGGTCTTAGATGGTCATGTTGCAGCTCATGCTGCTCTTTGATGGTTTACCTGGGTGGGGCACCAGCTGGCCAGCCTATCATGCTGGTCATGCTGCTTTGACCAGCTAAACCAGTTAGAATGATCATCATAAGCTAGTATGATCATCCAAACCATCAAACCACCATGTGAAAACATACCTTAAGCCGGTCATGCTGTTTTTTCATCAGGGATGCATTGATATGTTAGCTGTCCGGCATTGCAGAGGCTAGATATTTTCAAAACAATTTGCTGAGGTAGGGGCTGCAGTGAATACTCTAACGGCCTGACAGATGAGCAGGGGTTCATGCTGAAGAAGTTCTCAAATAAGCCTGGGAACCAAATATTCCTTATCACCTAGATCATGCATCTCTAAAACTGGCTGCCTTTGTGCTGCTGAGTGGTGATGATTTCATCTAACCTCTGTGTTGTCGTTCTCCTGTCCTCGATTTCCCAGGTCACACTACCTGAACACTCCCTGCCAGGCAGCCCCATTATCACAGTTACTGCCACCGACAGGGACACCGGGAATAACGGCAAGGTGACCTACAGAATCATATCCTCCACCAGGGATGGCTTTGACATCGACCCTCACAACGGTATGGAGTCCCACTGAACACTTTATATTTGTGCTCTCACTCCACATGGAATTGTTTGGACCAGGATTGTATTCCTGCTCCTCCGATTTTGAAAATACTACCATGTTAAAAATGCATTTGGGTTGCTGTTGCTGTTTCGAAACTATGAGCAGCAGCTGACTTTTGGAAATGTAGAGACAAAGTCAACCTGTTCCTCAAAAATATATATTTTCTGTCTGGCAGGTACGCTGTTTATAAATCAGAAGGCAGAGTTCGATCCAGAGCGGCCATCAGTCAGCGTGGTGATCGAGGCACGAGATGATGGAGTCCCAGCATTGTCGTCCCTCACCACCGTCCAGGTGCAGATGTCTGATGTCAACGACAATGCTCCAACCTTCCATCAGTCTGAATACAGGGCCACAGTGTCTGAGGACATCCTGCCTGGGGCCACTATCTTGACCTTGGAGGCAATGGATGCCGACTTGTCACGGGACAACTGTGGTTTTGACTTTGCCATCGCCAGTGGAAATACAGGCAACGCCTTCCAGATTGAGAGCAGTGTGCGGTATGTGGAGGGGCGGGGCTTCCAGACAGTGGGGACCCTCATCTTAGCTGAACGACTGGACTTTGAGACCACCTCACGATACAACCTCACTGTGGTGGTGTCAGACCGTGGCGTTCCCCAACGCAGCTCCAGTGTTGTGGCGGTGATTTCAGTCGCAGATGCCAATGACAACCCACCAGTCTTTGGTCGCGCTGAGTATAGTGTGGCGCTAAGTGAAGGAGCGGCCGCTGGCACGGAAATTTTACGCCTGACAGCCACAGACCCAGACTCTACCACGAACACTGAAATCCAGTATGCCATCAGCTCTGGAGATGAGATGGAGCTCTTCTCTGTCGATCAGTGGACCGGGGCGCTACGGCTGCGGAGGTCTTTGGACCGTGAACGGCAGTCCTCCCATGTTGTTATTGTGCAGGCATCTGATGGTCATGGATACTTTGCTTTGGTCCCTGTCATTGTAGAGGTGAAGGACATCAATGACAACAGACCTTACTTCCCTATCCAGACACTCACAGCAAGCATTCGAGAAAACCAGCCAGCGAACTCTTTGGTCACTGTACTGCATGCCATTGACTATGACACAGGTGTGTTTGGCCAAGTGCGATATTTCATGCTGGACATGTCGGGAGAGGGAAAAGACTCCTTTCTAGTGGAACAATATACAGGAGAGGTCCGGGCGCGATCGACTTTTGACTTTGAGAAGCTGAATGCTTTCAGTTTTGTTGCTTTGGCTGTGGATGCTGGAAACTTCTCAGCTACTGTCACAGTGCAGGTTTATGTGACAGGAGAGGATGAGTATGATCCTCTCTTTACTTCTCCAACCTTTTCCTTTGAGGTTCCAGAGGGGGCCAAGAAAGGGCAGATCATTGGGCAGGTACAAGCTACTGATGAAGACAGCGGTGTTGATGGCGTCATCCTCTACTCCTTTGCAAGCCATTCGCCCTACTTTGATGTGAACCGTACCACAGGTGTAATTTTCCTGAAGATGGACAGCTCGGGCCACCATAGTGGGACAGGTCGTTCCAAGAGAGAAACCCGGCTGATGACTTTGGATGTGGTAGCCCATAGTCCTTTGGACCTTTCACGTACGGCCACTGCCCAACTGACGATTGATGTCACGCAAACCTCCTTTGGCCTCGCCCCTGATGTCAACATCTTGCTGATCATAGTAGTTGCCGTATCACTGGGTGTCATCATTATCCTCATTGTGATAGCGGTAGTGCTATTTCTGGTAAAGACTAAGCGGCGCAAGAAGGGGCAGGGAGCCAACCGTGGGGCTGCTACACCTCAGGGCACAGCCCTACAGAAGTTGGATGAAACTGCTGGAGGAGAAAGGATCTACCACCAAACTCTTCCTGGCTATGCAGGTGATCAAGGTAATGCGGGCGGGGGACCTTATGCTAGAGGTGGGTCCTTGGATCCCTCCCATTCCAGTGGGCGGGGTTCTGCTGAAGCTGCCGAAGACGATGAGATTCGGATGATCAATGAGTACCCCCGCGTCTCCAGCATTTCGTCTTCCATGCAAGAACATATCTCTGCCCGAGGTCCAGACTCTGGGATCCAGCAGGATGCCGACCAGCTCTCTGACATTTCCTGTGAACCAGGGGCCTTGGATGCTGGACAGTGGTTCAAAGGAAAGAAGCTCGGAAGTCTCAGTGGGACTCTGCTATCAGGCCAGCACCCCATCTACAGGGATGAAGGTGGTGGCTATCTGGGGGTTGGAAGGGGCTTAAACATTTCACACCCTAAGGACTATGCCTTTCCAGAGGATGGGAAGCCCTCTGTGGATGGCTCTCTCACAGCCATTGTAGCCAGCGACGAGGAGCTGCGGGGCAGCTACAACTGGGACTACCTGCTCAACTGGTGCCCACAGTTCCAGCCCTTAGCCAATGTCTTCACGGAGATTGCCCGACTGAAGGATGAGAGCGCCCCTCCCAACAACCCACGCCGGCCTTTCCAACCAAAGCCTAAAGCCGACCCAAAGCCAAGAATCGACCCGCCTCCTCTCATCACCTCTGTGGCCCACCCAGGAGCTAAGTCTGTTCCCCCGAAACCAGCCGTCGGACGGACGTTCCCACATTTGGCATCCCTACGGCGGTCACCTATCAGCCATGAGGGCTCTATTTCCTCCGCAGCGATGTCCCCAAGCTTCTCCCCTTCCCTCTCCCCATTAGCTGCCCGCTCGCCAGCCGTCTCTCCCTTCGGTGTCACGCAGGGTCCCTCAGCCTCGATGATCAGCACAGCGGAACATTCCTTGGAGCATGGCGAGGAGGCTGAGCTGAGGATCTGATGTGGTCGAAGGAGAGGATTGTCAGTCAAGGAAGGTCGAGTGTGTGATGTGATGAGCTGTGATGTTCTCACTCGCTCAGAGTGTGGTACAGGCCCCCATTTTGCCATGGTGGTGATGGTCTCTTTCTCAGGACCACCTGCTATGTGACAGACTCCATCGCAACTCGGCATTGATGTCTGTAGATACACGTCGTACTGCCTCACTGGCTGGCCAGGAAGCTAAGATTCCAAGATTCCCTTTTTAGCTTAGGAGGCTGAACAACCATTCAGTATTACTTTGCAGCAAGTGGAAATGCCTGCTACTGTCACTCTTTGCATCGATTTGACGAATGTCTAGAAGTTTTTGAAAAAAATCCAAGAAACATGATTTTTATGCACATTTAAGTAAGGGGAATCGAAAAGGATGTTAAAATGTTGCTTTACTATTTTTATACAGTCTTTTGTTTTCTGACTAGAAAATGCCATTGCCTCGTGTCAGGAGGCTCTCACTGTGTTATATCACACGTATGTATGCCACTCTATGTATGTTTGTAATAGTGTTGCATATTGCCATTTGAATTGGAATGAAAAGACTATTGACATCTGTGATGTGAGTGCCTGGGGAACATTTTGTGGTTTATTATTTATATACATATATATTAAAAAGTCCAAGCGCTTGCTATGTTAGAAGGAAAAGTGCAAATTAGACTAGATTGGTTTTTCAGTACGGTGTTTGTTGTAGTAGTGTTTTACGGGTGGACTTTGCAGGCCTTGCATAGTGTCTGCTCCACCAGTGTCGAGAAAGAATGGCTGACCTCTTTTTGAAAACTGGGACCTTCCACCTCTTTTGTGGCCCCACCAAAACTCCAGCCTGCCAACACCAACAGCAGGGCCATAGATCAGGCGTATAAGTTGGGCCAAACTCATTTATCAGCAGTTCCTTCCACCCCTTTCATTTGAGAACCTCCAGTCACAGTAGATGTTTCCTGTTTCCCAGGAGCAGGAAACCTTGCCATCCACAAATGTAGGCTGACCAATGTCAACCACTTCCCTCTTAGCTAACTTCTGGTTGCAAACCTTTAATAACAAAAGAAAAGTCAAAAAGCTTTCATTGGCCATGCAGGCCATCTGCAACAGCTTGCTAGAAGGTTCTTATGGCCTGCTGTTAATACAAAAGAACGGCTCAGACACCATTAATTGTTTCAAGGCTACGTGTTTTTCTTTGATTGTTAGTTTAGAGCCAGCGCTCTGGTCATGGCTTATGTTATACTTTTGGCTCTTTGATCTGCTTAGGCCCTGGTGAAGGAAGGTGACATTTTAATAATGGCCATAATCTTTATCATGGTATTTAGTACCAATGGCAGAGGCTCACTTTTAATAGTAGAGGTGAAGTCCTGAACAAAGTAACCCTAACCCTAACCCTAACCCTAACCCTTCCTTTGCATTTGCCCCTGTATTCTCCCACGTCCCCCACTTTTCTTAGAGTCAAGATTAGATGACAGATGTTCCAGGGCAATCCTAACCCTCCTCTCCTCCTTACAGAGCTGCCACATTTTGCCACAAACTTAAATTGCTCTAGAGGACAAAACATACAAAGCATCTGCCGTGGCCATTGAGCTGTATGTTAAACATCTAGGTGCAGTTGTGGATCATGTTCTCCAAGGACAGAACAAGCCTCCAGGTGGGACCTAAGTGATTTTTGAGATGGCTGCCAGCATTTAGACAAAGGAATGGTTGTCGAAGCCTTTGCCCATGTATTTAAAGCACATAATAAATTCCTAACAACCCCCCCCCTCCCAACACACACACAAACACACACAATTTATTTCTGAAGTCTTGACTAGGAACTCAAATGTTTAGACTGAACTGTGTTACAGATGTCTCATTTTGAATTCTGAAATGCAAATACACCCATTGTTAAAAAATTATTAGCAAGGCAGCAGTCTACAGACATGGCTTGGAGCAGACAATTGGTTAGGTGACGGCCGAATTCCAGATGACCCATGATCCGGCGTGCAGAGGGAATTCACAAACACGGCTTTACTCCCAGGGAAGGGGAGCTGTTGATGGCAGCTATTACTGGACAAAAACAGCAACAATGCAAAGCAAGCCAGCGCCGCCAGAATGGTCTGTAGGCACATGGCACATCTGAACATCAAAAGAAACGGACTGGCAGAGGACGGAGGACTCTTCTTCTTTTCCTTCGAAAGCCACAGACCATGCCCGCATTGTAGATATGTAAATAGTTCCTTCTCACAAATAACCACTGAGCTGAACCTTCCTCTGGGGCTGTTGGATATTTGACTTAATTAACGATCCAAACTGAACATGGCTCTGAAAGCTTCGAAGAATGTACATGTGTTTGACGTGGCTCAGTAATCAAGAGGCGTTCCTCTCCTATGTTTCTTCATGTGGACCACAGACATGTTTACATAGCTGTAATGGATTTTTGCCTCAATTGCTGCACCAGGGGAAAAAATGAGCAATACTTTTTTTTTTTTTTAAATATACAAATTCAGGCAAATCCATACAATGGTGTTTGAAGATTCTGGAGCAACAAAGGACTCAGAGCAGAAGGACAAATTTGATTAACCAGGTTAATAGAGGACAAAATAAATAATAAATTGCAAGAACTCATTAGATGACTTCTTATGTTCTTCCTGTTCTAGCTCCAAAATTTGGAGTACTTGGTCTTCGTTTTGTACAAACAGTATTGTAAACATGGACTTTTTAAAATGAATTTTGATGGGTGAACATCTAATGATTCTCATAATATATCTTCTTCTCGTTGAGGCCCTAATATTCGGGTACCAAAACACAGTCTTTGAAACCTTTCTTGTCTCTGTCCATTTCGACCAATCAGATGGTGGTGATAAAAGCCAGCTTGGTTTAGTCATGCTTTTGCCAGTTCTTACGACACGTCAGCGTGAGTACGGGTTGGGTACAGCTCACATAATTTACAATGGAAAACCATCAGTGCGGTTCGGGTTGGGCACGGCTTGTTTCTTGGTGGCAGTGGAAAAGCACGATATCCGTGTTCCCAGGACAGCAGTATTACAGAGTATGAACTATTTGTCTCTAATCCAAGGAATGGTAAGCTCCATAAAAGCAGTATTGTTCATAATTACAGTAGCTGGTTGAATTATATAAGGTGGAATTGAAGACGTACTGAGACGTTCTTCTTCTCAGCTGGAAGCTGCCCTTCCTGGTGGTGTACGAGTAGTTGCTACGATGCGTGCCTTTTTTTCCTTAACCACATGCAACAGTTTTAGATCATTTAAGGGAGGCTAAGGCTAAAACCAGTCAACCCAGGGATTCTCTACTTCATTTTTAAAGAATAATAGTGAATGACAAAAATATCAAACTAGGCTTAAAAACCATTAACGTAAACTTTGTTTTTAATTTATATTACAGTTTCTGTACTTAGAACCTAGTATCTTAGGATTGTTATGGGGTTACCTAGACTCTTTGGCAATTTCTTGTGGTCATTTGCAATCCTATGCATCATTTAACAAACGAAACCAGCTCAGCTCTAAGTGTAACATCACCAACAGCATTTGCTTGTTGGGTCCTGGATGCCAGTGCAGTATGTGGCAGGCTTTGGTGTTCTTGGGTCTATACTCTCCCCTCAGCACAAGCTGCAGACTACAGGCCAGTATACCTCCTACAGCGAGTTGGTACCCAGCTGCATCTGTGTTGGGGTGTGATTTTTATAAAACATAGTTTAGATGCCTCTCTTATCTGAAAATAAAATTCTCACTCTGTGGTTTTTTCATTCAAATTTTTATTGAAGGTCTTAATTAGCACTGATGTCCTGAGCCGATACCAAAGATGGCAATCAGGGTCAATCCAGGCATTTCTTAAAGTGATCGGGATCAGCCACCACAACCGATCCAAAGACCACATTAATTTCCTGCGTCTGCCTAATTTACATTGTAAGGTTCCATCACACACTGCAGCAAGCCTGAGGCACATGGTTTGAACTACAAGCTATCGAGATGTCAGCCACGTGGAAGTTGGACTGGAACTGGAAACTCAAAGTAGCCCAGCAGCTACATAAAATGTTTGCAATGCGATCCTTTTGAAAGGAAATAGCAACAGCGTCATTTAATGCGACAAATCTAATTCGGCCCTTGTAGATCATAGTAATGAGCGACACTACAAAATTGCAAGGCTTACTCAGACTAAGAATATACTGATGCCTACTGTATGTCTAAGTATAATTACATATTTATTAAAATATCAGATTGGTGCTGAATCAGGAGATATAAATATTGAATGGAATCAATCGGAACACCAAAAAAGTGGATCAGGATGTCCCTATTAAGTAGCATTTGATGGGTTTAAGTGTTCACCAGTGAGGAAGTGCAAATGTGATGAAGTCGATGTGACTTTGAGGACACATACACCCTCGTCTGAATCGTGACAATTGCCTCGAGGAAGTCTGGGATCCCCAGTGATATTCCATATTTATTTGTCAACGATCAAGGATTGTCCAGGTCTTATTTTTCAGGCATTTTCTTCAAAGGCTGGACAGCCAATCAAGGTCACGAAAATAAACAAAATGTTTCTGGCAGCAGACCTTTGGTGAGGGAGCCCAGCATAAGGTCAGATTTATTACTATCTAAACATTAGCCATGGAAGAAAGGTCTGGAATTTACATTTCTCCTCTGTTTTTCAATGAAAGGCCCTTTTTTTCTGACAGTTCTTCAATGCATTTTAATTGTTAACATGTCAGTAAAATAAAAAGTTGTTTATTGGTTTGGAGTGGAGTGCTTAGTGGAACGTAATTAGCAGCTTGATAAGTTGCATTCCTGCTAAAAATGTTTAATTATATAAAGATACCCAAAAAAAAGGCATTCCTGAAAAAAGCAGAGCCCCAGCCCTCGCACTAATGACGGTATAGTACTGCTGAAATGAAACTTGCTGGCCAAAAAAGCAATTTCCCAACTTGAGTGCAGGGAGTTCCAGGAGCAAGCGGGAGCTGTAAAATCGTTTAACGACGTGAGCATCGCTTTCCGCTTCCCCTTTGAGGCTGCCCTAACTGGAGCCGCCATGGACGGCTGCCTGATTGTGATTACCACAGAGGATTTATATTTGAATATATTTTTTGCATTTCGCTGAAATGTCGATAAATGCCAGAACAGATTTTCTGCCACGTTGAGCTTGCGAGGATTTTGACAGCAGACAGAACTAAACGACTTGGTGACATGTAACAGTGTTTCGAGGACCTGTAGACTTAAATAGTTCTGTAGCTGCAAGGCAGAATCACCGTCCAGTGAAAAGATCACACTGAGGAGTCATACTAGAGAATCACTACAGCAAATATAGGCGGTAGCTACTTAAACACTAATGACTAATGAACAGTGAATCTTGCTAAGCAGCCAGAAAGTATTCACTAGTATGAAAAGTAAGCAGTCCTATAGGAGGTCACGTAGCAAGCCGTAAGCAGTCCTATAGGAGGTCACGTAACAAGCCGTAAGCAGTCCTATAGGAGGTCACGTAGCAAGCCGTAAGCAGTCCTATAGGAGGTCACGTAACGAGCCGTAAGCAGTCCTATAGGAGGTCACGTAGCGAGCCGTAAGCAGTCCTATAGGAGGTCACGTAGCGAGCCGTAAGCAGTCCTATAGGAGGTCACGTAGCAAGCCGTGTTTATAATTGGAACGCAGATCCTTGTTTAAAACCACCCATGTCTTTGCTGTGTTCATTTTTCTTGAGTTACTTTGCTATGGAAAATACCTTAAGGTGCATGTGGCTGTTTTTTTATTATTATTTTAATAAAAAAAAAAAAAAAACTAATTTGATTTTAAGTTCATGCAGCACCCAGGGCATGTGAACAACGACCCACTGGTGTTTGTTTAAAACTCCACATTAAATATCACGGAGCTCGCACTGCCCATCAACACTGGTCTTATAACTTCACCTCCCCACTTAAGAAAAAAAAAAAAACTGCATTGCTTCCAATTAATTGAATGTAACAAAGCTGACCCATGAGAGTAACCAAATGCTACTGTCATTCTTTGGGGGGTGGGGGTCTGAGTAAATGGCCATCCACTTGAATCGGACAGATTCCATATCTTCTCCATTACATGGAGAACACAGCTGGGCGATTTTGCTTCATGTACTGTGTAATGGTCCGATTCTCTTTATACCACCGTTCAGCTTGTGCACGCAGTCCACCAGATTTCCCATGTGGCCTTTGCACCTGTTTCCCTTTAAAGCTGTATTATATATGAAGGTTTATCTTTCTGTTTAAACCCTCAGAAAATGTGCTGTATCTCACACAGCTGTTCCCTATCTTATCTCCTCCCATGGAAAGTGATGGGGGATATAATCGCAGATTCAGAACAGCCGCGAGTGAGGAGATGCTTGCTGGATCCGATGCATTAATGTCCTGTCAAGGTTGTGAAACACCCCTCTGTTGGAATCAAAGGCAGATGCGAGGAACAGACGTATAAGATCACGAGCATAGATGGACATTAACGGGAAAAGGCATGCCGGATTGTAAATCCTCAACAGGGCCAATAGTTGTTTATTCAGAAAATGTGAAGAGCAACGAAGGGTTTTGTATTAGCAAATGGAAGGAATATTGTGAGTTTTTCTGAGGAAATCCAAACGTGTCACCGATTCCTTCCATACCTCATGTTCCTAGAAGATTCTGTCAGACCACCAGTTGCCAGGACTTGATGTGCGATGTCCTGTCCGGGATTCTTGGAGTGACTGTTTTTTGGAGCTAGTGTGGCCTTTTTTTTTTGCATTAGGTCGCGACCAATCAGGCTGCGTTATCCCAAGCAACCAACTGCTGAACAATGCAGCACGTGTTGCAGCTTGCATTTACTGCTGTCACAGGCTGCAGCGACAGAAGGAGAAAACTGCCAATGTTGGGGTTAGGTTTTGTGGGATCTTCTCATACAGAAGTCTGGGTGTCGAATGTATTCCTTATAAAGATTTCCTGTATAAGGAACAAGAGTGGGTGGGGTTTGCAGGAATGACCTGCCTTCGTATTAATGGTCACTGCAATCCCTCAACTACAGTACTACTGGTAAATCACCTGTCCCTGATGGAAGTTACAATTCCCAATAGTCATTCTAATGCTAGCACCCAATTACATGCCGTTTTATGATTTCAGACCTGATTTCAATGTAATTTGAATGTAACATCCTAGGTGAGAAATCCCTCATATGGCCCACCTCAGGTCACCGACGCTGTCAGTGTGGGTCTGTAGCTGGGTCTTCTCCACCTCTAATGGAGGTGTTTAATCTGACCTCCAACTGATGATGTAAAATTCAGCACGTGTGTTCAGATTCATCCCCATGCTGTTATTACAGCCAGCACGAATTGGGAATTGAACAGCTTGGCTACAGTTAGGGGTACCATGCGAAACATTTCATCTGTGAAAGGAGCAAAACCATTGTCTGAACTCTTGACGAAGTTGTGTCACGTCACTGCTTTGGTTGGCATTCTCGTAGTGGCGAACATGGCAGATGTGAATACCGACATCCGACTGAACTCGTAACCGGAACATCCAAAACGTAAAGTCATTTACCTTACGATTGTCTTTTATTTTCTGCATAGTGCCTTTCTTTGTTTTTAAGACCTTGGATGGAACAGACATTTCCGTCCATCACACACTCCTGGTCACTGTTCTTTACAGCAAACCTTTGTATATTATTGTAGCTAAGGAATGAAAACTTTTATTTATTTTATTTTGTAAAAAAAAATAATAAAATGTTTATTTGTTCTTGTTCCTCAATATATTCTTGAAGTCACATGTTCTGACTGATTTGTACTTTGTATGTAGCTGTGCATTTGTAGGCATACGTTTCCACCTTGAGTCTTCTCGATGTTGTTCTTGAGCACGGAAGTGTTGTTTGTGCCAGTGCCATCCATTTGAGAACAGATGCCTTAATAAATGTCCTGGGAATATTCGTTACGAACACGGAGATGTTTTTGTGTCTGTTTTCAGTCTGTGCGCTTCAAACAAGGGAGAAAAAAATGTTTACTTAGCTTAGCGGTTTCTGCAAAACAATTTACATGTGTGGTTGCACTATTTTTCCCATATATGTACAACAGAACATTTAGTGGATCAGGTTAGGTATGGGTCACAACATGCAAATCTCCATCCAGGGAGCTTAATGCCTGACCTTTAGGTCACAGAGGTCGAGTGTAGCTTCGGCTCCACAATGGCGCCCCTCTCCTGTCTAGAATGTTATTCAGGTTCCCTTGAAGTACAGCAGTCATCGTCTGACTCAAAGTGACGGGCCCACTGAAAAAACACACCACACCTACACTGAAGAATATTAAAGGGTTTTTATTTTATCTGCCCCATTTAAAGACTTCTTGCATCCTGTCGTAATAGTAAAGAAATAATGGACATTTGCTCCCGGTTGCTGTTGATGGAAATTTGTTCCCATTCCTGAATGGAATGACCAGCAGAACCTTGGAAATGTTGTGATTTTAATGACGGCTGCATATAATAGCTTTTGCATGGTTTTCCAGATGTTTCCACAGAGGCAGGAGAGCCTTTGTAGAACATGACAGCACCCCACCCCACCCCCCTTTTTAAAAACCCCTATCCACTGAGGTGGCGCTACTGTGCTGGGCAGGTCTTCAAAGTTAATGATACTGCAAGTCACTAAAAGTGTGGTTTTACTTTATACCAGCTGGCCAATTAATTGCATCGCCCTCTTATTCAGGACAGGCATTCCGGTAATGGTTTCTTTCTGCAGAGAGGTTCAAATAAAATCAGAAGAATGGTTACAGTTGACGCGCCATCTTATAATGTTCACAAGTTGAATCGTGGCAGCAGTCTCCGTGTCTATGGAGTTTGGGCAAACAGGACCAGACTAGGCAAGATGTCTCACAGCTTTATGGTGGGGGGATCCTGTCAAGTGGAGATTACCCATAAGCCCCGGCTTGCTCAGAAGCCTTCACTCTCCAGTGCCCACTGCTTGCTGAGGCAGGAGCTGTCAGGGATACACAAAAGATTCACCCAATTACCATTTCATTTATTCTCTCCCTTTCACCCGCCCCTCTTCTCCGACTTTCTGATACACATTTATAGTCCTGTCAGGCTGCTTGCGTGACTAAGAGGTGCAGTGGAGGGGGAAAAAAAAAATCCCCTCCTAAACCGACTGGCACGCAAACTCCTACTAACTATTTTTGGACCTTGTTCATTTTTGCTGCCTTTAAAAACTGGTGGGGGATGACAGGAGAAAGAAGGCAGGCAAGGCACTGACAAACCTCTGGTTCTGATTTTCAGCAGCCCCGCCTCCTGGCCCAGCCCCGCTGACGTCAGGGCCCTGGGGCTGAGGAGGAGAGAGGTGTGTTTTCACCCGTGCGGCCCGGCTGTATGGCCACCACCCACACCTTCTGTCACTTAGCAACCGTTGCCACCTGCTTCTTGTTAGCAGCACTGGTCTTCGTATCGCAGGCTTTGGCCCTGGACTGCTTTCCGTCTCCCTTCTCTCTTGCTCTTTCTTCCAGGTCCCTTGTCTGGATTTTGTCTTTAATTCGTCTTTCGCTTTCCTGCTTGATGAAAGAGAGGTGTTTGTATTTTAGTCCTATTCGCCAGCTGACTCATGTTCTTGGCTGAGAGAGGCACGGAGTCTCAAAATTATTCCTTATGTCTTTGTCTGTGATGATTGTGAAGGCTTACTGTCAAGAATGTAGAGAGGATGGGATTCATGTTTTATAGAGCTTTCAGTATAGCACCGATCTGCAAGTGTGTCACAAGCAAGGCTGGTATTTCTGTGGGTAATAAATCCATGGTTAAAAGAATGTATCAGCAAACTGTAGCTTCATTGGCATCCTGACCAGGGAGGACCCCAGCCTTGTCCCCATTGGGCCTACAATAGGCTTCAGACCTCTGCTTGACCCTCATCAGGATAAGTAGTTAGAAGTGGGAGATGGATGGATGGAACGATCATGGACGACTTGATGTCTAGGCAAACCCAAGTGAATGAGCATAAATTAAAAAATGCCTTGGGACAGCTTAGTGTTAAGGGGCTTCAAGCATAATGGAGAGTAATACTAGACACTTTAATCTGAGATCTCACTGACATGAGAGCTGTTTGCATTTCGTATCAATTTCAATTATGTTGGGCACATCAAATAAATCCTGGAGTAACTGCCAGCCAGTAGGACACATGATCACATATTGTAGTTGCCAGGTATTTCCTAGCTGCCGACAAATTGATTGCATTTCTTCAGTGTTTGGGCAGAATTGATCGTTTTGAGAAAAGGCTTCTCTGTGAGCCCACTTTTAGGAGGAGTCAACCTCACAGTGAACCTGGGAAACTAATGATCACATGATCACGGGGTAGAGCCGAACTGTTCATGTCACGGCTAAAGCAGATTTATGTTTCTCATATATCAGACAGATCTGAACATAAGTTGAGGTGAGCAATCCATATGACTTCAAGGCTGAAAGACGACCATTTCGCTGTACTTGCCTGTTCTAGTGTCACTCTTAATTTGCATAGGTTCATCTTCAGACACTAAGCTCCAAAGATGTAAACCGCAAAGAATTTCAACTCCACCTCTCCATGACTGAGATATGAGGATTGTTTCTGTTTTAAAAACCTGCTATAGATAATGTTTGTCTATATGGATTACTGACCTCCTTGTTGAATGCAGCCGCAAGGTCCAGATCTATAAAGACAGATACAGGCGATCACAGTTTTTTTTTTTTTTGCTGGCAAATATTTCACAGAAATACTGATATGGATGCAGAAAAAATGGATGCCTCATAGCTTTCATCGTTGTTCAGTGAAAATAACATTTTCAGTCCTTCCATCTACGAAAACAATGCAAACCCAAATTACGACATAAATGACAAAGAAAAAGTGCCTGCGTTGTCTTTTAAAATCTAGTTTCATTTTAATTTTGGACAGAAAGTGTTTTACGGTCTTGTTGTTTTTCTTTTTGTAGTTACCATGTCACTTTGACCCAGCCGGTGAAAGCTGGGCTTATTTTCTTCAGTTCGATATCTCCCTGGTCCACTGCTTTGGCAGGAATGGGGAATGAGTGAGACAGATTGAGAGATGAAGAGAGAGAGATTGATGGAGTGACCGCAAAAGGCATTCAGGTCTTTCAACCACTAAGTGAGAAACAGAAGAAGATAGAGAGAGCTCACTGTTTGTTTTTCACCTCCATCACTGAAGTCAGTCCTCACCGAGAAGAAGATGCCTGTCTGTCTCACAACAGAACCTTAGACTGTGTCCCGATGAATGAATGGATGTGTGTCCACTAAAGCACGTTGTCAGGAAATCAGGAAAAACAACACAATTACGTGGTCATTCAGAATCAATAAAACAAGGTTATAATAATGTCTTTGCAGAGGTGAATAGTTCAGGGCCAGAAAGCAAAAATCCAGACCACGATTTTGTTTCAACCAACTACTGTAGTTGCGTATAAAGACTTAGAGTCACAATTGACTGGTTGGTTGAAATTATACCTTGGTCTGGAACAATAGTCATGAACGATCCAACTCTGCCTATTTGCAATTCCATTTCTGTTCATGTTCCGAGTCGTTTATATATCCATTTAAAAGATCTTCTGAACCATGTTTTTAGTTTCTACTAACTTTCTTCTGCTTTTTAACATCAGCAAGCTTCCCACCGGTGCTGCTCAAAAGCTGAGGTTAACTGGGGACTTTCCTATGTTATTTTTCGCTGCATAATGTTCATTGTGAAACCTTGTGATAATGTTAACCTGTATTGCCATCTCATGATTGTAAGCCCCTGGATCTCTATGGACAAATGGATAGTGTTTTCTTTTGGCTTATATCTCAAAGACTTGCACAGAAGCACTAATTGAGCCATCAATGTTGAATCCAGAAATATCAATGGTTCTGCTATTTATCATGTTGCATTTTGTCTACTGTTTGTTTAAGCCGTCCCTTCTTTAGAGGATAGATGAGACCATCATATTCTTTAGTGTTTTAGTCACTGATTTGTGTCTTTTTTACTGGTCTCACTATCTACATCTGTGCTCAGACCTCAGAGCCTTCATTTGGCTTAAATCACAACCAAAAAAGCCCTGTAAAACTTTACTGTACATGAGATATGCTGTTATCTTCCCAAACGTCGTTGAAGAGTCCACTCCATTCACCGCACACACAGTCTAATCTTTATGATTCAACTTTAGAAAAAAACGTATGAATGTCTTTAAAGGATTTCTTTTTCTTTGAGACATCCCATACACACAGATAAGAACAATCACGTCGGGTGGCTCACCTCACTTCCTCACCATACAAGCAGCAACAACTTTTCAACCTTGGCCACAAATAAGGCCATTGTTCTGTGCCAGAAATGATTGACGCCAAAAGGCTGGGCAAAATTAGTAATGATGCCACAGACCACAACTGACTGATTTGGCAGCTTCATTTGACAATAGGATATGGACAGCACTGGTTTGTCTTCCTGTCCCCTGTGGAAATGAGTGGGTGCAAATGGAGAGCAGGCTCATTACCTTGCTGATCCTGAACCTGGAAGCCATGAACCTCCCAGAGCCCTCATAAAAGGCTCAATGAAATCTTATCAAGGGCCATAGAGACAGACTATATATAGTGAAAATTGGATATGCAGAGTATGGCTATCATCACAGAAAAACATTACATGTTCTCTTGTGTCACTAAATAGTCTACAGACCAACATTGTTTTCACCTGTGTGAAGAATTGTAGGTACATGTCTCTGGCTTGGGAAACAGATGACAAAGCATTTATGAAACTGTTTTTTCTGAGTTCTCAAGTTCAAGATTCATCTACTTCATGAATTCCTCTACTATCCTGATGTTTCTTCCTGTTCCCTGAATGTCCTTATGTTGCACATCTACTCGTTGAATAGTCCTATTAGGTCTTGCTTTGTTAGAAATTGTTGTTTAGCTCCTGCTCCAGTAACTTGCACTTTGGTGTTCATTGGAAGCTCAGCCTAGATTCACTTATGCCTAGTTGACTCCTTGACAGCATGTTCAATTGCAATATGCTATTTGTCTCACCTGGACTTTGCCCTCAATTTGGACAAAAGTGTTAGAGGTCATAGAGCCATCTGTATATACTGGTTGCCTTAGCCTATGGCCAAATCTAAAGATAGATCAAATAGATGAATAGATAGACATCTATTGCTTCTTTCCATTAGCTTTTTCTATAGCATTTTTTGCCATTAAAATGATGCCCTTAATCCATTAAATTGTTCATGATAACAGCCTACAAAGTTCCAACAGTAACAAGAGACAGATTGCCCCCACTTTCGCACACGAGGACATCACTAGTTTTTTTATTGCTTCTGACTTTTAAAAATCCCAAAAGACCTCAGAATAATTTGAGTCAAGAGGAGTCACCGGTATACAGCCCTGCATCAGGTCTTTAAGAGCTTAACTTTAAACGTGTATAGTATTTTTAAGTATGATTTGCTCTCAGATTCTCTTTGAAAATGGATCCTTTCTGGTAAGGTACTTACTGTATTTCTTCCCGTGTGTAATGTCTCTGTTTCTCTGTGTGTTTTTCTCTGAGTGCCCTCAGAGACTTTTTTTACCCCCTGCCCTGTGGTTCTTGTTCAATATAACTTTCGTCTCATGTTGCATGATTTTATATTGCTTATTTTTGGAGGTGAACCTTTAAATTGACGACAAATTCCAAGGCTGTTTCTTGTGCCCACCGACCCACCAAGAAACATGGTATACCCAAAAGAAAAGAAAATCCATTCGCATCATGCAATTCTGCCATAGGCGCTTTCTTGGTGGTTGTGTGCACCCATTGGTTAACTTCTCTTTCACTTCCTCTGACATTATTCCAGGGCCAATCAGAGGAGAGAAGGAGGGTAGGGATTAGACTGCACCAAAACCCGCAGGGCCTCATTGGTAGAACAAACAGGTGCTGTTCTGAATTGCTTCCTCTTTTATAAGACTTTTTAGCTTAGCAGGAGTTTACTGACTCATGGCCTTTTCCCCCTCGAAAAACCTTGAACAGACATCTTCTCGAACTCGCTGCAGCTAATTAAAGGCCGAACAGAAAATAGAAAGAGCAATGAAAAAGAAACAACAAAAGACACGTGTTTGCTATTTGGTATTTGACCCAAACCGGAGACGGCTCAGCTGAATTATTGCTGCACGAACTTTACCTTTTATGGACATGGTGGAATGCGGTATTTCTGATTTCTCTTCACTTTGCATTTGTTTTGAACTATGTAGCGATGAGCAATGGTGCTAAAAGACTAATCGCTTTAGGGGTATTAAGCCAGGGACTGGTCTGGGCAAGGGGACGGACAGCGAGAGGTCACTCTGTGGGGCTATTGGGGGGGGGGGGGTGGTTTATCATGTGTTGATCCTGTCAGCACAAAGGGGCTTAAACCAGACCCAGACTCTAGGAGACGACAGCACTCTGAGTGAAGTTTGCTGGAAGTGAGTGAGAGAAAAGGACAGAACATTTCAGGTTTGCTGTTTTCTCAGCCTTTGCTTGGTGGTTTCACGTTAGCAGAGTTAAATGCAGCAGCACCTGCAAAAAAAACGCAAAAAACAGTGTCCCGCATTCGCCTGGACGTGGCTCAGATCCGGTTATCTCACTGCATTTGTTTATCTTCACCATATAAACTGTTATGATCAGACAAAATTGAAGACAAGAGTGCTGGTTTATCTCCTTATAAAGGAAAACGAGTGTAACAGATCAGGGTATGGAAATCGTCCAAGCAAAGTCTAAAAGCTGGATTTTAGCTGGAGTTCAGACACAATAGCAGGGACTTAACGTGCCCATTCTATGCCTTGGGCCTGTCATTCAGATCTATGGATCTGGGCAATTGTGGGATTGACATCATTGACGCATCCAAAACACGGCATCACTCTCAACAGAGATGTCGCAGTGACAGATGGGTGAACATCACACACAAATCAATCTAGTTCTTAATGCGACACGGCAGCTTATTGCTCATTATTGCACATCCATGCATCAGAAAGACACTCGCATCTCGCATGGAGTCTCCTCAACTGCCAATATATATACGACTCTAAAAATACTGCGGTTTGGCCTGCAACTGGTGCTTTGCAAAGAAACCACAATGGCTTTTAGTAACATACTTATGCTGAATGTAAGAAAAGAGACCAAGAAGAGGAATGTTTATTATTTAAATTAATAAAGGCTTTTGAGGGTCCGGTTTGTATTGTTTTAACAAAAGTGGTTTGGATGAGACAATGTGGCATTCTAATAATTTATTGCAGCTATAGAAAAAAAACGTTTATAGGGCTCCATTACATGGATCTACCAAACTAGATGTTGTGAAAAAATGCATAAAACACATTTTAATGTGGACGTGTTCATTCAAAGTCAGTGTTCTTTTTTTTGCACTGTGGCATCCAAATAGTTTTAGCTGAGGATAGAATTAAGTCCTAAACAATGAAGTGCATAGATCTGTGAATGGAAAGCAGACTAGCTGTGTTCCTTCAGCTCCAGAATACATGCTGTAGCTCACCACCATTAATTTTGATGATTGCTATCAATGTTTATTGTTCTTTTGAACATGGCTGATGTATTTAACACAAAGCACAAAAACTGCACCCCAAGAGGGTGTGGATTTGTGAAATGGCACCGTTATTTGCACAGCAGTTGAATGGAGCATATAAATTTGATCTTTTTTTTTTCCTTTGTTGGAGGAAATATTTGCGGAAAGTTAAGATCAAAAATGAGAGTTGAGCGATCGGTTGGCACAGATCATGTGACAATCTGAGTCCCAGACAGCAGAGAAATCTTGAAGTACACTGAGGACCGAATGTCAACACTTTAACAGAATATAATAAACCTTAAATCCTACCCAACAGTAACTGCGCCATCAACAAGGTGCCATTGTGTTACTATGTAAATATATTAAAACAATAAGCCTTCAAACTGTGAAGAATAAATATTTACAATGCATGAAGTCAGGCAAAGAGATTGTTTTCCACAAGCCTGCTGAATAAATGCACATCCCATAATGTTAGTAATATAGAATGCTTACGACAGTTTCTTAGGATCATCGTTCAAAAGGTGATCGCTAAAACCGACAAAAAAATAATTTTAAATCAGAAACGTACGTGTTCCACCGGTACAGCTTGGGGCTTTCATGAGTGGTATAAAAAAGTGTATTAAGAATGATTCAAACAGCCAGAGTGACAAGACAGGCTGTGCAGTCTGACGTTCAATGATCTTATTTTTAATTCCCCAGACATACCATGAGTTCTCTGTTACATGCCACAACAGGGGGATGGTGATTCATACAATACAAATGTAAATTACAAAACTAGTATCAGACAATGACATTGTGCTATGGACAACAAGTGATTAGTCAATGGAGTCAACGGAGTGACATAGTGATGAACCATAATGCATATTGTATTACTCAAAACTTTGGTACCATCTAATATGGAATCTTCAGAACGTGATGACAGAACCTATAATGACAAGAGAGATTCATAATCTATGTGGGAATACTAAGCAACCAGTTTTAATTCAGAAAATTCACAAAGTAGCAGGTGGGTTAAGCCAGTTGGCTCACCTAGGATTTTGAACTTATAGAAGCTGTGTTACGTCAGTGGTTCCCAAACTGGGGGGGTGCCCTCTTGCGGAGGTGTGGGATAGCCTCAGGGGCATGTGCCACCCTAAAATAATCTCTTCACAGACTGGACGATTAAACAAATAAAGCAGCACAACATTACAGTAACAATAAATAAACCACTAACTTACATCATTAAAAACAAAATGCGGTAATCGTAAGACAAACTTTAATTTGTGTACGTCAATGAATATTAACAGGAATGTTAAATCTGCATTTGCATAATTT
>JAODJU010000038.1:15713992-15735859 GCA_026776725.1 Gnathonemus echidnorhynchus | reverse complement strand
TAGAAAAGGGAGTTGTATTTCAAATAAAGTTTGAATCTGAACCTGTGTAGTTTGAATGGGGGGGCTCAATAATGTTCCTATTCAAGGGGGGCGCTGCAGAGAAAGTTTGGGAACCACTGTGTTACGTTAATCTGGTGCATATCCATAACAACTTATTGAAGAGGGAAGACTTAGCACTATGCTGGACTTGTTGAGATATACGAGCAACTGAACCATGCATTCAATCAGCAGATGCTATTATCCAAAGCAACTTGCAATTAAGAAGGCAAAGACAGCCAGTTCCTCGTGCAACTGGGGGTAAAAGGCTTTGCTCAAGGGCCCGACAGTGTCATCACTCAGCAGAGCCCAGTATTCGCACCAGCAACCTTCTGGCAATAGGCTCTGCATTCTAACCCACAGAGGCACATACTACCCGGTAAGCAGTTCTGAGCATTGTTAATTAAATACTGTGTTCAGTGATTTAAATACAAGTTTTTAAATCTATGTTCTATTAGTATTGTGTCTTGGAACTTTCAATATAGCAGTTAGCAACATCTGCATTGTGAGTTTCTAGTGCTTTGACTGCTTATATACAATTCAATTAGTGGTTTCCATTTCTTCCCTCAGCGCTTCAGGGCACAAAAAATCAGTGTAATTAAGATTAGTAGAATCAGTAACTGGTACACAGTTTAAATAGCTCACTTTGGAGACCTCCAGAGTAAAATAAAGCTTGCTCGCTTTATTTGCCCTTAAAAAAAATCTCACACTGGATCAGATTTCCAGCTCTACAGCTGTCCTTTAGATACATTTTAGAGCCCAAGCCTGTGACAGAGCCAACACAAATCTGCACGGCCAAGTAAACCACTGTCTTCCCTTTTGGTTCTGGTGAGGTGATCTCCTCCACAGTTTAGGAGGTGAGGAGGTACCTGAAGTGGAGGACATGGAAAGGCTCTGTGGGTCCAGGCATCAAATGGCCAAGATCGAAAGTGCACAGAGGCCTCCAAAGCCAAAGCTGGGTAGACGTGTGATTAATAAACTAGACTTGTAGGTTTCAATCCTCTCAGGGCTTTGTTATGCTATTTCCCCGAGGAGAGGGAAACAACTTTAAATTACTCCAGTAAAACTAGAAAATCACACTAATATGAGCAGGTAAACTCAAGGCCTGGCAGATTCTTTTGGTTGTATCACCCCAAGCAGCCAAGCTGGTATGCTAGTCTTGGCTTTGCCCCTCTTTGGGAGTGGCATGAAAATGGGCAGGCTTGCTTTAAGGTCGAAGATAATTAGAGTACGGGGGAAACAAGATGGATGGCCGTCGAGAAGCCCTGCGTTAAAAGTGTCTGAAAATTTTTCAGACTTTGGCTGTGTTCTTCTGCTCCCGCCGCTGTGTGAACAAGAGTGCTGTTCAAGACTGCAGTGTCTAACACGAGGGATTACTCTCATTGGGTACACTGCAGCACCTTCTTAAAAATAGCTGCCAGGCTTTTTATCATTGTATTTGCAGAAACTGGAATATTTCTTTGTGGTTTTGGGGAAGGCGAATGCAAGAACGTGCGCTGAGTGAAAGAAAACACATTTTGGCAGCGCCAAAGTGCCCATGAGTCCGTACAGTTGGAAGGGAGAAACTCACACATATATCATCTGTCTGGTGAGACTTGGAATGTCCACGATGAAGAATTAGGAGGACGCCGCTAAGAAGGGGGTGGATCTGGGGTGGGGGGCTGTTTCTGCTGTCCGGCCCACACAGGCGCCCCCTGAGCTAAATCACACCTGAAATCCAGCAAAACACAGCAGCTTGTGTGAAACGTTCAGTAATGTGGAAGCATTAAGAAAAAACGTCCAATGGGAATCAGAGGGTGTTCTCAGGTGACGAATAGGGACACAGGTGTTAGAAATACTAGAATACCTGACCTGACAGGCTTTGGATTAAACTTAAATGTTCACTCCAAGGGTTTTTCATTACATTGGACTGATGGAATAAAAATAGCATCGTTGAAAAGCAATGTCAGTCAAGGAATAGCTTTTGCGAAGCTGATGGCTATCACCTCAGTGGGTAGTTTATACATACATACCAGCTCTTTTTCTGCACCTTGACGTGCCTCCTTCAGCATTTTGCAGCTCTGATGAGGTGAAGACAGGCAGTGTGTGGCCACTGCAGGGCTTAAGCTACACTCCACCAGATGTGCTTCTCGACGTGTGCTGGCCGAATCGCACAGGACTATCTGCGGTGCTTCTGAAGAATTCTTGTGCACGTTTGGACCACAAATACATTTTTAAAATGCTCCCTCAGAATATCAGTGATTTTGTCACGGTTTGTTTTAGTGTCGCCATGTTTTTCAGGGGAAAAAATGGTCACCTTTTTTCGTGAAATACTGGGTGAATCCGATTCTGGCTGGCAGCGGCTGATCACTGTTGTTTTCGCTTTTTTTCTTCCTTCTCCACTTTCCACCCTGAAGTGCATTTTTTCTTGGGGGTGGAAAACTAGTGAGGACATAGTTTAGATAAGCCAAATTCCAGCTTTCTCGCAGGCATATTTAGATGCAAGACAACCGCAGGCGGGTGGAGGAGAAAAAAGGCAAAATACCCCTGGGATGAAGCTGGGGAAGAAGATGGATGAGGTGAAACATAACTGTCGTTTGGTTGCGAGAACCTGGAGCTGTAAGTTGGACCTTCTCACCCTCTGCTTCTTTCTATGTGCCAACGTGGAATGTTCAAATAAACCAAACCACGTACTGGATCCCTGAGAAAATCTACATGTGCGTGGACCGTGGTCCAAAAGTTGTCTTTCAGTTAAGTGACCTATTTACATCCACACTGACACTATCCAGATAAATGGAACTCATGTAACTATGGATGACAAGTGCAGTCAACGAGGAACTGAAACAGGGGTGAAGAGTCGAGGTCAATAAATTGGTTACTGTTGTGTTATGTTTGACTCCGCCAGCAGCAGAATTTCTGTGAGGCTGCAATGAGACAGACATGGTTAGAGGTGAGAGGGCGTGTCCAGGTAAACAGCATGACAACGAGCCCATCACTGGTGGTGTTTTACATGTGTACACTCACTCATCACATTTATACATATCAGCGGCATCTGGCGGCTAAGAAATATTAAATAATAAAAATATTACCTATTGCAATTTTACAATAGTGAATTTTTCCAAAGGAGAGAGGTATTTCTTTAATGACAATAAAATTATTGTATAGTATAGTATAGTAGTTATTTCAAAATTTCATTATTTAATCTCAAAAATTGAGGTGGGGTTTACCTGGTCTACCTCTATGGGCCAACTACCTCTGATACAAATAAACATACATATATTATTTTTTTCTGGCAGCACTGTCACCCAGAAAGTGAAGGATTTATTGAGTAACATAACACGAGAAAATTCCTGCTGAAGTATTTCAGGAAGAAGCCAGATGCGGGTCAAACTGAACTTTATTTTCCGCACGGCAGTAGCAAATCATCACAAACAAAAACACTTAGCGGCTGTAAATCTGAAGCTCCAGCAGAGCCCCCATAGAGGGCTGTCTTCTCCCCAGCTTCTGACCAAGGAACAAAACCAGGTCTCCATTTCCTCCCCATCTCATGGTGGAGTGGTGGCGCTGAGGCTAGGACTCTGTAACTGGAAGGTTGCTGGTTCAAGTCCCATGAATGTCCAGAGTAATTCTGCTCCATTGGGCCCTTGAGTAAGGCCCTTAACCTGCAGTTGCTTCATGCTGGGTATGATGTTAATCTACATCCAGCCCTGCAAGCAGGTCCTCCAACTTACAGGGAAAAACCTAGGGGTTGGTGGCAAGATTGGCACTCCAGCCATCAGAAAAAAAAAAAAAACTCACACTGGTCCATTCGGACTAGTATGGTGCTGAGGTATCTCCCACCACATGGCTGGACGGTTCATCATGTGGTGGGTGCAGTAACACACTGTAATCAGTGCATGCACCTTACCTCTCTCTTGAAGATGCTCTGTGAGAGCAGAACCGTTTCAAGCAAGCAGGTGAAGCAGTCAATCACCCCCTAAACATCCAGCCAAGTAACAAAAGCTGGAATCAATCATCCAGCTCTCCTCACCATCTCACTGAGGAACCCACAAAACGCCTTGTATAGCAGTAAGTGGTCACATGACTCGCCCAGTCAATTAATGCGTGTTTTCCTATTTTCCATTTATGTTAAGGGAAGAAAAACAAATGAAAGGCGAGGAAAGACAAATGCGGCGAAATACATCGTGTGATTTTTTTAGCTGGAGAAAAAAAAAGGAACAATGTAATTACAACAGGCGCTGGCTTGATGCCAAAATGAAACATTATCGTGAAACTAAACTTTTGTTTGGCAGCGTAGTTTTGAAATTCTAAATATAACATCCATCAGCAGAAATCAATGTTTTGTGTGAAAATGTCCCTGTGAGTACAGAACATGGAAATACATTAATTTCTGCAATGTTTCTTGAGCCTTAAATGGTTCTTTCTCTTTCTACAGTGGTTTCCAGCAGCGGCAGTGATTTTCAGACCCCAGTCTGCAGTACAGAAATGCATCACATTTTAGCATAAGGAGGGATCACTGGGATATTCATTACGGACCAAAGTCAGTCATGCCAGTGTCAGCCTGGGAAGAGAATATCCCCTACCACAGGGCTGATTTTCCAGCCTTCCTTTCCCAGTGAGACAGGTGTGAAGCCGCCAGCCAAACAGAATCAGTAATTATTAAATCCAAGAAAACCGTAAACAAGACCTGGATTTGGAATCGAGGTCCAGATTTGAAGAACTTTGACTTACATCATTAAAAAATATCTAATACCAAATGTACATTTCTCAACAAAGAAAGTTTGACCTTTTCCCGACTCTGCTTGGAAAGTTCTACAGCATCTTCATCAAATCCATAATCGTGACATCCGTCACGGTCAAGTGTGGGTCAGCATCTACCGATTCCAAGCAAACCTGAACGAGTCACACGGTCTTCAAAGGAGGTGTTCTCTCCGTCAGCTGCTGAAGGGATGTGATGGAAAGATCACTGCAGACAGCGTCCATCCCGCCAGTCACCTTCCTCCGTCACTCTGCACTGGCAGAAGGTCGAGGGCTGTAAAAACAAAAATGAAACACCACCGTAATGTTTTCCTTCACCAGGTTGTATCCATCAGCAACAAATCACCCTTTCCAGCTCCCAGACTGCCTCAGTGCTGAATTCTTATTGGCTCTGAACCTTCCACCTTACATGCCTCATACCTCAACTTAAATAACTGTACAGTACCTACACTGCAATTGTCTCTATTCACTCTCAGTCTCACAGTTTATTAGGTTGTTTTTATATGATTTTGATTCTGATTCTGGTGGCGCTCTCTCTGGCTGAAGGTCCAGTATCCAGGCTCTTGGCCGCTCCTTAAGGTTGATCACCTGAGCTCTTCCATTGATGAATGTACATGTTCTCATGCTTAACATGACTAGATGTCTCAATGTTTTGGAAAAAAAAACCGTAAGAGAATAAAATGGGATCACTGGCGAGGTATGGCGATATGTCCACGTTTGTGTGCAGCCCTGATTCAGGCTTTCTTTGCTGATAAGAAATTAGCTCTTGCATGTTAAACCTCCACAAACATATAAGGTTTGGAGTGGCTGAGTGTATGTAGTAACTTAAAGGGGCTCTATATAGCTATATAGCTATGTGCTGTATAGCGTTATGTTCATGAAAATGGTCTGCAAATTCTCAAGGGCCCAAGTTCATGCCAAAAGGGAGTAACTCTCACCACAGGACCCACTCTTCTGTATTCTGCCTGAAACACCTTGTTGGAATCCCAGTCCTTACTTCTGTGATATGATGAGGTCACCTTGTAATACTTAATCCTTATTGGCAGTTTGCAATACAGGGGCAGAACGTGTAGGGCGAGCTGACCATTAAGCACCAACCAGAGCACACCGAGCTCACTGAGGGCAGAACTTACTGTTCTAACAGAGCTTTTCCGACAGTTATAGATGCATAAATACTGTAGAGACAGTATGAGAAAAACAATGTGTTTTTTCAACAGTGAAGCATGTAAATCTATTCTAGGGGACCCCAAAAATTAAATTATGAACAGTGAAAATAAGCATAATATGGCCTCTTAACCCCGTCCTGATTCCGTCCCACGGTTGACAAAAAAAAACAATTAAAAATGTTTCATTACTTTATATTTCATGAAAAATCCCGAAGTAATTGGATGGGAAGCCACCTTTTACCGTGTTTCATGGAGGAGCCATAATTACAGTCAGACAGATGAGTCACTGCTTAGATCAGCAATACACAACCACACTCAGCTGTTGCTCCAATATCGGCTTGCAGGTAAACTTTACCCGTTTGGGTCGGGGACGTCTCTCCTGGGAAAGAAGCTGAATGCATGGTGATCACCGTCTGTCAGCGAGAGCTGAGGTAACGGTGGCCAAACTATCAATTACGGCCGGGTCTGTTTGCATTGCAGGGCCTGCGCTGATTGCATCTTTATTTACTGTTAGCAGAAACGCTTTGCTGTATTATTTTACTGTTCCGGGTGGAAGGGGAAGGAAAAAGACGTTCTCATTCTATATTTTTAAATCAGATGTTCTTTGGTAGAGGTGATGGATTGTTTATCTGATCTTTGTGATGAAATAAGATGCTTTAATGCATTTACAAAAGCAATGTGTAACAAAGGGCCCTTTTAAATACACAGCATTTCATCAGCACCATTTCCTGAGCCCCTTCCACATCCCACAGGTCAGTCACACAGGCAGACGTACATTAATACACTTATAAACATAAGCCCATATTTGGTCGCTCATACACAGACAAAAAAAATCCCATTTTGGGCCTGAGAAAAAGACTCTAAAACATGTTAGAAATGCAATTTTAATCTGTTAATTTCCAACAAAGCGAGGTAAGATATCTTTTTTTTTTTTTTAATTGAATTTCCTCTTGTGGGGACTGAAAAAGTAAAAATAACAGGTTTTTTATCACATTGAGAGGACACACAATGGACACACACACACACACACAGACACCTAAATGGCTGTTGGACGTAGTGAAAAGGAAAAGCCTCTTGAGGGCAGTGTTTCTTTCACAGTGCTGGTGAGGTCAAAGGTCACAGACAGGGGTCTCTGAATGGGTCACGCAAAAGGAGAGATCCCTTTCACCTTGACAGTGGAGGGAGCAAGGGGTTATGGTTGAACACATGTGTGCTCAGCCAGTTTTGAAAAATGACCCCAGTGTGATGCGAATGTCATTGTGAAAGATCTCCTCGATATTGTTTTGCTAACAGAACACAAAGCTTTCTGAACACACGCCCATGCGTTGTGCTTTTCGGCACCGTACCCCATACCCCATGCCGCATGACTGCTTCATCTCGCGCTATCAATGCCATCCTGCATTTTCCCCAACCGAATCTGCGCAAAATAAAAGCTGAAAAATCGGCTTTATTTTTTCCCCCCATCTTCCTGTTACCTTGCAGTGTCGTGCTATCCTGGATGCAGGCACTGGGCTTGCATGTCCAGCAGAACCTGGGCTCTGGCCATGGAACAGACCCAGCAACTGAGAAAAGTCCAAACAAGACCAGAATACTTCAAGTGGAAAATATTCCAGCCCATAGTACCATCTGCTTTCACTTTAGAGCTCAGTCCCCCACCTAAATAAAGATCCCTCCTGTGTGCCTCTATTGTCCAACCCCCAACCACCCCCCCATTATGTTTTTATTCCTTGAAGTACATTACCGCCAGTGGCCTCAGACAAGCGTGTGTACGCCTTCCTCCACCCCCCCGCTCATCCTGAATAAAACCGTCCCCACTTTAGCCGACGGCTTAGCCTCTCGCGTGACTCATTATGGTACGTTTCCCTTATTGTTTGCTTCTCGTTCTGGAATGTTTCCCATAGATGGGACGGTTCGAAAGAGGAGATCACCTTGATCTTCTTGATTTCCTGTAGGGTTTTACCCTCATTTCTGGGCTGGCTTTCGGATTACAGGTGGCTCCCAAGGGGGGGGTTGATTCCTCCCTTCTGAGCGTAAACTACCCCTGTGACTGGCCCATTTTATCAAATGACGTGGCACATGCTGTAAGGATGAGTTTTACCAACAAAAACACCGCAGACCTTCTTATTCTGGCTGTATTTCTTCTGCTTTTTCAATGCATCACAATCCAACATCTGAACTGAGTGCCTGTGTGTGTGTGTGCCTGTGTGTGTGTGTGCCTGTGTGTGTGTGTGCCTGTGTGTGTGTGTGCCTGTGTGTGTGTATCAGCGTGTGTCTCTGTGTGCATTTTCCGAGGGCTGCGTTCCCCGCTTGGAGTGTATCTTGGCAGCCGGTGCCAGCACAATGTTGTTCTTGACTTCCAGGGCAGCCATTTCTGTTTGAGAGTTCAAAAACATTGGGGGAACCTGCTGGTGGAGCAACATTTGCTACCTTGACCTCATAAATCAGGGAATAAAATCTAGAATGCGCTGAGAGACAGTTGCCAAGTTGCCAGACATACTTTCCCCATTATGTTTTTTAAGACCTGTAAGCGATCAGCCTTTGTTGCTGACCTCTGCTTTCCCCCCTCAGTATAATTCACCTGGGGTTAGGTTTTAATTGACAGGCAGAGTCAATTCGGTCTCTGTCATATGTTCCGGTCTGGGTTGCCGTATCTAATACGGTTAGTGCTGGATTCTCAGCAAAATAGGTTCATCTGTATCAGCTTAAGACCTATCAAACTTCTTGCTTTTTTTAGTGAATTTTTGAATTTGTAATTTAAATCAATAGAGTGCAATTTCTTGTAAAAGCACTGTTAAAATGTCACTTTATAATTAATGTATTGGTTGACTTCTTGATGCTCAAATTTGGACATCAGCCTACCAAAGAAGAACAGGGTCAAAGTGGCGTATGGCTACAGTACCAACCCAAGGAACTGATTGGGTAATATGTCGATCGTTGTGTTGGCCATGCACTGCGGTTGGTTGCTCTTGCAGACATGTGAAAGGTTTATTACCAAGACACCATCCAACCATAGGGGTTCAAAGGTCACACCTTTCCCTCCTTCTCTGGGCCTTGCCATTACCTCCTGTGGCTGTGCGAGGTCACACCACCCTAAGTAGAAGATTAAATCCCCAGCCTCAATATTGATCCATACCGTCCATTGATCCTTTTGGAGTGGAATCTCTAGTGGTCTCCTGAGAGCTAGTGCAGCCACATGATCACACTTCCTGCTCTGCATTCTCCACAGGCAAAGCACATTTCAGGCGTTCCTAACCAGGTTATGGAAGGTAATGGAGGTCATGGTTCATTTTCTGGCAGAAGAGAGTAGAAGGGTCATCTAGGCCAGTGCTTCTCAAACCAGTCCATGGGGACCCCAGACGGTCCATGTTTTTGCTCCTTCCCAATTTCCCGAGAGCTGGGAGGGAGTAAAACATGGACCATCTGCGGGTCCTTGAGGGCTGGTTTGAGCAACACTGATCTAGGCTTAAATTCAACATGCTGAATTCTAGAAATGCAATATGGGAGGGATGAACTATGTGGTGACGTCAGGTGGCTCAAGTATAACCCAGTTATGTCACTTTGATATAACTGTAGGCAGGGTTTGAATCCCCCCCCCCACAAATTTATTGACTGCTAACTGATAAACATCAAGCCTGTCCACTAACTCTGAACTTTCCCCAAACAATTCTCATACCTTTGTTTGATCTGAAGTGTCAGACTCAGTAAGTTTGCCTCGAGCAATATGGAGCCCAAATTGGACTTTTCCAAAAAGATAGAAAATAGGACAAGAAAAATCAGTAACGTAAACAAGACTAACACAACTACATTCATGAGGTAAGTACATCCATTATACATATTCATCAGACTAGCAGTGATCAAACCAGTTATATCCAGATGCACCATTTAAATTAAAGTTGAAAAAAATATATAGGCTTTAACCAGTAGGGGAGCCCATGAATCTTATTTCTGGTTACTGGCCTGCTGAGATGTGACTGTCCAGCTGAGGTCTGGACGAAGCCATGCTGATTCACTGGGATGTCAACGGCAGCTTGGCACATTAGCTTGACCCGTCGCAGCCTCCCCGGCTTTCAGAAAACCGCCACTGAAGACAATGACAGAGAAGCACAGAGACAGAGTCATCTTTCGCAATCAGACTGTTTGTAAAAGGGAGCCTTGTTTGGCAGCCTTGAAAAAGAAGCCATAATTGTTCCCAGGCTTGTCACCAAAGCCTTCACTAGCCCTTCAGAAAATAACTTACACTGTGTCATAAAAGACAAAACTGTTACTCTCATTACTTTCCTTTTTTTGTTGTAATTTTATTTCCTCCTAAAAACCACCTTTTCAAAAGCATGAAATGTCTTTTGGAAGTATCCAACACCATTTTTATGGGAGGAAAGGGGGGATAAGGAACTTTAAACTGTAATATATATCAGCGTCGGAACTGGCTCCATTGAGCAGGTCCTCCTCTCCCGTTTTACTTTTCTGAAATTCACTGACCCCCCGCTGCCTTTTGTATAACATTTCTGGGCATCGCAATAAAAAAAAAAACAAAGGCTTTAAAATTAGGAAGGTTTGCAAAAAAGCGAACATAAAAACGGCCTTGTTCGCAGCTGTAAATCACGGAGAAACTCCAAGGTAGCAATGCGGGCTAATGACCCCCCCACACCCCCACTGTACCCCCATCGTACATTTAAACTCCTATACCGAATGGCTGGCAACAGACAAAATATAACTGTCAAAACTGAGCAGTTATGCGGTGAACACTCATTAGAAAACATATTCACCTCTAAAAAAGAGCTTTATTCAGAATTTAACAGCAAGCTGAGGTGTGCCAAATACTTATTTAGTCACTAAATATCTTATTCAAATGGTATTTAACTGAGAAGGACCTTAAGTAAGCACTTAAGAACTTAGGTGAGCACATCCTCAGAAAAATGTATGAAAATAAAATTTACTTTAAGACATATCGCTTGACAAATTATCACTCTAATTATCACTCTAATATCACCATAGTGATCACCATTAGTGTCCTTTATCTAACAGGGCAGTTTTGTTCCAGAACATTCTTGAACATTCTGTAAGAAGGGGCTTTTGGACAAGGCAGAAAACCTCCTGGAAATCAGCAGCAGAAGGAAATAACTTTTTAAAAAGTCTGTTGAAGGAGAAATGGGTAAAGAGCAGTTTTAACACAGATTGGAAGCAGCCACATTCAGAGCGACTGGCATAGATTTTGTCGAAACCGGTCTCCCATTGCATTGAGGAAAATTCTACACCCATCCTGGGGTTGTGGTACTGAAAAGATGCGTGTCTTCACTTGGTTGATCATATGTCTGAGAATGCAGGACATGCAGCACCAGTAAGATGCTTCATTGCCAAGTCCCGCACTGACTGGTTTTGTTTTTTTTTCCTTGTCACATGTGAGAAAATTATGGGATGCTGGGTACTGCTTTGGATTGTTGTAACCCATCTGTTGCCCCCCCAGTGCCAAACACAACATTGGCATGAGCAATCTGTAGTTGGGCCTCATGAGAGGGTAAAAAAAGGAAAACTATGAGGAAGAGCATCATGTTTTTGTTTAAATTTCGATTGAAATGACATTTTACACCGTTAAGGCATTTATCAGCCGTGCCTGATGTACACGATGTAACAATTTGTCGATGGTTTACCTGTGCGGTCCGGGTTGCATTTGCATGTGGTTTCCAGAAGGTTCGCTACGAAAAGGCGGGGAATTTTCCTTTTTAACAGTCCAGTTTTATGGATGGAGGCCTGGGACAGATGATGATCCCAAAGAAAGAGGAGGAAGGGAAATGAACCATAAGACGACGAGGCGGGATCCCACACGCAGTCATACATGCACGACTGCGCCCCAGAGTGAAGGCTGATGGGATTCCCCACCCCCACACACACACACATATGCGCAATTAGACACAGTGGTTACTGCGCACCTGTCAAAACCACCTGAACTGGCACACAATAGCGTTACATAAAGCCCACCAGTGAGCTGCGAATGAGTGAGTCAGTGACGCAGTAAGGACTTGGATACCCATGCAGGCCCAGCACCTGAATACCTAAAATCTAGCTATAGGCAGGATAGGCGGTTGGCTAGTGCCCCTGAATTATTTGTGTTGCAGTGGAAGCGAAATGATCATCAGTTTTTTTGGTGGGGGGGGTCCCAAGTAAAGCTTTGCCTAAGGCCCTTGAAAAGGTACAGCTGGCCCTGCATTAAATTTTGAATTTTTTTGGGGCGGGCAAGTTGACCTTTAATTGGTCTCTGGAGAACAGAAATGTTTGGATGTTGTACTGTATAAGTGACACATATAAATGCGTGCATTCAATGTTATAATTCTGAGTATATCATTATGTAGTACCAATGCCTTTTTTACACTGGTTGTAGTAGGTGCATTTCAAGTTGGGTGGATGCAAAGACATGCTCTTCTGCAAACAGTTAATCAAACATTGTCACAGATGCTGTTAATCTTCAGGTATGTGTGCATGTTTATGGACAGACGGGATATCAGCCCCGGTTTTGGTCGGATAAAAAGACGTCGTGCTTTTCCTTGCTTTTCTGAATGACTTTGATTTAGCATTGCCTTCTGTGGTGCAAAGCCAAATTCAGGAACATGCTTTGCCCTATGACAGGCCATATGGAAACTTCAGTCTGTAGCATTCTGAACGTTCAACATTCAACATTTCCACTGCACTTATTTCTGAGACAGAAACTGCACACCTTTTCATTCAAACAGCTGGGATAGTGATTTGAGAAAGTGCTTTCCCCAGTATGGCTTTATCCCAGGAGCGCAGTAGGGGCAAATTCAGGGGGTCCAGCACTTTACCAGGGCCCTGGAATATGTAAAATTATTGTACAAGTAAGGTGGTGGTTGGATCGGGGTGGATCAAGGTGACATTTTGTCTGAGGGCCCAAAATTTTTAGCCAGGCCTTCTGTCATAACCAAATCATTACCTGCATCCCTACAGTGGGTAAGGACTGGCCCCAAACATGTAAATACTGCTGCTGTACCCTAGGTGGGTTACTTTGTAACATAAAAGTTTAACATAACATAAAAGTATAAATCCAAGAGTTTTGAAGCTTTTTGAACTCTTGGGACAGCTATAGAATTCGACTCCATAAATTTTCCACGAAGAAACTGAACATGCACCTCTGCTTAGCACATCAATAATGTAACATAATAAGCATATATCAGCTTTCGGCACCTGTCCGAAGTGCCCAGTTTCCAAGTTCTCCAGTTATTCAGGCATTGCATCAGGGTACAAAAGTTAAAGGCAACAATGATGAAAAGTTAGCTAGATATTTTTTTTTTTTTACTTTTTAAAAAGGATTCCTTACGCAGATGCAATCTACGTTTATGGTCACCCTTCATTAGCAGTGCCTGCATTAATTAATTGACAGAAACTTGTTTTCTACCCCGGGAGTAATTTGGCCTCCACATGCAGAGTTAGGCATGCGAGCTGGTCTCCATGGCGACCGTTCGCTGTGAAGAAGAGGGCAAGACCAACTCTCTTCACGTGTTTATTGCATTTTTCTGACGCATTTACCCAAAGTGACTTATTAGTTAGGGTACAATTTATGTGTGCTCCCTGGAATTTTAACCCAAAACACTATTTATTGAGCTACAGAAGATAGCATGCAGCTACTGCCTAGCTATTACTGAGCGCAGTTTTACAATATTCACAGTTCGGATAGATCACGGAAGGCAGGTTCTCTTTTAGTTATAGCTGGTTAAAGGGGTTTTGACCCAAGTTCCTGGTTGAGTTTATTTACCAGTCAGCATGTCTCACTAGGCCTTGGGCTAAACCACTGGCCACCTCTGGGGGTGTGCTTACCAGATGTCTTGAAGAAACATCGTCCCGGGAAGTAAAAAATAACAACTACAGAATCAGCATCCTGAGCGTGGCTACGCTAGCTCCACCTTTCCCGGGATAAAATACTGCTTTTAGACAGCTGGGAAAAAAATCAGCCAGACCTTGGGCATCTGTGTTCAATCTTCTTAAAACAATCAAACCATTTTCATTTAAACCATAATAACTAATTAGAGCCTAGCTTTACAGCTTCTTTCCATGGCATGAGATGCAGACCATGTCCTCTGTTCTGCCAACTGCTGATGAAGATTCTTCTACTTTATTTAACAGCAGGGACTGTTGAAGACCAAGTGTCAAACCTCCTTCCCTTAACCTGTAAAACAAAGGAAACTTATTCAGACTGGCATTAATTCTGCATGGTCCCCTTGAACTGAACTGGTCTTGTCCTCTGTCTCTGTGAGCTCCAGTAGGCCGGAGGGAACGATGCCATTGATGCAGAACTCCAGCGGTGTGAATGAGTTGACTGTGTTTTGTCAAACAAACAGTCAGGGGTCGTATCTTTCCCACCTTCCGTTCCTGCTATGAGGTGTTTAGGAACCTTGCAGATGCTCCCCAGGGGCACCGATGTATTCGCAGCTGCTAGCTGCCTCACACCTACCCTTGGATTGCCTCTCCCTGTAGCCAAGAGAAAAGGAGTTCCTTCAGCACCTAGAACAAGGTTCCCTATTTCTGGTCCTGAGGGGAGGGCAGCTTGCAACACAGTTTGCAGATTTCCCTGCTCAGAGACACCTACTAAACCTGGCAATTAGCTGATTAAGATGTGTTTGAGCAGGGAGATCTGCAAACGGTGTTGGATTCTGGTTTTCCAGAATCATACATGGGGAACCCTGGCCTCGAGGATGGGACGAGGGGCAGGGTAAGAAGGGATCTGGATTAGCTAATGTCTTGACAGGAACCAAAATTGGCTGGTTGGTATTCCAGTCTGCATCTTCATTTCATTCATTTTCATCCCTAATTCTCTCTCCACGAAGGACGAAACTTTCATTCAGGAATAGCCATTGTATTATGAAAGGGAAAGTTCCGTGCCTGGTAGATAAGGGTTGACTCACAAGCATTTCTGTGTCTACTTAAACATAATGTTTTGCTACGCTGATATGATCGGCTTCACCAAACATCAACAACCGTCTATTGAAGCCCTTAAAGCATTTGTTTGTAAATGAAGAAGTGAAGCGGTTCCTAAACATGAGTGTAGTTATCTTCCTTTTGAACAGAAGGAAAATATATACAAAATCCGTTCGGGTGCTTTGATAAGTAATCTTGCCCCTTTTGGACATATTGACTTTCCTTAGAAGCTTAACTTGCATTGAGGCCAGGAAACAAAAATCTGTTAGATCTGCCAGAGACAATCGGACATACTATCTGCAAATATTTTCTGATCATGGTATTCTTTTGCTTCTTTTGCGTTTATTTTTTTTCTCGCTGGCAGTCTTACCTCGGCATGTGACTGTGATTGCAGATGTGAAGAAGAATGCAGCATGAAGGCGGGTGGGATGGGGGGGTGTGTTGGGAGTGTTTGTTTTACATTATTTGGCAATAGGCTCCCATCGGCAAGAGGAACACGCGTCGGGGAAAACAGACGGGCAATTTGCCGCTACGCACGCTTATAAGGCCGTGTAACGCGCATCACGCTGGGGGAGGCACAGCCACGGGCCCCCTGACCTCTGTGGTGTCCTGCCTTCTGCTTTGAGCCCACTTTTACTCCCCAGTTAACCCGTTCCGTTTCATGGAGCAGAACAGTTTTCAGTCTGCTTTTCCATCTAATTAACGATCAGTAGTGTCCCTTTCATCCCGATAACCGGATTTTCCCCCCCAACGACTTTCAAAATCATGGATCGTGGAATGTATCTGAATTGGGGGGGGGCGGCATTAAGCATAAAGTCATGTTCACTTGTTTGCTTCTGAAAAACTCAGATATAACCTTTTGCTTTTTTAATAAATATATATACAGATGTAATTCTGGCTTTTTCAAATTTTCAAATTTCAAAGTTTGCATTAATTTATTTATAGGTGATTTTTTTTTCCATGATTGTTCATCACAGCATTCTTAATGATGCTCCAAAAGTTACCCTGGTGAAGGTTGCCCCCTGGTTCCGCATTTCGTGTTCAGAATTACGCTAAAATAGTGGATTCTGGATCAAGAAGGCTTTTTTTGCATTAATTATGGTCCACCTTGCACTGTACATGTGGCAAGAAGTGTCTTCTGTGCTGCTAAAACACACAGGCCAGGCAGGTTCTGTATTTGGCAAGAGTGGGTGACGGCGACGTGTTGAGTTGTTGCTGTTTTACGTCATGTTCATCAGGCAGACATGCTCAGGCTGTTTGGGCTCCCATGAAAGGCATCAGGGCCTGTTTAAATGGTTATCAGGTCAATAGTGGGGGTCCTTTGGGCTTGAGGCCTGATGGCAGGCCAGATACATACTTCAATCCCCCCCCCATCCTTATATCATTGACCCATCTGGTCACACCAGGGTGCCAGAGTGTGGAAGGACCTGGGACTCTACAGTAAGGATGAGCAGATCCATACTGAAATATCAATTCTTTCAGTAACACTATACTTAACGGGGCACAAATACCTAGTAATAACTCAGTTACTACTGAAGAACAAATTATGAACAAATCATGAACCAATATAGTTGTTACTTGAGATAAAAGATGTGTCACGATTCATTAATGATGAACAAATATAATCAGTATTTCACTTGTGATATTCATTACTTGTTCCTTTAGTAATTCCTTATGTAGTTCACAAAGGTTTACAGAATTAACAGATACAGTATAGTAACAAATATAGTAATGAATAAACATGAAATCAGTATTTCACTTGAGTTATTCATGACTTGTTCCTTCAGTAGTTCACAAAGGTTTATAGAATTAACATATAGTAAATTTGGTAACTGATAAATCATGCATCATGATTCATTAATGATGAATTAACATGAAATCAGTATGTAACTAAGACTTAGTTTGTGGTTAGTTAATACATAAATAATAGTATAATACTACATTATTTGTGCCCCGTCAAGTAAAATGTTACCATTCAAATGTTTCATTTTGGGAATTAATTATAACAGGGCTGGGCAACATGCCCCAAAAATTATATCAGCATATTTTCAGAGTTTCACAAAATTGATACTTATCATGACATTCTCAGATGCATATGTAGAAAACAGTAAAATATGACCGGTGGTTTTGAGTTTTTCTGATTATTATCAGAAAATTGTTTTCCTAATAGTTATGAAGCATGTGGCAGATATAATGACAGTAACGCCAGCAGCAGACTCATGCCTCGAAGGAAGTTGTGTAAAAATACTGCATTATAGCTGTTCATTATGCAAGAAAACAAAGGAATAGGCTATATCACGATACTCACAATATTTAAATTGATGACGAAATGAAGGTGCATAATCACAATATGATATTTTATCGGGGTGGTGGGGTGACACAGCTGTCAGTACTGTATCCTCCCACCTCTGGGACCAGGATTTCAGTCTCCATATGCGGAGTTCTTCATGTTCTCCCCTTGTGATGAGCTTTCCTCTAAGTACTCTGCATTCCAACTTTAGAGCTACCAAGCTGTGCGTGTGTGTGAGTGTGTGTGTGAGTGTGCCTGCCTGCCAAGGTGTTGGTGCCCCATCCTGGGTTGTTCCTTGCTTTGTGCCCATAGGTTCCGGACCCCCCCCCCCCCACCCCCATGACCCTGAACTAAATAAATGAGGACAGAAGGACAAATGTTTCTTTCTTTGATTCATCCCCCAGTCCTGTGTTAAAGTCTCGATTTTCACCTGCCAATTCAAACGTTTATATTATTACAGGCCCCTACCCCCCAGCAAATTTAATCTGCCACTGGGCAAGGGCCCACAATTCCAGTTTTGCTTAGGGCCCCAAAAAGGGTTAGGTTTAGGGTTAGAAAATATCAGTTTCGGTTTCAACTATGGTATTACTTAGTGTTGGGTAGAAAAGAAAATCGATGGAATCGATGTTTTTTCAGAAGCCAGAGCAGCCTTTCACACATCATAGCATCAGAAGTGACTTCTGACCCCCAGGAAAACAGCTTAAGGACCAGACGAGTCCCAAATGCCCTACATGGGCTATCGTGCTGATCACTCAAGCCCAAGATCTTTTAGCATTTCATAACCAAACCTCCTGTCCTTATTTCTCAATCCAGCTTTTTTTGTGCAGCTTTGTGGAAGATCTGTCTACCACAGCAGATGAATGCAAGTTCAACCATCTTAATAACCATACAAATTTTTTTCCGGTAAATGGTTCACGCCATTTGATTGTACTGCTCAAACTTTCAAACTTCCTTTGCTTTATAACAACTACCGTAATGCTTTATGATTTAACTGCACTCCTTTGCATTTTATTGCTGCCTATTATTAGATCTTATACCATACTGGTTTCCCCATGCTTCAGCTTCAGAATGACCTTCAGGGTTGTATTTATAATCCATAGACCCTGCTTGACTACACTTGCAGTGCAAATTGCTTTTAGACTTGAATAACACCTGTAGACTATCTTCCTCTCTAAGAGCTTGTTGGAAGTTTCTTAGGTCACAAACTCTCCTGGTCCAGTAGTGGTCTTGAAGGTCTTGAAGTCCATACAGGGCTTTTGCTGTCTCCTGAGCTATGAAGCGCACCACCTTAGATCATTCCAGAAATGTTTCCAGGCCCTGTGCAGCTTTGAAACGGTTTCATCAACTTGAAGAATCTGTCAGCATTGTTGTTTTTTTATCCCCCTGTCTCTTCTCGTTAGTCGGCCAAGTCCTCCTCAGATAGATCCAGCCCCGGTTCAAACTATGAAACGGCATCCAAGCAAAACTACACCACTCTTGCAAGTGCAATCAATGTGAGCAGAAGACAGATGCCTCCCTGGTCCCTCATTGCTCACAATAAAGCTAATTGAAGTGAAAGGGGAAAAAGTCGAGATAAATAAATAGATGGAGTAAAAATCTATGTCAACAGAGGCAGAGCTTGGCCAAGTGCTCTTTGGGAAGGTAACGGCCCATTCGATATCCAGTCTCGCTCCTGACTGTCTCTGGCCTCTGCCTGACCTGCTCTTTTCTCCACGGTCTCATCGTCTGCGTCATCAGCGCTATCGAACTTGTCACACGAGGGCAGCGTCTAGCATGGCAGTATAACAGATAGTTCACTGGGAATTTAATCAGAATCAGAACTAATCAGAATCAGAATCGAGTTTATTGCCAAGTACGTTCACACATACAAGGAACTTGCTTTGGTGGTTGGTGAATTTGATGATTCAACGCTGGTTCCTCATGCATCAGTCTACATCGCCGCATGATTTTTTAAATAGATGTTGTGTGGACAATATATCAGAAAGGGGTACATGGATCCAGTCTTTGAATGCAAGCAGTAGCGCTGGAAGAAGGGATACTGAGGGTGCTTCAGCACCCCCTCTGGTCATTGGTGGTAATGCAGTGTCAGAATACTGTAGGACAGTGTTACAACGCCAATAGTTTTCATTATAATTTCTAGCTGTTCATAGCTACCAATGATACAAAAGAACTTCAGTAAAGACTGTCACTTGTTTCGACTTCCAGCACCCTAAGCTCAAAAATATCTTTCTGCATCTGTGAATATCAGCATCGTAACACATTTGACAGCAGACAAGCCAGGGAGACATAGACCAGAAAATGCTGACCGAGCACAAAAAATCTACACCTACCTACTTCCAGTACAAACTGTAAATGAAACATTTTGATTCCTCTGGATGCAAAAGAAATTAAAGTCACTGGTAACTGACATGCCTGCCCAGCAACCAAAGAACCTAACCAGTCTATAGACTGATTTGTGATGTGGCATGTTGTTTACACTTAACCTAGTTACTCCCACACAACCCCTCAACAAAATTATCATTCTGAAATTCCTGGATGGCCTAGATGAATTTAGAAACAGTATGTGAGGCAAGTCGTTTCCTCCAGCACAATGTAGCAGGTAATGTGCTTGTAACAGCCATCAAATGTAATTTCAGATTTGTACACATCCGACGCCACAGGAAATGTATTATTTGCAAATGCTCAATATATTCCATGCAGGAATAAAAATACTCTGTGTTCAAATAACGCCTAGAGTGTGAGCTCAGTGCATCATTGCACAGAAGAGGACAAAGCAGAAGTCATTTTATGGCATCTTTTAGTGGAAAAGAAAGCCTGATTTTTCATACTGCTGGGTCCAGGCCAGGTCCACGGTGCTAAACTGCAGCCCTGTAAAATCCTGCAGGTGACTGATCCGGCACTGATTCATGAGGGTGTTTGAAAAAAAATAATAAATTGCAACCGACACGAAAACAGCTTTGGCATTCGGCCACCCTATTAGCGTATCTGCTGTAGAGAATGGTGCCCTCTGTCTCACACCGCAGAGGAGCATAAAGCTGCTGGCTCCCTGAGCACACTAAATCAGGCGGGGGCCATTTGCCAGGTGGACGTTTCCCTCCAAGGCAAGCAGACGATGACTGGACTGTTCTGGGATCTGAGCAGCTTCGCGGGAAGAGCTCTGCGGTGTAATACTGTAATAAACCCTCTATTGAGGGAAAACACTGCAACCACCTTTGATAACCTGATATGATCCAATCTATATCACAGGCTTAAAGGACCCACACAACCACTCGTTCAACACTCAATTTCTTCATTCTAATACGAAGTTAAATACAGGGAAAGTGCACTTATAAAGGTCAGGGCCCAGTTTTACGCCAACCCACCCTGGCACAGTAATGGCACATGCCCACAGAATTAATCCCTGCATGTCCAACGCACACAGCTCACTAAACACACTTCAAACACTGGATGATGTCACACCACACGACAATAAATTGACTGCCTATTACTGCACACCCACTCTTACCTGGGTTATTGGAGTTATACCCCCTAATTAAAAACGATGACACTC
The DNA here is from genome assembly GCA_026776725.1 of Gnathonemus echidnorhynchus. Lineage (NCBI taxonomy): Eukaryota > Metazoa > Chordata > Actinopteri > Osteoglossiformes > Mormyridae > Gnathonemus > Gnathonemus echidnorhynchus. The sequence continues at coordinate 15,715,161 of JAODJU010000038.1, read as the reverse complement.
ACACACACACACACACACACACACACACAGAGTCGTGTAATCATATCTTTTTTGGGGGAACATGCTAATGCTAACTATGACAACCTTAACCCCTACCCAGCCCTTTAAGCAAAACTAGTCCCCATAAGGTAAAAAAAACAGGTATTCATCACGTTGTGGGGACATTTGGTCCCCACAAGGTAAGGTATACCTGGACCGCACATACACACATGTGCGCACAACACATACATAGACACCAAAATGTGGCAAATTAAAACTACAGGGCTCATGCGCCGATGTCGTGAGACCCCACTACTAAAATCGCATGACGCCCCCAGCCCACAGCAGGCACCACTCTAAATCCCTTGCCGTGGCCCGATTCTAAGTAACAGAGGTAATCTTTCCTCCCCTCCTCACACGGGAACTGCCTGTCCCCCGTCCATCTGCCGTCACCATCACCGTCTACAAAGCTGTAAACAGCAACCACCCACCACACCAGGTGCCAGAGCCCAGTAAGCCGAGTTTGGAAAGGCCTCTCAGGTGTTGGGTCCCTTTTCGATTTCCCCCCATTTCACAGCACACACTATGAATTACTGGTGTAGCTCATTAGCCACTAACCAATTCTCCTACTGCGCTATTACAGTATCTTTCATGCTACATAAAAGATACAGTATTACCAAAAAATGCCACTAAGCAGCATTTTCCCAGCATGCCTTGGGGTTCTGCCATTTCTTTATTCATTTGTTCCTTTCAATATGAGATATGATTTATATAATTATGCAGACATCCCACCCAGGCATTTTGATTTTAGGAATATGAGGAAGAACCGAGAGGGGGGGGGGGGGGGGGTGCTGGTTTGGCTTGGGAGGTATTACAGTAATACTGTTCGCAAACACACCCACCCCCTACGCTGACTCGGAAAATTCAGGAATACCAGAATACCAACATTTTGAATACTGTCACAATACCTTATACCGCAGTATAATGTGTGGACTGGTTGACAGTATTAATAAGTAGTTTTGCCGCCACTGAATAATAACTACAGATTTCTGGGACATTGGGCTGCTGAAAATTATCAGGGAGACTCACAGAATGTTTGGGAGAGGTGGGATGTCTGTATCATGTGTGTACCTGATCAGTGTGTGTAATCTGTATCATGTGTGTACCTGATCAGTGTGTGTAATCTGTAT
>JAODJU010000038.1:15658295-15674284 GCA_026776725.1 Gnathonemus echidnorhynchus | reverse complement strand
TTGCCCCCCCCCCCCCCCCCCCCCCCCCCCATTTGCCTCCAGGAAGCAGAGTCCCAGGTGGCTGAGGTGGAGTCGTCCTTCCAGGCCCTGAGCTCAGTCAGTCACGTGGTGGCAGAGTACTTCTGTGAGGACCCCAGCCTCTTCAAGCTGGACGAGTGCTGCTTCATCTTCCACTCCTTTTGTGACAAGTTCACACGGGCTCTGCAGGTAAGGCTGTGCCCCGTTTGGCCAGCAGAGGGCATTGTTCTGCAAAGGGTTGCTAGTACTGGAAGAGCAAGATCGCGCTCCACCGAACTAAACTTGCATGTTGCATTTTATCTAGTTTAATGGAGGTCCTTCGGTTAGGAACATGGTGGCAAGGTGATGGAAGCTGACTATTTGATTCCCTTCCTTCCATGCAGGAGAACCACGAGCGTGAGGAGGCTGAGGAACGGAGGAGACAGCAGGAAAGACAGCGCAGCGTTGTCAAGCGGCGCTCCACGGCCACCTGCTCCAGGACAGAGCGTGACATGGAAAGTGTGGCTCTGGAGAGCCTCCTGCACACCTACTTGAGCAGCCACTGCGCTCGGCGGAAAGCGGGCCGGGCTGATGAGCTCGGGAATACGGGTAGCCCAGAACGAGGGGAACCACAGCTGAGCAGCTGGTCTTCCATGCAGGATTTGAGGTCCAGCGTACCCCGGGATGGGCTGCCCTCCATCAACGACACGCCGACCCCTAAAGCCCGCAAGTCGAGGAGCCAGGCTTTGCTCCCCAAGTGGAACAGTTGCAGCTCTCGGCTGGAGAAGCGCAGCCAGCTCTCATTGGAGGAGGAAGATGAGGCGGAAGTAGCAGAGGAGGTGCCGAGGACGCCAGAGGCCTCCGGGGAGGTGCGAGCGTACCGGATGCGTTGGGGCAGCCTGCTTCCCGGGGAGTCCCCCCTCCAGGCGTCATGGTCACCCGGCGGAGCAGCCACTTCGCCGGCCAGTCGCGTTCCTAAGGATGATGGCAGTCCCCGGACCATCCTGAGCCTGTCGCCCATGACGACACCCAAGTCCACCCGCCGTCACACCATCTCCATGCCCCTCTCGGCATCTTGGTGCGAGCTGCACTCGGCACCCTCAACTCCCATCCAGGCCACGCCCCCTCCAACAGAAGCCACGCCCCCTCTGACCGAAGCCACACCCCCTCCCCTGGACCTGGCAGCAAAAATGAAGTCTGCGGACAGCTTTCTGTCCTCCCCCATTGCAGGAGAGGCCTCCATACCCACGGCGCTCTCGTTGTCCAGTGACCACGAGCTGGGGGGGGCTGTCCAGGGCCTGGGGATCCCCTCCAGTCCCCAAGAGGACGGTGGGGTCACTGAGCCTGTCCCCGGTTTCCGTCTGGGTCACCTGTTCCAGCGGCGGCAGAAGCCCACAGCAGCTAAGTCGGAGAGGCAGGACGGCTCTGCCTTTGTGTCCTTCTTCAAACGCCTCGGAGAGCGAGGTGGTCGCCATGGCGATGATGACCTGGAGGTAATAGTCAGGGACTCCTGAGGAAACTGGTTACTTCGGGGGGCTTTAGAATAATTTTTTATTTATTCTTAAAGACTATAATTTTAAGTCTCTTTTTCCTAAAATGCAAAGAATTGCTTCTTGTGACCTGGAACAGTTTTAATAAAAACTGAGGGCGGGGTCGCGCCCAGAGACAATGCCGTCGTTCTGTCCATCTGTAGGTTGCCTGGCACATGTGCTCCTGCATGCTGACTTTATGGTTTCATACCTCTACATCATACCTTTTTGTGTTTTGTTTTTTACTGAACTTACCGTGCAAACAGAAGTGTTCCTTCCTGGATTCCTGGAACTGCCCAGCTCAAGTGCTCACTGGAACCATTCTGTTTGTGAACATAGTTATATTTAAAGAGGTATGATGTATTTTTATACATACATAAAAATAAAGTGTGGAGTTTCCACCGTCTTCTGTCCTGATTCTCATTTTGTCTCAGCCCAAGAGGGACGGATGGATGGAAAAAAAAAAAAAAAAAACCTGGATGAGGAGAGAATGATTTCTAAAATGGCACTCCGTTTCAGCAGGACCCAAGTTAAATGTGTGCATTATGACTCTTCTAAATTCTTTTTCAGTAACTTGGTTCTCTAAAACATTGATTCTCAACTGAATCCTTGGAGACCCCAGACAGGCCACATTTTTGCTCCAAGACACTTGTGCTGGGAGCAGGGGAGCAAAAATGTACACTGGCTCAGGCTCCCTGAGGACTGGGATGAGGGGAGAAAAAAATCCCAAAAACATTTGTTTCTGCTAGCTGATCATGGTAATAATTAACAGATAAAGATTTTTTTGTTGGTTTGGGGGTTTCTCAACCCTGCCTGTGTTCTTGATTAGCTGGGAGCTGAAAAATCTCAACTATTTGAGGGTCTCTGTGGACTGGGTTGAGAAACACTGTCAGATTATGAGTCCCCAAACTTTTTTGCCCACAACACCCAAAATGAGTGCCAGAGACTCGCGATCCCAATTTTGCTGACAGGCGGGGGTGTAACTTTTGGAATATAATGAATGCAAAAATGATCTACACATAATTTTAAACTGATAAAACTTTCTTAAAGCCTGAATTGCATGCTTTTTTTAAAAAAAAATGTTGTGTGTGTTTTCGAAAGGAAACAAGTAGATATGACTTTATTCCCCCCTCCCTCCCTTATGGTCCGCCCCCCTTGCTCTGATGCATTCTGCGGTCAGATTACCCCTGTGCCTAGGTACTCCACCTGCTGGGCGATAAGGAGTTAACCTGACCCTGGCCAATGTGAGGGTCCTTACAGGCCCCGTTTCATTCTCTCTCCCTGCCTCATCCATTATTTGCGATCCAAGTGCTATCAAAGCCAGTCTCGGTCTCCAGGGCTGCCGTCGAGAGCGGAAAAAAAGATGGCGCTTTTCTCCCGGTCGCCATGGAAGCAGTGTTTATTTACAGCCCTGATCTCATTCGGCCAGTGTGGCGGTGAAATAATACCCTCTGGAACAAACGGTAGAGCGTAAGCCAACCCCCCACCACTAAATCTAAAGGCTGTGGTGCTGTTCCTGGCAGAGGGAAAGTCCCGCCCCCAGAAGGACTCCCTCACCAATCTGGAGTAACATCAGCATAGTCCAGGTGCTGTTCTTCAAATCCCCATCACATGCTACAAACCTAGGCAGGTACACAACCAGGCTCAGGATTCAGAGCTGAAGGCAGATTGAACACTTCTATTTGGGGGTGTCCCTCTTAACAAGGAAGCACCGCTTCAGCAGTAAAATTCTGCTTCTTTTATTCATCAGTGCTAGTTAATGAACGGGGAACTGTGAGAAACTGGCAGGTTGTAGTTTGGTCCAGCACCTTGGGGGTTAACACCGCGGACCTCTGGTTACAATTACATGCTCAGGGGGAAAGACCTTGTTAGAGAGGGAAGGAGAGAAGGGCGAAAAGAGGAGGAACCGTATCTCTGATGGAGGGAGGGAAACAAACATGATTGTTAGGGGGAGAGAAGAAGGGAGGGCGAGAGATGAGCTTCTAAAGGCAACTTGAGTGTCTTCGGGGTTTAAAAGACGACTGGGTTCCTATGGTGGGCGAAGGATCCCCATCATTCAGAAACACAGAGGTCTCCCTGGAATACTTCGGAGGTAAACTGGCAACGTGGAGAGCTTAAATGAAAGGGAAAGTAAAGGTCTCATGTAAATAGCCTAATTGCAGTGAATGGTAGATGACAGATGACAACAAAATTCGCAGATGTAGAAGGATTTAAAAAAGCAATTTATACTCGTGGGGTATAAAATGACAGACTAAAAGTATAATGTCTTTGCGGTGGTTTACCCTTAACGTGTCAAAATAGAAACGAATAAGAGAGAACAATGCGTAGGTCACTTTCATTACCAAGTTTTTGCAATTTTGGTCATCTGTCTTGCGTGAGATTTTCAATTCGAGTCTGGACACACATGCACACGCGTTTACATGTATGTAACTGTTTTATTACCTTGAAAATAGTCTGTAGGATTTGCAAACTACCCCAACGCTTTTGATGTAACTCATTTTAGATTTATAATGGGATAACATTGATTTGCCGTAAGATTTCATGCGTTAGCGTGAGTGTTACGCCAGATGCGTGTGAGCACTTTGCTCAGCCTGGTGAGTTCGGGGTTCATCGTAACAGTCCGGGTGTATGAATACCGCCCGCGATTGGAGCCAGTATGATGTCGTCTGTATGAGGTTTGTTGGAAAGATAGCAAGATACCTGCGAAAAACGCCGTTATGCGTTCCTTCAAACGGGCCAGATAATGATTTATAACAGCAGTATCCTGGTAACTCTGTACGTTACAGTTGAATATCCTACTAGTCTATGCAATGTTTTTTTTTTTTTAACCACAGTATGAGTTCTTACTTTCAGGAAAGCTCAAACCACAGTTAAAGTCACTCAAAATCCCCCAGGACATCCCAGCTGAGGACAATATAGACCTTATGAGCTGATTTTAAGCCAAACCGCACGCTGTACAGATCCTGCTAACTCTGACAGCTCTTACAATATCAGGGGTGTCAACCTGGTCAGCTGGCTTGGAGTGAGATTTTCTATGTGCACGCAATTGCATGTATGTACGTTATATTGTAAATAGTCTGTAGGGTGTGCAAACTACCCCAACACTTTTGACGTAACTAAAATTTAGGTTTATAATGGAATAATAGCGCGCGGGAGAGTCTGAAAACTATAATTGGCAACCCTGTAGCTGCCATTTGTAACCCAGACTCGCAGACCAATTTAGCTGCCAAAAACCAATTTGAATTCAGCAAATTCTCCGGGGGAGCAATACCTGGATTACACGGTTTCGTAGTTTTTAATATCCGTACAAAGTAATTATTCGATTTCTCACCTCGAATGGGAGTCTCACGTGACGCAGTTTAGTCCATTCCAGCAATCAGAAGCTTTATTATTTTATTTAAATGGTATAGCAATAATCTACAAATTAAAACGACAGACTGCTTTATAATTCTGTCTGTCCAAATTAATCAAGTTACGTATTCTAACATGTACGTAACCCTGCAGTGCAGCGTCTACAAACCATTAAAAATAGTTTGGGGCCAGCTGACAATTATAGCAGGGTAAAAATGAATTTTAAAAACGAAAGGAAAGGATGAGTTAAATACGTAAGGAAGCTTAAGCTCACTGTTGATAAACACTACCAAATATTTTCGCTAGATGGCGCGCCGTTAACAGGAAAGAATGTTAATTAAATTCCTTGCACTAGAATTATCCGAAATCACGCCCCTAACATGTGATGTGTTTTTTTCAGGGATCTTTGCATTTCCCTATTGAAGTTTTCAGGAATTCAAACTACTCACATGCTCTGTCATGTTACCCACTATCGGAGTCCAGTTAATATAACACACATGATCAATACAGTGATCAATAAAGGTCATTGATGAAAAAGTGTGCACACCTCTGCAAATATTAACTCTTGAAAAGATGGCTGATTGGAGTACGGCTTTCTAATCTATTTGGGTGTGGATTTGACCTGCCATGCTCTGTGTAAAAACACAAAGACGAATATCGTTACCTGCCGTTTACAGTAGAACTCTGTTCAAGTGCAGTATGGCTTGGTTGTGTTTTTTAAGTGTGTGTGTGTATTTTTTTAAAGAAAGGACACTACCAGGGCCTGTGTCACAAAGCTGGATTTTTGGGTCAACAGGATAATTTGTAATTAAGGTCGTCTGGGCTAAATGTAAATGAACAGATGAAGCCCATTTACAATGTGGTCCCTTAAGTCTGACAGGTTATCTGGGTAATATATATATAATATCACACACACACACGTCTAAATGCTGAAAAATTTTAAAACCGTTGTTTTGTTTAGGTGAGACCCAACTTCAAGCAAAGGATTCCTGCCTTTGAGTGAAACTCTAAAAACAGTCAAAATGATTTGGTAAGTGCCAGCGCCTTGCAGTTCCTGGGATGGCCTGTAGGGTTCCCATCAGCTTGTAATAGATGGGGTTTGAGGATCTTTCTGACGAAAAGCAAAATGCATTTTTTATTTTTAACTTGTTAATCTTTTATTTAAAACTTTTTGTTTTGTTTAACACCCTGAAATAACAATATACAGTCTGGGCATCAAATATTTTGGTGGTTAATGAACAGATACGAGGAGTGCTGGTGATCTTGTATGATGCTGCAGTGCAAATATACAGAACTAGTGGTTAAACAACCGTATACATGCAAGAGCTGTGAAAGCTGGCTGAGTGGCTGGCTGTCCTCGCCACTTTGGTCACATGCTTATACTAAGAATCTAAATCATTTTACAAATGACTAAAATTATAACTGACTTGTGTGCCCTGCAATTTATTGATACCCTGTCCCTGCCCTGCGCCTGTAACCTCCGGACCCCTGTCACCCTGAATAGGACAGGTGGTTTCAGAGAATGGATGAATGAATACCTGACTTGTTTTAGAAATGCACATTTTTATAAGCTTGCAGTTGAACTCATATGCTTCAATGCCAGTATTTCTTTCCCTGAAAAGAGCCAAATATTCTTCAGTGCTCAACAAGCTGAAGTGTTGTGATAGAAATGAAAAATTGAAAAATAAAGATTATTTTCTTGAACAAACTGAAGGGAGATAGACCCAAATCCGGTGTGTTTATTGAATCTGTTTGTCAGGTTCCTCACACACTAGTGCCATTGAAATGGATTTATAAGGGTCACTTTGTCAGTGTCGAGTTCATGCAACAGCTCCAACTTAAAGTCAGGAGGAATCATACCTCTTCAAAGTGTGTCTTAAGTGTGCTTTTCGAGTTACTTAACCAGGCGTCACTCACTGATCATGACAATATGTAGTATTTCATGCTAGCATTTAGCAGAGGCCTTGGCTGTCACCACCATATACAGCTCTGGAAAAAATTAAGAGACCACTCTCACTTTAAAAAAAAAAATCTGCATTTTTAAATCCTGGTTTAATCCTCTGCTGGCAGAAGGCTACACTGTGAGGCAGGCTGCTTCCAGGCTGCTTCCAGGCTCAATGTTTGTAAGAAATAGGGTGAAGCAGGAGACGCCTGAGGAACAACCAGAAACCAGCCAGGTTTAGGGCAGAAGTGACTTTCTAATGGCAGAAATGACCATTAACTTATCCGACAGTTTCTCATGAATCGTAGGATGACGTCAAGTGAGCTTCAAAAGCAATGGGAAGCATTAAGTGCAGGTGTGAAGGAAGAAGCCCTTTGTTAATGAGAAGCAGGGAAGATCCAGGCTGGAATTTGCAAAAAAATGTGTATTTTATACAGATGCACACACATAAATTGAGAAATGAGTGAAACTGAAAATTTTACTGTGGTCTCTTAGCTTTTTCCAGAGCTGTATATTATCAAAAGGAGGAATTTCCCTGCCTTTGAGAAGGAGAACTGTGTAGCGTTATATAAAAGATGGGTCTTCACAGATCATAGAGGCCAGTGGGGCAGTTGCTTTTCTCTGGCTGTTTTTAAGACTTAAGCCATTGGGGGGGGATGAACCAGTTAGTCAGGTTTGCTGAATTAGAAGCAAAAGAACAGCTGCCTAGTAGCTCTGATAGATGCTGAGCTTTAGCACGGCCCTGGGGGATCCTTTGTTTTCTCAAATTCTAGTAAATTCCTCCTTCTGATAAAGTTTGTGGCGACGGCAACCAAGGTCTGTGCTAAAGGCTGATATCAAATACTACATGCTGTCATGATCAGTCAGCAGTGGACCTTCAGCTTGGTCAAGGAACCTGAAGAATAAACTTCACTTTGAACGGGCGCGCTGGGCAATGAACGCTCAGCCGCTGCGTTGTGGGGTCCGAGGGACCTGAAGGTCGTGGAGCACCGTGTCCTTGAGAGAGATGCAGAACCGTCGACATTGACCAGGTGGTGGAGCTGAGAAGGTGGGCGGCACGGATCAGACGGTCAGACGGGCTCTGCGGTCTCCATGACAACCTCATCCTCCTGCAAAATCTAGAGATGACGTCTCAGCCGCGCCCCTATCCCCGTTCATCTGCGTGGTTATTTTTCTGACCCACTCCCATCCCCACCATAACACCACCCCCTTTTCCACTCCCATGCATCTCTCACTTTGTCTCTGCCATTGGCTGAATTAATAATGAATAAAACAAAAACACAGTGGGCAGTGAAGGCAGGCAGGCTGCGGATGCACTGGCAGTTGTTCACTGCTCTCTTCTCTTTCCCCTTTTTGCGGAAGGCTATTTTTAGCCTTTCTTAAAGCCTGATCTCCGCTGGAACGCTCCTGTACTACATACTCTGCTCACACACTCCATCTCCTGCCTGTTCAGATCTGCTCAAATCCCAGCTGGACCCTTTAGTTGATTCCCCCCCCCCCCCCAATGCAAATCTCCAATGCTATCTTTCTCCTGACACAACGCTTCAAATTTTTGTCTATCTGTGGCCAAGAACAACAATGATGTCTCCCTTCAGAGCAGATCGCAATGTGGATTTTAATATCCTTCCTCTGTGATACAAGATAAACTTATAACTTGATTGGCTATCCATCATAATTGTTTCTGCATTTGGCTTTATCTAGTCTTTGATTTGACAATAGTCCTGTGAAAATCCCAAAGTCATGCATAAGCAGGACAGATGACATAATGATGCCTCATTCCTTCATTATATTCCTGGGAATCTGGAGACGCACTGGCCCAAACCGCACCGCAGAAGCCAGTCAGCACCCCAGTCAGAATTGAGCCTCTCTGGGAGGACAAGTATAGAGCTGCCATTTTGCTTCTGCTCTGTGCATTGCTCATAGCTTTGAATGCTCAGGCTCCTCCCACTTCCCTGCTAGCCAATGGGCTGCCAGGCCTCCGGTGCCTCTCTCGCTCTCTCTCTCTCTCTCTCTCTTTGTGCCTGTCTCTTTCTCTCCCCCTTCTTGCACACACACTTACATGCAGGCACACACCCTGGCCGTCGCCTGCCACTACCCCCTGCTTCTCTCACTCCCTCCGTTCCTCCCTGCCTGGATATACGTGCTCCGGGATGCCGCCGTCTGACAATGGAATTCTCATGATGCGCTGTGGGATCCCGAGGCCACGATAAAACCCCTTGGGCCCCCCCTTCTATCCTGCCCCCTCCTCTTTTTGTGGAATCTCACGTGAGTATGGGCACCTACCCTCTCCTCCTGCACCAACCCCCTCCCCGGTCGTGGTCCTTAGTGCCTTGCCCTGCGGTGGTTCTCCCGATGGCTATGATGAATAATTTACGGCGGCGGCTCAGCTGCAGACAGTCATCCTTCAGGAAATCAGATTGCTGCTTCTGTGAGGCTCTCTGGCCTGCTTAGTCGCGAACAAAAAAAACACGGTCTTGAGCATGTATGGTGTGCATGTGTTTGTGTGTGTTGTTTGTGTAATGTGCCAGTTCACCTGTCGTTTTCAGCACCTGTAGTCAAGGTTGGGCGCATCCTCCCTGTTTTTCCTCCTCTCTCTTGTTCTCTTATTCGTTCCCTCTCTCTCTGACTGAACAGAGCTGCAGAGGTGTGTTCCTAAAGGTGTGTAGGCGAGTGTCTTGGTACTTGTTCCACATATGCGTGGAGATGCTTCATATGGGTGGATGTTTTGGGGGTAGGAGATTCACTCTGGTTAGAGTCTCTTATCCCCCCCCCCCCCCACCAAAATTATTATTTTTTTGTCTGCGACTTGCTGAACTGCACCCCCATCCCAGCAGGCTTGTCAGTGTATCTGACATTCAGATCCGTGAAGCGTTTACCTGGCAACTGAACTACAGGCGAGCCGATCTAATGCCGAACGTCAGGCACTGGGTGGGTAAGAGAGACCAGCCCATAGACTTCATGGTGCGAGATGTTCCGTGATTGAACAGGAGCTGGCAGAGCGGCCGGCTTGTCCTGCAGCTTCTGCTCGCCGTGAGAGACAGAGACACTTACAGGGACAGCTGTGTCAGGATGCGTTGTCCCCACACTGACCTGTAGCCACACCGCTTCAAGTTTACACAACACATTTTTTCCAAGCGACTGCGACCTCACCGCACTAGAGTTACAGGAATGTAATGACTCTAAATGTCTTTAGATTTTCATCATAAAAAAAAATCATTAGCATGTCGCACACAGATTAGCTGCTTCTCTAATACTATCCATATGGGCTTCATGGTGTGTTTGTGGGACATTGGCGCCATCAACATCTGTGACACGTTGGTAATTTTAATGATGTGTGATATTGTCAGGTGTTCTCCTGAATCTGGTCGCTGTCCTCCTGTTTTTCCCATGTCACACTGGGTTTATTGTTATTTGCAATCCATAAGCATCGTGTCAGTGATGAAATGAGGGGAGAAGGACAACATTAGGAAGGTGAAGGGGGCTGGAGACTGAGAGAGGACTTGACTCTTCCAGTCATGGCTGTAAGATGTAGGGGTTGAAACGTGACCAGAAAAACGTGCCAGTTGTAGGGTAGGTTAAGAGAAAGGCACTACAGGGTCAGAAAGAGAGGGTGGGGGGGCATTTTTGGGAGAAAATACTAGGAAATTTATGATGTGTAAACAGGCCACCTGTTGGTGCTTTTTTGGGGGGGGGGGGGTTCATGGGTAGTGACAAGTACAGTGGTATTCCACTTGGCTTCAAGAGTGCTTCTGTGGTCATCTGGGGAAGTGGTGGGAGTTGCTTCTTGACACTCCTCTTTGTCGCTGCTTGTAAATAAGGCATTCTTCATGCTGAGGGACTAGGACCTCAGGTCCCACGTTCAGAAGCTCCAACACTTGCTTCCTTGGTGCTGTAGCTTTGTGTTGAAGGGAGCAGAGGACTTTGAGAATGATTTGTTGTGATGGATGGTTGCAAGCTGCATAAGACCTGTTATGCGACAAGCCTGAGCAAACAGGCTGTTAACGGGATTGCATTTCTCAGACTAATGAGCTTGCTGTTGATCTAGTGAGGAAGCTGCTGTCCAATGCTGTTCCATCACTTTGGCCCATGGGAGACTTTTAGAAATAAACTGAACAGGACTGATCCCATATTTTCTTTGCAGTATTAGCCCTGCACAGGTTTGAGATTCTGAATACATCTTGGTGGTTCCAACTCTTGATCCCTTTGGACCCAGACAGTGACAAAGACTACATTCTGATGGTGTCATAATTTACGGTGTTACCCAGCTTGGTTTGGGGTCTAAACTGGGTCACTCTGTCCTGTATATGATATATCTCTGGTCTAGTAGATATTTCTGTAGGAGACTTTAGTTCAGAATTATTTAGCGGGATAAATTTAAAGAGGGCAGTTCAGGTTGTGGATGGTTTCATGCAGCATATTAGTAGGAGAGAGGAATGGAAATGTCAGCAGTGTCCTGAGAGCTCGATACTTAATGCTACAGCAATCCTCTGCATACAGTTACTCCCAAGGCGGACAAAGGCAGCAACATCAAGCCTGCTGCATTAAGGACTAGCTGACAGCAAGCCTGGACCTTAATGAATCCCTACAGAGATGTCCACTTACATGGTCACGCTATTTAGTGACCACTACTGTTAGCTAGTATCTAAGACGGAGAGGATTATTGCATAAGGTTGCGGTTTCTATAAACTATCCTGTGCGTTCTATTCCAAAAGATTCGCCACTTTCTCTTTCACTAAGATGTGTGAAAAGATCTTCAGTGTGGGGGTGTTTATTTGACAATGGTTACTGTGGGGGGAGAGTAGTCAGTCTTTTGGTTGAATCCAGTACGGATTTGAATCATGGATCAATACCTTACAGCTTGGAAGGAGAAGGTTAATTTTGACAGGAAAAGGAAAAAAAAAATCTGGATCATTTATCCAGCCATACATCACTCTTCTAATGGCTTATCGTGGTGAAGGTTAGGGAGGACGATCATTTGCAGCAGCGATATTTGACTTCATTTCAGTTAGATGCATGAAGCCATTATGTTTTAAGTGGTTTTTTATGGACATGCTCTTCAGTAGACAGGGTGAATCTCCCACATTTACACTCGTCTCCTTGTGATGTTGGCTGGGATTTCCTCCTCATTTTCTTCCTCTTTCCAATGCTCCTCCTCCACTGTGGTAGTATTAAATTTTGGCTTCGGAGAAACGCACTTTATTCTAGAAAGTTTATAGTTCTCATTACAGCAGAAAGGAGGTAAATCAGGTGCCTCAGTGTCCGGGCTGATTCTGCTGAGCGGCTGCTCTCCAGGACCAGCGATGAATAGCGCTGGTCTGTCCCGTTAGCTGCTTAAATGTCATTTTCAGTGTTATTCTTGGCTAAAGCCTCATACCACATCTTCAGTGGGGAAAGCAAAGGGAAATGGGATAGCTTAGCTCGCTCTAGCTCTATTCGGTTAAGCAAAAGTGAAGATTAAGTCAAAACTTGGCCGCTTGCTCTTGACATCTCCTGAATTGAAAGTGAATTGAAACCAGTATCCTGGATTGGAGTAGGTGGTGGAGTGGCTGTTTTTCAGTGCTGAGGTATACTAAGGACACTGCAGGTTTTACGGGTGGACGTGTTGTGCCATTTGTGTTTCTTATCCTTTGAATTTGCTGTAAAATCTTGTGCCTCTGGTGTCCGTAGACATGGCGGTGAGTCATCCCTTGCGGTGGGTCATCGGAAGTGACCTGGAGGTTTATATTCGTCGTCACTCACCTGACACAATTTGTCAGTGCCACAATTTGAGGAATGGGGGAAATCTGCCTTATTGTCTTCATAAACCCCCCTTCCAACCCTCCCGTGATTTCCGCAAGGCTTCACGTGGGACAAGCTTAACCTTCTGCATAGTTTATGAAATCAAAATCAACATAAGATGGTTTTCTCTATGTCCTTCAGCTGGCCATTGTTGCATCAGACTAAGTGGAAGCAATACTGAGCATCTTACTATATAAAGCAGAGGTGGAGAGTTCAGGTCCAGAAAGTACTAATCCAGGCCAAGGTTTTGTTTCAACCAACCAGCTGAAGATTCTGTGACTGTGACTATTTATATGGTTGGTTGAAACAAAACCTTGGTCTGGATTTGTACTTTCTGGATCTGAACTTTCCACCACCAGTATAAAGATATACAAACATGAACAGCAGTACGTGGGTCTCCTTAGTCACGAATTCATTGAGTCTGCTGGGGCCTCAGACAGTTTAATCCCTTTGGAATTTCCTTACACTTTTTCACTCAGCCAAAAAGCACAAACTGGGAGGAAGAGATGAGAAAGGCTGGAACAGTATAGACCACCCTCGTTTTATTTAGTGTTCCTTCTTGGGAAGAGGTCGCAGCTGCATGTTTACCCAACAGGGGCATGCTGGGTAGCGATTGAGTCATCAGTGTCTGGGGGAGTTGAGAGATGCTCATCTGAGCCAGTGATTGGGGCAATTTTGTAGCACCACCCCCCTACCATCGCCCCATATGCCACTAAATTTATGGGGGTGGGGTGGTGGACCTTAGTGACAAGGGATGGCTTCTTTTGTTGCATGTGTAGATGTCTGGGGTGGGGGGGAGAGATGTGCAGATTGGTGGATCTGGCCATGCCCACAGAGGTAGGTATTGGTGGATCTGACCACACTCACGGAAGGAGGTTTTGGTGGATCTGGCCACGCCCACATAGGGTAGCATTGGTGGATCTGACCACACCCACAGAGGGAGGTATTGCTGATGAATGGCCAGGACTGTTCTCTCCATGTATGTCAGACACCCTTGGTTACACAAAAATTCTTATTTTCCATGAGCAGCTGTCTCCCTCACTCACTCAGTGTGAATAAATAATGCACACATTTAGAGAGATGCACACATACAGTACTGTATGTCACTGTTTCTGTGATATCCTGGGAGTGCACAGATTTTTCAAGGGGCAGGTGCTCAGGGCGGGGGGGCAGGGGGTTTTGCAGATGGGATGGGGGGGAGCAGAATTGTCTGGCAACACATTCCCTCCCATCTCTGTCTCATTATTGGGGATTCTTGGAGACTTTCAGTAGTTAATCTGGAGTAAGACAATATAAAGTTTCTGGCCTATTCATCCAAACAGACATGGCAAGTGAGACCTGCAGTGTCTGTGAGTCTGTGTGTGTGTCTGTGAGTCTGTGTGTGTTTGACTAACAGCATTTCAGGGTTCGCGTAATAGGCTGTGTGGTGTATGAGATCCCCGCCACACAGGCTCATCCTTTCGGCTGCTGTGATGCTGCTTAATGCCTTTGCAGTACATCACCATGGAGAACATCCTCTTAGCATCCTCTGAAAAGCGACCCAGACCGCTCCCTCCTTTCTGCAACCAGACTGACCAGCAGAGACAAGACCAGGACAAAGCCATTATGTATGTGTGTGTGTGTGTGTTTGTGCCACATTGCACACGTTTACCTCCCTCCAATCATATCGCAGACATCAGTTGTTCATTTGCAGTAGCCACACCCTCCCCATCTCCCTATTTTATTTTTTTTTTCGTCACCATGGCTGCCCTGTTCGAGATCTTGCCAATCTGAAATATCCCGCGTGTGACCGTCAACGCAACCTTCATCGATCGGGATCGAGCCTTGGTTTCTGCTGACGGGTAGTGAAAAGAATTTAATGAGGCTGGCAGGGGAGGGGCCGTGGCTGTCACCCCCTAGCATCGACTGGACGCCCGCTAGCTTGCTGCATTGCCGAGGCGTCAACAACCAGGCGAGGGAAGATGATGGAAATCATTAAACAAATAAATCCAGCTGACTGTCAGTTGACTGCCACCTTGCTGATATCGAGCTGCTCAGGGACCTGAATCCTCTGCTGTGCATTTCAGCTGTTTATGACTTCGAAGATATTAGCTATTGGAGACTCCCGCTACGTGATTTCATGCTGAAGTTTGATGCTGACAAACAGACATAATATTTTTATATGTATGTTGAACATCCTGCATGTAACATGTAAATCACTGCCTTCTGATATAAACCAGTTTCATGCCTGAACAGCAACATTCATTGCACAAGCACTTGTAATCCTAATTACATAATCACGTGAAGTTTAGTGACATGATAATTATATCTTTGACGTTAACCCTTTGACTGGTTTGCTTTGCTTTTGATTAATTATGGCTCATGTTTTTCTTTTTGTTTGTTTGTTTTCATGTTTCCTTTTTTGAATTTTTTTTTTGTACAATTTGTCGAATCACAATTGAGGATTTAAGTTCTTCTTCTGAAAGCCCGGCTGTCCCCTGTATCCGAGGGAGCTGGCTGCATAACGGCCCCCTCTGAGTCGTCATCGTCGGCCGGCACATCCTAGCCAGCTAACGAGGCGCTAATGAGGGTTTCCGGCAAAACCTGCCTAAAGTTCAGTTCCGGGAGATTGTGTGCTGGAGATTGTGAGCAGGAGAACTAGACACCAACAGTGAGAAGGAGAAAATGAGATGTTCCAGAAGCACCAGTAAATAGTGCTGAATAAGGATTGGTGGTTTCTTGCCCATACAGACGTGTTACCAGGGCTGTATACACACTTGGGTATCTTGTAGTACAGTCTTCTCCAGCAATGAGCAGACAGTGAGATACTTTGACTTTTACAAAACCACAGCCTTCTAAACGTAAATGTTTATTGAAACCAGGATTAGTTTTACGTCCCAGTTTGGGCCTCAGGCAGCATCGCAACGCTGTTGCTCCGGCGGATCAAAACAGCCTGTTCGTGGACCCAGATGTGCATGCACGTGCACACACGTCCTACGCAATGGGAAACAGGGCCAACAGGCATGCACAAGCAAGCCGTTATGCTACAGGTGTGCCCCCACCCCCACGGGTCTGAAGGCATGGCCTCCCCAATCGGAAAAAAAATTGGCTTTGTTTTTTTTTAACTTTTGCAAGTCTTGCACACCTAGTATAACTGTAATATTTGCCATTAGACGTGCTTCTTGTTGTACTTGATATGAAAAGGAGGCATGATGTTCACTGGTAATTAAAGTAATTGATTAAAGTTCACGTTAACCTGATTCAGGATCAGATTTGTCCAGCTCTTCCCTGCCCTGATGTTTTGTGCTGGCCTCTGTGTGTCTAGACTCCTTAAGGATCGTCTAATGAACAACAGCCTCTGCACAGACAGGCCGGTTAATGTGGGGAAGAGGACTGTATCTCAGTGAAATCCA